>CM068372.1:407148448-407870948 GCA_034769895.1 Magicicada septendecula | reverse complement strand
CCTCTTAGGTAGATATACACGATAGCGGCGCTCACAATCTTCCAACGTTACAAGCACAGACTTCCCATATCGCGTGTCCACATGCAACATGTTAACGATCGGATACTGTTTGTCCACTGTTAATTCTGCACAACGTTTGTACTCAATAGCAGAAACTGCGTTGAATTTTGTGATAAACGACATTATTATTAGAAGTGAAGACGTCTGTATCAAGCGAGGTGGAACCATACAATGTCAGAATATTCGCTACAAAGAAGACTAGTGAAAGGAATGGTGTGGCCATCAGGAAAGTTCACTTTCATCGCCTGAAGCTTTGCATGTACATACACACAGGCAGAATTAGCGCTGTTACAAAATATATATATTAGGAAAGTCCACAGAAATAGTTATCGCCAGATCCGTTCTAAATAAGTTAATGTCTTTTCAAATAGTATTCTCTGCACTACAGTCAAACATACGCACACACAGTGATAAAAAATTGTGTATTAAAAGTAGTTTGTTACCTTAACAAGTACTGTTATCCTACGCCGTTTTTCCTCATGCCACGAAACACGAGATGTAGATCGCTGGGGTTTTATAAATTGTTTATTAAGTCTTTTAGAAATGGTCTTATACTTGAGCTTGGCCTGTTGACTATTGCTTTTAATTTTGTAATTTCTACAGGTGTTAACCGTTTCGGAGAAAAAAACCATTTATGGAGAAGATCCTCCTCCTCTTGTTTTGATATGGTATTTATTCTATGATCCATCCTTCTTGTTCCTATAATAATAACAGTACCTGCTTCATTATCATATACATTATGTGCTATATATAAATATATACATAAGGCTTTCAACACACACATCATAAATCCATAACAGGAAAGGTATTATAACAAATATTACGAAAACAAGTACGTATGGTCACGTACATAGATCAACGTTTAAACAAACAGATTAATACCTGAATAAATTTTTTTTTTTTTTTAAACAGGACAGCGTATTATCTATATAACGTTCTGTTTCAGATAAGAATAGTTTGAATATAAAATGAAAGGGTACGTTGTATTTTGTTATGAGAAAATGCATTTCTAAATTTCGTTACATTTGACAAACGATCTTATTGATCAGACGTATGAGTAATTATATTAATCCTTATGTAGAAAATACGCACGCATTCGTAAAATATAGCACTCAGGTGTAGGGCAATTAATCCTTTTTTGTATTGAACGTATTTAAGTAGGTCTACTCGTGATATCAGTAAATTCTGTCTAAATGTATAGTACATAAACGTACCCAGTAATCGCTTCTTGAGTTACTCGATTGATGTTCATGTTAAACGATTGATGACTCATGTAATAATACAGATTAACCTCGTATAATAATAATGACAGGACAGTGTATTTAGAACACTTAAAATTGGAAATCTACAAACACATCAAAAATATCTGTCAAACAAAAACACCGTTCTTGACAACAGTAACTGACCTAAGCACATGTGCTTCATTAGGCAACAGACCAAAAAATCAAATAGACGACTATAAGCACAATTTAAATAAAATCTGAATATTCAATAAAATTATGTTTTTTTTTACTTAGTAACATATGCAAATCTTTTACTTACCTCTTAAATGTTGTTGTTGTTGTTATACACAATAGTCGATTGTACGATGAGTGTCTCATACAAATGAGAAATAGTGTCATGTCGTCTTGTGTGTATATATATATATATCATACGGCGGTAGCGTACACGTTTGAAAGTTGATACACATTAAATTCTCTCTCTCTCCCACACACATTACAGAGATTGATATTAATTGCATGTATGTTCAGAGGTTTGGTGTCTAAATCGATGCATTTTACTTTCACTTTCTAATTTGACACATGGCTTACTTCCATACATAAATAGCTATCGTCTACGAGTGTTGCTAAACGAAATTAAAAAATGTTGTAATACATAACGTCCTATGAAATAAATATGGTATGTTTTTAGGACAGCCAAAAGCATGAAAGTATTATTTAAATCTGTATGGAAGTCATATATAAATATCGAGTCAGCGCGACACAACGTAACATGATTCATGTCAACGTCGTATGTATGTGTGTGTGCGTGTGCGTCTATGTGTTCGTGTGTGTACGTGTTTGGTTACGTTGCGTATGCGTCTGTGTGCGTGCACGTCGGATGTGTGATTACGTATGCGTCTGCATTATCGTTATTTTGACTGAGCTATGTTAACTTCACACATGGAAATGTAAAAGCGTCTGAGGGCAAAGTTATGCAAGAGGTTGTTGACGAGAACCAAACACACTTGGATCAGCCAGTAGTGTTTAGGTCATCAGTACATGACGCAACGGTAGTGATAGGTCCAACAAGAATCAGATGTTTTGTATACGTTCTAGGTGAAAAACTACTGGGGATGTCTCTGACTTTAGTTGGAAATAAATAACATTACAGATATTGATATGGTACTATGAGGAGCCTATACGTGAATACTATACATCAGACTGATTGTATCCGTCATTAGCAATCTAACGTTACGACGGCAGTGTGTACGTATGCGTCTGTGTGTGTTCGCGTGTGCGTGTTTGGTTACGTTGTGTACGTGTGCGCTCGTTGCGTGTGTACGTGTGTGCGTGTTTGGTTACGTTGCGTATGTATGTGTGTGTGTGTGATTACGTTACGTATGCGTGTGCGTCTTAATGTGAACAATTTTACGTTTAAATAAAATCTGTACATACAATAAAATTATGTTTCAGTATTAATGATATAAATATTACTGTTTTATTAATTTAAAATACTGTATATATATATATATATATAACCTAGGAACTTCGCAGGTGAAGAAATTAATTTCTATTTTTCATCTGTAACGACATGCGTGTATAATTTTAATTTATTTCACTATACACCTTCGCCACCGCTGCTACCACAGTCGTCAGTAATAAAAAAAGAAGAAGAAGAAAGATCAGTTAGGAAACGCATCAGTACTCGTTCGAAACGATTAACATCAGTCCCAATGGACCACAGCATCCGTGAATTTCCGCGAATAAAAAAAAAAAAACGTAAAACGTTCTACTTACGTTTCATGTTAGGTTAAAAAATACAGTCCACGTACGTTTCACGTTTACGTTAGGTTAAGATGCAGTCTACTTACGTTTCACTGTTAGGTTAAAAATGCAGTCCACGTACGTTTCACGTTTACGTTAGGTTAAGATGCAGTCTACTTACGTTTCACGTTAGGTTAAAAAATGCAAAAACACACACACACACGTGTATATTATTTAAATTATTATTTAAATAACATACACACGCGTTAGATTGCAACCTAACACGTGTGTGTGTGTGTGTAACGAAGAATTAATTTCTTCACCTGCGAAGTTCCTAGGTTATATATATATATATATATACAGTATTTTAAATTAATAAAACAGTAATATTTATATCATTAATACTGAAACATAATTTTATTGTATGTACAGATTTTATTTAAACGTAAAATTGTTCACATTAAGACGCACACGCATACGTAACGTAATCACACACACACACATACATACGCAACGTAACCAAACACGCACACACGTACACACGCAACGAGCGCACACGTACACAACGTAACCAAACACGCACACGCGAACACACACAGACGCATACGTACACACTGCCGTCGTAACGTTAGATTGCTAATGACGGATACAATCAGTCTGATGTATAGTATTCACGTATAGGCTCCTCATAGTACCATATCAATATCTGTAATGTTATTTATTTCCAACTAAAGTCAGAGACATCCCCAGTAGTTTTTCACCTAGAACGTATACAAAACATCTGATTCTTGTTGGACCTATCACTACCGTTGCGTCATGTACTGATGACCTAAACACTACTGGCTGATCCAAGTGTGTTTGGTTCTCGTCAACAACCTCTTGCATAACTTTGCCCTCAGACGCTTTTACATTTCCATGTGTGAAGTTAACATAGCTCAGTCAAAATAACGATAATGCAGACGCATACGTAATCACACATCCGACGTGCACGCACACAGACGCATACGCAACGTAACCAAACACGTACACACACGAACACATAGACGCACACGCACACACACATACATACGACGTTGACATGAATCATGTTACGTTGTGTCGCGCTGACTCGATATTTATATATGACTTCCATACAGATTTAAATAATACTTTCATGCTTTTGGCTGTCCTAAAAACATACCATATTTATTTCATAGGACGTTATGTATTACAACATTTTTTAATTTCGTTTAGCAACACTCGTAGACGATAGCTATTTATGTATGGAAGTAAGCCATGTGTCAAATTAGAAAGTGAAAGTAAAATGCATCGATTTAGACACCAAACCTCTGAACATACATGCAATTAATATCAATCTCTGTAATGTGTGTGAGAGAGAGAGAGAATTTAATGTGTATCAACTTTCAAACGTGTACGCTACCGCCGTATGATATATATATATATATATATACACACAAGACGACATGTCACTATTTCTCATTTGTATGAGACACTCATCGTACAATCGACTATTGTGTATAACAACAACAACAACAACATTTAAGAGGTAAGTAAAAGATTTGCATATGTTACTAAGTAAAAAAAAACATAATTTTATTGAATATTCAGATTTTATTTAAATTGTGCTTATAGTCGTCTATTTGATTTTTTGGTCTGTTGCCTAATGAAGCACATGTGCTTAGGTCAGTTACTGTTGTCAAGAACGGTGTTTTTGTTTGACAGATATTTTTGATGTGTTTGTAGATTTCCAATTTTAAGTGTTCTAAATACACTGTCCTGTCATTATTATTATACGAGGTTAATCTGTATTATTACATGAGTCATCAATCGTTTAACATGAACATCAATCGAGTAACTCAAGAAGCGATTACTGGGTACGTTTATGTACTATACATTTAGACAGAATTTACTGATATCACGAGTAGACCTACTTAAATACGTTCAATACAAAAAAGGATTAATTGCCCTACACCTGAGTGCTATATTTTACGAATGCGTGCGTATTTTCTACATAAGGATTAATATAATTACTCATACGTCTGATCAATAAGATCGTTTGTCAAATGTAACGAAATTTAGAAATGCATTTTCTCATAACAAAATACAACGTACCCTTTCATTTTATATTCAAACTATTCTTATCTGAAACAGAACGTTATATAGATAATACGCTGTCCTGTTTTTAAAAAAAAAAAAATTTATTCAGGTATTAATCTGTTTGTTTAAACGTTGATCTATGTACGTGACCATACGTACTTGTTTTCGTAATATTTGTTATAATACCTTTCCTGTTATGGATTTATGATGTGTGTGTTGAAAGCCTTATGTATATATTTATATATAGCACATAATGTATATGATAATGAAGCAGGTACTGTTATTATTATAGGAACAAGAAGGATGGATCATAGAATAAATACCATATCAAAACAAGAGGAGGAGGATCTTCTCCATAAATGGTTTTTTTCTCCGAAACGGTTAACACCTGTAGAAATTACAAAATTAAAAGCAATAGTCAACAGGCCAAGCTCAAGTATAAGACCATTTCTAAAAGACTTAATAAACAATTTATAAAACCCCAGCGATCTACATCTCGTGTTTCGTGGCATGAGGAAAAACGGCGTAGGATAACAGTACTTGTTAAGGTAACAAACTACTTTTAATACACAATTTTTTATCACTGTGTGTGCGTATGTTTGACTGTAGTGCAGAGAATACTATTTGAAAAGACATTAACTTATTTAGAACGGATCTGGCGATAACTATTTCTGTGGACTTTCCTAATATATATATTTTGTAACAGCGCTAATTCTGCCTGTGTGTATGTACATGCAAAGCTTCAGGCGATGAAAGTGAACTTTCCTGATGGCCACACCATTCCTTTCACTAGTCTTCTTTGTAGCGAATATTCTGACATTGTATGGTTCCACCTCGCTTGATACAGACGTCTTCACTTCTAATAATAATGTCGTTTATCACAAAATTCAACGCAGTTTCTGCTATTGAGTACAAACGTTGTGCAGAATTAACAGTGGACAAACAGTATCCGATCGTTAACATGTTGCATGTGGACACGCGATATGGGAAGTCTGTGCTTGTAACGTTGGAAGATTGTGAGCGCCGCTATCGTGTATATCTACCTAAGAGGTATGCTGACGTCTTTACAGATGAAGAACTCCGTCATATAAATCCCAGCGACCTACATCTTGTGTTTCGAGGGATGAAGAACCAGACAGCGCATGTGGAAATTGTATCTCGTTAAGGTGACAAACTACTTTTAATAAACAATTTTTTTAATTTATTTCACTATACGCCTCTGAACCTATATGTAATTATTTGTAAACTGCGTTACCTGTTGCAGCAAACGATAACACTAGAACGATTATATTATTATTATTCAGTGATATATACATACATACAATGACTATAGCATATTTAAATCTGTTATCTGTTATCTGTTTTATTGGACCTACATGTACATGATTCGTATGCACGTTGTCTGTATGTGTGTGCGTGTGCGTGTGTGTGCACGTGTTGCGTATGTGTGCGTGTACGTCTGTGTGTGTGTGTGTGTGTGTGTGCGTGCACGTGTGGTGTAACCCAAACGTGTGTACGTTGTATGTATGTATGGGTGTGATTACGTTGCGTATGCGTATGTGTGTGCGTGCGCGTGTGGTGTAACCCAAACGTGTGTACGTTGTATGTTAGTATGTGTGTGATTACGTTACGTATGCGTGTGCGTATGTGTGTGTGTGTGTGTGTGTGTGTGTGTGTGTGTGTGTGTGTGTGTGTGTGTGTGTGTGTGTGTGATATTTAACATGATTTTAATGTTGTTGTTGCTTCTTCTACAAGTACGACACATTAATTTATTTCACTATACGCCTCTGAACCTATATGTAATTATTTGTAAACTGCTTTACCTGTTGCAGCAAACGTTAACACTAGAACGATTATATTATTATTATTCAGTGATATATACATACATACAATTTACTTATTAAACACTTCAATGATTGTAACGTCTTACAATGACTATAGCATATTTAAATCTGTTATCTGTTATGTGTGTGATTACGTTACGTATGCGTGTGCGTATGTGTGTGTGTGTGTGTGTGTGTGTGTGATATTTAACATGATTTTAATGTTGTTGTTGTATTGTTATGTTGCAGGTTGCTTCTTCTACAAGTACGACACACAATTATATATAAACTTTCGAAAAATATCAATTTCTAATGTATTTATTTAATTGTGAATTTCTAATGTATTTATTTAATTGTGAATTTTATATTGTGAATGTTAAAATATATTTAATCATTAAACAAATTATGACTTTATTTTATTTCACTCTACACCTCTGAACAGGTGTACAATTAATTTATTTTTTTTGTGAACTGTTACATCAGAAGATTTGTATGAATTTCAGCCGCCGTTTTCATGTGTGAGTATAATTTTAATTTATTTCGCTATACACTACTGAACCTATGTGTGTGTAAACTGCAACCTTAAAACAGAAGTATTGTACCAGATTGCTAAGCCGTTAACGTATGGATTTTTCATCTGTAACAACATAACAGGTAAGTAGTTCATTGACGCCAAATATATATATTTCTAACAAGGATCAATCACACTGACTGCATTATAAAACTATTAATTAATTAATTATTTAATACATTGAACATGAAGACGACGTTTTGACAACGAAAGAGAGATAGTGCTAAAATTATTTATTCATCACACCGACTACTCAATGTACGAGAGGGAGACAGGAGAAAGGGTATGAAACCTTGCATAGTTGAAACGTGTGAGAGTGAGAGAGAGAGAGAGAGAGAGAGAGAGAGAGAGAGAGAGAGAGAGAGAGAGAGAGAGAGAGAGAGAGAGAGAGGACGTTAATATATGTCGAATAAATATAAACTTTCTAATTTCATATACATGCGCTCGGTACTGACCACAGTTTGAGCATAACGTTTGACAACGAGAGAGACATACACAACGTGTGAGAGAGAGATAGAGAGGGAGAGAGAGAGGACGAATAATACAGAGGTTGGTACATCTGATCATATAGATTTAATATACATTATAACACGCGACAAATTTGAACTCATGTAAAGGTTGGTACACCTACTCATATATTTTAATATACACTATAATGCCGGTGAGTATAACGTTTGACAACGAGAGAGAGACATACACACCGTGTGAGAGAGAGAGAGAGTAACAATTATGATCATATATAGTTTGAATTTCCCACCACAGAAGAGAAAGAAATGTTGACAGATCTGCTCTATACACGCACACAATAATTTAAGATTGGTAACCCTGATCATATATTTTAATATATACACTATATAACACATATTTGAATTTCCCTCCCCCCACCGCAGAAAATGTTGACAACCCTGCTCATATAAAATATCTATACACTATAATAATACTACAGAGGTTGGTACACCTGATCATATAGATTTAATATACACACAACAAATTTGAACTCATGCAAAGGTTGGTACACCTGATCATATATTTTAGTATACACTATAATGCTTCGAGTTGGAACCACCCCCCACCCACTGATATGAAATAAAACAACCTCCCACCCAACACCACCCACTGATATGCAAATCAGCTTTCTTAAAAAAATAAAAAATTATATTCACGGATGCTGGTGGTCCATTGAACATCATCCCACCAAATCAATTTAATTAGAAAAATAAAAAAATAAAATAAAAAAAAATAAAAAAAATTTATTCGCGGAAATTCGCGGTGCTGTGGTCCATCGGGATGCTGCGGGTCCAGCGGTGGCGGTGTCATCTCTGAGATCATGTTTTTTAGTGTTTTTTTATTGTTTTTTAAGAAAGGCGGCATTCCTTTGTGCGTTTGAACCCCCAATTTCCCCCTACTAAGCATACGCGGAAGCCTGCGTGAGGCGAACGATTAGTTTAAGAATTTTTAAAGAGGGAAAACAATGGTCAGTGCCGATCAAAGCGACATCGAAGATCATGGGAAGAGAGCTCGTGATGTGGTAATTGTAAATCATCGTTTAAATGCCGATACTTTCTGACAGAATCCATTTAAGATCGTAAAATGAAATTTTGATAGAAAAATTTAAATGTATCGTATCACTGAAAAATTCTTACTGTGTTTGTTGACGACGATCAGAAAGAGACCCGTTTTGAAATCGGTCAACAACTGCGTACCAATGCAAATGGTAATGAAAACTTTGGAAGACAATGGAAATAGCTCTGTAAAGATTTTACGAAGTCGGCAGCAAAATTTTATACACACACGTTGTGTTAAGATCTTCATTTTCACTTCGTTATAAATCCGCCGGACGGTGTGTGCCCGTGCCCACTACAGCGCGTGTAGCTCGAAGACTGAAGATCGTGACGGAACAGAGAAAACGGCATTCAGGCGTCAAAACCTGTCGCTAGCAGCACTTAATTCTGCAGCTCGCTCTATGCGCTAGTTGACGTGCTACACAAATAGTTCGGTCTTTTTTTGAACACACCTCGTATATGGAAGAAATGAATTGGATTTATAAGCTCTAGGAATCGCTGTATGTATGAGTTTGATTTTCCAAACTAGAAGGTCGACGATAAACGCTTTAATGTTAATTGTAGTGGACAGAATCAGTAGTACTACAGCATGAGACTTTCGTGAACTACTGTACTGTCCTCGTATCATATCTTAAGGACCCATACTTCCTAGTTAAATACCCTGATCCTTACTCACAGCTACAACTCATACAAGTTGGAACGGCACAAAGTAGCGTTCTAGGATCCCAATTCTACCTTCTATATGATGCAGACTTTCTACAATTCATGAAACTAACACAGCAACTTTTGTCGAAGAC
The DNA here is from genome assembly GCA_034769895.1 of Magicicada septendecula. Taxonomy (NCBI): domain Eukaryota; kingdom Metazoa; phylum Arthropoda; class Insecta; order Hemiptera; family Cicadidae; genus Magicicada; species Magicicada septendecula. Next base: position 407,861,072 of record CM068372.1, on the reverse strand, counting down.
ACGGCTGTATTGTCCTCTAATTAGGATCCTGCCATTTCTTCAGAATGACTAACACTATCGCTTAAAACTATCTTGAAAGACGTTACAAGCAGGACGAATTATTGGAAAATCAATTAAGATAAATTCACGCAAGAGAACGTGACCAGCAGCTACGCTTCATAACCCCTCAAGCCGACGAAGGCAAACACTAGGAGATCCACTTGGATTACAGATTAAATGTGAAAAAACACACACAGCCCAAAGAAAACAATTTGGGTATAAACTAAGCATGTTGTATTGCCTGACTGGTCGAAATTCTTCCTTAAACATTGACAACAATTCACTTGTTCATGAATCCGTTTAGAAACCGATGTGGACGTAAGGCCTCTCATTGCGACATAGAAACGATACACAGGTTTAAATTAAAGGTTGTAAGATTGACCACAGAGACGCCGCAGTACGTCAGGAACGAGAACATCTTCTGTGACTTGGGTGTGCCTACGTATAGTCAAGAAATACGTGCGATAAAGAGGCTAGGAATACGTCAGAACTTTGTTAGCGGAAGAACTTACACACCACTTCAAGGACTGTTTGAAACGTTGGCCAGCTGTTCTTGTGTGAGGTGTTGTTACGTTTAGCAATCCTTAAGGCTGGATAAAAGATATTAGATGCATCGCAGGATGTAATCCTGACAAGAAAATAGTATATATCATAGCCTATGTACTGATGAATGGCAGGTTTTTGATAGATTACAATAAATTATAGGTATTCTTCTTCTCCAACACTACAGCACAGTGTGAATCTTGGCCTCCAACACCAATCCTCTGCAACGTCTGCTATCCATTGCTATCTCAACGTAACCCTCACGTTCATTCTTCTGAGTTCAATTCAACTCTCTTATCCAGCTCTTAATACACCTGTCTCCTCAGGATTTTCTTTGCTACACTCTGATCAACAATCCGTTCTAGTGACCTAGCAATTCATTGAGCCTTATGCATCTTACAGTATCCTCATGACTCAATCAACTTAGCTTATCTATCAAGTGGTTATTTCTCACTCCATTCATCATCTTCCTTAACCGGGCCATGAACACGTCGTACAACCTCTCTTTTAAACCTTCTCAGGGTTTTTGTTAATTTTTTGCTAATATCTGCGTCTCACCTACGATTTTGCTAAGCAACAATCGGTCTAATGAGTGTCTTAATTATATAGGCCTACATACTGTATTATAAAAGTCGCGTGAATTAAGAAAATTTCTGTATGATAACACAAATCCTCTTGGCTGAAAAGCATACATATTTCCAGTGTCATACTACCGTTATTTACAACTACTTCAGTTTATAGCGTACATTTTTGTATTAAACGAGTACGTAATTGAGCGTGTGAAGTTTTAATGGTTACTCCTCTGGCGGCGAGACGACACACAGACGGAGACGAGACCGTTTCCATTAATGTTCACCAGATAAAACACGACAGCGGCGGATATAGCCTACGTTCTGACCTCATTTCCACAACAGTCCGACTGTACTTATTTATTCAGAACGTGTTTATTGACGTGTTAAGCCAGTCATGTCGCATTCTCGCATGCCTGGAACATTTTGTAATTTACGTAAAACTGGGACGACTGTGCAATATACGCGGTGCATGTTCTGCAGTAACAACAGCTTCGGTACAAACAAGACTTGAAAAATTGTGTAAAGAAACCAGTTGATTTTAAGTTGTAATTTCACGCGTTACGACTTAACAAAACGAAATTTCGTAGCTTCAACTACGTATAAATTGAATAATTGTACGATTATCACATGCAGCACATATAAGGAAAAGAAACGGTTATGAAAATAAACGTCCTCGGATCGCTCATATTTACTCTTTCCTAGTTACCACCGTTTCACGTTCCTGTACGTTTAGACTGGAAAGTTTTAGACGAAAGTTCGTGAATGGAATTAAAGGACCTTCTTGTCACATTGCTCACAAAACCAGTAACTCAAAACACCATATAAATGCAGAACTAAATGCATACGTGAAACGGGCGAAGATAAAACCAGAGCACTTACAAAAACAATAAACCTTAATTAATCATTACAACGGGAAGTGTTTATTAACTTAACCGAACGTTATATAAGACCATGGGTATTGCCGAAACCGCTGGGAAAAAATTGTTCTCCCTTTGCCTAACTCTACTCGTATTTGTTTTTTGTTCCAAACGTAAGCAACCAAATATATTAAAGATTATTTTTTACAGACACCTAAGGAATTATAGATCCGTCTAACGCATTATACTACTTTTCTTAAAATACCAAATTGTTTAAAAATTTCTTTTCGCATATCACTATGTTTACAACAAAGTAAAATTAAAAATGTTTATTATTGTTAAGTTTCATTATTAATAACAATTTTTTTCAAGCAATTTAACAAAGTTAAAAGAAAATATTATTTCAATTCATACCGTGTTACGATCGTATTGATTTACGGATCGTTATGCTGCAGGCGAGATTTACTGTTTCAAATCTTAAATTACAATAAGTGTATTTTTAACGATTTCTGTAACAATACAATGCGTTAGTTGAAACAGCTTACCATTAACACAAGGTGGTAAACACGGGAAACGAACGTGCGGGAGTACGCAGCGCGACCGCTGAAGTATATTTGTATGATTCGCTCAATAATTTGGAAACCACTAAAGATAGAACATTAGAAGTTAATTCAAAATTAAATTTGATTAATTTAATTTAATTTAATTGTTTAAATTTGATTAAAAAATTCACTCGCTCACTGTATTAGTCTATCTTGAACAGGGAAATAGTTTCTCGCAGACTACTTTTTATGCCTCACGATTGAAAAAAATTTAAATTTGATACAAACATTTTATTTTTTATTTTGTTATGACAAGGATATTATTAAATTTAAATGATATGTGCATCGTGTACGTTATCTGGACTACATATACAGAAAACATTATTCTTAAGGACCAAGAGCATCTGGCGCAAGGACAGTTTATATTTTAATACGCACTAAATCACCGAGCGTGCGATGGTTTTATTGGTTTTTTTATTTTTACCAACTTAGTTTTGGGGATAAATTTATTTAAAATATACCAAACTATGAAGAATTAAAATACTATCACTACTGTGTACATTTTTTGAGTTATCTACGTAGTATTTCTTTTTATCGGATACGGTTTTCAAGTCGCATATTAGCAGCGAACGTAAAACTCATAAGCGCAATGCATTTCCCTATCTCGCCCATTGTCTGTGGACAATATTTCATCCGACTGTAGACCAAAGAATACATATGCTCCGTCGCTGTGTCGCCAGGTAAATTCATATCGTGGCCCATTTGCCCATTACGAAATATTCGAGGTACATGGATTTTAGTTTTATTTTGGTTACTACGATTGAAACACGAGAAACACACTAACACACGCCGGCTTAGCGGACACACGTCTCGTTTGGCAGTTTACGTATTGAGGTCATTGCAAGGGCGCGCCCTTGCACCGACTTCAGCGCTCGGGATGTACACCCTACACACTTGCTTTGTTGTTTTGATTGTGGCAGTCATAACTGTCCAAGCAGAGTGTGTTTACAATGGGAAAATACAGCCAGGGACGAATTTATTGCAGAGACAGAATACATTACAGTCTGCAGTAAAATACGACTTTTTAAATACAATGCAATCTCTTTTATACGAACCTCGTTGAACCGGATTCCTCTGTAATCCGGATCGAAAGTAATTAGGCCTATGCGGTATATATTTTTTGTACTTTGAAATTGTTTAAAACAGTAGAGTCGCTTTACAAGTACAGTACTGCAAACACAGTATTTATTATACCAGAATTCGGTTAGTACTGTATTACGTAGGTCTATTGTACATCATTTTATAACACACGGCTTTGCCTGTCGCATATAAGAAGAAACAGAATCCCCACGATGACATAGCTAATCAAACAACAGTTGGAGTGCACTGACCCAACATTTCGATGTAGAGTTACTGTACAGTACAATGAAGACGTACAGATTTTTAATTATGTAATTAAGTATTGAACTTTGAATATACCGGTACTGTAGTACAGTAATTTACATTAAAATATTAGATCCTATGTTATCAGGATTTTTGTTAATCCGGATGATCTCCGGTCCCAATCGATCCGGATAACAAAGGTTGTACTGTATATATATATCTGATGAACGAATACTGACAGAACTGAGATCTTATAATAAACAAGTTGACATAAGCTTTTTAACACAAGTTTGAGTTACTTTTTTAATTATAAATTCCTATAATAGTGTGTTCAAAATCGGCGCACTGTGTTCAACGCCAGACAGTTTGCATGGTTTCTAGTGGATTATAGAGCGCCTGTAATACCCAGTTTGCTCGATACGTCATTCAGAAAGTGACCTATTATTCTGGCATTTCAGCGGGGTGTAAATATAAGCATCCAGCGACGGACAGTATTAGTTTACTTCGGGCGATTATTCAATGCGTTTAAGTGGCGATTTATTCAAGTGAGCTTCGAAGTATTGTAGCGAATCGTTAGTGTGTTATAATTGTGGGGGAACCTATTAGTTGACATTAATATTACGTGTGGACAAATTGAACTGAATTATTGAATGAATATAATCTTGTTGAATAACTTGTTGACTTCAAACTGTTAATTGTGATTAATTGAAACTGGTTATTAATGATCTCATTGGTGTATTGTATTTTGTTTTTCCACTGTACCATACGACGATCAGTTAGACCGTCGTAACAGTATCATACTTTTATAATTATACACTTTTCCAGTGATGTAAAAATAGCACAAACAACTTAATATAACTAGCACTCTTTAACTCTTATTTATAACTACAAGCGTTATATTCGGAACTGGATAAATTGTGCTTACACCAGTAGAAAATTTCAGAGCAATGAACTCTCAATGTCAAAGTCGCGAGACGGTGCTGGTATGCATTCTTTATACAGCCAGACTAACGCGAAACATCATCCCTTTCACTTCAAAGAAAGGCAAATACGAGCTGAAAGAACTACCGATGCGTACAAGCTGCATACAGTCCACTTATGTCCTGTCTTCGGAGACTAAAGTCGCCCATTCGCAGACCATTTTGTTTTAAAAACGTAGAATTTAAAAACTGCTACACGCTGTAACACAAACGCATTAACGTTTTCCAATGTTATTATTTTATTATTCGTTCGTTTATTCTTTGTTTATAAATTAAATTAATTCTATCAATTAATACAGTATTTTTGTTGTGGTTTAAAAATAGTTACGTTGATTTCGAAATATAAATACATATAAACGTTAGATTTATTTTTCACTAGATAATCTAATAACTAGGACGATGAGGCAAGTCACTAAGAAAAATGTTAATTAGAAAAAAATAAATTTCTATTACTGTTTAAGAAAATATTATCAAATAGAACAGAAATAAAACAAATCGTAAGATAACGCAGGTAAACAGATTACCAGTAATGTTAAAACAAAATAACTTAAGAAGAACCATGTGTAATCGTTCAAAGAATCTCAGAATGCGAACATGTATGATTCTTTGCTCACAAGCTGTTAGACGTGAGAAAGATTTAATTATACCTGACTTTCTTTCGCATTCTGTACTCTCATGATCATTTTTTCATATTTTTCACGATTTCTTGTGTACTTTCTTCACTTAACACATTGAGGGCCCAGGCACCTAGGAGGGTAGCCTGCTCTTGTGGCCTGGACATTTTACGTAAATTTATACCTAATTTGAAAAAAAAAAAACAAATTTCTACTTATCCCCAGTACTTATACTCTCTGAAATCTTAAATCGTCCTCTCCCATATGATATGTGTCCATTAACATGTTAAATGTATTCCACTGCAGGCATCCAAATTATCCCAATTTCAAAATTATTACTTTTTATTTCCGGACAACAATAGCTGACATCTATATTGCACACCAGTATTATTTACAAGTTCATAAATTGAATCTCTGCAAGATGTTTACACAAATCCATTATAATAAACAATGAAACTAATACAACAAAATACTCAGCGCATGTCACTACACAGTATAAATAACACAAAACGAATTTGCTTCAAATGCACGTGTTTAGAAAGCAATTGTTTTCAAGCTGGTGCTGCAATCTGCAGTTGTATTGCTGAACTGAAATATTACTGTTTATACGAAACCCCTGCATTCCTCTAAGACCGCCTAGTTCAATGTAAACGTTGCTAAATTCGTAGACGAGTTAAGCTCGTCCTTAGGGCTTAATGGGTTCTTCCATTTAATTAATAATTTTACATTGTTCTGGTGAAACTTTACTACACGTTGTACAAAGCCATTAAACTTATACACAAATTTATACTCACTTTTCTTTGTTTACGTTGTTCTTGCTCAGTAGTATTTCCTTTGGATATATGTTAGCATGAAGGTATAAGTACTTTAAATTAGGTCACAGATTCCCTTGACTATTAATTTGCCGTTCTTTTGTTTTTAAATATTTTTCTTTTTTAATACTCCATGAAATCTGTTTCTTAGTATTTCGCGGCCGGCGTGATAATTATTAAAATTACTATCTGGGATGTAAGGCCGCTGTCTTACAATTTCTTCATGCCGAAAGGTGTTAATTACTCCACCAGATTGAGCTTCACCTCTGGAGGCCATAGTCAGTGTAAGGACTTCAAGAAAACTGATAAGGTGTACGTCGTCAGTACAACCACAGCACTGTGGCAAAGGCTGTGTTTGTACATCCTGTGTTTCTTGAAGTCCTTACACTGAAGATGGTCACCAGAGGTGAGGCTGAAACATCTAGACGAGTGATTAACGCCTTTCGGTATGAAGAAATTGTAAGACAGCGGCCTTACAACCCAGATAGTAATTTTAATAATTACTGCGTGAAATATTTCTTCCGACGAAGCGCTGGAGTGACCAGCTGTAATATTTGCCTATTTGAGACCGGAACAAACCATTCTTGGTTTAAATCTTGAGGATGATGATGAAATATTCCTTATTTTAATATGATGTCTGTAAATACATTAATATATCCCAATTTTGTTTCTTATTTTGAATACTCTACTTATCAGTAAGTATTTACCAACCCTTTAGCTTTTGACTTTTACCATCATCGTTTTTCGTTCGTTCCGTTCCACGATCGTTACTATAACACACAAAAAAAAAATTTCGAAAAGTTTTATTTTATAATTTGCAGTAAGGAATGTCGCTGAAAGCAATAACGAAGGGTGTATGTGTGGAAAACATATTTTGTAAGGGACAAAAGGGGAACGAGCAGGCAAGCTGTAGTGACGGACACGTCATAAATTTCGTAGACAGCTGCGACGCGTACCCTGTTAACAGAGTTCACTGCTCCCGGTACGTAGAACACCAGTTTTTTGTGAAAACACATTGATTCCATAGAAAACTACATACAATGTGTACAGAGCCATTAAAGGAGAAAGGGCTTAACAATGGTCAAGCATACATGCGTACGCCAGCTGTCAGGAGAAAGCGACGAAGGGTGGATTGATTTGAATGACTCCAGCGGTCGATGACAGGGTTTTGACCTTACTTGGAAACGAAAGCGCAGAGAGTACGTCCAAACTCAAGGATGGGGTGTTGCCTGCCAATTAAAAGAAAAAACCAACTTTCAAAGAAGGGTAGGCGAGGCCCTTGAACAACAATAGATAATAACGGCAGAGCGACGAAGTTAAGAAACAATGAAAATGGAAGAGAAACTCAGAGTTGTCACTGAAGATTTTAGAAAAAACGACAGATACAATTTATTGCTGCGTTGGCTGGAAACGTCGACGACCTCAAAATACGAAGCAAGGGAAGAATCTGGTGGGGAACCAGAAGCCCTATCAGAGAACGCCTTTGAAAAGATGGGTAGTATTTGGACTTGGAGGGAAAAACATGAAACCAATAAGGACACGGCGTCGTTGGAATCAGAAGTCTGGTGGGAGTTCTAACTAAAATACGGACGCGAGAGGAGTTCTAACGAAATTTCGGACGAGAGTGGAGTGAAGTCGGTGACGAGAGAAATTAGCATTTTAACGAACTTAGAATAATTTGATACACAGTGTGAGAAGGTAGTTTTCGAACTTATAACAAATTAATACAGTCATTACAAGCAAACGAACTATGAAGTAGAGTCACACTATTAGCCTACCAGTGAACATTAACTGAAACAGATTGTAATCAGACAATAATGTAATTTCAGTGTATAAAAAAAAAACTACAACAATAACTTTTAAGAACGATTAACAACACAAACTACATTCATGAACACTTAATAACCAGACATACCGCAACAATGGTGCGTGATATTAATTCAGATCTGATGTACAACAGAGAACGCTAACTTTTATTCATAAATTATAATCCGAATGCGTGGAGTTGGTGAGTGAAGTGTCTGTGAGTGACATCGTGGAATTCATCCAGTGCCATCTATCATCTGGAGGAGTTATCTGCACGATTCTAGAACGATCGACATGGGGGAATCATCACCGCAACCACCGAGTGATTGGATATTCGAATACCAAGTACAGTAAAACATGTCTTAATTAATTTAGATCCACTGTCTGTCATCTCAAAGAATCCACACACAATAAAATTCAATAAAGTAATCGTAAAGGAATTAAAGAAATCGATTCTAAAGTTTGTGTAGAAGTAAAATTATCATTGTTTATAAGTTTGGAGTAATGTTTATTTCCAAGTTCTAAATGAATCCGTAATTACAAAATATAGTAACAGCTTAAGAGATATTCATATTAAGAATTCATAAGATGAGGCTAAACATTATAATTTACTTAATGTACTAAACGCAATTGATGAATGATCATTAATATGCAACCATTAGATTGAGAGTTTGGATAACTAATTTTATTACTGTATTATTTTGATATGTACAATTTAATGAGTATTCAACTTTATTACTGTATTATTTTGATATTTACAATTTAATGAGTATTCAATTTTATTAATGTATTATTTTGATAGTTACAATTTAATGAGTATTCAATTTTATTAATGTATTATTTTGATAGTTACAATTTAATGAGTATTCAAGTTATTAATGTATTATTGTTTGATATTTACGATTTAGCCATGAGTATTAAATTTTGGTAATGTGTTAATTTTATATATTTACAAGTACTAATGAGTACATAGAATTTTGTGCTACTTTAATATTTACAAGTAATAGCAAACAAATGTGAATAAATTTAAGAGCTATCAGTAGAATGAGCATTTATTATTATTTTTTAACCCTGAGATAAAGAGAATAAAAAGTTTATTGTTAAATTGGCGTCCATCGCTGGGCGTAAACGGGTACAACTCGTTATATTGTTAAATTGACGCACACAACGTCGGGCATATTTATTGTTAAATTACGGACGAAGTTGCATCTCAGGTTTCGTGACGCGCAACGATTTGAAGTGAGGTTCACGTCAAATCGAGAAATACAAGTAAAATTTCCACTTGTATGGCTTGAAAAAGCAAGAAGCTTTTACATTTGAAGTTTTCACCCAAGTCAACGGTTTGCTGGTACCGTTCAACTTCACAATGTTTGAAATACACTTCAATACCACATTCCATCCACAAGCAAGACATTCTTAAAATGCGTAGAAAACAGTAGCCACATGCTTTTATTCGTAAATCTTCTAATGACGCATTATACGAAACACATATAGTAGGCGATATAATATGTCTGTAAAAGGAAAGGCATATTCCGAGAAATCTGGCACAACAGAAAATGACTTCTTGGATTTTGTTGTCCATGACGTGTCCGTTGATTAACTAATTATAAGCACAATACTACCGACTCGAAACACAAATTCTTTTATTGGTAAAAATGTAAAATTTTTACCTCGTAGCCTGATCCGGTTTTTGCTTATTACAAGCTTCGTCAGATTTCGATGAAGCCTCTGCCGAAGCTTGCAATAAACGAAAACTGGTTCAGGCTACAAGGTAAAAACTTTACATTCTTACCAATAAAAAAGTTTGTGTTCCGAGTCAGTAGTATTGTACTTATAATCAAAAAATGACTATAAAAACAGGCAAGAGAGAGTCTGCTGATATGTATGGCTATTTAAAAAATAACTGTATTTCTTTTTAATAGCATAACATTATTTTGAACTCTTATTTCTTTAACTCTTAATATGGCGCTTAATATTTTTCTTATCAATGATTCTCAAAGAAATAAAGGTTTTTTTACTCGAAAACGCATACAAGTTAAATAAGAAAAACATATTTCTTCAAATTATATTACTTCTGCAAGTTGTTGATATTATTTAATTGCGGTATTGGCATTAAATAATATACAATATAATAAATATACAAGTTAAATGAAAATAAAATAACATAAAATAAAATAAAAATATCAACAATTTACAAAAGTAATATAATTTGATAACATATTGTAACAATACAAATGTATAGGGTACTGTGCATTGCACAAATTAAGGAAGATAATTAATTAAATTAAATAAATAATTCATATTGTTAGTAATAATAATTCAGCTTTCAATCTGAACTGTACAAGGAACAACCAAATTTCATGCTTGGACAGGTTGATCACGCCACGCAGCTGTGTCTGTGTGTACACTTGTATTTTACGTGTGTGTGTGTGTGTGTGAGACCAGTTGATTCCTGTAAAGCGTCACCCCTAAATGAACCCTATTAATTATGTGAATAATTTAAATTGTAAAGAGTGTGTGCATAATGTCACAAAACCAAATACGCCACAGTGTGTATAAAATAAAGACGCACGTGTGTACAAAAATTAGTGCGAAAATAATAAAAAGTGCGAATATAGTGAAAATAAATATAAATAAAACTTATATTATTTAAGATAGGGAAAAACGGTTTATACACAGTGAACAAATAAAAATTACCGACAAGATGAATATCGGGTAATTTGAAAAAGACTTTGCATGTTGCGAAGACAAGCGAAATAATTGTGAAAATAATCGTGTTTAGAAAGGGACGCCAACGACAGACTGAGACCTGCAGAAGATTGTCGAAACATGATTTTTGCGCCCTAGAGTATAAATACTCGAGACGCACCAACTTATTTATCTTTCTCGTACGACTACCGTGGCAGCCGGAGGCTCTACCCAACGACAACAACTCTTTTTCGATCAACCACAGCGGCAGCCGGAGGCTCTGCACGACTACTCATCACAATCGTGAGAGCACCTGCAGCCAGAGGCTATGACGGAATACAAGGGAGCAGCCAAGTACATGGAATAGAGTCCAGCGTACGGAATGAGGCAACGGACTACGGAGAGGATCTGAAGGATGAGGATGAAGGATCCAGGACTGCACGACTACAGAGGAGCATCCAGGACCAAGGACCTAGGACCGAAGAGGATACGCTGAGTATTACCACGACAAATAAGGTGAAACAAAACCATGTATTTGTAAAAACAGAAAGACTCAAGTAAAGATAATTAACTATGTAAAAAGAAAGACAATATAATTAAAAGTGGTATTAATCATTTTTGAAAATGTAAATGTTCATTTGTATAGTAGTTTAGAGTAATGTTTAAACATATGAAAGTATAATTTTGAATAAATAATTTAGTCAATGATATTTAAATTCATATGAAAGTAAATAGTAAATTTTATAATTTTGAATAAATAATTTAATCAATGATATTTTAATTAATCTGAAAGTAAATAATAAATTTTGTTTAAAAACAAAGAAATGCATATGCAATATAATAAAAAGCAAATAGATTATTAAAAGAGATCAGATAATTTAATAGTTATCAAAGTAATGAGCAAGTCGAGAGCAATATTATATAATAACAAATGTTTATTGTAGTATAAGAGTGTATATTATGTTCTGTGTAATACGAGGTATTACTTACATGATAATAACAGTAGGTGTACTACGGCTACACACATGCGAATAATAATGATAGTTTAAATTAAAAGTATTGAAAATTTTTAATTAATACATTTTTAAATGGTTCTAAACAATTTCACGTTGTGTTATTATTATTACGTTTACACCTGTCATAATTTTATAGCGTAAGTAATGTTGCTAATAAACGCCGTTAACGTTACAAAATAAATGGCTCACAAGATGTGGGGTTCACAAATACTTAACGTTATAATATATTAATCAAGAATACTGCAAGAAACTCGTGGAGTTACGTATAATGAAAAAAAGTTAATTAGTGTAATGTTTCAGATAATTGTATCTCCAGTAATGAACACAAATACCGACAGGGTTTCAAAATTGTTAATCGTTGTAACTTATAAGACTAAGTAGTTTAAAATTTGTATATGCGTACACTTACAGTCTGTAAGTAATTCTTCATGATATCTGTAACATATTTACAATGGTATTTACCCACCTGAAACAAAAAAATATAACAAAATATTAACACAATGTATATAATACTACAATTAAAAATTCAAATTTCGTAAGAGTAAAGGAATCTTTCATCGAAATGTTAAATGTTAGTAATAATGATGATTATTTGATGAGCAGTGTTTTTCATGTGAGTATAAACATTGTCCGCCACTTAGATAAACTCACACCTTGAGGTCACAAGTATTACTTACTTTATAGTAGGACTATAACCAGGTTTACATAATGTTTACATAGTGTATACTCAGAACACATTAAGTGGGGTTTATACGATTAACTAACAAACACACAACCACATTGTCATTTTTATTGTAGTGAGTATAACAATAGTTACTTAATAACATTTCCGCTCTACGAACTTGACTCCTCGCCTTCGCATCAGCTCATCACCTACTTAGTTCGGACAAAAAATTGCATAAAAAAATCAACGGATTTTTTCTCATAACGCCGATTTTGGCAACACCGCATTTAATATTTGCTTATTCTCCCTACCCTCGTTTTACTTATAACACTGCCTTTGCCAATATTAATTGATTTCTTATTTTTATTAATTTTTTTTTAACGTGTAATATTTCTGATCACGTATTTGTTTTCTTACTCTTATTAGATATTTTTTTAAAGTGTAATATTTCTGTTCACTAATGAAAAAATGATTACAATTTTTTTGGTTTAATCAGCCTGTTTGTCACAATTAGTATGTGATAGTAGACATTATCCAAAATATGGACGATTACGAAATCGCCTTTTGTTTTCAATGTAGGTGCCACATAATTGAGAAATACACATCACTGTAGCGGTCAGTAATGGGGCAGGTAAAAGGGCGTTTGAAGAATACACCAAGGGTTTGGGTGGCAAAACATGTGACCACACGCCACACGGTCAGTGTGACATTTCTTACCTCACAAACACATTCCTGGGTGGCTTTTGACGTGGCTTTCCCTAGTCGTGTTGTGTTAAAATAGTGAACAAATAAACGTCTACCCTTACACTTGAAATAGAGATGCGTTGCGTTGATCCCATAAAACCGTTGTGTCGGTTACGTTCTCAAATGTCACTATCACACTACCTTGTTAACAATATTATAGGGTTATTAATGAGTCCTTAAATTTTTAGTGACCGTCAATCAATGAATGTTTTAGTGGATGGTTAGTGAGGATCGGTCAATAATACAAATTTTAGCTATTTTGCGTCGACGTTTCGACAATATTTATTGTCATCTTCAGGACCTGTGTATGAAATACAATAGAAATATCAAACATAACGAAACAATTAAATATTTGGGTGAACGTGTTGGTGATGTGAGTGTGTGAGTGCGTATGTATGTATCATTTTATATGTGAAGACTTATGATAGTTTGTTTACATCTTCAAAACGAGCAAATTAGAGTATGAGAGAACTTAATTTATACAGTATTGCAATTTAAATTACTAAATGTAATGTTATTTTAATTAATTAAACAATCAGTAATCAACAATTGGATATTAGATTGGTACATAAATTGTTTATACCTACAAGAGTCAACATATAGCAAAGTTGTAGGTAAACAAGGTAAACGCTCTCTCCTCACTTATACCCAGTATTGCAGTATTATTTCTCTGTTCGGTCTCGCGTTCTCTCTCTCTCTCTCTCTCTCTCTCTCTCTCTCTCTCTCTCTCTCTCTCTCTCTCTCTCTCTCTCTCCCCCCCTCTCTATGTATCTATCTATCTATCCATCCATCTCTCTCTTCTCGTGCTGTGACAAGACACGGCCCAACGTCCACGGTCCGCAATCTACATAAGACTGCATTTATGCACTTAAAATTTAATTTTTTTAACGGATCTTTAGAATCACCTGACACTGTATGGAGCTTTTGTGGAGCTTTTGATAATATTATATTGACTCACAGTACACATTTAAATGTAGCCAAAAAACTTGACTGAAAAGGAAAACATTAGCAGAAACAACGTCTATTTCCAGGAAAATTTAGAAACAATGTCTTCAAAGAATGCAATATGTCACTAGCCGAAACCACTCTCCAGGTAAGGGACGAAATGTGGTTAAACGCGTTTTCGTTTCTGTTTGAACATAAGGAAAATGTAAAAATTTCAGATCCGTATTTGCCTGTAAAGCAATTCCGCAAAAACGGATATCGTTACAATAAATTTTACTCTAGCTTGATGTTACGCGTAAGAAAAGAGTATATTTTTATTGATCCAATAAATTTGATTCTCTTGTTGTCACACCTCCTCGGACTTTATTGTGGCCGACCACTGTTTGGGCACTTGACAGCCTTACACATTACTCACAGCAAGAGCGGCAAACGACGGCTAGAACGCTTTGCCAACGATTTACAGGCTACATAAAACATAGGCCTACTGGACGCCCACTTCGACGCGCACCGGACTCAATTTGGCACGGCTATCGCTGACCAAGTATACAACGTTCATTTATTCTGTAATAGTGCGGTGAATTATTCTCACTGCTGCCTGTAGTTGTCACCGCGGCATATAACGCGCCGCATATATTAAGTAATGGCTGGTTCTAAGATATAGGTATATATTTCGTTGCATTTCAATTGAAACTCAATTTATCACGTAGTGTCAACACAGAAGAAAGCAATAATGTGAAATTTTAATTTACTGGCACACGATCGTGCGTTTTGATGTATTTTCTTCATTCACTCGCAAGTATATTTGAACGCGTTTTGCTTATGACGTTTGAGAAACTCTTCAACGTATTATTACGTTTGTCTCATTATTACTTAAATATTAAATAATAAATGCTAAATATTAATTGATATTACTTAAATTCAGCCAAGAATATAAATTAAATTCCTTAATTTCGTAATGACCGTCAATCAATGAATTTTAACGATGAAGGGTTTGCGAGGATCGGTCAAAAAAGTATAACACAAATTTTACATTCTTTGTGTCGACGTTTCGACAATATTCATCAGGTCCTGATGGTGACAATAAATATTGTTGAAACGTCGACACAAAGAATGGGAAATTTGTGTTATAGACCTACTTTTTTACGAATCCTCGCAAACCTTTCATTGTTAAAATCCATAAATTAAAATATATTTGTATGCGCGCACGCCCTTATGGTCTGTAACAGGTTCAAATATGGAAATATAAGGGGGTCTAGTATATGACATCGGTTCTCTGGCATCAGTCTTCTGTTTCAGGTTAAGTTTAGACACTTAACTACCCGACGCGCGACCTTATCGTTAGTCGGCTTCCGTATGACGTGCGGGCAACAAGTGCTGGCCAGCTTCGATTTCCAAATCGTCCGTTTGGATTCGGTTTTCGTTGTAATATTAACGTTATTTTTAAAATTTAAAATTTTGCAAGTGTTATGTTTTATGTTGCGTGTTATATGTACCTGTGTCGACGACGCTCACCTGAGTGGACAATTTTTATAAATGTTATGTAAGTTTACTAAATGATCCAATTGAAGATGGATCACAACGGTTCCGAAATGCAACTTGGATAAAAAAACTAAAAAATCATCGACTGGAATACCTAGAGGTGTAGAAATTCCAATAATATTCCAGTGATACTTTTGCCTCTATCTACAAGTGATTCCTGATGGGACAGATTTCTGAGGGTTATATTCCTAATTGAGTCTCTCCTAGTTCTTCCAGCTGCTTGTCTCTAAAATCCCATTCCACTGATTTGCAATCCGTTTGTATACTTCTGGAGCAGGATGAAGTCCTGTATCCCATGAAGTAATGTGGGTAGATAATACTATGTAATGTGCCTATACAATAACTTTTAATAATTGTGTATGCCTATAATTTCACTTCATTATCTAAACGAATTCAACGAATTTTAGGTCAGAAACAAACTAATATTTGGGTACCGGTACTTGTAGAGTAGCACGAAGGAAGTTGCTAGGAAGGAAGGTTTCTCCAGTTGAGACTGTTAAGGCGACTAAATGGTCCGTGAGCATCATCTCGTACTTAATTAGCCAACCTACCGTCGACCATTCCCAACAAGCCAGAGTGGCAGTTATGGCCATTTTCCTTGTTCACAGAATTCGTGAACTGATACTTGGACAAGTAGTTTGGTATTGAAATTCGTAAATGGTTTGCAGTTAGGCCTCTAATTGACTATAAAATAATTCTTCCATTTTGTAAATAATTTCAATACTTGCAAAAGAAAGTAATCTACATATTCCTTTTTAATTCATCACGCACGCGCGCGCGCGCATATGTAGACTATATTATGATATGAATTTTGGAAGGGTATGAGGCTGAGATAATTGACAGACAGGCAAACGTACTGACAGGTAAATGCAGAAAGGACTAGATAGACAGAAAATGCTTGAGAGTAGATTTATACTGAACGTAACTTTTTAAGAATTATGTCCACAAACACCGCACTGTAGCCGATTTACTGTTACTGTTTCGCCTTTCCGAAGCCGAAAATCTTCATGTTGTAACGTATGTAATACATTCGGTTTTTATGGTGTAGGTTAGTCCAGTAAATAACACACGGTGGTCAGCGAATTATACATTTATTGTTACTTATTACAATTATGATTATGTGTGTACGATGTTTATACACATAAATACACAATCGTGAGAGAAAGATAGAAAGAGAGAGGGAGAGCGATAAAGAACATAAAGGGCATGAGCACGTTCGTAGCGAAAATATTCGAAGTCCGCGACGAGTTTCCATAAAGAACTCATCGGGTGGATTCCTTTTCCTTAATTGGAAAGGTACGCACCAGCGAACGTGAAATATTCGACCTTGATAAGTATTTAGTCCACAAGCAGAGAAAGTGATTTTCACGCCACACACGATACGGTTACAAGTTTTGACAGGCTGCAAGTAATTAAAATTACAGATTTCAAACGACATTTACCATTACTGTAATAACACTAAACTATATGCATTTACAGTACATATAGCTACTACTCGCTTTTCGACTTAAAGACACTACTTCAGACATTGACATATGTGTTACAATTTTCACGCAGTTAATGCATTAATTCTTTAAAAGTAAATAAATTTGTAAACTGCGTATACATACGTATGTTTTAATTGTTACAAAGTGTGCTGGTTGAATCATTTGTACCTGCTATTTTAATCATCACCTTGGTAGCAATAGTTGTCGTGTTGTGGCTCTACAAACCAAATCAGTGTTTCGCCTCCATCAGCAAGTTTCCCCAGGCCGCATGTCGTTAACTGTACTCCTCCAGGACCGGGTACTGAGTAAATTTTTCTACAGATTCTTTTTTCAACAATGGCTTCTTTATCCACCGCGAATCCTCAGTCTTCGTTTTGATCTTTCGTTAGAGGGCTTTGTCCCACGCCCATTCCGAACGTTGTATTTCACGTACACCGACAGTGCTGACTACTCTGGTAGATGTTATTTGTTGTACAGTGAATAGTACGACATCTATAGCTCCACGTGGAAAAATAAACTTGTGAAATACGGGAAAGATTACAGGCGTGACCAAACAGTATTAGACTGAAGAGTATTCATTCCGTCAACCACTTGTTCACTTGCAGCTTAAAATAATTACGAATATACATGTAGTACTTTCGCAGAATGCCAAATCTCCCTGCTATTTATTACCACTGCACAACCCCTTCTCAAGAAGAGTATTTAGAAATCCAATTTTTCTGGGAGGCAATTCTTCTTCGTTGCCCCAAACATAACTTTTTCTTCTATTGAAACGTGTGAAATTTAAAGACTAACTCATATTACATATTATATTATAAAGTATCCAAGATTAAATTAAATGTATATGAGTAAATGTTACTCGCACTGAACCTTTATAAAATTATTTTGGCAAAAAGTGTTATTAAAAAAGTATTAATACAGTATTATTTTTATTTATAGTAATAACTCCAGGCTTCATAGACTGTTCACCGATGCAACGTACGTTATGAATACTTTTCACTGAGTGCCTTGGTAGTAGTAGAGGGGACCATACTGATTCAAATCTCATCAATTCCTATCCTTTATAGACAGGAATACATTGAAACTAAGATTAAGTTTTTAAATTAAAAAAAAACTGAAAAATTTATCATTAGTCTAAACATTTGGTCACATGTGTACTTGTCAGAAAAACGTAACCGAGTATATTGAGAGTGGAATGGAAACGATGGACACGACAGACATTATGTCATCAAAACAAGGCGTAAAAACGGTCGCAACAGGTACACAATCGTAGAAATAACTGAAACAAATTCTCGTCATACAGCTTATTTATTGGTGTAACAGAACAACTGTTTCGGCTCGGTCATCGCAAGCCTCGTTTCAGCCTTCATAAAGATATGCCTACGTACAAAATAAGGCATAGGCCTACGGTACATTAAATAAATTCGGTTTACGATTTAATGATACACGTAAACAAGCGAACCGAACTTACTTAGTCTACGCCTAATTTCCTATACATTTGTAGACTGTGTAGACTGAAGTTGGCTGTGAAAGCCGCCGAAACAATTGTTCTGTTAAGCAAACAAATTAGTGTGACAACTTGATGGCATACCACAACATTCTGCGTCTACAACAGGCTTCGTACACTAAATATACACTAAATATATTCGCCAACACAACAACAGAGAAGTAAGTAACGATAATCTATATAAAAAATATACACTTTTTATACAGTCTCAACTGTACTTCTTATTATTCAATAAAAATAAAAGCTTTCGTATATATAGTGTAGAGTAGGGCGACGTATTTTGAAGTTTCCACTCTCTTTTGCGTACGAAAGAGTTTACTTACACAGACTACAGAATAGAGAAGCGCTCTTTTTTGAACTAACAAATCGACTTCTCGGTTTTAAGTCGATTATTTGGCATTTGTCTGCGTGTCTACCTGTTCATCTGTCTGTCTGTCAAACTACCTATCTGCGGGTCTATCTGTCTACTTGACAGGACGTCACACGACACCTTCTCGTAAAACTTAGTACGCGTGTTCATACTTTTTCGACACATACCCAGTTGGTTTTGAGACTGATTCCCCCCAAAAATAAACAGTCAAAAACATAAGAGTTGAACTTTTTATCGCAAAAATCCGTACTAAATTAACGAGAATATTAACCAAAATCTGAATACAGTGTCCAGTTTTGGAAGTTTCAACATTTTTTGGGGGATAACAGAGCCCAAACAGTGGATCAAAAGTTCATAAAAATTGTACAGTCTGGTTACCCAAATTGTAAGACAACTTAAGCAAAATCAAAATTTAGGACTACTTTAGTTTTATTTTAATTTTTGGGTACCACGAGTCCAAAATGATTGTCAAAATTTTCTAAAAATTGTAAAGGTTGATAATAGTGGTTTGGAGCAGGTATCATATTTTAATTATTTGGGATGTGATATCTCATATAGGAAGGACAATATATCAAGAGAAAGTTAACTAAATTTAGTTATACTTGGGGAACAATAAGACGACTATTGAAGAATAAAACGCAGAGGAAGACACAGCTAAAGTTCTATTAGGTCGTGGCTGTGTCGACTTTAATCTATGCATGTGAAACACGGACTTTCCTGCAAAAATATATTTAAAAAACAGGCCTCTGAAATTTAAGAGCAATTAAGGGATGCAGTTTGAGAGATCATCTACGAAACGACGAAGTAAGGAAAGATCTGAAGTTACAGAAGCTTCTGGATAGGATAAGCGAATACAAGAAGAATTGGAAGTCCCATTGTAGACACACGTCTTTCTAAACAAGCGTTTGAATATAGGCCATTGGGAACGAGAGATCGTGGAAGATCCTGAAAAAATGGTCAGAAACTCTGTGAAGTCGGAACGGGCTATAGCCCAAGCCATGAAGAAGAAGAAGAAGAAGAAGAAGAAGAATTCGGATTTTATTCTGGATAAAACTCAGACTTTTAAATAATTCGACAGAATTGATATCTGTCGATTCCCCTTGAAAATATTCGACCGTGCACGCTATATTTACAAAACCTTTACATTTATCATCCGTTATCAGTGCAAAAAATCGACGTACGGCCACCTCTCATGGTGTTTCTCGGTGAACCCTAAGAATCATACATACGAAGAACTTTAGCCACAGCTTTCAAAATAGTAAAAGTCACATCTAACAAAAAATGTGTTTCATTGAAAATAGTGCGCGAGTTGCGCGGCTCAGAGCGCTTACGAGTCTGACTTAACGGTTAAAAATGACGAAATGACGTTTCATGTTCCTTGTACTAAAAGCCACTCAGTAGTCACTCCAATGACTGTATTGTCCGCAAACTCAACACTTGACACTGAAGGTCACATTCTAAACACGCCTTTCCATTGTCAGACGTGTCAAAGACCTGGGCAATTTCTAGAATAATGTAAATAAATGGTTACTGAACGCGACCTTCAGGGAAAGAATGAACTCTGTCGGTATTCGGGCTCGTTATATTGTAGTACGCATAAATACACGTGTTTGATAATGCCAGCTTTCCTGTTTTTCATCCGGTGTCGTTATTAAATCTGTACGGGTAGATTCCATTTCTGTACGAAACTCAATTCCATGTATTGCGTATGCATATTTTTTTAAATGTAACTTCATTGCAACTAGTTACAAACTATCTAGCAATTTTATTCTAATACATAATTTAACGGTGTTTAGGATAAGCTCCCACTGCAGCATTCCTCAGTACAGTTACACTTTGTTCATGTGCTGAGCGTTACTGTACATATTTAGTTCACTAGTTGAAATGGTTTCTGTCTCTGCCATCGCCAAACGAGTCTAGCATTATCAAGCAGTTGTAGCACTTCAGTGTTTACGTGTTCATGAAGTCTTCTTTCATATTTATCCGCAACACGTTTAATCTCGTCAGCACCGTAGGCATTTACAGGTCCCGATGGATGTTATAATTTCTTATGTACCATGGCACATCAACAATACTGCGGAGAACCTTATTTTAAAAGTCTGAATTATTCTTTTATTAGATTTCTTAGTACAACCCCAAAACTGTACACCATACATCCAAACTGGTTTCAAGACTTGTTTGCATAACAACAGCATGTCATGTAGCGACACTCAGAGTGTCTTCCAAGCAGCCACCACATTTTCTTCAATTTTAACCCAACTTCTTACCGTTTCTTCATAACACGCTCTTTCCACCTAAGATATGCATATGAATGAATATAACACGTGAAATAGAGAACATATTATTTCTATTATTAACTTCCCCATTATAAGGTCAGGTGTCCCACAGTGGAATGTACTGCATCCCCACTGTTGTACTTGACCTACTCAGTGAACCTTACACAGACTAACAAAACACATTAACAACATTTTTTGCGCATGATACAGCTATTAAATCCTATCATATGTATTAGAAACTTGCAACTAGGAAGTAGCAAATAATTTCAAACGTTCAGTAGTTCGAGGGGAGGGGTTACTAATTTGCAAACAAGTGGCCCCCAAGTGGAATCTCTTGCAAGAGAAGGGTAACCAGTGGTGCACAAAACGTCACTCTGAAGCCTGCTGGGACCACACGAAGCGTATCAAGGACGGATAGGCCAATGTGTGAGTGTATAGGTGCATGAACGAAACTCAAGCCGATTGTCATTCAATACATACTCGTTTGGTGCCCGTTTTGACCTAGTTTCGAACAAGAATTCTCGTGTTGCTTATTGCGCTCACGTTCGATACTGTTTCGTTTTCTACAGTGGCAGTTTGTCTTAGTTTGGAAACTGGAGCTCTCGCTCATACACACTGTGCGCTGGTGACAATTCTACTGTGTATATTCGTGTTTTACCGAGATTTATAGCAGTCGCAATAACACAAACGGAAAGCGATCGGAAGCAACAGCAATGAAAAACTACGACTTGTACTCTACACACGGCAACAGAAACAGAGATCTGTGTAATTCTCAACTTCTCTTCAAAATATGTTTTTCTTGTTGGAGCAATTGTAGCTGCAATTATGTGACTTTCCAAAACATATTTTATACATCACATTCTATTTATTTTCACAAGGTGTTTATAGGTCGAGAGACAGCTCCAAGAAAAATCATGCGCGCGCGCAACCCCTCCACCCCCACACACACATACACAAATGCATTGGTTTAGCTACGCCCCACTGAGTTTTAGTGCGTATAAAGAGTGTTATATAAACTTAATTGGGAGCATATGCTCATTTGGCTTGGAAACCCGGACTCTGAGGAAACTGGAGAGGTCTTGAAGCTTTTGCGATGTGGTGCTGGAGCAGGACCTATAGTACCGTGGACGAAAAAAGAAAGGAGGTTTTGAAGACAGTGGGTAGAAAAGGAGGTTGACTGGATCCACTGTGGAAAGGAGAAGTAATAGACTATTATATGATTATATATGTTTATTTATATGCGCTTATTATATTTTTGGTCACCAGCTACACAATTAATATTGGTTTACCACCACGGAAAGGAAGAACTTGCGAGGCCCACCATCCTCTGGATTGAAGAGAAGAAGAAGAAGAAGAAGAAGAAGAAGAAGAAGAAGAAGAAGAAGAAGAAGAAGAAGAAGAAGAAGAAGAAGAAGAAGAGCGTCGGCCCTGTCGCCCGGCGGCATGACTCACACACCGGGTATTCTTATATACGACAAAAAATTGCTAGTTAGTCAGTGGTCTCATAAAATGCTAAACTAAAAACATAAAAAAATTTAAGAAAAATGTTACAAAACGCGATATGAATGTAACGTACTGAGAGTAAAGGATAATAAAATAATCTTTGTCTGTTTAGCGAAAATACAATGAGTAACGAGTGTTGTAGCTACATCCTGTTCAGTAAGTTCCGTGTGGCGTCGAGTGAAGCTGATATCGTGCGACAATTCGGAAATTCAATAAAGTCGACTTTGCGTAAAATACTGAGTAATAGGCGAGTCACTGGTCATGCTCAGCTGGCCGGCTGTCAGAAGGTATAGCCCCGGAATTCCACTCGCCTTCCAGAAACGTACAGTATATAGGCTTAATCGTACTGATGCAGTACGTCACACAAAGTTTTAATTTTTATCGACAATCAGAATAACTCTTGGAAATAATGTTTTTCAGGCAGTTAAAAAATATAACTATCTAGGAAGTAAAATCACAAGTGATGGACGTAGGAGTAATGAAACTATAAGCAGAATTAACCAGGCTAAAATTGCTTTCAACAAACAGAAACACCTCTTTACTTCAAACACTATCAGCCTAAAAAATTAAACCTGGTAGTCGTGGGACTACCGGTAGACATGGAATCATGGGCAGACTTGTGCTTTGGGAAGGAATGAAGGGTTGGTTAAATAAACAGCTACATATCGCCGTATGATTTGCACAGCGGCGGTACGTTGCCTTGTTTGAGACTTGCAACACAAGTAGAGCACACGCCTTCCATATTACTCGCACTTGAGTACTCGTCCGCTCCGAACACTGTGGCCAAGAGACTTATGTATGATGGTACGCACGGTCTTAGATCACTCTTGAACCACAAGCGATCGCAGATCCCACACACCGAGCCGAACGGATTGTTAATAAAATGCTTAGAGAATTCTTCGTCGACTCCTTTGAAGCGGCGACTTGGACCGGGCTGTTCTACGCAGAGCATCGAGGGTCCAATGTTGTCGAAGCACAAGTTATTAATGTTCTCATCGTCTGTTTTCTTGCTAGCTAGCCGTACGCTCGATCTGAGTCGCTTTGGGGGCACGCCGGATGACCCAGGTATCGGAGATGCGGGCCGCTTGGGCGCTGACGGGGTTTCGTCAATCTTTAAATGGTTGCCATTTTCTAAGTTCTCGGCCGATATCTTTGATTTTAGTCTCAAACGATAGGCTTGTTGACGCTCTGCATATGATTTTCCGGTTTTCGGTTTGAAATTTTTGGTTCGAGTTTTATCGCGATTTTTAGGTCGAAGCATTTCAAATGTTTGAGTTCAAATGTTGTTATTATTTTCTGTGAGTGCTTCTGGTACTCGGAATTGATGTTATTGGAGAGACTTAGTTCTGAGGATCACAACGCACTTTGTATTTTCGCGATCGGACTTGCAGTTCCCGAGATATTTAACTTTTAGTGGAGCAATTTAGAAATTTTCGGCGCAAAAACACCCTCACGCAGACAAAGCCTAGAGGCGACTGAAGACTTGTCAAAATTCTCAGTACTATTGTTGGAAGGGGGCCGAGTGACTCGATCACCTGACACCTGGTTTGCTGGGATTGGTTGAGCGGTTCGTGAGATAGTGGTATGCCGAAAGTACATTTGAAACATAACGGTCGATTTTCGCGAAACGTGCGAGTAAGACATTACATACCTATGGATTCCACGGCAAAATAAGGAAGAATCTAGTAAAGGCATACGCGTGTAGTGTTTCCCTATACTGGAGTGAATCTTGGAGAATTGGAGAAAGCGACAAGAAAAGATTCCAAGCATCTGAGACCTGGTGCTACAGAAGAATATTCAAGAAAATCTGGAGGGAGAAGATAACGAATGAGGAAGTCTCTAGAAGAGCGCAGGAGGAGAAGAGCTTTTTACGAAATTTAAAAGGCAGAAGAGTTAAGTTTACTACGACACAATGGGTTGGTTAAGAGAATAATAGAAGGACCAATTGAAGTAAAGAATCACAGAGGACGACCCCGTTTAGACTACATGAAACAGCTTATGGTCGACATGAACTGCACATAATATTGGGAATTGAAAAGAAAAGCAGAGGAGCGTGAAGAATGGCAAGCTGCTGCCAACCAGCATATTGGCTGCTAACCTAGGAGAGAGATGGACAATCTCAAGAGGGACACTAACTATCTGTTTTAACGTCACCGATAAAGTCATCCATCCACGCATCGGACGACTACACAACACAGCTAGTGTCATCCTTCGCATGCTGCTCGTCCTTCGCACACTTCTTATTGCAAACCTCTTTCTTACTTCTGGTCGCAGTCGTCCTCTTTCCATCACCTCCTTGGTCTACCACTTTTCATTTTTCTATTTGGAACTTACGAACTTACGAAGATTCATATGCGCTTATAAGTGTAACAAGTACCCGTTAACTAAAAAACGTTAGGTTCTTTATTTTAAGTGTTACTGTGTTATAAGCATTGTATTTTTTTTAACTCCTAAAGGCAATGCCTTGTCGCTGTAGCCACGTCACTCTATCCCTTGCGATTAGAGTGAGCAATGTATATACACATTAAATGTTATCTTTTCCTCAACCATGGCTTTTATTTATTTCAGCAGTAAACTACAAACCAAAAACCGTTCTCACCTAACCTTACAAATAAAAACAACACGTATTTTCGCTCTGCATTAAGAAATAGGACAATTTGTAATTAGTACACTTCTCCTTTTCCACATTGTAATATATCGATACAATCGCTTATTAAAAACAACAAAAACGTATTGTAAGAACGGATAAAGGTACAGTTCGGATGCCGCTAAATAGCATTTGTTTATTTACTTGTTACTATGGTAATTAATTGTGGTCTCCATGGTGTTTTGACATCTTTATACCCGCCAACAAAAGGCCATAATTAAAACGGCCTAAATCATGCGAACGGGGCAGAATGTCAAATTCCAAGTTAGACAGTGTTTTTTGCCTTGTGTCAAAGGTTACCTGTGCAAATTTGGTGGCAATCGGTGTAACGGTGTGGATTTGTATTCAATAGAAAGAAACGACTTGGAGTTTTATATATATACACAGATACAATATATCCCATCACACAACATACATACAAAATACCGTTATCTACCTTGCACATTGTATTTAAAAATAAAATAGCTACACACACTAGGAGAACTATGAAAAAAATGACGACGAAAATACCTTTTGTAAAAAAAACCACACCATATTACACTTATTACACTTTGGAGTACAGATGTAGTGTACACGTACAGTACAGAATGAGCGGTGACATTTCAGTTATTTTTACCTATGTATACTAGAAAGCATTTGAACACTACTAAGTTTTATTTCGAATACCCACAACAAGGTTGCTACCATTATTATTAAAGGTATTTATAAATAATACAAAATCATATAAATTTTACAGCAGATCTTAATGTTCCTCAATTACAAATTTCATAAACAGTAATTTTGAACGTATTCTAAATACACGAAAGAATGTGATTAAATATAGGCCACAAACTAATGTGGAGTAGATGAAAGTAGTAGTGAGTAATTTGCAAAGGTGACAACACAATCCAGCTTGTTGACATTCAGTTAGCAATGACCAGCTGGCAATTGTTCAACAATCACTTGGCTTCAGAACGGCAACTGTGCTGTGCTTGAGGATTGTACGTTAGAAGAGCAGCGCCCTGTTGTGCGTTTGTATATGAAAAAGGTTTCCTGCAAAGGAAATTAATAAGTTAATGTTTACGGTTGAAAGTATTTGTCACGTGAAGCGGTGCACAACTGGGTTAATGTATTTTCTCAAGTTCGCTCGAACGCTGTTGACGAACACCGATCTGGTTGTCCTTTTGAGATTGCGACGGGACCAACAGTTCAACAGGTAGAGGAAATGGTTCTACATGACAGCCGATCTACGACAAACATGATTGCACCTATAATAGGATATTTTCATGCTTTAGCCTACAGCATAATGCATGCTTGTATGAATTTTCCAAAAGTGTGCGCAAGGTGATTTCCCAGAAAACTAAAACAAAACAAAAAATCGTTTCAGCTTAATCTAGAAACAGCTGTCTCAGTACGCTGATGAAGGAGAAAGTATACTCAACAGAACTGTTACAGGGGAAGAATCTTTGACCTTTATGAATCACTATCAACCCGAATCAATGTGTGATTCAACGCTATCGAAACATCCTTCTTCACCTGCAGCGAAGAAATTCAAGATCACACCGTCAGCGGGTTAAGCTTACAGTGTTCTGGAATCCTCAAGGAGTGGTGCTAGTTCATTTTCAGAGGCGAGGTGAGAATGTGAATGCTGCATCATCCTGTGAAATGCTGTTGGAGCTTTGGGCTGCAATTCGAAGACAACCCTGCTGACTATAGGGGTATTGTTCCAGCACGACTATGCTAGAACTCGGGCCACGATTCACCCAGCAACGAATTGGTCACTTAGGGTGGCAACTTCCTCAACATCGGCCTTAGTTCCGACTTATCCCCCCGCGGTTTTTCCATGTTTAGTTCGTTGAAATCTCACCTTAGCGGTGGACGTTTCTTACATGATGAAGCTAATGAACGTGAGTTAGTGGCTGAGAAGCAACCCAAACACTTTTATGAGTTCTATGTCAGAGCCCTGACAAAGTGATGACATACGCCTATAAATATTGATGGAGATCGTGGCATAAATATTCATTTGAAAAATAAAAATGGTTTTCAAGAAAATATCTTAATGAATATTTATTTTATTATTATTCCGATTGCACAATGTTTACACATTTTTCGGAACCAAAGATTACAGAAGTGATTAATTCTCATCTTCCACTGCTCCTTGCCCATCCAAAAATCTTCTTCAATTTCTCGTTCCTCAATATAGTCTGAATTTCTTCTATCCAGGTGAAGACCAGGTGGTCTTCCTCTATTCCTTCTTCCTGGTGGAGTTCATTCCATAACTCTCCTTGGCAATCTTTCATGTGCCATTCTTTTCCTGTGTCCATACCTTTGTAATTTTTTTTGTTTGAACAAAATCAACAATTGAATTTTTCACATTTATTCTGTCCTTAATGACTTAATTTCTAATTTTCTCACCTCTGTATACTCTTGCCGAACGTCTCCAAAAGTCCATCTCTGGTGTCATTAATTGGTCTTAAATATTTTTGTTTTAGTTTGTGCTGTATCTTCTGTAATTTGCTTATCCAACAGGATTCAATTTAATGTAGATATAGCCATCTTTCCCAAATTAATTCTGGATTGTATTTCTTTGTCTTGCTTCCCACTGGCCGTTATTTTCACCCCTAAATATTGTCTCATTGAATATTTTTTAATAATAATTTCTGGCATATTTAGTGATTTCTAGTTTATTATGAGAAAACGCGTTCATTATTGTCTCTGTCTGACGGACCCCGCAAAGCCATAACCAAATTTAAGACAACGTACAAGTAAATACTACCATAGGTAACAATAAAAGAATCTCGAGAGACAAACCACGCACACAGGCGCGCTCAAACGAACACGACTACAGTAGTTTATCGTTTAGAAGCGGATACGCATTAACAACATACGTGACCTGCCGTGCGGTGGCGGTCACATCCCCTACGTGACAGACAACTCTATCTCTCCCCCTCCTCACGTCTGCGGTATGCGGGTTGCGTGAGGTAAAACTAAAATATCATCGCCATGTGTCCAGCGACAGACGGAGGAATTTTCTACACATTACACAGAGCCACTGCGTTTGGCATTTTGAAAACACACACACATACATACATATACATTCATTACGGTTGAATCATCCTGAATAACTCAACAAGTTATTCACAACAATCACTTCGCTTGTATTCCGGCAGTCTACGCAGTAAATTGTTAGGCGCCACATAACACGTAAGAAGCTTCTCTAACAATTCAAATTCTCTATTTTTGTGTTTTCAACGAAATGGTGTGCTAAGTACACATGCGTCTGTGCGCAGGCGCGCTCGCGCTTGTGTGAGTGTTTTATTGAATTATAACAATAATATCAGGTTTAGTCTCCAAGTGTGTGTAAAATAGTGTGATTACTTAGTTTACATTTGTTAAATCGAATCTGCAAAGACTCTGGATTACAAATATCCACACTTAAAACCAAGGTGATTGCTTTTCGTGGAACTGATTCCGTACGGGCAAACATTGTTATAGATGGTACTGTCCTGGAACAAGTCAGCAGTTTTGAATACCTGGGCTACAATGTGTCTTATAACGCAAGCAACGACGTCGTGAGTAAGTTACGCGAGTTCAACCTTATGTGCGGGACCATTAGGCGAACCCTTAAGTCAGCAAGTAAAGAAACACGCCTAAAATTCTACAAGGTGATGGCCCTTCCCACACTTCTTTATGGGTCTGAGAATTGGAGTTTAATGGAAGGCCAGGCCAGACGCATTCAAGCAGCTGAAATGAGATTTCTCAGGCACGTGGCAGGGTACACTCTCCATGATCATAGAAGAAACACAGATATACGTCAGGAACTGAATATTATGCGTATACTCGACAGGATTGCCCAGTATCGGCTGAATTGGTGGGAACATCTTTGCAGAAACAACTATGGAACTATAAGCCGAAGAGACGGAGAGGTCTGGGACGTCCGAGGAAGCTCTGGAGTGACCAGCTCTAATCTTTACGTGTTTGAGACCGGAACAAATCATCCTTGGTTTAATCCTTGTAGATGATGATGATGACTTAGTTTACAACTGAGGAATGTTTACAGCGCTACTGTGGACCAAAATACTGAAGCTGACATTTTGTCCCTTAATTCTCTTTCAACCAGGCTACGTTGAATGGTTTATTTAATTAACGTTCAACGAGATTAATAGGCGTGTGTGTGTGTGTGTGTGTGTGTGTGTGTGTGTGTGTGTGTGTGTGCGTGCGCGCGTGTGCGTGCGTGTGTGTTCAAAATGCCCTTCATTGTCTTCGATTCCGAAACTCTAGCAATTCCTATCCAGCCGTAGGTAGTCTTACAATCTGCTTTCTTCCATTTCCGTATTAATTCCGTCTCTCCAACTGCTCCAGTCTCTTCAACGTCTACTTCCCCCCTACGAGACCGCTACAATATTTATTTGTTCTAGTAAAGGTTGCTCACCAATTCTTCGCGCATAATATAATTAAATTTAATATAGTAACAAAATTATAATACAAAATTTCTATTGTCTTAATTATTGTTGCAAGAGGATGATAGACTGGGGTTAAAAATAAATTCGCTTGGCATTTGAGAGGATTTTTTTATTTGTTTATTTCCAAACTAACCTAAAGTGGTTTGTATTCTAATGAACAAGTCCATTTATAGTGAGAAAGGAAATTACGAAGGTTAATATTTGAATAAGCAAAAATTATGAAAATAATTTTACAATTACATAAATTAGTTTTAAACAAAGCTGATTTTTATAATATACTTTCCTTGTTTATATTACATTTTTATATTACATTGTTTTTCTATAATGGATATTTGCATTTCATCGGTATATGATCTACGATTTGTGTGTTATTTGTTTTACATTATATTTCTTTGTTTCTGTACAAGAGAATAACTCCTTTTGAAATATTTAAAATAGTTTTAAAAATATTTAAAATAGTTTTCCCTGCACTTTGTCCATGCGTCCATGCTGTTGTCACTTTGAACTTTAATACACACCGATTCATCAGGAACCTCCCTTCCATCCTTACGATACTAATAACTCCGTTCCCTCACTTTTTGACTTTTCCTTCCGTATGTCATTTTAATTTTTGATTGGTACTTAGAAAGGTAAGAAGGGATAGGAATTTTGGGTCTAAGACTT
Organism: Magicicada septendecula; assembly: GCA_034769895.1. NCBI lineage: Eukaryota > Metazoa > Arthropoda > Insecta > Hemiptera > Cicadidae > Magicicada > Magicicada septendecula. Next base: position 407,830,433 of record CM068372.1, on the reverse strand, counting down.
CCACTCGTGTAAGACCAAAGTAAGTGACACCTACATTCCCATGAGAGTTCTCTGACGGTTCTGGCTAATGTAAGATCTAAGTTTTTTTTACACTAATTACATTTCGCAGTTTAGCAGATCAAGTATACAAGTGTGCTAGTGCAAGTGTTTAGTTTTTAATTACTGACGCTTGACAGTTTCATTGTTCTGGAATTTTCTCACAGTCTTAGATTGTAAATTTAACAATGCAGCGTACGGTGTAACGACTTATTCCGTATGTATTTATTCTGCCACACGTTTGTGCGTCGATTTGTAACGTGATGACGTCCTTCTCTCTTAAAGCCACGCGATGGAGCGCCAATTTGTAACGTGATGTTAAGTACGTGCTCTGTAGATCTGTATTTCGTGTGGCTTGTGTGTTCGCCTCACACGTCGTGGTCGTTATTTTATGTTCACGCTGACGATGTCCGTAGCGATCTTTCGAATTACCAGTACACGCGAGTGGAAACCTTACCTGTTCTTCTATATCTGGTTGTATTTCCCGGGTGGCGCCAAATTGTTTTAACTGAAAACAATTAAAATAAAAAATAGGACAATTGAGCGTTTGTGGCTATGACGGTATGGTGAATTCAAATTTACTCCCGCCACGTTCGAATTTCTTAATCTAGCTGTTATTTCGCCGAGTTTCCGACGTGAGCGCTTACCGTCACCTTTGCTTGTCGCTAAAATACACAAATCATATAATGCACTTTCCTATGAAATAAAGAACAGTGGTTACAACTCTGTACTAGTTTATTAAATTGTGATTAGTAGTTATTCAGTATTATACAAATTATATTTTGTTATTAAACAAATTTGCACCGGCGGTAAAAGACAATTATACCTCAAGGCTTGGCGAAATCGATTTTGAACGATTTAGTTAGTCAGACATGACTAACTACGTCATGGCGTCTACTGAAAATTTGTTTTTTCAATTTTGTTCATGAATCTGGATTCTTTTGGTTTACGAAAAATATCATTTGATTACAATAAAGTACACTACCTTACATTACTGGTACTTATACACTATAAGGTGTAATTACAATTTGTTCCTGAAGTGTTAAAAAGTATATTTCAAAAGTCGTAAATTACATACAGGTTATTTTCTATTTTCGTATAAGTTTAGTGTTTTATTTTTAATTAATCTTTGAAAGAAATTAGATCCTCAGTTTATAGTGAGAGTTAAAAGTGTGAGAAAAAATTAAAAAGAATTTATTTCATAAATTTGGGTAATTCAGCATTACTTATCAATCAGTTGACTTATGGTGTAGTGTCATTCAGTTGAGATAGGTTGGGTCATCGTTTGGTCATCAATCTTCAATCATCTTGGGATTTAATCACGCCTTGCTTCTTTTTCGTATAAGTTGATCGAAATTTATTAATTTGGAATTAATTAATCTGGTCTATTGCCTAGGTTGAATGTATTAGTTCCTCATCAGATAGTTTGGTTCTTCATTTTAGTAAATTTGGTAACTTTTGATTGTTTTAAATTAAAATTTGAGTCATTTACGGCTTGGCGTCTATTCCTTTTGAGCTTCAATAATGGACTAACAGTTTCTAACGGAATATTCATAAATAGCGTTCAGTTGTCATGGTAACTGATTGACTCTCATTGGCTATTCAAGACTTAAGACCATTGTTATAATATTTGAATTTTTATTCAAAATGACTAAATATCTTCTGATTGGTATTATTCTTCTGTCTTCTTATATAAGTATGAGATATTATCACAACTGTTCGTATTTTCCTTCAAAGATCATTTTCACATCCCACAAAGCTGGGTTTGCTTATGTATTATGTTGATATTATCTAATTACATTTCTTTCTTATTTTATGTCCTTAATTTAACATTTATCTCTTAATGTGATCCACTAATTATCATTAACTATTTACTTGCCTTGGATTTGCCAATATCATAGTTAATTTCTTACAATTTGTAGTTTTTATGTTTTATACAGTTAGGCATTTCATAGGCCTAGGTAGTAATTGGCTATATTTTCTTATTTTATACAAATTACATATTATTTTACCTTTATACATGTTTTGTTTTGTGTTACAAGTGATTTGGTTACTTGTTGAATTGATTTGGGTGTTTTATAATAATTGTATGTTTTCATTATTTTACATATTATGGTTTGCCTATCATCTTCTAACTGCTTTTCCAGTATTATTATGTTTGCATGAATTTATCTTTTTTCTTATTTATAGTGCCATAGTTTATTATTTGTCTATTATTTACTATTCTCTATTTAATATAACATAACATTTAGGCTTATGGTCTGTATAACTCTTTTAGCCATATTCCTACTCATAAACGTAATCAAACAATTCCTTAACAGTTATTATGCTACTCTTGTTTACATTTTGTTTATCCTTATTTATTTTTTTGGTGACAAACATCATCACATTATTTACTTTATTTACCTAATTATCCCTTTGAACATAGGATATTTATTGATTTTGCCTTTCTATTCTTTGCCACATTTTTTCTTATATAAACTTTACTCTCTAACCATGGTAACACTAACATTTTAACTCTTCATGGGATTCATTCCCTGAATACTATTGTATTCCTCATCTACAATTAATCTTAATCCTAATAATAACAATATTCTTATTTACTAGCACTTTTCACCATTAACCTTTAGTGTTTATCACTGGTTTTTAGGTGTCTATACCTATCAATAGGGTTTCTATTTATTTTGTGCGGTTTACACTGGCACTTTGCACTTTTTATAGTATTTAAGTGTTACTAGTGGGTATTCCCTAACATTAAATTCTCTTTCTCACTTACTCATGTTCACTACCTATCTATCTCTCACTTTACAATGGTTAGTTATACTGTTAAGAAGTTCATATCATTATAGAGTTATTTATAATATTTACTCTCTATTTACTTGGTTAGTGTACTTTTAGTTTGTCATTACTTTATTGGATTTTAATACTTATCATTTACATTGATTAATTAGTTGATACTAATAATTATCATTTATATTTATTATTTATTGGTTTCTTTTTCATTACTTTATTTGAGTGTAACATTTCTCCTTTTCTATTCTATATTATTCGTTTGTGTCTTTTCATTTCTTCTCATTTTATTTAATTTATACTTTGTTTGTTTTCTTTTCATTTACCTTCTCGTTTGATTTCATTATATTTCATTTTATTGAGTCAATCACTTGGGTTGGGTCATGTAGTCGTTTGTCGCGTCATAGTCATTTTATTTTCATTTGTTATTTAAACATTTTATATAGTTAATTCATCGTTTTTTCGCTGGTATTGGTGTGGCTTTTTGTATTGTGACAACGGTCTAGTGGTAACTGTCTAACATCAAGAGATTATTGTGGTAAATTACATTTGATTTACATGTATTAATCTTTTATATAATTCCATTAGGTACCAGTGTGCTATTACACAGATTTCTTCTTCTTCTTCTTCTTCTTCTACTATGAACTGTGAAGACGCCATATAGTCACAGTTCGGAGTCAAACCTTAGCCTCCATAATCATCCGCCTCCATTTTTCCCTGTCCTTAGCGATCGATGTCCATCGTTTCATTTTAAACAAAGTATCAGCCCCTCTTCCCGCTACGTCAATCCAGCGATGCTTGGGTCTTCCGACAGGGCCTTCTACCCTCGATCTGACTAAACAGTACTTTCCTAGGTATTCGGTTGCCTTCCATTCTAATGATGTATCCTGCCCATTGCAATCTATGCAGTCGGATGGTGGTGGTCAGATCATTGTCTTTATATAGCTTGTATAGTTCCTTATTGTGACGCATTCTCCATATACCATTGACTTGGATTGGTCCATATATTCTCCTCAAAGTTCTCTTTTCAAAGGTATTGACTATGTTAGCGGCTCGGTTGTTCAGAGTCCAAGTCTCGCTGCCATATGTTATCACCGGTCTAATCATAACTTTATATAATGTAACCTTGGACTGACGGTGGATATTCCTTGTCTTGAATATAGTTGTCAACGAAGCATAGGCTATGCTCTATTTGCGGCCTGTATCCTTTTCCATATTTCGTTTATTTCTTCATTATCTTCTGCAATCCAACATCCCAAATGTTTAAACCGATCAACTGTTTCCAGGTTTAGTTATTCGACTTCAAACTGTTCAGGTTTCCTTGTTTTCCTTCGAGTGGTAATTATTATGGTAAATTATATTATACATTTCATTTACATGTAGAAACGACTTATTTAATCGTTTATATAATTCCATTCTGATAGGTATCAATGGAACAGCCTAAATTCATCGGTTGTTCACTTGTCATTACACAGATAATATTTCTCATTTGAACCAGACAGTTGCTCATAAACACACATCACTAGTTTAAACTATAAACATAAAATGACGTTGGTAATCACACTTCATAAAGACACGTATGCAGCATTAACTGGTGAAACAAAGCTCTAATTTCGAGTGTTCGGAAGAACAGGGAGAAGAATATCGACAATGCACTGTCTAATCGTGAGAACGCCGCGGTAGAGGCGATCACGATTCTGAAGTATTCGGCCTTGATTGAGAATGCAAACTACAGATGGGGTGAAAGTCCACGTTATTCGCTCACCGGGAAAAAATCTCGTAACACATTCCTTTTATGCACATAACAGTTCTCTAAGCCGAAACTGTACTGATTATTTTGTACGCTGTATACCATACAACCAAACACCGTATGACAAGTCATTTTGCGTACCGTACTTCTTAACCGATACAGTCCGAAAGTTTGAAGCTCGTTGAAGGAAAGAAGCGTAAATGTTGAATGTACTACAGAGTCCCTTTGGCAGAACGAAAACTACCGAAAAAAGTGTAGAGAAAATTACCGAAAAAAGTGTAAAGTGTATAGTTGTAGAGAACCGACATTGTCAAAAGGGATTGAAAGTTAGAATAAATATGAATGGTTAATATTCAAATAATCCTCTATAGAGAGGTACAATTTAACGTGTGATGCGCTTATTATCCAACTAATTGGATAGATTGTAAATATGTAAATAATTAACTAGTAAAAATTGTATTTAATATAACAAAATAAAAGTAAGTAAATCAATTAAATTAATAATAAATGCATTTAATAGCCTACATAGAACAGAATTTAGCAGAAACGTTAGCGCCTAGGAACGTTTACCTAAATATAATTTTTATATCGAGAGTTGCCGAGCTACTAGGTTCATAACGACTCTAGACAACGAGTGTCCACGATGTAGGAAGGAACAATTTCTTCCCAAATCTCGTCCCAAACGAATTACTGATAATATTGCCAACTTATTTAGAGAATGACTGCGATGGATCTTGGGCACTGGAATCCAATGGACAGACTTTTACTTTCACTGACAATATTTAAAACGCAACGTTTCGGCATCGTTCTTCAGGGTAAAAACATTACAACATAAATCTAATAAACAGAATTAGAATTACTTTTAGAAAGTACCTACATAAAAAATTTGATGTTTCTAACATGGTGTTCTGTGTTGTGTTTATTCGGCTGGGAAGTCTTTCTCTCCTTACAGAATTTATTTTTAGAAACTTAAAGTGTATTATATAAATACTGTTTAAATATTGACTCTAGTGGTAGAGTACTGCTTACTACATTTCAACTGAAATTTTTTAGTTTGTTTTTATCTTGAAGACCGATTGCTTAGGTACCCGAAACGTCGCTTTCCAAACATATTATCAGTGAGGCACAAGCCCGTTCATTGAACTGTAGTCCTGATTGTGTTGCTTATGCGCACTTACCAACTTTATGCGATGCACAGCTGGTAGATTATTCTTGTAGGAAAAATACAACACTTGAAACACACACTGCAGTTACTGAAATTTATCGCAGACGGGGTTACAAAAACAAAGCAATCGGGTGCATTTATAATGCAAAAATAGCTGCCTCCTCGGAACTACAGTAATATTTATTCAGGTCGATTTAAAAAATTATATATTCCCTATCAATTCCACTGCCGAAGTTTAACCATTTTAAAGTTTAATACTCTGCATTCAAATGACTTTGTTGACTACAGATTGTGACGAACATCAAATACAGTAACTCGTGCAATCAATAAAGATACGAATGCAAAATACTTTTATAAAGTCGTGAAATATATTTTAATAATCACCACCTGAATTTGTACAGGATACGCATGGTCAGAGAAACCCTAAGTAGTCTGCTGAACTATCCAATCGCTGCAAAAAACTATTCAATGTTTTCGTGAATCTAGGTATATACATGTATAAAGTCTTAACAGCAGCGAACTTTACTTGAAATAGTGAACTACAGCTGAAATCTGTCACTAAAAAAATTAAAACTGTAGCGATGATTATTGCGGCATTGTGATTAGTAGGCCTAGTTGCTTATGGAGATGAAACAAACTTATTCACTATATCTTTTTTCAATTAAAATCATATTCTATGTCTGTATCAAACGAAACTTCGTTAAGCATCGATTTAGTTAAGAAACTAAACAAAACCCTATGAAGTTCGAAAGCAAAAATATCTGATTATCTGATTTATATGCTGGTATAATAGTGTAATATGTTTATCATCATCATCATTATTATCACCACCTTCTACAAGGACGAAACCAAAAGTGGTTTCTTCCGGGCCCAAACAGACAGACTAAATCTGGTAACCCCTACGCTTTTTCGGACCTCTCACATCTCTCCATCATTTCGGCTTCTAATTCAACAGTTGTTTCATGATGAGGCAGTCATCCCTTCCGTTAAGATGTTTGAAGCATTTTAGCCGATACTGGGTAATCCTATCGAGTAAACTCAAAATATTCAGTTTCCACCGTGTACCTGTGTTTCTTCTGTGGTCTTGAAGAATATAGGCCTATCCTCAAACGTGCGTGAGATATGCCACTTTGGCCGCTTGAATATAGGCCTATCCTGAAACGTGCGTGAGAAATGTCACTTTGGCCGCTTGAATATAGGCCTATCCTGAAACGTGCGTGAGAAAGGTCACTTTGGTCGCTTGAATATAGGCCTATCCTGAAACGTGCGTGAGAAATGTCTCTTTGGCCGCTGGAATATAGGCCTATCCTGAAACGTGCGTGAGAAATGTCACTTTGGCCGCTTGAATATAGGCCTATCCTCAAACGTGCGTGAGAAATGTCACTTTGGCCGCTGGAATATAGGCCTATCCTCAAACGTGCGTGAGAAATGTCACTTTGGCCGCTTGAATATAGGCCTATCCTGAAACGTGCGTGAGAAATGTCACTTTGGCCGCTGGAATATAGGCCTATCCTGAAACGTGCGTGAGAAATGTCACTTTGGCCGCTGGAATATAGGCCTATCCTGAAACGTGCGTGAGAAATGTCACTTTGGCCGCTGGAATATAGGCCTATCCTGAAACGTGCGTGAGAAATGTCACTTTGGCCGCTTGAATATGACTGGCCTGAGATGTCGTTGAAGTCCTATTCGCCTTAGAGAACCCATAGAGAAGTGTGGAAAGCGCCATCACCGTATAGAAATTAAGGCGTGTTTCTTTACTCGCTGATTTTAGAGTTCTCCTGACGGCCCCGCTCATATTATTGAATTCACCGTATTTTCGCGTGTATAATGCGCCCTCGTGTATAATGCCCCCCGCCCATTCTATCGTAATATTTCCCAGAAGAAACGCAATTCTTGTATAAGGCGCATCTGTATTTGTGATGAGAAATGGTTGAACAAATTTATTAGGACCTACAAAAATATATAAGCTATTGTTTGAATATTAGCCTATGCAGAAAAAGTGTTTCATAGAAAATAATAGAAAAAATGTCCTTTATCGTACCTATTTATTTGTAAACACAAAACAGACGTACTAAAATCATATAAAATTTAAAACAGCTCGAAACTTACACAAGTCATAGTTTTTGTTTAGTTGTTATATTTTTAGTTTTTCACTAGCACGTAGCATTTATTAACATCTTCGTCTGTTTCCGAAGGAAGCAATATTGAATTACTCTTCTCTTTTGATTCTTCTGATGCACCTTTGTTTGTCGTGTCCTTCTGATCTGAATAGCACAAATTTCGCACCTTTTTCATCAACATTGGTGGTCATTGGCATATCGCAAAACACAAAACACTTGTCTGCATTCACAATTTGAGATGAATCGAAATTGTTCGTGTGCTTCGTTTATACAATAATTTGACGAAACTCGATAATTTTATTTTCGTACTCCGATGTAAACGGCCTGTACACTTTCAGCAGTAGGCCTAACGACAAAAGCCCCATTTTTATAAAACACTCGACAGGCGATTTCCTACTTCTGTTAACTTAGCTTTTTTTACTAAAGAAAGAACGCCTATCACGGGTAGTTCACTTAACTTCCCTTTTTGTTTCTCCATTCCCGAAAATTAGATTCCGCTACATCAAATATACGCGATGCGGCGCGATTACCATTTTTCTTTTCTGAACTTTGTTACGGCTAATTTAAACTGAACCGCATAGGACAATAGAGATGTTCTTTCACTCGTTATGACTGTACAGTATGTTTCTTGACAACAAACGCAATACAGGTAATGAACGACTCTAAAAACAACAGACTAAAGACGACAAACAAGTACAGTAACAGAATGCTACAACAGAGTACTTTTATAAATCTACAACGTGAACAAATAACTGATGGTGAAAGGATGAAAACTGCGCTCCAGATTACCGGTAAATTTCATTTTACTATTAGGCTACTAGAATCAAGCCTGCCAGTTTTAAGGGATGTTGCCAACTCTGCCATGCACAATCTGACCATATACGTGCAGATCTACAATTTAGGAGGCAAGTTATATTATTCGTGTATAATGCGCACCCCCACTTTTGGGAAGAAAATCTGGGAAAAAGTGCGCATTATACACGAGAAAATACGGTAAGTATCTCACTCACCACGTCATTGTTTTTAATGTAAGACATATTACAGCCCAGGCACTAAAAATTACTGATCTGCTCCAAAAGAGTACCATCTATAACAATTACTGATCTGCTCCAAAAGAGTACCATCTATAACAATTACTGATCTGCTCCAAAAGAGTACCATCTATAACAATTACTGATCTGCTCCAAAAGAGTACCATCTATAACAATTACTGATCTGCTCCAAAAGAGTACCATCTATAACAATTACTGATCTGCTCCAAAAGAGTACCATCTATAACAATTACTGATCTGCTCCAAAAGAGTACCATCTATAACAATTTTTCCTCGTATGGGACCAACTCCATGGAAAGCCGTCACCTTGCTCTTCAGTGTATAGACACTAATTCGAAATCCTTACAGATTCGATCCAATGAGTGTAGATCCACCTACAAGCGTTCAAAGTTCGACACGATACCATGGTCATCAGCAAACAATAACGTGTCAACTGCAGAGTTACCGATCGTACAATTCTCCGGAAGGTTCGTCTGCCAATCGTCTACATAGAAATTAAAAAGACCAAGTGATGGGCCTAATAGGCACACTTGTCATGCTCTACAATTAATCAATCCCACACTAGGAGTTGTGCTCAGTGTTCCTGTAGTTTTCCACACAAAGATTTTGTATGGCTCTAATTAAATGTTCCGGAATCCTTTTTTTTTTTGACATTGTTAGCCACAGCCAGCCTCCGATCACTACATAAAATGCCTAGTCAAAATCGATGAAACCTACGCATGTAGGAAACTGACATTCTCTGTGCTTTTCAACGATCTGGGCTACTGTGAAGATGAAAACTAAACATGACCTTGTAACAACCAAAAATTTAAAAATTTTAGTATGACTGAAAAGACGTTACATTCAGCATGACACACCTACTCAGGCCTCGAGCAATAAATAAAGAAATGTGTGTCGAAGTGTCAAGTGAACGTTTACTTCAGACAATGCAAGTACGTTTCACATAGATGTACAATAGGGAACAAGGTTGGCCGTGACAGACTCGACTAAAACACGAGATTTACAGCCTGCAAATGTAAGATAATGGAAACTGTGTCAAGTACCAATTTAGAGGAGAAACTGTGACGGACACACTGCCGGTTATTTTGAAAAGTACTAGTAAGAATAAAAGGGTGTAAGTGACACAATAGTATATACCCTATACGAGGACGGACATCGATACCTAAAATAATAGAATCGAACTTGTAAACAGCGGGGGAACGTCTCACTGGCGACAACGGATATTTACGACAGGGAGAAGGTGTGCCGTTTTGGAAACGACGCCACGCTGCCCCAGGATAGCGTTCAGGAAAAAAGGGTCATACACAACGAACAATAACAAAATACGACACATTGTTTGCGTGAGAACTGCAGCGAGATCCGGAGTACGCTTAGACAATAGCTTGATAGACGTCCATGAAATTGCTCCTGTTCTAGGAAAAGAGTACGGAGGCTTTCGACGCGAACCCGTGGGGAGACAGGCTATCCAATCACAACCCAGCATCTACCCAGAGAACTGGTGGAGAGGACCGTCGCCAGCATAGCAACGGGAACGTCGAATGAGAAGTGAAGAACGACACTCTGGCTTAAGGGTAGGAGATCTTTTGTCCTATCATGTTCAACTTGAGGCGTGTTTTCCAGTAGGGTGCATTGTGGTACACGATGTTTGATAAAAACCGTTTGCAGAGCACGCGGGAGGACAGTCTTCCATAATTTTTCACTCATATACTTTGAGCAGTCTTCACGTACTTTTAAAACAGTCTATTTATAACTTTCAACAGTCGGTCGTCAAAGTTCGATTAACATACGGACGGCAGTGGGACTTTGAAACTTTGCCACGCGTCATAAGAGACTTAGACATTTCGATATTGGCGCGTATCCGCTAATAGTGTACTTTCAGTGTCTAAAAACATGCGACATACGCCAGTGCTTAACAATTATAGAATTCTTTATTATACTCTAATTCAGAATTGAACTAACCAGTCACACTTACATCAATAATCGACGCGTAGAACTATCGTTGATGTAATACCGGACGGCGAAATCATAACATTATACAGTGCTGCGGAGCGATACAATATCATGTGGAACAATTACACCGCGGCATCAAAACACTAACTGTAATGAACATACCAAATGTTGATCAATAGACAGACATATATATATATATATATATATATATACACCATAGTTAACGATGAACGTGTCTTCACGACACATAATTTCATGACTCGAACAATAACAGCAGAATCAACAGAATACGCACACACAGCGCGAGTGAATCTGTTTCGCGTGTGTTAAGTGTCAGTGACAGCACAGTTTCCCACACATGGTCCAGCAGAGAGGAGTTACGCCGATGGAAATATCGGATAATTCATCTAAACAAGTAATCTTTATGCTATTCTTATCATAAGGAACTCTACTGTCCTGTCTCTTTTTCAAGAAACACCCCTTGAGCATTTAAATTAAACATGATAAACATAATTAACGCCATCCATCTGAGGCATACGATGAACGCATTAGTATAGGATTTATGGTTTGAATATTTGTGTTTCTATATATCGATTACATTATATATGTATGTGTATGTTTTTCAGCAAACAACGTATTGGATTTACCTTGTAATTTGATGTATAAACATGTGTTCTTTTATGTTCTTTTCATGAGTTTATGAATGTATGTATTTACAGGGAATCATCCATATTTTATATATTGAATTTAATGAATGATATAATGTTAATAAATAAGTGTTTATTTTATCAATGTGCGTTCATCATTGTCAAATTACCTCAGAACGAGAAAGTAATGGCATTTGAGTGATTTATGGTAGTTTATTTTATTTTATTTATTAATGCAACAACTAGAGTCTCCATGCAATAGTTATGCTAACGTAAAGTAGTTAACGTGTTATTTATTGATTACACGAGCTCATTATGCAAATTAATATATTCAATGATTACTTAATCACAGATTAATTAACCCATTATTGTTAGCATAATTGCTTAATGACTGCCCAACACGTGGCAAGTGTAGTATTTGGCTCTCAAAGAACGTAGGGCTCAGCAATCACAGATTAGTTAATTCAGTAGCGTAATAGCATAACACCCCAGAGTGTTGTAACCTGCCCTTCCAGAAACCGTGCTGGGCCTGGAAAGAATAGTCTCCGTTATTGAATTTAGTGGTTTTTGCTTGGATGGATGCATACAGTTTGTAGGCAGTGTTAAGCAGGATGACGCCTCTATAATTATCAAAGCCATTAGGATCTCTTTTTTGTGATACAGGAGCTACTTTTGCGCGTGTGTATGTGTTATAATTTGTGTCAATAATTTCTTCTGCAACTCCAAACAAATTATTTAGTTTTACGTTCCTTGTACAGAACAATGCTGCCTCATTACAGAGTGATGTACAGGATTGTTCTGCGAGACGTACGTAGCACTAAACAATCACACTTGCACAAGAAGACTATTGTCATAAATTTATGACAATTTACATTGTCACAAGTATGAAATTTAATCTGTCAAACTGCAAGAAACAGTCTCGGTCGTCGCCATACAAACCATGGACCCATATGAATGTATCCAATATTTAAACGGAGGGTTGTATTAAAAAATCGTTTATCAGAGGGAAAGTGAAGAGTGCAAACAAACACACGTGCCTGACCCTGTCGGGCAGGGGGCGAACGGCAGCCGGCAAACAGGGATTTTCCCTTCATCCCAAACGTGACAACAGTGTCATCGCCACAATAACGTAATGCACGCCTGTACACAACACTCATGCGGTTAATGTAATTCGTTTCGTTGATTATACGGTGGCTGGTTTTACGCTTTGTACAGTGAGCCTTGCTTTATTGATACATTGATACTAAGCTGTCATTGTTTTGAACGAAGTACATTTGTTATTTGATCAAATCAAATTCATAAGTTTTGAGTTTTTGAACCTATGACGAAAGTTCTTTATATATAGGCCTATAATTCCTAGCATTGGCGAAATATACTGTAAGAAAGTGTCCATATGTCGTTTCGGTTAGTTTATGTTTTTATGAAACACTAAGCATATAATGAACTGTAAAATCCCGACTAATGTTTATGCAGTCGTTTTGTAGTTTCTGTGTAATGTCTAAATGAAAAATAATTGAGTTTTAGCTTTAATATTCATCTATATTTTCATACACTTCTACAGTCCGTATCATATTTTTATATTACTATTAGTATTGGGTATTTCAGTCTTTCGACTGGTTTGTACCCTCCCCGCAAATATCTGTGGTGCGTGAATTACGGAGTCTCTCACAGGTATATGCGACCTACAGTTTAACGCCGGATCCGAACGGAATAGTTGGGGGTGGTTTATACTAGCCAGAATACTTCTCGCTGGTTTGCCACCGCCTTGCGAGGGGGAACGGTCGTATCTAAATCAGATGGCCCCGGCGGGAATCGAACCCGCCCGGAGAGCGTAGCAGCGCCACTACACCACGACCGCTCCAACGTCATAAACCATACTGTTTATCATATCATAAACCATATGACGCTTCGTAGCCTATCATAAACCATATTATTTATTTTGTCTGAGGCTTACACGACCGGAATCAATACTGTTAAAATCATTGTGTTCCGAGCTGTTAGGCCGTGGTCTAAAGCTGTTGATTACAGCAGACGTCTCTGTTGATAGAAACGCTTATGAATATAGGTACCCTCCTTAGGGCCAGTAGCCTTTACCACACTACTGTGGTAATTGACCAAGACATCTGTGTCAGTGTGTAGCCTGAATTAGCACTGAAGATGGCCGTCGAAGGCACGGTTGAAACGTCTGCTGCAATCAACAGCTTTAAACCACGCCCTTACAGTCGGGAACACAACAATTTTAACAACATACTATTTATATTTAATAATTTACACAAATAAGAAAAGTATGTAAACGTTTTGCAAACACAGCTCACAGACTTTATCAAAGACGGTTCAGAATTCGCTACGAGTGTTGAGAGGTCAAGTTAACTTGACACAACTCTATTAATTTTGTCAAACTATTAAAGACACCGAGTGTGTATTTTTAATTAAATTCCCCATTTATAAGTTTATGCTTCGTATGGACTTTTTAAATTTTGTCAAAACTTCCAATTCAATTTTTGACCCTAGGTGCCTCTAAAGTAAATAAAATTCAGTGGAAACATTTGCATTTGGGTTCAACTTCCCTTTCACCTAAAACTCGGCACGGATTTTTAAAATTATATCAAAATTTAAAAAGTTTAAATTTCTAAAAGAAAACACTACATTCTGATTCTGGTTAAACGGTTCATTAATTTGATACCACCTACGGATTTGTACGATTTTTTAAAATTTTCCCCTTCAAATTTTTGCCTCCAGTCCCCCTATTTTTGGGGCAATCAACCTTAATAACAATGAGTGGTTTGTGGGACTATAGCACACACAGGCAAGCTAAGTTTCACGAAAAACAGTTGATGCATACAAAACTTATCGTGAAACGTTCCTGAAACAGACAAACAGAACATAGAAAAATGCCAAGCGGTCGATATAAAACTTAGTTACTTCGTGAGTTCAGTTAAAAAAGAATGTTTATATATTTTTTCCACCGGCTTCTCACTTTACGTGTTTGCGTACTGAAGAAATTTTATTATAACAGGCTCTAACGTAGCGCTACCGTTTTGTACACATGATGGTTAGAAAGTCTGTGAGTGCACAGCTACAAATGAGCAGAGGTCGTAGTCTGGGTGAAGATCTAACGTTTAGATGAAGATCTGGAGATATTAATCCGTACCTATAATAGAAACATGCCTGTAGGACAATTCGTCTGAAAATCCGGAATTATTGGCGTAAAAGGAGTGGGCAGTTGCTGTATAAATGCAGATATTTACATATATTTGTGTATGTGTGTGTGTGTGTGTGTGTGTGTGTGGTATCCAGAATATTTTTAATTTGTAGAACATGCTGGTAAGTAGGCTTTCACCGTTGATCATAGAAAAATCCTTCCTTTTACATGCTATGCTACACAGATATTCGTAAACAAATATAATGAAACACTGGACTGAAAGTATTGTACACACTTCGAATCGGTCTATGTGTAATCAAAACGTAAACCTAAGTTGTAACCAAAAATGTAAACGTCTCAGCTGATAATAAAGGGTAGAAGAGAATATCAGCCAAACTACGACTGCAAACGGTGTTACTAGATTAGACAATTAAAACGTAGAACCGGTTTCGGATGTTAGAATTTTCAAACAGTATAGTTATCATATTAGAGTAGTAGGAGTAACAAGGAAGAATAGAGTTAGGAATACACAAATAAGAGAGGATTTAGAAATCATATCGAATCTGGATTTTATTGAACAGAGACAATTATGCTGGTGGGGACACATGCAGAGGATGCATAGTGATAGAATGGTAAAAAGGGTTTGGGAGGCAAAATCAGGGGGGAGAAAGAAGAGAGGAAGACCGCGACTGACTTGGGATGGAATGATGGGAAACATTTTGAGAGAAAGAAGCTTGGGCTGGAGTGAAGCGAAGACATTGTCAATGGATAGAGTAAGATGGAAAAAATTTCACGTAACCCGACACCAATATGGTATAAGCGTATTTTGATAACAAATAATGTGTTATCATATTGTGATTACTTTCGTGTGCTTATCACATTTCCCTTCATTTCTATCATACATAACAGCTATACAATATCAAAATCTTAAGTGGCGGAAACGAACTTATTTCTTACAGTGTACAATTCTTAGAACAAAGGAGAATAAAGTATTTACTGTCAGCCACCTCGCTTAAGGCATTTATGAATAATATGAAGTTACCTTGCAAGTGACTCTCCAGGTATATTCTGAATATTAAATATTAATGTACTTTGTTATATAAACGTGTAGTATAGGCCTAAAATGGATGTGTTTACACTTAATTTGAGCACATAGTTCACCCAGCAAAAAATACCAAACCCAGTAACAAATAAGACCTATGGCAGTTAAACTGTCACATTCTGGACTTTAGTATTAAGAAAATCCTTTTTGTATTATGGAACCGATGGAGAAGGATCAAAAAAGGATGATAGGCCTAGAATTAGTGCAAAGAAGGCAGTGTATCCAGAACCTCGCAAACGTAACCCACTATTGCTTCACGAGATTCTCATACGTACTCATTTTCACGGGTCGAATCCATTAGGGGGGTGGGGCTGGAAGATACACCTTGATTTTATCACAGTGCCGTAGGTGAACCCAGAACATCCACTGGTCCGATAGTCCTCTCAGAAACAGAAACACAAACTTTTATATCTAGGAGCATATATCTAGGAGAAACAAATAGGCCTACGGATCTAGAGATACACATACTCGGTTAGACGATTTCACAGAATGTGAAAGTATGCGGACGCAAAAAAAAACACTAGATGCAACGGTTTAGCGTGAGAAAGTTGGTATAAAGTACGTCACTGCAGGAGAACGGTGTGCGATCATAAATGTTAAGTATTCGGCCTTGGCGGATAATATAGGCCATACACTGCTAGAGAAGGTACATTCTTTTCGCACGAAGAACAAGTTGCCTTATATAATAGTGTACTATATGATTACCAATTACAGTGCATATTTATTATTGCAGAAATGCCTAAAATTTCAATATGTAATGACATTAAGTAATCCAGTCTTAACTCTACATTGTCATAAATGTGATTTTTAGTAGTAACAGTTGGTGTGACCATCTGATCATCAGTGACAATTACAGTCTATTCTGAGCCGTGTTTCCACAGCGTAATTAAAGGACAATACAAATTTTGGAAGAGGAGGAGCCTATAGTTGAACTAAACGTCATTTCTAGTTTTAAAACATAAAAACACAGACGACTTTTGTATGTTTAGTAGGCCTATGTGTTTAGTATTGTACTACTTTATTTCAGTACTTAATTTTTATTGACCTGCCAACACGTTTAGCCACTTGTTATATCGTATTTTCGTAAACTGTACAGTAATGAAGTGCAGAGAGCGTAATCAATACGTTATGCACATGTAAAAAATACATGCAATATACAGGATATAATGGCTTAATCAAGGCGATTATGGTGGTCACAATCCACCCCCCCCCCTTTGGATAGATCGTCAATAGGATAAAATCTGCTGGCAAGCAGCAATAACTCGCTATCAGCCGTGATAAAAAGTACACGATAGTTTATAACTGGCGAATCCTCTATTTGAACCGTTACCTCTAACCCCGTTTATCATGAATAACCGGCCACGAAAAGAGCCTGGTCTATAATCCGACATAGAACAATCTTGCCCAATAACCTCTCCTCATGGAAAATCTAGAGCGAGCGGATCATAATGAAATAAATATCCTGCAGACGGATGGTCCCAGGAATACAAGCTACACTGCAACTATCGGGTGTTAAATAATTTGACTGGTTTGAAGGCAAGGTACCTAAGGCACTGGTACTACTATTGGCTTCGCTAGCAGACTAACCCCGGTATTTAGTTAACGTCAGTATACTAACGTCAGTTAACATCAGTATACTGTTAGGTTCGGCGTAAGGATTTCACATATACAGGAAGGCTTCTTGTACAGGACCTAGTGGATCCGTTTTCCCCAAAGAAGGAATCTTAGTACCAGGGTCTCTTCCACGGGTCTAGTAGTGTGAGTTTTTCAAATGTTTATACTAATTCTGAGGTTATATCGTCATAGCGATTAAGAAAGAGCTACGACTATGGCATTCACCCCGGACTCCATCCAACTCAGTTTACCATTACACTGCGGTAATTTATTTGATAAGAACCTAAAAATTTATGCACTAAACAGTTTTTCATTGCTATATCGGAATCTTTGTCAGATACTATTGTTGTACCCTCTTTCCATCGTGTAAGTTACCATCCAATTTTGTAATTTTTCAGTACATTTTAGTTTATTACTTTAGTTTAATCAATTCCGAACACAAAATAACGATATCAAATCTGAAAGCATGCCCGCTGTCCCGTACAAACATAGACATAATACTGGAACGTGACATCGTTAAAAAAGCTGAATACCCTCTGCCACGGAAATGATTTGTATGGCAGATACAACAAAACATGCGGCCACCCATGTATTCGCGCATCCCATAGTGTAATTATAAAATTGTTCATGAGTGCCTGTAGTGTCAATTTTATGAAATTCTCTGATTTATTTCTGTGGCAAAACGAGTAGACCAATTAAATTCTATTCGCTACAAAACATTTACAGACACATACCCACTAACGCGAACTTGTGAAAAATAAACACTTAATGTTATCAGCGTATGCAAAAAATGCATACCAGTTTCCTTCAAAGAAACGACGAAACTAGTGTTACGCCATTACGCAACATACTACAAGTTTCTCGGGTATCCCGGCAGAGTCCAGGTGTAATGTTTGTGTGGGTACGAGGCTCTTAATATGCGTCAGAAAAGGAGGCTATTCCAGACCTTACCGGTCGGCGCACTGTGTTCAAGGCTGCAATCAATCGCTCTAGTGTTTTCGAATAGTGTTGACGCGTATTATGGATTATTCTGGAACACTTGTGCTATCTATTCAAACAACGACAGATGCCGCGTAGTGTGTCTTTAAGTGACGATTTATTCCAGTGAGGTTCGAAGTATTGAGGCGAAGTGTTATGTGTTTTATAATTGTGCGGGACTCTATTACATGACATTATCATTGCATGCTGACAAATTTTGCTCGGATTATTGTACGAGTTGATTACAAACTGTATTTGTGACTAATTAAAACTGGTAATTAGTGACTTAATTGGTGTCTTGTATCTTGTTTTCCACTGTACCATACGACGATCAGTGAGACCGTCGCAACACTATGTTATATTTTCTGTTTCATAACTTTGCTAAGCTTAAACTATCTATTAGTGTCATCCTCTTATGTTTCCACAATTACCTTCTTGATTTAAACCAAATAAACAGATAACATCGACATATTTTCTTAATTTTCGTACATTTATTAAAAAATATCTAACCAGCTCCCCCCCCCAAACACCAAAATAATCATCCTCCAGAAGGAAATTCTGGCTACGCCCTCCTGTTTTTACCCCTTTTAAAAATTCTTTACGTTTTGCAAAGCCACTTTTACAGTCCAGCTCACCTCCCGCTACTACTGCTGCTGACTTAGACCACTTAATGAAAGTATGTTTTCATTGATCAGTTTCCTGTTGCAGTTTACTTTAATTATACAGTAATATAATATGTCACTTTTATTGTGTATTCGTCACGCAACAAAAGGTATGCAAGGACCATAAACCACCGTCTGCAGGCAGTGGCGTATATAGAATGTGGCCTTGGCGGGGTCCGGTCGAGTCACCTTCATACAAAACAAGAAAAACAAATTAAGACCAACCAACATTAGGCCTACAACATGTAAAGTGGATGAAATCCGTGTAATAACATCCTGAAATCAATCCCATTAAAGTGAACTATAATAACACAATAAAAATACACGTTGTTTAGAAGTAGAGGAACTTGGGGTATTATGGAATACTATTTTTATAATACTGATTGTAACTAATGTTGTGATCAAAATCTATTTATATTAGTTTGAGTCTATGCGGTATTCTGTTCTGCGTATTAGTATTTAACACTTTGAACTAATTTTTATTCGTTGACATTCAAGAGCACATTTCCAAAATGGGAAAAACTTGGGATAATAAGGAATATTGGGGTATTTTGGGATACAAAGTATTTTAGATTTTAAAATGAGTTTATTTTACAAATAATGCCGTTAAATCAAATTATTACGAAGAAAATAAACAAGTAAATGTGTAGGCCTATATTTGAAACATTTTAAAAATATCTTATTTATAAGCATAAAAGTATTTTTTTTGTTTTTGATTTTCCAAAAGAAGATTTAGCGAACCTTTGGTCACATGCTCTAATAGTCATATCAAAGCATTAGTTTACCCTATTAAATCTGTCATTTAACTTTGTTTTCTTTAGTATAGCTTTAAGATTTTATACAAAAATCGCACTTGTAAACGTTTACCACTTCTGCTCTCGCACAATCATTATGAGCCCATAAGAAGCAACCATTACACTGATCCCATAATTCGCCTCTACATCATCCGAAAATTCTCCCTCACAAAAAAAGACATTCGGCGTCTACATCATCAGCCGTCTTATCATCTAAGTGTGCCAATTACAGGACTGATCGGAAAAGTTTATTGTCAGAAGTGTTGCTCTACGAATTTCCTCTTGGTTCGAATAAGTTCTTCTTAAACTTTCTTTTGATAACAGAAGAATTTTTACTTCCCTTGACTCTTTTGACAGGTTTTTTAGACAATGATTTAATGGACTGTTTCGAAATGGCTTCTTCTAGTCCGGCTTTGTATGGAGAATCAGTTATAACTGCAGTTGAACCACTTTTCCGACCACGAGATGATGAATATTGTTTAATTTTCGGTGGTGGGGAAATGTGATAGGGAAGAACATAATCACGGGTCTTGGAACAGCCAGATTTTGGCTCAAACATTGTAGAGGTTGCAAAAGTAACGTTGTTAGCATCTGATGAAGGATTTGCTTGGGATTCATTCTGTTCTGTGTTTACGAATACTGTAGCTGTGTATGATGTTGCGAAATATTATTTCTCTCTGCTAACTTAAAAGGTATCTTCCGTACTTCTGTTCTCTTAAAACCATGAAAGAGAGATTCCATTTCTATTAAGTAGTTTACCAGTTCCTGTTCGAGCTCTTTGCAAAAAAGTGGTTTCCGTCCAAGAGGTCGATAAATTGCTGCTTCTGTTGTGTTTGGCATTTCCTTTACCAGCCGAAACAAGGTAATCCGTGGTACTCCATGTGTTTGTACAGCCTTCAAGAAGCCCATTTTCTTCTCTCTTACATCTCGTACAGCCGCCTGCATTCGCTCCTGGTCCCACTACATTCTAACTGTGGATCTTTCAGGTATTTGCCTCGGGATTTCTGAGAAATTTCGGAAATAACTATACTTCGTTCACAAACATCCATAAATCATAAGGTGTAAGTATTCGTTAAGTAACATCAGCCTGTATATAATAAAACATACATAAAGAAATAATCTATGTATGGGGTAATACGGAACAGTTTAACCTATGTTGGAATATTAGGGAATACCAGTATTCCATATTACCCCGCGTCATCATATTGGAACAAAAGACCAATAACATATGTACCCGTTTATGTTTTAATAGAAAACGTATTGAAAAGTAAAAGAATGAACTTCACTGTATTTACGAATTTCAGTCATTAAAAGCACGGCTAAGCATAAATCTAGATCTAAATCAAAGTATTACAACCTACCTACAGAAATTTTTCAGCCACAGAAAATAAACAATTGCTTCTTACTCCGGTAGCCATTGGACACTGACGCTGGTACAGACACTAGCGCTTGAAAGAACATTGAACATATAGTTACTGAAGTCGCTAATAGGTAGAAGCACCTTATGGAGCCAAAACAGAGAATTCCTTATTACCCCAATATTCCTTAATACCCCAAGTTCCTCTATTAATACGTTGTTTAGAAGATACTTACTGACTGAATTGATTTTTCCCATGTTTCATATTTCAAAACTAGATATATGCAAAGGCTGTGTAATAAACCTGTTTGTATATTTAAGAAAGAATTATTACTATATTACCGTACAACAGCTGAAAAAATAATAAAATAACTTGAAATGTAAGAAATTAACGAAATTCGTCAACTTCTTTCAACCCGGAGGGGGGGTCCCGTTCGTCCTCCCCGGTAAATACGCCCCTGTATTTACTCGAGCAGCTTATTTTGGAAGAACAAAATGGTTTCAGGAAGAACAGATCTTGTACAGACAATGTTTTTATTATTACACAAATCATTGATAAGCATCGTGAATTAAGTAAAGAAACCCATGTAACTTTCCTTGACTTTGAGAAGGCCTTTGATAGAGTAAACCGAAATTTCCTGTAGCAAGTATTAGAAGAACGGGGGATACCCACAACAATGTATGAGAACTACACAGTGCCTATATAACGGAACACGAATAGCTGTCAAAAATAATTGTAGAATATCTCAACAATATCTATTAATGAAGGTGTGATGAAGGAAGCAGTAAACCACCTACTCTTTTTCACATTTATATGACGATCTAGTAAGGAAATAAAAACATTTAGTGAACCTTGGTATTGAGATATCACGAGACAGATATTTGTCTGTGCCGTTGTGTGCTGACGACTTGCTTGTAATTCAAAACACAGAATCTGCTTTACAAAAATCTGTTATTAAGTTTCATCAGTTTTGCATGCAATACAATATAAAATCTCCACTACAAAAACAAAGGTAATGGCATTTCGCGGCAAGGAACCAATAAGTAATGACTAATTATAAAATAGTAAAGCAGGCGAGACATTTTAACTATTTGGGAAATTATATTGGCTATGATAAGAATTATAATACCTTTGATAAGTTAGGTAACTTCCAGACGATCTGTGGGACAATCACCTGTATTTTTAGAAGCAAGGTACGTCGATATATAAAATTAAATATATATAAACTTTCACGTATGAACTTACTATTCGTTGTCACTTCCCCAAACGTTTCGAGGTGATGTTCCTCTTCCTCAGTGGGAGTATATACTGAATGTCGATTACAGAATAACCGTTATGGACTATAGGTGTGTGTGGTGGGGGTTGATGGTGGGAAGGGATTGGCGCTGAGGTTCAAATTGTGTGTTTGGATCAGTGTATCGAATAGTGTATGTGATTTATAATGTAATCGTTCATTTAATATGTTGTTTGGTTGTAGTTTGTGATATCTGTATATTTCAAATTGTTCAGCTGTGTTTAGTTTTCTACTTTTAGGTAAGTAGTGTAATATTTCCATGTTGTGTTCTATGTTTGTGTAACTGTGGTTTTCGTTATGTAAATGTGTGGCAAATGTGGAATGTATGTAGTTTGTGGTGAGTGCTTTTAAATGTTCTGAAAATCTGGAAGAAAAAGATCTTCCCGTCTGGCCGATGTAGAATTGGTGACAATCATTACAATTTAATTTATAAACCCCTGTTTTGCTGTATGTGTCTGTATCTTTGTTAGTATTATTTATGTGTTTTCTAATGGTGTTGTTGGTTCTGTAGGCTACTTTATATTTGTGTTTCCTAAATGTGTTTGCAATTTTGTGTGTATTGGAATTGTAGTATGTAAGTGTTATGTATTTGCTGGGTTGTGTGCTGTTGGTCTGATGTGTTTTATTTTTTGTGTTTAGGATTCGTTTGTGTAGTTTATTTATTAATTCGGGGTTGTATCCATTTTTGACTGCTATATATTTGATTGTGTTAAAGAAATAAGTAATAAAGTGAACGAAGAGGATGAATCAACAAGATAATTATAAAATTAAAATTTTACAAACTTATGGCAGTCCCTGTTCTACCCTATGTCTGTGAATTATGGACAACAACCAAGAAACAAGACAGTAAAATATAGGCCTCAGAAGTGGCATTCTTAAGAGGAGTTAAAAGGTGATAACGTGAATCAACGACTAAAAGATAATAAAAAACGGTAGAAAGAACACTTAGAAAGACTAAAAAGATTCAAGACTGCCCGAACTGGTTTGGAAATATAAACCTACAGGACACAAGTGTGTGGGTAAACCCAGGAAGAGATGGCTGGAGGGTCTCTGAAGGTGGGACAAGCATCACCTTGCCTATACTCTGATGTGGAGACGATGATGAGTTTTATTGTTTAATGATCTTGTTAAATTTTAGGTATCTAATAATGTAAAATGTATAATGCAATGTATCTAATATATAAAATAACCCTTACGTAGCTACACTTTTCTTTCTTATGTATAAAAATGGAGCAAATAAATAGTTCTTTTTTGTAGTTAAAACAGCTGTTTTCATTAAAAAAGTCCTTTTAATACTCAAACTTCGCTCATTCTAGCTAAGCTCCTAAGATAAAATATTGAGTAAATTCATTAGAGTAGGCCTACTGACACTAGTTCAGTAACACACACGTTTCCAACGTTTCCAGGGTCACAGAAAAAAATCTTTCCCAATGTTTGTTTATAACGGAAAATCCTTTTAACTCCCACACACCTGCATTTATTAGTTCAGTACTTACATACCGACTACTCCGTTCAAGGACTGGTACTCACGTAAAATATATTTACGATACAAGTAAAGTGTACGATGCTAACGTCATACAAAGACACACTAACATGACGTTAAGGTACAGTATTGCTATGACTTGATGTCAAAAATGAAGAAAGTTTTAAATTAATGTAATTTTTAGTCCGAGTGCCTCACAGTTTTCTGAGACTATGTTTCTGCTGAATGCTATAAAAAAAAACAACGCTTTACGCTTTAAATTCAAGGACACATTTTTGCTATACAGTACAGTGCGGTGTCATAGATGACAGCGAACTCCGTAACCTTTCCTTGAAAAATGTAAATAAAAGCAGACACTCGTTTCGCAGAAACGACCTTCAGTCAACGTCAAGCGTTGTATTCATTTCGCGATGATATTACATTTAGGCGACATTTTTACAGACTTTGTAATAACGTTATTTCGTTTACTGGAAAACTTGAACACGTAAAAACGCCTTATCTAAACGTCATTTATTATAACGAGTCCCATATAACTGAAATTCTCCATTTCACATTTGACGTTTGCTGCTGAATAAACCCTGTTTTCCCCTCTTAAATACTGTGTCCCTGCTACATTAACATAGTACAGCATGATATTTTAAACTTTTTTTATGTTAGGACTGGCTACTTACTTTATGTCTCTCCATTTATTTACGTTACGTTACGTCTTCTTCTTCTTCTTCTTCTTCTTCTTCTTCTTCTTCTTCTTCTTCTTCTTCTTCTTCTTCTCCCACTAGAGGCACAAGAATACGACCCCACTGGTTCCTATATTCATCAAAAGTGATGCCTTCAATTTCTTTTCAACAGTATCCTTGCACCTCGTTCTACGGCGACCTTTCCCTCTCTAGTCAAACATCATCCTTCGAAAGACTTTCTACGCCTCTCCTAATTCATCCAAGCACACACGGTTCTTGATTATTTCTTTGCCGTCATCTTCCATTGCTCTCCCTCATTGGATATTATTCTTATCACGGGCTACTTGTCAGACCTCTCAATCTGTCCTTGAGTTAAGTCCTGTCTCACTGCCATGTGTAACTGTAGGTCTGTTAAAGCTGTAGTACAGCACTGTCAGCAAAAATAGAACCGAATTAGAAGTTGAACGTCAAAGAAACGTCTGTAGATTTCGACTGTCGGCCTGCTCCTGTGACTGCGGGAACCGTTGTGCAGTTAGTTTTACGTCAATTATATACTTTAGTAAAGTATATTGTTTGAAACTTGATGATTCTGCTTAACGGCAGGTTGCCAAGTGTAAACGTACATTTTAAATATTTTATGTTTACTTTATTTAATATTTTACCTTTTTCTTGTATCGGTCATTTAAGGACCACGTGCCAATTACAATTACTTATTCTTTTATCTTTTATTTTTCTCTAATATTCTTTAATCTTTTCACTGTGTCTCTTCTTCCTGTCTTCAGTTCAGTCCACTTTGAACCTGCGTTTTTCTCTCTCATATCTTGGATTCCTTCCATTTTTAACACTTTTTTCCGAAAAATTCTCTTTCAATTGCTTCGTCTGCGTTTATATTATTTTTGTCTAAATCCTTTTGGACTTCTTTAATCCAACTTCTTTAATGTTGACTTCTTCCCCAACAGATATTCGCAGATCTGCTTTGTTAACCAATTGTCGTTCATTCTATATAAATGTCCAAAAAATACTAGTCTTCTTTTTCTCATTGTTTCTGTTATATTTTCTCTACTCTGATATATTTCATCATTACTTCTTAATTTCCAACCTTCTGAGGTTTCTCGTGGGCCTAATATTTTCCTAATAATTCGTCTTTCCAATATTTCTAGTTTGTCTAAATTATAATTCAATTCTAGACACTCACTTGCATGTTGGCATTCTGGCCTCACTACTGTACTGTAATGCCAGAATGTACTGTAATTTTACTTATTTATTTTTTTATATATTTCATTTATTCTTTTATATTATATTTATTTTATTTTAATAGACTATATTAATGTATTTATTCGTCGTTTATTTCATTAACTGTTTATTCAAAATATTGTGGTGTTGACTGTTTGCCTCTGTTTCAGTGTTCATCTTACACATTATTAGTCTTAATAATGGAGGTCGAATCAGGGGTCGAGGTTAGAGATTCAAATCGGAACGTGTTTTTTCATTAATTTACTGAGTTCAGTGTCCGTTTAAACACTATATCAATAAGCCTACAAAAAATTAACGACGTTTCTTTTTTAAAGTAAACGTAATGATATATAAAACGATTTTCCCGAAAGAGTATTAGTGCTGGTACTTTAATACATGTAAATTTCAATAATCCAAAAATATAGGTAAGTTTCTCAGTCATACTATACCACACAGAACATTTCTGCGGTAGTTAATTACAGTGAATTTTACCCTAAAAAGGTAGTGAGCTTAATATACAGTAATGTGTACGAGTGTTTTTCTAAGTTTGTATTTTCACCCTGCGTTTGTACACGTTGATGTAATAGGGTTTCACGTGTTCTACTTGAAAACATTTAGTAAACTTAATGATCCCTGAAATCGAAAACCAATACGAAAATGACACAGCAGGATATGCAGTATTCTATACTTTATACAGAAATCACATAACAGAATTGGGAAAATATGGAAAATATTGCGTCTATAGGTTTCGCCTCGACATGAAGATTTAATCGTGCAAAAATTAAGTTTCAGAATTATAATTTGTAGATTTTTATAATGTAAGAATCGTAATATTCTCCACCATGCAATTGGTGTTCAAATTTGCCATAAACAAAGCTGTAAAATAACTAAAAAAATTATCAATTTTACATTTCTACAATTTATTGAAATCTAAAGCATAACTCATCGTATTTCCGTTGTTAATAGATCTAAATGGATCGTTTTTACTTCAATTTGTAGCTTGATATGTCAGTAAGGCGACGGAGTACTTCATTTTTATCTATACTCTTCATATAGGCCTATATGTTACTTTAAAAGTGCGAAGTAAGGTAAATCTTAAGATTTACCGGTATATCCTAAGATTTACCGTTTTATTATGGTAAATGTCCGAAGATCCTTTCAAAATGTTTGCATTCCGGACTTTTACCAACAGTTAGTGGTAAATTTCAAGATTTACCGCTGTGCTGTAGTAAAAGCTGCGTACAGAAAATTTTATTAGCATTACAGAAGTAGGAAAAGAAGAGGTTACTGTTCTAGAGGTCACTAATAAATTATGCTTACTTGAAGGACTAGGCTTCAAAAACTATAAATGTTTAAAAAAGTGTACTACGAAGAAGTGTTTGTGCAAAGCCTCCTCTTTGTTGTGCAATTCTATATGTCATAATAATCAACCCTGCTGCAACAAGTAATATTTCATTTTTTATTATTATATTTTACTTTTATTACTTTATTCTTTTATTAATTTTTCGTTTATTTGTATCAATTAATTATTGGACTAAAAAACCAGTAAAAGGGACACGTATTTGTTTTCGTCAGTAAGATTACAACCTCACAAAATGGTTAAAACGTTTTTAAATGTTCTTTGTTCAGAAAATTGTTAAATACTTTCAAATGTTCTTTTTTTTAAGTAAACTTTGTTAACTTTATCAATTTTTCTATTTTTGGCTGTACGTTTTTTTATTAGTTTTACAATTCATTGTACATCGCTAAATAAAAATTATTTCAGAGACAAGCAGTAGTGTAATGCGTTATTTTTGCCTCTTTCCTTCTTGCTTTTTTATGGAAATTATTATTTTTTTAATTATTAACTATAAATTTCTTTAAAATTAAAAATATTACGCTTTTACCACAATGCAGCGGTAAATCTTGACATTTACCACTAACTGTTGGTAAAAGTCCGAAATGCAAACATTTAAAAAGGATCTTCAGACATTTACCATCATAAAACGGTAAATCTTAGGATATACCAGTAAATCTTAAGATTTACCTTAGTTCGCAGTTTTACAGTGGCATATATAAAAAATAAATTATGTGTAACGTTTGGTTAAAATTTTTTCGGATTGCGACATGAAAAAAATAGTCTGTGAAAAACATTTTTGTTATTAGAGACAGGTATATAATATAAGCTAATGAAAATTCAATTTTAAAGGGCAAGTTAGCAGATTTTAAAAATATATGTTTGTACTGAACGTTAAGTACACCGCTCGGCCGGGACTTGACGCCAAAGTGTACAAACGCGACGCAACAAACGTTTGTACAGTTCACGTAAGTTATCTTTCTTATAAATACCGTACTACTTATTTAATATTTGCTTGAGCATTTTCTAATTTATAGCAAATGCATTACGTTGAGTTACAATCGTTTCAGTAAGCGAGCACCAAGTCCACTGAGAACGCTGTCTTGTGTAATGCAGCTCGACATTTTCTCGACAGCTCGGCACAGCTAATTGCTACATGCTTACAATCAGGGCTTGATTTCAGGGGGGAACGAGGCGGAACGGCGTTCCGGAACCTCTTGGAACCAAAAATAAATTACCAAGACAATATATGAAAAAACCTAATTATTACAAAATGTATTACTACTTTTTAAATTGTGACCCTCATCAGTCTCACTACAAAACTAAACATTTGTCAAAATAAAACACTAGCACTAATTTTTATCTTAACTACTTATCCTTCAAAAAATGTCCCAATAACATATGGAGAAAATTAAGTAAAAAAACTTGCTTCAAAATTAAAACTACATAAAAGGCAACTGATTGGGAGCTTCCCAGAATATGTGCATTCCAGAATTTTTCCGAATAGTCTTTCTACCTTGAAATATGCTATTGAATCAATAGCAATATCTTCAAGTGAATGTTAGAGGGCTGATTTCTGGTCATCATACAGCAATGGACACAAGAGTAAGGAAAGGTCAAGAAACAAACAATATGACGACACAATGATCAAACTATGGAAACTTTTTTAAAATGTCCGACCCACCGAAACCATCACTTAAAGTTTGATTTAGGCTCCAGGATGACGCCATCATGTCATGAGTGACATATTTTCGATTGTCGTGGGACTTACCTGGCAATGATGCCCTTTAGAAATATCACTAAACTTTATTACCTTTTTAGATACAAGTTTATACTTATGTTACATATTTTATAAGGCTTGAAAATGTAGACCTCCTTTGTAATAACCTGATGTAAACTCATACGCTAACATATAAACTTAGTATAAGTATATTTATGTCTGTAAAACTTTAGAATTGATCCGTTCCGGCACCTATAATTTTAGAAATCAACCACTACTTATAATAGTTATGTTTTACTTTAAAACGTGTACTTTATAGTTATTTTACACATTTTCGTATTGTGTTAAGCAATCGTATTTAATTTCTCCTGTACGCAAATAGTGTGTGTGTAGGTGGTATGCTCGTTAGTTTGTTTGCTCCCTTGTACAACAAAAACGGCTGGACCAGTTTTGATAGACAACGTATCAAATCATTAGTCTTTACTTTAGGAGTGTTAACAAAAATATGCAATTCTAAAAAAAAAAAAAAACTTTTTTGTGATTATATAGGCAAGCCTTTCAAGTTGGGTATATGTTGGATTACAGCAACAAAGAATTTCATTAAATTAGTTGCTACTCTACTACACAAAGAAAACGGTTATTATGGTATTATGGTTACGGTAACGGTATTATGGTTAACGTTCGTTTGCTTATAGGTGGCTACAGAATTCGTTTTTACGGGTACCAGGGTAACATAATTGGTTTGGTAGTTTTTCTTCTTTAAAATCTGTGTATTTGTGTGGGACTTACTATTTTGGATAACATCTAAAGTCAGTTTCAATTGTGTATCACTTGTCACTCGTAACATTATATAATAACTGAGATATAAGGTAATACCTATTTCATTGTGTATCCTACTTTACGGAAATAACACGTAGGCCTACGTGAACGTTCGTATTAATTTTTTAAAGTCTATCCTTTGTGAAAAGAAATGTGGTTTCCCTATGATAAACAGTAAGAAGATGTATGGTGACTGTGCTGAATAAAATTACGTCACTGGCGAAACTTCTGCATTCAACAAACAGAGAATTATGAAACAAAAAGAAACTTCGTGTATATGAAGAAATATAGAAACTTCGGCTTGCCGGGCTGTAAAGCAGCCTGAACTGTGGTTAAGGCTTAAGGTATGTAAGCCTTCAACTATCAGCCTTAACCACAGTTCAGTGGTCACTGACTACGAAGCGTTGGTCAGTGTGTTGCAGCCTTCTGCACTGAAGATGGCCGTCGAAGGCACGGCCGAAACGTTTTGGACCCAACAACCTTATAGACCACGGCCTTACAGTCCCCCGGCAAGGCGAAGATCTGATAAGATTGAACCCGGCCGTGAAAGCCTCAGACAGAAAGAAATATACTTTCTTGAAGAACATACTTTAATGAGACGTGGGTAAAGGTCAATTGAATTCGTTCAGAGTAAAGTATGGAAAGTACTTCCTATAAAAACATTAAGTGAATAGATGTAGCAAGGATAGCAAACTGGATTCTCGCTCTTCCAGAGTAACAAAAGGCACAAATACTATCTGTGGAAGCATACTATCTTGATCTATAAAAAATGTGGAATCATGGAGGAAGAAACGGAAAACAGAGAAGTATTCAGAAGGAAAATTACGGAGGTGAAGGATCTGTGCGAAGAGAAACGAAGGAGAACCAAAGCGGCGTTATCAGAAGAAGAACGAGCAAGAGCAAGCCAGAGAATTCTGGAATACTGGTGAAGTAGAAATGAACTCCAGAAAGTGAAGGAAGTTGTGTAATAACAGCCCATAGATGGCAGAAATGACCAAAACCGATATGCTTTCGTCATACGTACATATAGTAATCCGTAATATCAAAACTGAGTAAATTCAAAAATAGTACAGTATTATAATAACATTGTTACGACTGTCTCACTGATCGTCGTATGGTACAGTGGAAACAGAATACAAGATACCAATAAAGTCACTAAAAAAGTCTTTAATTATCAAAATTAACAGTTTGTAATCAACAAGTTATTTGACAAGATTATTTTCGTACAATAATTCAAGTTAATCTGTCCACACAAATAATAATGTCAACTACTATAAAGAATCTCGCACTATAATCACTTTTTACTAATACACCACGTGAAACGCACTCTGTAAATCGCCCGACAATAAATCGAACCTCATTTGAATAAATCTCCACTTAAACTGAAACTGAGCGTCGCTGAATGCTTGTATTTATACCCCGCTGAGATTCCAGAATAATCCGTACTACGCGTCAACGCTACTAGCAAACACTAGAGCGTAATTGCTTGCCGCCTTGAACACAGTGTGCGCGGAACGGCGAAGTCTGGTGTACGGACGCGTGACAAGTGTCACGTAATTGCCCTTCTCTCAAAGTAGCAGCAATACGTACGCACACACACACTATAGCCGGGTTCCGCTGGAATAGCCGAGAAACACGTTGAATGTTGTGTAATGGCGTAGCAATAGTATCCATAAAATTTTCGTTATGTTTTGGAGAAAAGTGTTTTCGAGTTGTGTATTCACTTGTCTCAAATGTTTACGTCAGTCAGCCGTCTGAAATGTTACTTCTCATCCAAACACTTTCAGTTCGACGTGTCAAATTAACTCGTATTTACCTCAGCCGTTAATTTCATTAGGCCTACTTAGTGAATAATTTAGTATTCGTTTAATTCTTAAATCAAATCAACGTTTTAATATTTTCATTTCTGAAAAAGCTGATTCGAATATTTAAGAAAAAAACTCCTATTATATTTATCCGCCTCTAACAAAAACCCATGTACAACTGACTGGAAATCAGACCTTTCCCGTGTTATCACGTCAAAGCACTTGTTAGTTTAGATAAAAATTTATTTAAAACCAAATTCGATGTGATGATGCCGTACAGTGGTTCCTCGCAGGAAGCATGTTCACTTCGACTGTCCTTATCACATCAGTATCTTAATGAAACTTTCCTGTTTTATATTCTCTCTATAAAATTTTATTATCCACAACGTCTACTGGAATGCGTTGCATTTCAATATGAATATTTATTGCGTATTTTGCGTTATCTCTTCGTAAATGTGAAAGTCGTTTGTGTAGAATCATATTAACGTAGGGCAGTAAAACGCATCATGTAATAAAACGGTTACTCTGAAATATGTCACCACGCGTTCTACTCATTAGTGTACAGGTAGCGACTCTTATAAAATATTTCGATTGAAAATGTTTGCTTGCTTTTTAGTAATGGACTAAGTCTCTGAACTTATGGAAAGTCCTGAACGACTATTGTTTCTCGAAACCCCCTGAACTGATTGATTTTATTTTCCGACTAATCTCGGTCGGAATTAAAGCCTATTTCATTTCCTATACAGTGGGAATTATTTATTTGCTGTTCATATGAAATGAGCGCTGCCATCCATGTAGAACTCCAAAGAAAATAATGAATTAGTAAGAAGCGATAGGTAACCCCGAAACACTGGAGAGGTATTTGACAGCAGAACAGACGACATGCCTAATCCCCAAAGAAGGAAAGAAGAATGGTGAAGACGAAGATGATGAGGACGAGGAGGAGCAGAAGAAGTAGAAGAAGAAAAATACAGGTTCTGCTAGTTCTTCCATTACATCAAGCATAAATAGCCTCTTGGCTTCTCATCTGCTTAGTCTGCTTCTGTTTAGGATTTTAAAAATGTATCTTTCTTTATTCATCTTTATTCACTCCTCTGAGAACTTCCAGAGTATCGAATTTATACACCCAAGATATCTTCATCATCTTTACACAGTACTACATCTCAAACGTTTCTATAAGCTGTTTGATCTGTTGTTAAAAGTCCAGGTGTGAGGTCAGTAAACGCTACACTATACATGTAATTCCATCTCAACTTCTTCCATTTCCTTTACGTGATGTAAGAAGATTTTTTGTTTCAAGAAACTTCTTTTTACTGCCTTTCTCCATTTTAATGTCTTGCGTGCATTTTAATTCACATTTTTCTCAGGTCAATGTTGTAGGATAGTAAGTGGTGTAGAATCTTTAAACTTGTGCATTAAATATACTAATTTAAACAAAACGGTCTTCAGGAGCAAAATATTCCAGACTACTAAAATACTTACCGCTATCGGTTCTCCGATGCCAAAATTCTTGTAGACCGGAGGAAGAAAATTATATAGTAAGAGCAAAAATATACCGCCTATATTAATAACAATGTTAATAACAGTGAATAAGTCATAAATGCTATTTCTTACTTACAACGTTATCTTATCTTACATATAATAAATTTTCTCGGTGCCAAGCTGTGGTCTAGTGATTGAGGTTCCTTCAGCCAGACGATTCTTCTTATACGATCAAGATTAGCCGAAATCTCTTACTTCCAGGTCCGACCGCGACATTCTGTGTCTTAAGACCACAGTCTAGATGCATGCTAGACGACAGTTAATTGCCGCTGTCCTTCATCGTTAGTCTTCCTCTTCAGTGCACATTATATGTCGTGTGTTCTTTTCTAATAAAAACATTCTTTCTTCAAAATGTGCTCCGCGACTCAAAAATTTGGGAACTGGTGGCCTAAGCAAAAGCATCAAAGATTAAACTGCAAATCGGAACGCCACAGGTCATGAATTCCAAATTTACGGATAGGTCTTGAGTACTCTACAAATCAGGGCTGTATGCAAAACATTATTTGATTCTGTTTGAATTTGCGGCTGTTATCGTTTGCCATAGAAAATACCCTTATTAAAAAAACGTTGCAGGTAAACTACCCCTTTCCCTCAACCGAACTTCACCAAAAACAATAGGTCTTGAGAACTCTACAATTTAGGGCTGTATGCAAATAATCTTTTGATTCTGTTTGAATTTGCGGCTGTTATCGTTTGCCATAGGAAATACCCTTGTTAAAACATAAAACGTTGCAGGTAAACTACCCCTTTCCCTCAACCGAACTTCACCAAAAACAATAGGTCTTGAGAACTCTACAATTCAGGGCTGTATGCGAAACATTATTTGATTCTGTTTGAATTTGCGGCTGTTATCGTTTGCCAAACAAACAAAATTACCCTTGCTAAAAAAAAAACCGTTGCAGGTAAACTACCCCTTTCCCTCAACCGATCTTCACCAAAAACAATAGGCATTGCATTGCATTGCATTACATAGTGGGGCGTCTTTGCACCCGTGGCTTATTACAGCTTCCGGGACGTGCCCGATGGCTGTCAGAAGAAAACAGTGCTGGACTTTCAAAAGAAGGTTTCCTAAATTTTTCGGGAGGGACACGCCAACCAGTTAACTGAGAAGGCGGCGGAAAATTTTGCAATTTTATATTATATAGGTACCGGGTCATGGTAACACTGCCGCCGAGTGCGGGGCGAACGGCAGATGCCGCACGCGCCCGACCCGGCATGCAGGCGCCTTGTAGCGCCGGTCGTTCCCCGCGAGGCAGGGAACCGCCGTGTCTGTGGCATCGGTAACAGCGCCAAGCAGTTTGCAAACCAACGTACTTGGGGAAGGTATCTTACAGTATAGGAAGGTAACAAGGAGATAGAATTGCTCGGGAACCTAAGTCGCAGCATACAGAATTACGGGGAGTCGTCTAAGATCGCCCGAGGGCGTTTGACTCGTATAGCGGGAGGTGGTTCAGACGTGCTGATGGAACGGAGATAAGGAAAGGACGAGGACGCTGCAGAAGCAAAGAGAGTTTCGGCGAGCGACCGGACAAAATCGGCAAGGGTAGGAACTCGAAGGTCTCCACGAATGACATTATTTCTCACAAACCATGGAGACCCCGACAAGGATCGGAGGGTACGGGCCTGGAAAGCTTCCAGCCTACACTTGTTGGTGGTCGACACAAGCGACCACCATGCGGGAGCAGCATAGGTCAATACTGACCGGAGAAACAAAAGATAGATGGTAACTTTAGTGCGCAAAGCCAGGCGGTTGCGGCACGAGAGCATGGGAAATATTTTGGCTCGGACGCCTCGAGCTTTGTTGAGGGTAGCCAAAAACAATAGGTCGCGAGTACTCTGCAAATCAGGGCTGCATGCAAAAAATTATTTGATTCTGTTTGAATTTGCGGCAGTTATCGTTTGCCATAGAAAAAAAAATCTACAGACACACAGACAGACAGACAGACAGACACACAGACAGACAGACACACACACAGACACTTTTCGGAAAACGACTTTTTTTCATGTTTTGAGTGTAGTAGAATCAGAATCTGCAATAATCTCGAACACGATTTTTTTTGCCATCACCATACTTCCATTCCTTAAGGAATATGGAAGTAAAAACGGTACAGTGTGCCGTTAAACGATCATCCTCTCTCATTAGTCTCATAATTGCTACAACACTATAATTTACTAAAGCAGCATTTTTCACGCTTTGGTTTCAGTAAATATTTTACGAACGTGTTTCAAATTTTCGCCCCTTCTTTTGCATTTAGAAATATTTAATCTGTAAAATCCTTACTGTAAAATTCAAACGAAATGTAAAGTGTGTCAGAAGTTTTCAAAACAACAAATATAGAATACACGTTGTGTCCGGTACCTCTAATAATTGTGAAAAATAAAGACCTCTATTCTACGAGAATAGTATAACTAATTCTCTGGTGGAATTGTGCTTGTGAAGAGATTAAGGAAGAAAAAAATTTACAAAATATTTTAAATTCCAAGGTGTTCTGTGTGGAACAGAAACTATGGAATGGCTGAATCATGATGAACATTAACTAATATAAATATAGCCTAAACATATACATTTTCGCGCGCTTATGTGTCAATAGAAATACATTTATTAATAAATAAATAAGTGATTTAATTACTTAAATGTAATTCTTAATATTTATAAAAGTTTCGAAAACAAACTAGGAACACAATTTTCTATTTTCCCAAATCACTATACTTAAATGATGGTAAACATGGTGTTCTACAACCAGAAACAAATACGAACAGAGATAATGAACGTGAGAATAACCGTGTCAGAAAATGAACACTAACAGGTGTAGACCTACACTCGTACTGATTCAGAATGTTACTCTTAGGTCTATTATCTATACAACGTGAAATAGTTGTCTAAAAGAGAAAATGTAGTAAGAAGTATTCCTATTCTTTGACACAAAAATTCAGCATTTATTAATTATCCTAAATTTTGGTTTATGAAACCGTTATCCCCCTTATTTCAGTTAAAGACGGTTTTGCTATAATCCTCTTCAGTTACTGTCGTACATTTTTTTGAAGAATACAAGTCAGTAACATAACTACATTCTAGCTTTGAAGACTTTAAAGACTACATTTTATGTTCAAAGTACAAGTTGTTTAAGAAGGAAAAGTTCAGTTCCTTCAACTTATTTATTACAAATGAACCTTTAGAAGCATATAAAATATTTTCTCTAGTTATGATTGTGTTATACCATTCGTTATTCAAGTCTACATACTTGACAACGGCGCTGAGCAACCTTCTGTTTTAGTACTTAATATTATTATTTAATCAAAATCCGTTCTGCTACAACCGTGTTGGTCTTTGTTATGATTTAATACACAAATGTACGAAAATCTGATGATGTATGATAACATTTGAAAAGGAAACACAAAATTTCCCGACGAGGGACATTATTACTTCCATATTCATTAAGAAATGGAAGTATGGTGATGGCAAAAAAAATCGTGTTCGAGATTATTGCAGATTCTGATTGTACTACACTCAAAACACGAAAAAAAGTCGTTTTCCGAAAAGTGTCTGTCTGTGTGTCTGTCTGTCTGTGTGTAGATTTTTTTTCTATGGCAAACGATAACTGCCGCAAATTCAAACAGAATCAAATAATTTTGTGCATACAACCCTGATTTGTAGAGTACTCACGACCTATTGTTTTTGGTGAAGATCGGTTGAGGGAAAGGGGTAGTTTACCGGCAACGGTTTTTTTTATCAAGGGAAATTTCTTTTTGGCAAACGATAACAGCCGCAAATTCAAACAGAATTAAATAATGTTTCGCATACAGCCCTGAATTGTAGAGTTCTCAAGACCTATTATTTTTGGCGAAGATCGGTTAAGGGAAAGGGGTAGTTTACCAGCAACGTTTTATGTTTTAACAAGGGTATTTCCTATGGCAAACGATAACAGCCGCAAATTCAAACAGAATCAAAAGATTATTTGCATACAGCCCTAAATTGAAGAGTTCTCAAGACCTATTGTTTTTGGTGAAGATCGGTTAAGGAAAAGTGGTAGTTTACCGGCAACGTTTTTTTAACAAGGGTATTTTCTATGGCAAACGATAACAGCCGCAAATTCAAACAGAATCAAATAATTTTCTGCATACAGCCCTGATTTGTAGAGTACTCAAGACCTATTGTTTTCGGTGAAGATCGGTTAAGGGGAAGGGGTAGTTTATCAGCAACGTTTTTTTATCAAGCGTATTTTATATGGCAAACGATAACAGCCGCAAATTCAAACAGAATCAAATAATATTTGCATACGTCCCTGAATTGTAGAGATCTCAAGGACTTTCGATTTTAGTGAAGATCGGTTGAGGAGAAGGGGTAGTTTACCTGCAACGTTTTACGTTTTAACAACAGTAAAGTACTTGAAAATTCATTTAAACTTTTTGAAACGATGGTAATTGTTAAATATCGGTATGTAGAACCATACATGACTTCCATATTCTAAGATTTATAATCTGAAATATGCTTGCCTGCCAAGCACGATATATTTTCTAATATATACATAATTTACATTAAAATGAAAAAATTATAATTTTATTGCCTGGCAACAAAATTATTTTATTTTCAACAATTACCATTGTTTGAAAAAGTTTAAATGAATTTTCAAGTACTTTACTCTTGTTAAAACGTAAAAGGTTGCAGGTAAACTACCCCTTCCCCTTAACCGATCTTCACCAAAATCTAATGGCCTTGAGTCCTCTACAATTCACTGACGTATGCAAAAAATTATTTGATTCTGTTTGAATTTGCGGCAGTTATCGTTTGCCATAGAAAATACGCTTGATAAAAAACGTTGCTGGTAAACTACCCCTTCCCCTCAACCGATCTTCACCAAAAACAATAGGTCTTGAGTACTCTACAAACCAGGGCTATATGCAGAAAAGTATTTGATTCTGTTTGAATTTGCGGCTGTTATCGTTTGCCATAGAAAATAACCTTGTTAAAAAAACGTTGTAGGTAAACTACCCCTTTCCCTTAACCGATCTTCACCAAAAACAACAGGTCTTGAGAACTCTACAATTTAGGGCTGTATGCAAATAATCTTTTGATTCTGTTTGAATTTGCGGCTGTTATCGTTTGCCATAGGAAATACCCTTGTTAAAACATAAAACGTTACAGGTAAACTACCCCTTTCCCTTAACCGATCTTCACCAAAAACAACAGATCTTGAGAACTCTACAATTGAAGGCTGTATGCGAAACATTATTTGATTCTGTTTGAATTTGCGGCTGTTATCGTTTGCCATAGAAAAAAATTTCCCTTGATAAAAAAAAAACCGTTGCAGGTAAAGTACCCCTTTCCCTC
Source organism: Magicicada septendecula (assembly GCA_034769895.1). Taxonomy (NCBI): domain Eukaryota; kingdom Metazoa; phylum Arthropoda; class Insecta; order Hemiptera; family Cicadidae; genus Magicicada; species Magicicada septendecula. The sequence goes on along the minus strand of CM068372.1, from coordinate 407,792,038 downwards.
AACCGATCTTCACCAAAAACAATAGGTCGTGAGTACTCTACAAATCAGGGCTGTATGCAAAAAATTATTTGATTCTGTTTGAATTTGCGGCAGTTATCGTTTGCCATAGAAAAAAATCTACAGCACACACACACAGACACACACACACACAGACACATTTCGGAAAACGACTTTTTTTCATGTTTTGAGTGTAGTAGAATCAGAATCTGCAATAACCTCGAACACGATTTTTTTGCCATCACCATACTTCCATTCCTTAAGGAATATGGAAGTAAAAATAAAATAATTTTGTTGCCAGGCAATAAAATTATAATTTTTTCATTTTAATGTAAATTATGTATGAGTTAATATCTTTATATATATAATTCTTCTGTACGTGTGTATGTCACTGAACTCCTCCATGTATAAAATAATATATCGTTCGTGGCAGGTAAGCATATCTCAGTTATGTAATGTTTACGTTTCCATTTTATTATTATGCCTACAGCAATAAAAAGGCAGGTAAGACACACACACACACACACACACACACACACACACACACACACACACACACACAATTCACGTTATTTCTGGCCTCACTCATGTTTATTTTCTTACATTTGCACGCTTTTTAAATGGAAAGTGCAGAAACCCACACCAACATATCGCGTGCAAGCCGAAAATGGACATCAATTTGCTTCCTGTGGATCGCTGGGCAATGTAACTGCACGTGTTTACAGAGGAACGATTCATAGACAGACTTTTCGTCTTTAGGGAATGAACCCTGTGCAAGATGCTGAGGGTCCATGAGTGACTTCGGAGCGCTCCTTCTTTTTCGCGTGTTTGTTCTGTGAAACATACACTGTAGATTCGCAGCTTTACTCTAAGCAGCGTTCAATAGGAAATGTTGAAAATTTTTGTCCACAGTGTACCCTCATTCACACTAAACCTGCTCTGATGTTTTAATTACGGACATCATAATATTAAAACTTTGGAAACTTGAGCACTACTTAATGGAGATCAATCATTAACTTATACAAGCCATTAATTTTATGCATATATTTTATATATATGTGTACAACGTTATCGGCAACAAAGAAGTAGTTTTTGTTAAACATCCTTCCCAGGATATTTGGCCGTAGTCCAATGTTTTCTACAAAACCAGACGTTTCGGCAATGCCAACGACTTCCATCATCAGTGAAAATCGAGTGCGATAACGTGAGGTGGTATACGTTAGTGACCACAGTACTGTGGTTAAGGCTGAAGCAGTAAGTAGAAAGAAGTAGTTTCTATGGTAATATTTAATTTCGAAAATGATTTTAAATATAAATCTTAGAATATGGAAGTCATGTATGGTTCTCCATACCGATTTTTAAATATCGGTATGGAGAACCATACATGACTTCCATGTTCTAAGGTTTATATTAAAAATCATTTTCGAAATGAAATATTTCCATAGAAACTACTTCTTTCTACTTGCTGCTTCAGCCTTAACCACAGTATGTTAGTGGTCACTAACATATATAACCTCACGTTATCGCACTCGATTTTCACTGATGATGGAAGTCGATGGCACTGCCGAAACTTCTGGTTTTGCAGAAAACATTGGACTACGGCCAACAGCCCGGGAAGGAATTTTAACAACAAAATACTTCTTTGTTGCCGATAACGTAGTACACATATAAAAAATTACCCCTCCCCCATCAACTATAATTTTCATTTATTGAAAATTACGCCCACCCCGTTCAAATATCGTCTTCATTTATAGATATTTCACCTACGTTTCTACAGTGGATTATTATGATCTTCTTATCAGGATACTTTAGTTATCAAAATTGAGTACTTTACTCTTGTTACAACAAAAAATGTTTCCGGTGAACTACCCTTTACCGTAACCGATCTTCACCAAAATAATTAGGCCTTGAGTACTGTACAACTCAGGCACATATGTAAAAAATTATTTGATTCTGTTTTTAATTTACGGCAGTTATTCGTTCGTCATTGAAAAAATTACCCTTGTTAAAATATAAAACGTTGCCGGTAAACTACCCCTTTCTCTTAACCGATCTTCACCAAAATCAAAAGACATTGAGTCCTCTACAATTAGGGATGTATGCAAAACATTATTTGATTCTGTTTGAATTTACGGCAGATATCGTTCGTCATAGAAAAAATTACCCTTGTTAAAACATAAAAAAACGTTGCAGGTAAACTACCCCTTTCCTTAAACCGATCTTCACCAAAAACAATATGCCTTGATTATTCTACAATTCAGGACTGTATGCAAAACATTATTATTTGATTCTGTTTCAATTTGCGGCTGTTATCGTTTGCCATAGAATAAATTCTACAGATAGATAGACAGACAGACACATACACAGACGCTTTTCGAAAAATGACTTTTCTTCATGTTTTGAGGATAGTACAATCCGAATCAGCCGTCATCTCGAACACGATTTTCTTTCGCCATGACCATACTTCCATTTCCTTTTGGAACATGGAATTAAAAAAATACCATAAAATCTTTACCAATAATTTTGTCCTCAAATATATCGCAGTTATAAGAAATACCGTACCTGCGCCAGACAGTAGCGTATTTTTCAAGGACCAAACGGACTGAAACGGCTTTATTCCCAGGGAGACAATAAGAGCGTTCGATACCCTTTTGCCTCCCTCCACAAGCAGTGGGTCATTTCCCTTCTAATTTCCTGTAATAATTCTGACCGTTGCCGGACTGTGTCGAGCTATGGCTTCCCGTTCTCCGTCAGTTATTCAACTGATTTTATTCTGCGGATGACGTAAACGGGGCGCTGTCAAATGCAGGTTCACGCCCCAGTTACTGCTGATTAAACGTGCCGTATAGACGTCTACCCGCGTGGTCCGACAAATATTTTGTATTGAACCTCTACATTGAGGTAAGTCTACTTATTATAAAATTAATACTTATTTCAGTATTAGTACTATCAAATAATATAAAAAATAATTGGGTAAATAATTTTTATATAACTCATCGTACTACTTTTACGTGTACCATCTTTACACGGATGCTCAGCCTTCGGGTAACAAATACAGAGTTCGGATGACCGATACAAAATACTTCTCGTCGCAGTAGCATTGCATTATCTGAGTAGCGACAGATTAGTGGAAATGGTTAAGCAGTTGAACACGTTGAAAGTAAATGTAACGCATGAGTAATTTCAACAAGTTCATGCTCACGTCATCACTTTGATTATAAATTATCCACTTTATAATGATCATAACTTCGATATGATAGAACTGTAACGGTGGAGATGAAATTTATCGAAAATATATTTATAAAAAATTTACGAATTTTATTATACAATTATTAAAGTTTGTTGTTAAAATGAATTCATCACATTCTTCTTCTTCTTCTTCTTCTTCTTCTTCTTCTTCTTCTTCTTCTTCTTCTTCTTCTTCTTCTTCTTCTTCTTCTTCTTCTTCTTCTTCTTCTCTTTTTCTTATTCTTTCACTTATTCTTCTTCTACTTCGTCTTTTTCTTTTGTTTTTTTCAATCCGAGTAAGTTGACTGATCCCTTCCTTAGTTGACTCGTCCTGGAATCTCTTTGTTCCTCGTTATCTCCCTTCCTATTTGGCTCATATTTCAAGGCTCCCATGGGTAATCTGTTACTCGGCATGCCGAACAATAATTTACGCTATTTCCCTCTTCTATCCCGAATTTGTATTTTCAAATGTTCGATTTCTACTTCTTGTCACATGTCTTCATTTCTTTTACGATCTAGTAGGGAAAATCCATGTGTGAATTTTAAAGATTGAATTTGAGCAGGTTGCATTTTTTCCCCCTTTTTACCTGGATATTTCCCTTACATGTTTTTTTTTATGTTTCACTTGAATACAGGGATGGGATCTTTTCGGTTAATTGGCAGCATGAGACTCTACGTAGCAATCGCCATGAGACCACGCATTTCCCCCTCCAACGCATTTTGCAATCGCCAGTGAATATTTATACGACTGTTTGTATTTTTATTTTCATTTTGACATGTTTTATATATATATATATATTTTATAATCCTTTATTTTTTTAGAAGAGGTGCTCACACACTTCTCGCATGTACGAGTTCCAATCCACGCATGTGGAGTGATTCATATCCAACTCGTCTTCACAATATTGCACGGTTGTGTACTCCTTACTCCAACAGTAAATAAAGTACACGATTGTGCGGAAATCCAACCGAGAATTATTTAGGAATGTATCCTGTCGCACTTGTTTGGATTCCCGGCAGTCCTTTTTGGAACATACCCAACGGTCTTTACCTGTCGTATACAGTTTCATTTCATGGCCGTTCATACACATTCTAGGGTTATGTAAAATTTTTTTGTTTCTTAGAAAGTCTATCGCTGAATCTTTGTCGTGAACCTGTGCCGTTAACTGAAGGAAATTCATGATTTTACTACACTTCTGAAGGAAATTACACTTGTACTACTACTACGACTGCTGCATACAGAGTGACAGGGCCAGTGCTGTCACCGTGGAATGTTTGCAAAATGCGTTGGAGGGGGAAATGCGTGGTTACTGGCGATTGCTACGTAGAGTCTCATGCTGCCAATTAACCGAAAAGGTCCCAGGGATGTTGAGACAGCTCCTGTTTCATTAAATTTTACACGGGAATCCTTTCTAGCTATTATTTCGCCCTTTCCACAGATTTTTTTAAATTTTGCTTACTTATTATACCAGTAGAGATATCATTTCCAGATGAGGTGTCACACCCCAAGTAATGACAAATTTGCCATCAAAATTAGATGGAAAGCCACAAAATTCTGTCTACGAAGAATAGGGTTAATAGCAAGTATTCAGCACCTTAGAATCGGCGTCTCTTGTTTAAGGAAACTTCTACGTTCCCCAGTTTGGGGGTTTTACACCATTCCTATAACCTGTTCAATTAAAGCCATACACTTGCAGAACTCGTACGAAGGTAACGCATAGTGAAAATACTAAAAACATCTGCGACTAAAATTTCTAGTGACTGCAACGATGATGATATTTATACCGTTGGGAAATATAAATACCAGTTACATTGTCGGTACAAACTGAATAGTTTGCATAGATACCTAACCTCAGTAACGAGTAATGTACAAAATATGAACGAAGATTAATTAGGTTAAAGTTTCCGGGTTACTTCAGAGTAGTTGTCAGCCATTTCAAATGGGCTGTAGATGAGATCTCAGCAAGCACAGTTCAAGTTTTGCAACGATGAGCTACAAAAGACGTCGTGCTCGTTCAATAACTGAAGATGTCTGCACAGGAGCTGTTGAAACGTATGACAACACCTGCAACATTGGTTGGACTGTAATCCGTAAAACCGAGAAGTTTTAATTAAATGTTACAGTGTTTTATTAGCTGTCGACAGGATCTAGATTTACAGCAGTCAGTTTCTGTTTGACACACCTGAAACTTGTCATAGATCGTCGCAGCCGACTATCATAGAGCAACTACGTGATCAGAATAGGTACCAAAGAAATGAACTAGTCATAAATCAATGCGTAGGGCCTACAGTACTTACTGTAGAACCGCATAATTCTCTTGACTCGTAGAAACCATTTATCAATAATCAGGTTATTGGGCTTGCACTTCGGAGCAGTAACGTCAGCGAGCTAATGGAAACGGATTCCGCTTCATTAATTGTTTGAATGTGGAAGACATGGATACAATAAAGTTCAACAAAAAAAAAGAAAATCGAAGATGTGGATTAATGGGAAAAGATGGAGGCCTTGCTGGATGTGCTAATTCGGAGTGCATCAACCGACTGAAACTACATTTACAAAAGAGACGTAAAATGTCAAGCGACGTCGGAGCAACTCTCTCTCTCTCTCTCTCTCTCTCTCTCTCTCTCTCTCTCTGATTCAGGTGATGGATCCAGTGCTCCTACCTTTACGGCAGTGAGTGAGTGAACTAAGTGACGTCTCCGCATTCCAGACCTGAGAAAACTTATCACGGTATCATGAAGAAGGAAACATTGATACATTCGATTTTAGAAATCATTTCCCTTTTAACTCACACATACACACACGCGCGCGCGCGTGCGTTTCCTGTGAACGATACGTACTTCCGTTAAACAGTTAACAAATTCACTCTATCCTAAATTCAGGTAGAGTATGCCTGGCACCAAATGCCAAGATATACAATTCAGTTTTAATAACTGTAATAATCTCTGAAACAAATTTTAAAATTTCAGCAGAAATCACATAAAACTGTTTAACGAACACGATATGTTAAAAATCTGTGCCGTAGCGGAGAGCTGCAACTTGCTTTCATTAGCGGAGGTGAAAGTTAGTTTCGCCAAGGCGAAATGAAAGTACACGGTCATGAAGACCTAAGAAACATTACACAACAGGCGTTCTGGATAGCAGAAATAATAGATTGGAACGCTACTAGAAATGATATTTCTCAGGCACGGTATACTCTCAGACACGGTATGTTCATTTCCGAGGAGGGTATACTCTCCATGACCATAGAAGAAACACGATATACGGCAGGGACCGACTGTTATGAGTATACTCGACAGAATTGCCCAATATCGGCTGAATTGATGGGAACTTGTTTGCCGACTGAATGACTGCCGCATCCCCAAACGACCATGGAACTACAAGCCGAAGGGACGGAGAAGTGTTGGACGTCCGAGGAAGCGCTGGAGTGATCAGCTCTAGACTCTGACTGTTTGAGTCTGGAGAAAATCGTCCTAGCTTTAATCCTTACAAATGATGATGATGATGATGATGATAAATTGGAATGTTAACGGTACTGACCTGATAAGTAATATGTGGTGTTAGAAAATACCGATTTTCACTGAGAGATATGAACTAACACGGAATACGTAGAACAGTACATCAAGGTGAGTATAAAATTATATGCTACAGACTACCGGATATTTCTACGTCTGCCAATCAGGACACCCTGTTGAATGACAGACGTTGATGGGTTATAATATACGCTGTGGCTCTAGATAAGCAAACTTCACAAACGATGGGCGTAACTTCGCTGGTGAACTAAACCAGTGACCCTTTCCAAGGCCTGAGTACGGTGCGACTGATATACCTGGAAAGATGGAGCAATAAAATAAAACGATTAGTTTTACTAAATATTGGGAAATTTCGTTCACAGAGACGACCTCAAGTCGGATTGCTAACATTGTGTGGGGATGATATGTTTCTTCTGCAGAAACACGATGGTAACATTCTGTCTAAGAACTGGCCTTGAACTACACAGAATTTCCAGAGTTGCAAAAAGAGTTAGTGTGCTTTTATTGTATATAAGTCAAGCTTGTTACCTTGTGAAATCTCTGATATAAAAGTCGTGTAAACTGAGAAGGCCAGACCACTCTAAGCGTAACAAGGACACAAACTTTGTTTCCAAATAAGAGCTGACAGATGATATACAAATTTGAGTTTTTACTTAAAACACATGGTAGTCCTATACAAAATTGTTATCGTCTCTGGGCATAATAAAACAGGTGATTAGGCACATTCATGTCAAGACGCACGAAAGCAATATTAGGAAGATACTTTGTAAGACTTTGAACGTTAGAAGACAAGGGTTAAGGTAGAAATTGAAAGAAAATTTATACTGAAAATAAAACCAGTACCAATTTCGAGGCAATATCATATTCCAGAACCGCAACTAGCGGCTGGCGGCGCGTTGTATTGGCCATCCAACCGTCACACTAAACACAAAGCCGCGCGGTATGCCTTGGTCTGTTGAGCAGAGGTTTATTTTTATTTATTATTTATTACCATATTCCAGAACTGCAGATAATGAGAGACCTGCACCGAACTCATGACCACCGTTCACAAAACCGTTATGTATATTTTGTGAACAAAGTGCTATGCATAGAACTGCGCTGAAGGATTGATGACGTAACCTCTGATTTCCCAGCTTGCTTGAAAGTCACGACAGTCCAAAAACAATGATTTAGGATACTTAGGATACTGCTTACTAGATTTATTGTAAAATGTACGAATTTAGACGTTTATTTTATTTCGAACTGGGTGTCAGTATGAAGGCTATTCAAAAATTAACTTCCGACTGCAGGTCAAGAAAAACTAAAATATGGAAAAATATTTTGTTATTACAAAAGTTACGTACGCTTTTGAGTTACATTTGCAAGTGTTCAGCATCCGCATACAGACACTTATTATATCATTGCACAAACGTTTGCAGTCCCCCGTTTAAGAAATTTAGCACCCAGGTACCCGGCCATTAATGAAGGTTGCCATCAAGTGTTAACCCCATTAATGAGATACTTATTGGTGCCAAAAATCTGGGTAGTCGACCAGACAATCAACCACGTGTCTCGATGACACAACTGTCCGGATTTAGTCCGCCGGTCTCGATTCGGCAACCGACATGGCACGCGCACTATTGTCTGTGAATTTTTCCGAAGTTCAAGCCTTTCAAATACGTAAAGTCTCTCGTCTGGTCCATCCCGGTGGGTACCCAGCGACCAGAGTCTCTCGTCTGGTCCATCCCGGTGGGTACCCAGCGACCAGAGTCTCTCGTCTGGTCCATCCTGGTGGGTACCCAGCGACCAGAGTCTCTCGTCTGGTCCATCCCGGTGGGTACCCACCGAAACCAGAGTCGATCGTCTGGTCCATCCCGGCGGGTACCCAGCGACCAGAGTCTCTCGTCTGGTCCATCCCGGTGGGTACCCAGCGACCAGAGTCGATCGTCTGGTCCATCCCGGTGGGTAACCAGCGACCAGAGTCGAACGTCTGGTCCATCCCGGTGGGTACCCAGCGACCAGAGTCTCTCGTCTGGTCCATCCCGGTGGGTACCCAGCGACCAGAGTCTCTCGTCTGGTCCATCCCGGTGGGTACCCAGCGACCAGAGTCTATCATCTGGTCCATCCCGGTGGGTACCCAGCGACCAGAGTCGATCGTCTGGTCCATCGCGGTAGGTAACCAGCGACCAGAGTTTCTCGTCTGGTCCATCCCGGTGGGTACCCAGCGACCAGAGTCGTTCGTCTGGTCCATCCCGGTGGGTACCCAGCGACCATAGACGATCGTCTGGTCCATCCCGTTGGGTACCCAGCGACCAGAGTCTCTCGTCTGTTCCATCCTGCTGGGTAACCAGCGACCAGAGTCTCTCGTCTGGTCCATCCCTGTGGGTACCCAGCGACCAAAGTCGATCGTCTGGTCCATCCCGGTGGGTACCCAGCGACCACAGTCTCTCGTCTGGCCCATCCCGGTGGGTACCTAGCAACCAGAGTCGATCGTCTGGTCCATCCCGGTGGGTAACCAGCGACCAGAGTTTCTCGTCTGGTCCATCCCGGTGGGTACCCAGCGACCACAGTCTCTCCTCTGGCCCATCCCGGTGGGTACCCAGTGACCAGAGTCGATCGTCTGGTCCATCCCTTTGGGTACCCAGCGACCAGAGTCTCTCGTCTGGCCCTTCCCGGTCGGTACCCAGCGACCAGAGTCTCTCGTCTGGTCCATCCCGGTGTGTACCCAGCGACCAGAGTCGATCGTCTGGTCCATCCCGGTGGGTACCCAGCGACCACAGTCTCTCCTCTGGCCCATCCCGGTGGGTACCCAGCGACCAAAGTCTCTCGTCTGTTCCATCCTGCTGGGTAACCAGCGACCAGAGTCTCTCGTCTGGTCCATCCCTGTGGGTACCCAGCGACCAGAGTCTCTCGTCTGGTCCATCCCGGTGGGTACCCAGCGACCACAGTCTCTCGTCTGGCCCATCCCGGTGGGTACCCAGCGACCAGAGTCTCTCGTCTGGTCCATCCCGGTGGGTACCCAGCGACCACAGTCTCTCGTCTGGTCCATCCCGGTGGGTACCCAGCGACCACAGTCTCTCCTCTGGCCCATCCCGGTGGGTACCCAGCGACCAGAGTCGATCGTCTGGTCCATCCCTTTGGGTACCCAGCGACCAGAGTCTCTCGTCTGGCCCTTCCCGGTCGGTACCCAGCGACCAGAGTCTCTCGTCTGGTCCATCCCGGTGGGTACCCAGCGACCAGAGTCGATCGTCTGGCCCATCCCGGTGGGTACCCAGCGACCAGAGTCGATCGTCTGGCAAATCCCTGTGGGTACCCAGCGACCAGATTCGATCGTCTGGTCCATCCCGGTAGGTACCCAGCGACCAGAGTCGATCGTCTGGCCCATCCCGGTGGGTACCCAGGGACCAGAGTCGATCGTCTGTTTGTTATATCGACGATACAGTGCCAACTTATAATCATATATCCGACGGCGACTGACCGGGGCGACCGTCGTCCACATTGGATCGTTTAAGGCACGGTCCCTTATGACTCGCGTAGCGGCGGACGGTTCCACTTCCTCTTTTCATCATCCGCTACCGTCCACCAGTTTGGTGCACAGTCCCAACCGTACCCAGTAAAAGATGGAAAGATTCAACGAATACCATCATACAGGTGGCGAGAGAGGCTCCGTTTGCCGTCGATCACTTCTCCCCCTCCTTCTCCCCCTCCTCATACTCTTCAAACCAGATTTTCATGGGCTTGAAATTTATTACTTTTCGTGGACAGCCTCTTGATCACCACATGCCTTTTTCCTTCTTTAACCCCATCCATGAACTCCATCCTGGGCTTTCCTCTCCCACTAATTCCCTCGATCAGGGAACTGAACCAGTTTCAATGGATAGCAGGTGACCGACCATAATTTTTCTTCTTTCCACGATGGATCCAATCGACATCCTTTTTTCACCTACTTTCCTCAAAACCCAGTAATTAGGTTCTCTTACCGTCCATGGTATTTTTAAGATACTTCAGCACCATATCTCAAAAGCGTCGATCATTACTCGCGCAGAATTACACAAAGTGTACCGCAGATTTACATGTAACAATGTAAAAGTATATGTACTGGTAGCTACTGCGCGTGCGTCGTCTTTGTATGATAACCAGGTTCTGTATTCGAGCCAAGCCTAGGTTAATTTTAGAATGGCACTCGTAAAAAGAAGAAATAAGATTCTCATGCATTATCATAATGGTTGCTTGAAATATCGTTTGGGTGCTATATAACGTGTATTTTAATCTAAAGTTTGTTTGTACACGATGACATTATTTAGTTTCATTCTGTGAAATAATTTTTAGTTTTCTTGCCTTCTCAACGAGTATTTCCCTTCCAGCTACGACGTTGCCTATGAATAGTCATGTTTAAAAAAAAAAAAAAGGCTGCTATTACTTACATGTTTAATGAGCACGAAAAATTATGAATCAGACAAACACAAAGCAGCGTTCCAGTTTGATACATTTTCAAGCGTAAAAAATTAAAATTGTGTAGCTAGTTATTAAGTTTCATTTTAATTATTTGCATACTTTTAATTTTGAAGATGCAACAAAAGGAACAGATTAGTTTTTTTTATCTGCTGCGTAAGCTGTCTGCATCAGACTCCAGACGATATAAAAAAATTAATATATCTAAAACGTTTCATAATTCTTGTTAACAGTTTATTTATGGGGAACGGTTTCTATGTACTGTTGTGAGGAATAAACTTAGTGGAATAATTGCTAAATTTTGGAGCATAGCCTACAACATTGAAAAGAAAAAAATTAAACGAATGAATTTAATCTGTCTTTTGTTCACAGCCAAAATGTATACAATAGAAGGCACTGAATAAATTTCAACACTTTTAATGAGATTCAGTGTAATTCGCTTACACGTAGATGGGTTTGAATTTAATTTTAAGTTAGGTAACTAATGCCGCACCAATAGAAAACACGATTTGTTTACAATTTTACTTACAATCTGTGTTCAATTTCACCACTGTCGTAATACATTTGCTGTACGATGAACTGTATGCAAAATTAAACCCACCTGTAACAAACAAAAATAAAGTTAGCAAAATAAATTTTAAGAAAACTACACTGTAAAAATAAATTGGAGTGGCAAAAGGTGTAATTATTCTTTTCATAGTAGACCTACCCTATTAAATGTAAAACTAAAGGTACACTTTCTCAACTGCAAGCGTTATTCACAATGTTTTGTAGACATTCTTATGACGTAACTTAATTTTGGCATTTAATTTAATTATGAAAGTGTTGTGATTTATTTAATTTATTTAATAATTTAATTAAGTATTTAATACGTTTAGTTTATTATTTTACACATTATTTTAATAAATAAACAATTTTAATAAATTTAATGATTAATTAATTTAATTAATTCAATTATGAAAGAGTTATGAAAAATATAATTTTTAAAATTAGCAGCTAAAGGGCTGTTGGATCGTTCGCTTCTAAACGTTTCGGCCACCCATCAGCGGCCTTCTTTACCGGAAACGCGTTCAAAAAGATGGTAGGCCGAACGCACTTCACAGCGACGTACAAGGAGGTAAGTGTAACAGGTAACGCGTTTCTAGCGAAGAAGGTCTCCGCTTGGTGGCTAAAATATTTAGATGTGTTACGCTGTAAGAAATCAACTACGGCCCAAGTTGATTAAAGCTCCTAACTTTAATAATGTTGATTCCGGTGGTGACTCCTTATTCCTTCGCAATAAAAATAATATTTGTGCATTTAACCTGTCCAACAAGTAACAACCTAATAAACTTAAATTTACCTCTTTTAAATTTGCAGATATGATTAGTAACTTCACAAGTAGGCCTAAAGTTTATTTCAACCGTACTACAGTGTGAAGACGCAGACTCTACTAGGCCTAAGTGTCAAATCATAATTAGACCCGTGATGTCGCCCACGATACAGCGGATGTTACTACGGCCCACGACATAATTAAGTGAATGTCGAATTTGGTACGCTAAGCGTTCTGCGTTGGCCGTTGGCATTCCGGCTACTGTAGGTTTTTCTGCATTGAACCTTCAAACGTTGGGATCGCCGCACTACTCGTGATTTGGGTAAACAATACGTCCATATTTACATACGTTTCTCCAGGTATTTGACAAACCTTGACTATTTACTTGCCATATTTTGAACGACGTTACATTTTAAAATTAATTTTTAAAATAATTTGGGTTTAACTGCTAAAAAAAAATATTTTACGTAACGAACACGAAAACGCTACTAAGTGTAATAGTTTCGTTCTGGGCAAATCACTCATTTAGACCCTATATGAGGTTACTACTTCTATTTATTCAAAATATAAACATAACCAAAAATAATAATTACAAACAGCTGACAGAAGTTTGGAAATCAGTGCTGCCATAACCAGAGGGTAAAAATGCATTCTACTTTTCAAAAGTTACCTCAGAATCTATCGTAAAGACGAAACAATCATTGGAAATGCAGACCCAAAATGTAACCACAACCGCCAAATATCAAAAAGTCAAGTGTGAAACGCGTGAGATGATAACTTCAAAAATTAATTTTTGAATAACTTCCATATATCATTGCAGTAGAACCCCTCGTTTTTATGTTTACACTTTTGTTTAATAAAAAAAAACGACAATTTTTTTTTACCACGACTCAACGCAGAATGAAATAAGCTAAAAGTTTTGGCAATTTGATTTAAGGTTAGTGTAAGCATTAACTTGGAATGCTCAAACTCGAGTGTACATAGTTTCTGCGCCGACAGCAGATATTTCAAATCTAAACATAAGACTAAATTTCTGTATAATGATAAATATTGGAAGAGTAATGAGAAAAAATGCCTTTAACCGTTCATTACTTATAATCAAGTGATTTGCTCAGATTGTGAAGTTGGCCTATACTGTAGTTAGTCAGTTTATATAATCATTCTTCTTAAAGTTGTACCAATACAAAAACGGTACTCAATTGGCGTGCTGAAGTCGGTCGTAGTGTCGACTTAAAATATACAATATGTACTTCTCGGTAGGACGAAATTCACATTTACCTATTATATTAGTACAATAAAAAGACTTCTTGACATGTGGCCTGCAATTATGGGGCTCAGCAACTAACTCCACCGCTGACATAATCACATGGTTTCAAGCTAAAAGTCATAGCCACCGTACGTAGTAAGCAACGTATCTAACGAAGTTCTGAGATGCATTCTTCGAGTAAGATCTTTGAGTGAGATAATTACAAAACTGAGTGCCACTTATCTTGATAGAATGAAGACACACGCTAACGAATGAGTTTCCGAGTTGTTAAATAGCCTATCTGTAATAAGTGTGGAGACTTCAGAGGTCCAAACCTTATGACTTACCAACCAGTTTTGTGTAGTCACAAAACCTTAGCAACTCTAACGTAATTAATAGCAGGCTGTAGCATTAAGAAATATGCCCCAAGTCATTGTTCACTGACACAATGTCAGATTATGAAATAATTACAACACATAAGTAGGTGTTACTGAACACAATCTATTCAAAATCGTAAAAATTTATTTACTATTGTTCACATCGTACGTTTCAGGTCTCAGCTGCAAGTTTACACGAGAAAGAAACGAAACGCAATCGTAAACCGGATTTCCAGCGAGCGCCCGTTTCGGCTTCAACGTGACTGAACAAAACAAACAAAAGGGCGAAGGACAGAAGCAGTAAATCGTTAGTGGGACTGCAGCAGGTAAAAGGCGGTGACAAGGACAATGCGAATGTTTACAAAAGACGGTTAAAACGTTCCCCACCGCAACGCATTCAGTACACCTGTTTGGTTGGCCTTTAAATGCTGCCACTCCCGCTGGCCTTATTGTCGCAATACAAAAGGATTCCTGCGGTTACGGATTCTCGTTCTGCAGTTTTTGTGCCGTCAGTAAAACAAATTAATTCTCTTCAAACATAAATCACGTGTGAGAGAGAAAGAGAAAGAAGGCAAAAATTAAAAGCATTATTACTTATTTGAAAACACCATAATCGTCGTCTGGTTTAGTTCATCGGACCTGTGACGGTTCCACGCTATCTTTCTCTCGGGCGCCGTAATGTCTCATTTTCCCGTCAACCGATCTGGGTAATCTACACCAGTGGTTCTCAACGGGTCCCGTACTCTATTGTGTAGCAAGATTTTATATGAAAATTTCCGAGGCTTTTGATATTGCTGGTAAAAGTAATTAATATAATTTTACTCAATATTTATTTTGGAAAACAAAACAATAAAAAAATATTCAAGAGTTTAGGCACATTTGTACAGGGAACTTGACCTAGGCACATTGGCTAATGACTTACAATAAAAGATTTGAGTTGTTGATGAGAAAAAGTTGAATTTGACGTTTCTTCCACAAACGTTCAATTCGCCATAGAACTGAAGATGAACACACGCGCATTTCCTATTCATCTAAGAGAAGTCTCTCTTGCGTCTATTTTTTATGTTTGTTAGTGCCATAAAGTCCAGCTCGAACAAGCGAGTAGTAGTAAAACGTGACTGCTTCCGCTGCTATTACTCAGGCACTCTTTCTTTGCTAACTTCCAAAACCTGAGAAGTGGTAGTTCCTGAAGTGTTCGGTCTGCTGAAGTTGTCCTTCTTCCTCCATGGTGACACAGCATAAGGACTCCGCGCCCAGTCATACCTAGTGACAGGGATGGGGATGGGGAAATTATTGCCAACTGGTACGTCAGTGTGCCGCTGGAGTTCACTAAATAAGACAGTCTGCCGTGAACAAAAAAGGTTGAGAACCGCTAATCTAGACTCTTCCATACACCTGACGTCTACTTTCCATTAAAGTCTATGATGTCACTTACTTCAAAAATTTGTTATTCATTTTGTACTCGTTCATTCCTCGTCGCGTCGAGTCTTGTACAGGCCATCACATAATTTTAGAAAGGTCCTCTCGAGTCTTTGTATTTTATTTGCACTCTTCGTACTGATCCAAGTGATCTTTCCAGTTCTCATCACCAAATGTGACAACTAGCGCAGCTGTCATCTTGTGTAATTTCAATAAACTTCATTTCTACAGTGTGTGCCAGAATAATTCTTATTATAGCACAGATACCTGTCAATTTTGCTAGCAATATAGAGTTGCCCAGTTCGTTAATGATTACACATCTAACGTTTATAAAATATGTAACCGATTCTGTTCTAGATGTATGACCTTCGAACGAATTAAGGCTTTGCACACGAAAACCATAACTTTGGTTCTTCTTGTGAAAATCTGAAAATATTTTTCCTTTCCTCACATACTTACTGATGAATGACGCTTTTTAAATCATCTTCTGAGCTAGCTAGCTACTAAACGTCGTTCACTGGCGTGAAGTTGTATGCTGTTCGACGATTTCATCTTCCATATCTTAATCAACATGACAACATATAAATTAAATAACACTGGCGACAGATAAAGCCCGACACAATGACGATGCTGACAATAATGATGGAAGTAGACGTACACTTATCTTTTTGGAAGATTTTGTTATTTCAACCATTGGGCCAGCATTACGGCACCGCCTAAAAGAGATTTATAAAAAAAAAATAGAACTGATTTTTAAAATTGTGTTTATTTTTCAGAATTCTTTTCTTGCCTGGTACAAATTACTGTTTTTAATGGATAGATTGTACGGCAATAGAAGACGAGAAATGTAGAAAGAACCCCGGTATTCGCCAATCCATAAAAAGGGGAGACATAGCTAATCTGTATAATTGCCTACTTTAATATCGTCAAATAAATACACTGCAAGTAGGTTTATTTTCACCTGACGTAAGCCTACGTTTCACACAAATAATTCTGTATTTCCAGAGATTTCGTTGAATTGATTTTTGAATTACAATATACAATATACAATATAGTTACATATAATACTGAATTACAATATACAATAGCTTACAATATAGTTAACGAATAATCGATTTTACTTTGATTCTATTTTCGATTGTTGTAATGTTTATGTAGGCAGCTATTTATTATATATTTAATCTTTTATTTTATTATTCTAATAAATGTATGATTTAAAAAAATCGCCTTGTTTTGTTTTTATTTGAATTTGTTCTTTAATTTTAGATTATTTTTATTGTGTTTATAAATATTAAGATTTCCCCAGATATTAATTTGTTACCTTTTTGTACGTTTTTAATTGATTTGACATTTTCAATGTCTGGAAATTTATGTTTATTAATTAAACAGTTCGTGGCTAAATTATATTTATAAATATTAGGTTTTAAAAAAGCACTGCGATGTTGAATGAATCTCACGGAGAGTTTTTTCTTCGTCTGGCCTACGTAGAATTTATTGCAATATGGACCTTTTATTTTGTAAGCTCCATTTTATTATGAATGTTGAATTTGTTGAATTTAGTTTTAGGTTTTATTTTATTACAAACAATATTTATACCCTCTACCCAAAACAGCCTCGGACGAGACGTGGGTCGTCAGAGGATGAGATGGATGCCGGAACAGGTTTATATACCTAATCTTTGAAGTGAAGAAGAAGAAGAAAAAGAAGAAGAAGAAGAAGAAGAAGAAGAAGAAGAAGAAGAAGAAGAAGAAGAAGAAGAAGAAGAAGAAGAAGAAGAAGAAGAAAACTATGAGTATTGCGCTTAATAGGAAACAAATAAAAAACACAAAACTTGATAGTCAAAGAAAAAATATATAGTGGCCAACAACTTTGTATAGTGCAACAAAAAGTATAGAAAAAAAGAAATCAATTACAATTTTATATTTTACAATGTGATCTTAAATAGTTTTTAGAGCTGACAAGTCAGCACACGTTTGGAAGGAGTAGGCTACTGATTACGGAGAGTGGCAGAAGTGTCAAGACAACAGAAAATCAGAGCTGAAAGTACTGTGCCCATCATGAACGCTGAAGCTACCATGATAGGGAGCATGCACGGGCATATACAAAGTATACAGTAAGTACGGAGCAGGTCTTCCTGAGGGTTCACATGAAAGGTAAGAACCAAGCGTACCGTGGTCGATAGAAATTCAGAGAGCCACATTAGAGATAGGTTTTAAAGGCGAGAAACTGGTACTATGGTAGTGGCAATTGGGGAACGGAAAGGTATAGGACGCTGTGAAGCTACAAGTATACACGGAGAGAGAGAGAGAGAGAGAGAGAGAGAGAGAGAGAGAGAGAGAGAGAGAGAGAGAGAGAGAGAGAAGGGCTTTTACATTTCGCAAACCCAGTTAAATTGCGCTTTAGACCTCTTACATCGTTATAAAAAAAGTCCTCTACGAAATATGCAGCCACTATTTCTTCTACCTCGGCCAATTCAATTATTTTATATCGGACCACACGAGCGAGGGCAGAAAATGTTTCCGGAATAGACAGGGCCATGTTGACGTAAGTTAATTAGGATCGAGAAGGAGCGGACGCACTATATTATTATCCACGCGATATTACAGAAGTAGGGTGGTACGGTGTGCCCACGCGAACCTTTTTTATAATAAATTAAAAATTACAAAGTAAGAATTGTACTTCTAAACGGAAGAGTATATCCTGCGGCGGGAGGCTAGATGTGAACACCGACGCTGAAACTTGACGTCCGAAGGACTACTAATGGAGGAGATGAAGCCAGAGATAGCGAGAAACAGAGACAGACACAGTCTACATACAAACAGAAGACAGACAGACCGGCACGGAGACAGAAACAACTAGATTAAATGCAATGTAATAAATTATTATTGTTTGTTCAGAAATACAATAAATTTTATTTATTTTATTTCGTAATGGGTTTATTCCGCCTATTGCGTTCTTCATCCCTCCTGTTTTGCCCTACGTTTATTTTCCCTTTTGTCCTACAATCGAAATACTGCTTAACTAGTAGGCCTATGTCTTCCCGGCCTTTTCCGATGCGTTCTTTCTAATTTGCTGCCCCTTATTGTATCCTGTCGTTTGTAGAATAAATGTTTATATCTGTCATTAAATCATCATAGGGAGTATGTGTCTACGTGCATGGTATGTATGTACTGTATTAAGAGAATAATGTTTTTATTCATTGCTTTACACAGTGATTCTGTTCTGCGTTACAGTGTTAATTCGTGTTTGACACTACGTAAATTTAGCAGTTTTACTTTAGCGTTTCTATTCAGACGTGGCAATCACATCAGAACAAATAACAGTTCATTCGCTGTAGGCTATGTGTAATTTCTAAATTAAGGCGAGTCAACATCCTGTGTCTACGTGATTACGTTTATCCCCGAGCCCTTGAGGTCTGAGCCCTGCCGACCCTTCCCTGATACGTGATGTGTACACAAAGTTCAAACGCTTGTCAAGCAAGAGTGAAAAGCCGTTTACACAGACCGACGACGGTGGAGCAAAAAATATTCTTCCCTTCGCCTCGCCACGCCTCGCTGTAAGAGCTAACATACGTCACATTTTCTGTATCAGCGTGTTTTATGCTAACATTATGTAAACTCCACTAAGCCGACGTAATTCTTGTTTCTGCATATGGCAGTACTTTTTATAACTAAGAACATATTTTTAGCTTCTTTAGCGCGCAAAATTATTATTATTACTATTATTAATTATTATTACTAGATGTTACACGCGATTTCGCACGCGAATATTTGATTTTTAATTAGTATTTAATATAATTTTTATTGTCTATATCTAAATGCCGTTCTGTCAGCTCGTATAACAATTTTGTACTCATTAGTCAAATTCTCTCTAAAGCTGTTTTCAACACTTGTACTACTTTAACTTGTACTACATTATTATGTTGGTACAACAGCCTTTGGAGATTTATAAGTACCCGTTTATTAAGCCTTTGGAGATATTTATAAAGTGCCTGTTAAATAAAAAATGCTAAATTCTTTATTTTAAGTGTTACTGTGTTAAAAGCATTGTATAACACATTAAACGTTATGTTTTCCTCAATCATGGCTTTTATTTAATTCAGCAGTAAACTAAAAACCAAAAATCGTTGTCACCTAACCTCATAAATGAAAACAACACGTATTTTTGCTTTGCATTAAGTAATAGGACAATTTACAATTAGTACACTTCTTCTTTTCCACATCGTAATATATCGATACAATCGTATATTATATAAAACATCGAAATTGTACTGCAGGAATGAATAAATGTACATTGTTTAATTGGATAAATGCCGCTAAATAGCTTCTGTTTATTTAGTTGTTGCTATGGTAATTAATTCTGGTCTCCATTGTGTTGCTGACATCTTTAGTAGTAGTATTTAATATATATTTCATTACTTATTCAGTGGATCATCAGAAATATGTATATAAACATAAATTTTATAATCGTTTAAGACAACTACAAAAAATATAGACGTATCTGTATAAGAAATTACAAAATATATCTATACAATCGCATATTAAAAACTGCAGGAACGGATAAAGGTACAGTTCCGATGCCGCTATATATCATTTGTTTATTTACTTCTTACTATGGTAATTAATTCTGGTCGCCACGGTGTTATTGACATCTTTATAAATTTCAACAAAAGGCATAATTAAAATGACCTAAATTGTGCGAACGGGGCAAAATATCAAATTCCAAGTTAGACAGTATTTTGCGCCTTGTGTCGAAGGTTACCTGTGCAAAATGTGGTGGCAATTGGTGTAACGGTGTGGATTTGTATTCAGTACCCATAAATCCTCAGTCTTTGAGTTATATATACATATATATAGATAGAATATTTCCAAGTACTTATTTGCAACTACAAATTCCTCATTAGTATTTTAGCTTCATATTTTATTTATTTTGTACTTTATTTTTCTCAGTTGTATAAATGATACAAACGTAGGCTAACCTGATATGAAACTTTAATTCATAATTAGCCTGTCACGAGGAAACAAAACGCCGACTGCAGAAAAGCCTTCTAGGCCTACATCGGTATCGGAATAAAAGCATTCAATTAAGAAGAACATTTATTTGTTATCAATTAATTACGTAATTATTACGTATTAATCAGGTGTATCTACAATTCTTTCGTATTACGTTCGATAGGTTCGATTAATTATCCAATAAATTAAATGTTAATGTATGAACAAAAAAATTAAAAACATTTTTGAATTTTTCAGTTTTTTTTTTATAAAAAAGAAGTCTTAGGAAACTCTTAATAAATTTAAATTTTGAAACTCAGTCTTTTTTAATAACTTCTTTTTAAGGATTGTCCTGAAACAAGTAAATTGGAAAAAATTAAAAATAGTAGCAGGAGTTACACATTTTAGTTATGTGTTGTATAATAGATGTAAGTTAGTCTTTTTTATTAAAAAAGACTTGAGTTTCAAAATTTAAATTTATTAAGTGTTTCCTAAGACTTCTTTTTAAGGATTGTCCTCAAACAAGTAAATTGGAAAAAATTGAAAATAGTACCGGTAGCAGCAGTTAAACATTTTAGTTATGTGTTGTATAACAGAAGTATAAAAGTCACACTGTCGTTATGTTCTTATTTTTTTAAACGTTATATACGTGGTTTGATGAAAAAGTTCCTGCATTTTCCACCGCTACAAGTGTCCGATTAAACAATGTTTTTATTTGATGTTGGTACACGTGTTAGCGACAATCATCTAAAATTTTAGCCCTTTTTGATGCATAGTTTAGATTTCACAGGTCACAGCTAATTGAGTAAGTCGTCTTTAGGTGTATTAGGCGACTTTTTACATTCTACAATCCAAAATTGGAAAACGTGTATTAAATTTAACTGCACTGTTCTGGTAAATGTGTTCAGAAAGCTTCTGGCGAGACTGCTGTGCGTGAACTTGTTACTCGCTTCAAAGACTGGCGTAAATGAGTTGAAGATCGTGGTTGTCAGGTGAAAGTTCTGTTCTTGTGTTCCACGAAATTTCAACGCTAGGCGCGGTGATAAATAAAGAGTAGTTTTCGGACATTTTACGCCATTTGTGTTAATCTATTCGTACCAAACGGCCAGATTTACGGAAGAATAATTTATTAAAATTACAGCCCGATAATGCACCTGGACACACATTATTATTTGTTAAGAATTTTCCCATTCGAGGCAAGAAAAAACGTCATAATGATGACACGCCAAACGCCTTAATCACCAGATGTGTCGCAACGCAATCTTTCTTTCTCCCAATAGTGGTAATTTTCACGAAAGGTGAACGTTTTGCGATCGTTGAAGACGTAAAACGAAAAAAGCTAAGTCTTCGTTTATGCGCCAAAAAGTACAAAAATATTTTGAAGACTGCAAAACGGCTTAATCGTGTTACATTCGACTGAGACTACTTTGAAGTTTGTATAAGTGTTGATGAATGAAGGCATAATTTTTAAAGTAAACAAGAACTGCATGAACGTTTTGATCATGCCTAGAACGGTACTCTCTAGAAGAAAGGGAATTTGATTCCGTAAAATTAATGAATTAGTAGCGAAGATATATAGACTGAAACAAACACCTCCCAAAACGAAAAACATTATGGTGGGCGTAGGGGAAAAACAAAACTCCAAAAAAATATACATATACAGCCAGTGACAGTCGAAAGACTAATTCGAAACCATAAATTGAAACGAGAAGTTGGATACCGGATTTATAAAAATTGGTCCGGCCGGTCACTTTCTGTGAGCACACAAAGAAACAAATTTATTTGCGAAAAAAATAACCGTCCTTTATATTTAAAGTATCTACCGGTCTGTTTGGCCGTGGTCCAGGGATCACAATCAAAACAAACGTTTCAGGAGCACCACTGGCTCCCATCTTCAGTGGGATTCGAGTCTACCTAACGCGGGGTGTCATACATCAGGCCCACAGTACTGTGGTGCAGGACGACAGTAGTGCTGAAACATTTGGTTTGATTGGTAACCCTTAACCACCACGGCCAAACAGCCCTATAGATATAACTGACACCGGCCGTGAAAGCCTTAGAACAATATTACAACCATCCTTTTTTCAGCCGGGTAACACAAATAGCCTATACATACTACCAGAATCAACTTTATTAAATTATTATCAATAATCTGTTGAACCGTGTGTTTTTATAACGTTTAATATTGTCTAAATTTTTTTTACTATGGTCGTTCTCGACTCTTCCGTGTTTGCGTAGTCACGTTCCTCGGTGAACTGTCAAAAACAATTTGCCTTTATCTTCTTTAGCCTCCCACGTACTACGCCCCTGAGGTACATTCGATTTTCGCGCAGACTCTCTCCCACTTATAGGCGACGCGAAGGTACATACTTTCTTATCAGAAACTCCACTTCATTTTACGTTCCAACGCGTGCTGAGATTAGATTACTTGGTTAACTCGAGCCTTTATCACCTGCGCCTGCAGTAAAACATTTATGGCCTCGTAAATTTCGTATTCAAAACACGACGCGTGCTACAATGATTTGTATCGTGTTACATGCGATTTCTACTTTAATGGCCGTCCACGTTCATATCTGCGTTTCGAAAAAACAAATAACAGAGAAAATAACTTTTGGCTTTTCTATGGCAACTGTTGTACCGGATGGCTTGATTCACTGTAAAAAAAACTATTCGTACAAGGCTTTGTTTACTGGTAGACACATTACGTGTTTTGTAACCTATTTCAAACTCAGTTTTCATACACGTATAGAAGTCATGGACCTGGTTAATAATCTATAGGCAAACGGTACTAGATAAAGTATGTTTACTTAGTAAATTATAATTCGATGATAATCATATGAGTTCTATCAATGGATTATAGGCCTACATGTTATTGTACGGCTCACTTTTTACAGATGAATCAAGTCAGGATATTTTGAGGACATACACATTACATGTATTTAGAGTTAGAAAGAAGCGCTTTCAAATTTTGTCTCTCTCGCAAAAGTGCAGAAAGATCGAAAACATCGCGTCTACATATTCAGTGGGATCATAAAAACTGAAGACTGAATAAAATCTGGGACAGAAATTCTAACCTACAACCTATCCCCGCAGCACGAGAATCGAGGATAAATAAATGTTTAAATAAATCTGTCATTTTAATTCAGATGTAAGAACTCATAAGAAAACAGCTCGACTGGCATAAGAAGTTGGCAAAATTGGGAAGTATTTGTGGAATGAGACACAGAAACCAAAGGATAAAATCAGGAAGGTTGTCTGCACGAAATTTTACAAAACAGTAGGCATCCCCACCTTCCAGAATGTGAGTGGTACACAAACCCTACAGGTAGAAAGGAAGAAAGTAAAATTCAAGGTACTCAAATGGAAGAAGTAAGAAGTATCCAAGGAGAATACCTTGCAAGACAGGAAAAGAAACGAAGACAAAGACGAGAGCTAAAAAGCGAATCTTTGCAAAAAATATTAGGACGAATAGGAAAAGATGGTGCGAACATGTGGGTTGCGTGTGAAACAATAAATTGCCACTAGATTGGCAGCCTTGACGTATTAATCTAATGGAAAGAGACGTCGCTCGGTAACCTCAGAAGGAGACAGGTTTCGGAACAGATCACCTAGGGTCTAATGCTTGGAGTGAAGAAGAAGAAGAAGAAGAAGAAGAAGAAGAAGAAGAAGAAGAAGAAGAAGAAGAAGAAGAAGAAGACATGGTTTTAAAATTTACCCAATTTAAGAAAACAAATTTTAAGGGAGTAAGGATTTTAATTATGAATTCGCGATGAAGTATGCGAAACTATAAGGACGCGTTAGTAAGAATTGAAGAACGTAGGACCCAACAAAACAAAATTAATGAATTTAAATATTTACACTACAAAAACCGTAATGTGTAATCATCATTTATAGCAGGATATAACCCTTCACGGGAAAAGCAGTTGAAAAGCTTATTGCTTAATCCCCTGCCACGAATTCTGACATTCTCTAGCAGGAGGGGTTCTTGCTTACTATCCACTAACACTCATGATGCTACATTGACCTCTTGAATGAACACAAGTCGTATCCTGTCGCTAAAATGCAAGAACAGTAACTACTGATTAGCAAAGTAATCTAACCTAAGGACAGCAAACGATATACTAAGATGGCTGTACGCACATATCCGAAGTTACACTCAAGCATAGCTAAGGCAGAAATGATGGCCTCATTTCGAAGAAACTTTTCACATGGGCGCGACATTCTGAGCCTTTCACAGCACATTAGATGAATTTCAACACAGGTCATGATGTTCTTCTAATGGTAACAATTTTTGCTACAGATAGCAGAGAGAACGATAAAGAAATCGCCACTTTTATTTGAACGGTGCGCTGATTGGTTTCAAATATTGCCATATTTAATATTCAGTTCTTAATTATAAAATAATATGACGTTTTTATACAAATAATTAATGTTCGTCATTCATAATAAAAAATATCTTTCTGATAGTAACATAGGTCTCGTTGAGTCGATAAAGAGAAAAAGATAATTTTACTATAGAAATAAGCAGGTTATGAGGCTTTAGTTTCGTGTATGTTTACAATAAACTAGCAAAAATTAAAATAAATAACGTAATTATCAAAAACATTTAAATTATAATTATTTCATATAACTGTAAAAATATGGATACTAGCATAAAACGTACTATATAAAAACAGAAATTAAAGCCTTCGTAAGATCAAAATTAAAAAAAATTACACGCAAATTACAAATTCTGTGTAAGGACAACAATCATCATAGAATAATTATTCTCGATAATCATTCCGAATGGAATACGTAAAAATGTAAACTTTGGAATCATATTGGCATTAGAAAGTACAAACACCTGATCGCCGAATCATTATCCTCGAAAATGTTACCTTCGGAACATTAACTTCCAATACGTATCTTGCGTTCGTGTACTTTACTGGGTAGGAAAAGCCTCGGCCTAACAAGTAACGGTATTGAGTATGCAAATTGGAGTCGTTCAGATAAGTTAATTAAAAACATCGATTTACGGCGTTACAGAATGCAAATTAATGCGGGTTAGACGGTGTGTTTGTGATGAATTACCTGGCTCAGCCCAATTTGTTTGGGACACGGCTTTAGCATCGCGTGCCGGGTCAGCGCCGGGGCGGTGGTGATACAGTGTTCGTTAATGAAATTGGTACGATTGTGCAGCACAAACGAAGCACCGTATAATGTTTGTAAAACCGTTTCAACGTTATTGTGTTTAATTATACGCACACTCAAAGAGACTCTTAGCATTATTTCCTCATAAAGATTATCTGGTTCCATGAAAACATAAAGTGACACACATCATTTAACTAAATTAACCTTTAGTCATCAGCACATACAATTTATTACTTTCCACTAATAGGCATAAGGTCTAATTCGGTTGGTCGTACTGCCGTAATCGAGATGATTACTGCAGGCTATCATTGCCTCTCCCATCCCCCGATTCTTGTAGAGAACGCCAATAGAATCTTATAATTAAAACCAAGTAAAACCTTGTAGCTGATGCCATTCCCTAGACGCCATGAAAATTAATACAGATATATCTGGATAACGTCGAATGCAGTGATGTCATTGCTTTAAGGAAGGTGGCCGTGTTGAATAGTTATCTTGTCTCACAGAAGAAGAAAAGATGAAAACGAAGATGATTTTGAAGCACTCGTCTAACGTGACTAAGATAAGTTGCGGTTTCCTGTTCTACTGGGAAAATGTCGATCCTTACTTTGAGACGACTAAAAAGATGAGAAAATATAAATCTTTTATTTTATACTTTGCACTAAACATCATTATTTGTTGACAATTTTTTTAATTCGATCCTACGATTTTGATCAGTCCATTGATTGATTAAACATTTTAATAAATTCGCGACTGCACATACTGGTGCATTAGAGTAGTACACTAACACATACATAATAAACGTATATCATACGTTCAACACATTGTTATGCAATTATGGAACGCTCTCGAACAGTCGAGAATGTCGTTCTAGCGATTCTCGACTAGCCGACAAGTTGCGTGTCTCTGTCAAGGCCGTGTACACAAGTAGCATCTAGAACTTTCGAGTGCACGTTAACGACGCAAATTATGGAATATTATTCTGGAACATCTGTAGGATACATACAGGCAACAGCAGCTGATTTATTTAGTTAAAATTAGCGATTTACTCAGTGCGGATCAAGTGGTTGTTGTGGAAAGTGATTCTTCTTCTTCTCCTTCTTCTATTGCGTCACAGTTCGAAGTTGTACCTTAGCCTCCATTTTTCCCTGTCCTTGGCGATCGAGGTCCATCGTTTTATTTTAAGTAAATTATCAGTATACCTCGCCACTGCGTCAATCCAGCGTGTCTTGGGTCTTCCGAAATGCCTTCTACCCCTTCTACCTGTCTCGATCTGACTAAACAGTACCTTCCTAAGTATTCGGTTGTCTTCCATCCTAATAATGTGTCCTGCCCATTGCAATCTATGCAGTCGGATGGTGGTGGCCAGATCATTGTCTTTATACAGCTTGTATAGCTCCTCACTGTGACGCATTCTGCATATCCCGTTTAGGCCTACTTGGATTGGTCCATATAAGTTATTCTCCTCAAAATTCTCCTTTCAAAAGTATTGACTATGTTAGCGGCTCGTTTGTTCAGAGTCCACAAGTCTCGCTGCCAGGTTTTGAATATAGATGTCAACGAAGCACATGTTCTATTTGCGGCCTGTACCCTTTTCCTTATTTCATTTATTTCTTCATTGTTTTCTGCCACCCAACGTCCCAAATATTTAAACTGATTCACTATTTCCAGGTTTAATGGTTCAAGTTCAGGTTTCCTAGTTTTCTTCCGAGTGGTGATCATAACCTTTGTTTTACCTGTATTAACAGGTAATCCTATCTCTTCTGCTTCACCTTTGAGTTCCTGGAATATTGATATCATCTGCGTGGAAAGTATTATTGTGTTATGTAGGAGCTGGCAACTACGATGAGAGCAGGAGAGTCGAGCTAGGTGAACGGCGAGGCTGATTGGGAACCTCCCTGAATGGATGGACAGAACGCACGGCGAGGTAGATTATTACCTTACTCAATTCCTGACAGGGCATGGTTATTTCTGTGCATACCTGCGAAGGATGGGTAGGATGGAGGATCCGTCGTGCGTGTATGGCGACTCAGACTCTGATGACGCTCATCATACTTTTCTCGAGTGTCAACGGTGGGTGCTGGAGAGGCGAGGACTCGAATCGGAGATTGGCCCCATGACCCCTGCTAACATCATAGGCGTCATGCTCAACAGCAAAGAGAATTGGGACATGGTTGTGACCTTCGTGAGGATGGTCCTGCGGCAAAAGAAGCCTGAACTGGACCGTCTCACGGGTCGATCATATAGATAAAGCTGTAGAAGCCTAGTAGGCGCAATACGAGGTGCCACCCTGAAGCCATACGAATAGTTGTTCCAGGGGGGGTTCCCTGCCTGTAAAGTGGAGGTTTTTTTTAGTGGGTGCGAGTCCCACACACCGGGAGACCAGTCGGGTGTCTCCTGATGGTGCATATTGCATTTTTCCTCCTCCGCAAAAAAAAAAAAAAAAAAAAAAAAAAAAAAAAAAAAAAAAAAATTGTGTTACAGTCAGTGTGGAACTCTAACAGTTGACGTTACTATTGCGCGTGGACAAATTTAATTAGAATTACTGTATGAGAGTATCTTGTTGGTTTAAAATTGTTCTTTGTGACTCATTCAAGCTGGTAAATAGTGATTTCATTGGTGTCCGTATTTTGCTTTCACTGTACCATACGACGATCAATGAGACTGTCATAACAATACAAATAGTACCGCATTGTTGAGTGCCTAGTGATTTACGATACGCCGAGTCTGTTCTATCGATTATAACTCAATCTACGCGGCAGATTACGTAATGCCCCTTCCATACGTTACTCAGCTACTCTACCGGCACCCAGGCTCGCTACTTTACTACACTGGCTTTCGAAGCGGCTCAGTTCATTTACACCTGGCAATTTTATATGTGCAGTACGCAGCGATCCTGGCGGTTCATTCAGTAATGATTATTTTGTTAATTAGTGCAAAACTTTATAATACGGTGAAAAAAAAACTTTATAACGTTTGTTGTTAGACAAATTTAATTTGAATTATTGTACAACAGTGCTTTATTGATTTATAACTGTTGTTTGTGCGGCTCAGTTCATTTACACCTGGCAATTTTATACGTGCAGTTCGCAGCGATCCTTGCGGTTTATTCAGAAGTGGTTATTTTGTTAATTAGTGCAAAACTTTATAATACGGTGATGTTTGTTGTTAGACAAATTTAATTTGAATTATTGTACAACAGTGCTTTATTGATTTATAACTGTTGTTTGTGCCTAATTAAAGTTTCCAACTAGTGACTTTACAGGTGTCAGTTATTCTGTTTCCACTGAACAACACGACGTCTGTGAGAAAGTCGTAATAATACACATTCCTTAGCGTTTGCTTAATTATGAGACGTCTTCCATTAACCCGTGTTTATTTCAGGAAAATGTGTCTTGTCCTTACTCATATTGCACAGTAAATAGAGTAGACACATAGTGTGTGCGTGTGTGCGTTTGATAGAGAGAAGGGGGAGAGAGAGAGAGAGAGACAGACAGACAGAGCGAGAGCGAGAGAGAGAGAGAGAGAGAGAGAGAGAGAGAGAGAGAGAGAGAGAGAGAGAGAACAATTGAGAGAAAATGTGATTAGTTTGAGCGACCTCTCATTTCCAACTAACATTACCGAGACTGATTATTCCGAGGCATTTGTTTCTCCGCGAGAAACGTCTTCAACTGCTATTATGCAGATAATAATATTTTGCTGCAGAGAAATGACCGGAATTCTAGAGATAATTGTTACCATTTGGCGCTCGTCTGCTATTCGGCTTTCCATTGTCAGTGAGTCCTATGTTATTTTAATGACACAATTTGTACTCTGTATGAAAACATTTCAGGGATTACGTCTCATTCCCAGCGAAATCGTATATTTCATCGTCCCGCACACAAATTGAAATGATATGCGCAATTAATTTTGGCAGCGTATATTGTTTGCTACAGAAATAGCAAAGTGTTACAAATTGAAAGAAAACGTAATCCTCTTTTAAAGGTGTAAAATTCTTCATTGAATAAAAAAGTTTTCTTTTGATGTGTAATGCAGGAAAAATCTCCATAGATGATCGCAGCCCTGAAAGTTGAAAGTTCAAAATTAAACAATCCGCCAACGATCGGGTCAAATAGACACGACTTGTGGACTCCGTAAGTGCTGCAGCAGAACGGTGGGCTTATGTACATGTGCTTATAATATAATAATATAATGAATCACAATATAATGTATTATAATTTTAATGTATATAATATTATCCTATAATATTGTGTACATTGCACAAAAGCACTGATATTTTCTTAATTCAAATTCAAGGATTTCCGTACATTAAGCCACAACAGTGGCCCTTACGTCATTTTTATATCAACTAGATCGTGTAATAACCATCTATATAAGACAGGCGCTGATCCTCGATGGGATAAGGGAATCGTCCCCTAACAGTCACTTCGAATGAAATTTTTTTCGTCGTAGTGATTACGGAATGGTTTTGTGTTTGTAAATATGATACATATTCATGCTCATATTATATGAGGTTGATGCTCATATTTTAAAATTACTTTAAACTGTAATTGTGCCTTACCAGTATGTTAAGTTTTGTTTCATATATAAGCCTACAATAAATAAGTAGTGTGTACTTTAAACTGTAAGTAAATATTATTAAAATAACAATGAACTTACAAACACATAGGCCTACTTGATTTTATACTTGTACGTTAATAAACTTATTTAGCTGATAAATAAAAAACTTGAGATTTTATCTTCACTTATTCCTATATATATTATTTATCATTTACATTTTGGCCCTTTAAAGAATGGTCCAAATTTTCATAACCTCCCAGTCATCTCTTCCCTTCAAAATTGCTTGCTGGATCCGCCCCTCATTTAAGGTCACTGTTTGTTTTGCCGGTTAAATTTTGTTTGAATCTAGAACATGCTACCCAGTAGATACACACTTTTAGTAGGTTACACAAACCAAATTGAACAGAAAATAATAAAAACAAAAATTTAACACTCTTATCCTGTGTAGAATAAACATTTAGTATACAGGTCATAATTAACGGACGTCCTAGAATTTTCCATCCATTAGTTTGGTGTTCAGTTATAATCTTTTCTGTTCACGCGTTTTTGCAATTCGTACTGTATGTCTGTACGATCTCTTGTCACGCTTTTATAGTCAGCTTGTTCTGTATTCTATCGTTTCTTATTCTGTCACCTTTTGGTATATACTATGTCAGGATAATTAAAATTTACGGAAGCAGCGAATGTAGTTAAATAAATAAGTGTTTTGTCTTACGTACATTAACGTAAAGGCAATATAAATTGGGGTTACGCTATTGTTATGGTTTTGATCTGCCGAAATAAAAGCCTTTAAGAAGGTGTGAATAACAGACAGACGCAGAAACAGAATCTTAATGAGATCGCATCTCTTACAGAACCTCTTAAGTAAAACAGTTGAAGTTAAAACATACAACAGTTGAATTCGACGTGTGGTGACTTATGGTAGTAAAGCCTGGTACTTAAAAATGTTGATGAACTGTTGTTGAGGATAAGCGAAAAACTCAAGATATAACTAGGCTAGTTCGAGAGGAAGATCGCTCTTGGAAATCGATGGTGTACCACAAGTTGTGCCAGATCACTGAGAACGGATACATCGTACGATTCACTAAAGGACAAAGACATACGTCGTTGAGTCGCATCGAAAGAGTAGACCCATCACGCATGATATAATTCCTTAGCCAAGAGGGCAACAGCCTCGCAAGCTTTTGATGCAATAACGTGTTGTTAAAACCGTGGAACTGTATCGATCTGTCTCTGTGTGCAACAATCACATTGATCTGTTAGTAAAATCATGGCATCGTGTTTGGTCCACATGGCCTCAGCGTTACCACAATTAATATTCCTCATGAAACTGACCCGTCGTGTCGTCGTAATTCTGCTGTCGTTGTAGACGTTTTGTAAGTGATTCGAACGTAATGTCAACAACATAAGTAGTAGGCCTACATTGGAAGGAATAAAATATTAATTACGATTAATAATAGTTGCTTTGATTCCCGATATTATCGGTTTCACGAGAGAGTAATAAATATCTTCGATTGGAAACTATTTCAGAAGAGAAGACGAGGAAGGCGAGAGGAAAGGTGGATCGATGATATGGAGGATGATTTTAGAGTGGCAGGAGCAAGACATTCGAAGTGATTTCCCCAGGAAGAGAGCACAGTGGAAAACGATTGAATTGGATCCAAATTCAATCCTCAGTTCTAACGCTAGAATTGAATGTTTCTATTTACATAATTCTACTTGCTATTACTGTGAGAAAATAAACGTTCTTATTTACTGCTGAATGGACTTGTTCACTACCATAAAGTCGTTATTTATTACACTTTGGACGGGTCAGCTTAACGAAACGGACCTCTATTTCTTTTAGGATTACAGGAATTTTGTTTAATAAATCATTGTTATCATTTTACGTGGTCTGTGTTTGCAAAAATGCACTGAACACGTGACAAACCCATCCCAGAATGAAAGATGCCAGTTAAACAACCTGAACGAGCACACAGATGAAAACATTTACACTATGAAATATTTCGAAGTACATAAAGGTCAGTATCATTTTAAGCAACAGCTTACAAAAACCACTAATTCACAATAGGCCTATAAGCACTTCGCTTAAAACTTTCAAAATTATACTTATCGCACAACAAATAACACATTATATTTTATATTACATATTTTAAGATTACAATTATTTTAAGGTGTCGCCGTCATGGAACTATTTTTTAATTTTATTTTCATCTCCTAAAGCAGCGGTTTCCAACTTAAAAATGGCCGAGCGCCAGACTTAAGCTCAGAGACGTACCCACGGGCCGCATCACTAGTAGCGATCAATTTTCTAAAAGTAATGTAAAAATAAAAAGTTGAGGTATTTAACTGTAAATTAAATTTACAATTATATGCTTAAATTTACAATTACTCTTCAATATAATTTACTTTTTAACTTTCAAGTAAAATTAATTGCTTTTTAATTTTATTTCAATTGTTTTGCCGTAGATGACTTACTACGTGTAGGTCTACAATATTGTTACGTGATATGGAACGTTCTACAAGTATCTCGGCTATCCCAGCAGAGACCAGCGTAATGTATGTGCGTGCGTACATGTTGCTGCTGCTTTGTGATGATAGCCGATTACGTGAAATTTATTATGGTTCAACATTCGAGACTATTCCAGACAGTGCGGCCAGCGTACTGAGTTCAAGGTCACTGTTACTAGTAGATTCGAGAGCGCCTGTTTGTTTAACAGGTCATCCAAAGTGACAGATTATTCTGGAATCTCAACGGGGTATAAATACAAGCATTCAGCGACGCTCAGTTCAGTTTACTTCAGACGATTACTCAGTGCGTTTCAAGTGGCTATTAGTGAAAAGTAATTATTGTGCAGGACTCTGTTAGTTGGCACTATTATTGCGTATGGACAAATTTAACATGGATTATTGTACAAGTTCATTGTTAACCCGTTATTTGTGATAATTAAAGCTGGTAATTAGTAACTTGATTGGTGTCTTTATTTTGTTTTCCTCTGTACCATACGACGATCAGTAGACCGTCGTAACAATATTTAATTGTAAATTTACGCAGGAAAGAAGAGGTAATTTACACATTTAACATTTCTTAGTACATATTTTTATCGGTATAATCTTTATTATCGTCATCCAAGCGGCTGAAAAGAGATTTCTCAGGCACGTGGCAGGGTATACTCTCCATGATCATAGAAGAAACACAGATATACGGCAGGAACTGAATATTATGAGCACACTCGACAGGATCGCCCAGTATCGGCTGAATTGGTGGAAACATTTTTGCCGAATGAATGGCTGCCGCATCCCCAAACAACTATGTAACTATAAGCCGTGGGGACGGAGAGGTGTGGGACGTCCGAGGAAGCGCTGGAGTGACCAGCTCTAATCTTTGCCTATTTTAGACAGAAACAAACCATCCTTGTTTAATCCTTGAAGATTATGATGATGATGATCTTTATTACGATAGTATAATAGCGAAGATACAAAATAGTGAAGTATTAAACATTTTGTATCCACATGAAATCTTCAACGTGAAAACTGGGCTCAATCTGATGCTGCCTGTAAAACAGAAATGTCCATATCCAGCTGAAACGTAACGTAAACGTAACAGATACGATTAATTACAAATCAAGAACCAAATACAGGACAAGCGTATCTGTTTAGCCGAAGGATGGAGGAAGGTAGACGGGATCTTGTAATGCGATTAAACAAAAAAGGACCAGAGCAAGTACACATTCGATTAAACAGATAAAGTGAAAACTACTCAACTTTTATTAGCGAATCAGTGAAAGAATTTGTCAGGCCTGGAAGTTAATGCTCTGTAAAAATTTAATTACTCTAGTATTTAAATAATTATTTATTTACTTTTAAAGTAACTACAGTCATCATTAAACTGGTTTCCTAAAGATAAGGTTGCGAGCTGCGTAAAACCGCCATACGGAAATCACTGTTCTAGTGCATATAATAATCTTATTTTCCTATTTACAAAGTAGGGTTACACAGGTTCTTCTTCTTCTTTCTCAGCCCTACAGGCGTCTGTGAAATTTACACTTCGTAAAGATAACTTTCCGTTACACTCTATAGGCCTAATGGTTGTCCAATTTCTCTTTCCAAAATATAAACGCATCGTGTTTCCTTCTCTTTGTCGGTCTTTCACCCAACCATCGCAGCTCCAGTTCGTGTTTCGTGTTTGTTTACCCAAAGTGACTTCATGTCTTCCGTTATTTTCCCCTTCTTTAGATGTTCAGTTCATGATTCTGTCTGGTAATGCAGTTCCACAACATCTTAAAATGGGTCGTACTTTTTCTTTTAGTTTTTCTCAAGAAAATCTTTCTCAGAAATTTTTTATCCCGAAATTCAACTTTTGTAACTAACTATGTATGTAAAATTGAAAAATGTATATACCTTCGTCGGGTATTAAGGGAAAATGTGTGCTTCTATTGTGACATTCTAACATTAAACGAAAAGAAAAAAAAATTAATAAACAATCATTATTAACGTCATAAGCATCATGTGGTCTGATACAACAAAGTAGTAACTATTAGTGCTGATGCAGTGAACTGATGTAATATTTTTCTTGGCTTTCAAATGTTCCACCAATAATATAAGTTAGCAGTGCTCGTTGATAATCCAGACATCTGTAATGTTTCAACAGCGGAGACCAGCCGCCGCCCGTTATTAATGTAATTCAATTTGCTTGACGAGTGCTTTCAGCGACGAAGGTAATCAGTTCCATCAGACCGCAATGTATAAAACTCTTGTCTGCGTCTCCTCAACATTACACAACACTCAATAATAAATGCTCAATATTTTATTCCAGAGACGACGTTTACAACAATGTTCCGGCACTTAAACTGAATGCTTACCGCAACAGTTTAGAATTGCGCGCAAACATATTTATCAAATACAAATATTTCAATTCCAATATAAATGTAACAAACAAATAAAAAAATCGGTATGGAGAACCATACATGATTTCCATGTTGTAAGATTTATGTTTAAAATAATTTACTTGAATTCGGTTCGGAAATTTCTAAAAAAATATCGTCCACCCTCAATCTAATTTCACTATTTATAGATATTTTTGTAATTACGGGGTAGTCGTTTAATATAATGTTATTTTCAGTCATTTTATCCATAAAAATTAGGTAGGCTTACTTTATTCTTATAAAAGAAACCGACTACGCAGATAATCATTCCTCTCCTCCGAAGCGCTCCGAAGTCACTCATGGACTTTGAGCATCTTGCAGAGGGTTCATTCCCTAAAGACGAAAAGTCTGTCTATAAACCGTTCCTCTGTAAACACGTGCAGTTACACTGCCCAGCGATCCACAGGAAGCAAATCGATAACAAAAGCGTGCAAATGTAAGAAAATAAACATGAGTGAGGCCAGAAATAACGCGAATTTTGTTTGTGTGTGTGCGTGTGTCTTGCCTGTGTGTATACATGGTTTAAATTAAAATGAAAAAATATAGAATTTTGTTAAAATGAAATGAAATGTTTCCATAGAAACTACTTCTTTGTTGTCAATAACGTATTACACATATAAAACTTATAAAATTTATTTTCTCCATCATCAAGTACCATTTTAATTTATAGAAAATTACTCCCTTCCCCTTCAACTACCATTCTCATTTATAGATATTGTAATAAGTTCTTCTTGCTCCTCTGTTGCTCCCGTGTTAATTTGCCTCACGTTGGATGCGTCAATTTATTACTTAACGTGTAATATAAGTCTCCCGTTTATCAACGTTAAGCCCCACTGTTGGGTTCGCCAATTTATTACGAAATCTATTTTAAAGTAGCGTACGCCATATTTGCACCGTTTGTAACTACTGTGCCAGAAATACAACTTCAAAATACCTGACTATGAAAATAAAGCGATGGCTTTCCTGTGGGTACCATTCAGTACGTTCCAAAACTGTGACATCACACTTCCAGTTACTGGGATGCTATATTACCAACAAATTGAATAAACATACACGACGATATGTGCTACACACACACACACACAACGCGCGCGCAAACGCGCACACATGGAGTGTTAAAAAAACAATGAAAATAGCTTTGTGAAAATCGAAGACGGATTTTGTGAAAGTCGAAACAGATTAACACATTACACTACATAAGAAGTAAAATTTATTTCTGGGTACATTAGAGTAATTTTTGAAACTGGGTTTAATTTTATTTCTCTGTTGGTTTTTTCTGTCTTCTGTTCGTATGTCTGTCTGTCTCTCTCTGTTTTGGTCTCCTAGATTAGTTATTCTTCCATCGGACGTCAAGTTTCAACGATAGTGATTATATCTACGCCCCAAGATAAACGGTTCCATTTAGGAATATAATTTTCCCTTCTAAACTTTTAATTATTAAAAAGTTCGCGTGGGCACATCATGACGCCCTACTTGTGTATTATCGCGTGGATAATATAGGTGTAGTACGCCCACTCCGTTCTTGATACTAATTAAGTTACGACAACACAGCCAGGTGTATTCCGGAAGCGTTTTCTGCTCTTCCTCATGTGGTTCAGAGAAAATAATTGAATTGCCTGGGGGGGAGGCAGAGAAACAACGGATTCTTATGTTGTTAAAGTAAAATTACTTTTTTAAAAATAACAAAGCAAATACGCCTACAATGTTTGTAACTTAATGGACTTACCAAATTTCCATGAGCAAAACACACACTCTCTCTCTCTATCTATCTATCTATCGTCTATTTCTCCCTCCCTCTCTCTCTCACACACACAGACGTGTGCGCATGCACACAGAAATAAACATTTTCCTCTTCTCTGCGAGGCAACGTCGCACTTACCTGAAATATCCTGTTCCATTAATTTTGCCACGACGATCAATTTGTATCATGATGGTCAATCTCAGCTGAATACAATTCATCCTTTCCATTGTCCCACAAACAGCACGCTGCATGTTACGCTTGTATAAACTTGACCACCTTGCTTGCTATCAGCCATTACCGCTACATGACCCAGCGTCTTTATCCGAGTACTACTTTGTACGGGGTAAAAGCTAATAGCCTCATAAGCTGCAAACAAGTCCAGTTTTCCTCCACGATTACATTCCGTTTTTCATTTAGGCTTACATATAATCCTCAAAATCCTCCTCACATCCCTGTAACTGAACTGGCTCTCATGCGTTCACAGCCCAGTATATAATTTCACTTAACTTGATTCGGGTGGAATAAATTCTAAACATTTTACTATAATTTATTAATCTGATGGTTTCAGATTTCACGAGGTAAAGCGTCTTCGTCATCGTCATCGCCAGCGTGGTGTAGCCTACACCTTCTAGTCATTCCGTCATGCTCTATACGACGTCACGGCTTCACTTAGTATACCCTACCCAACATTTCTCATCCTCTTTGTCTCCTACCATTTCTCTTAATTGTTCCATTGCTTTCCCATGCTATTCACCACTTCCTTCTATCCCTTGTAGCCATCGTCTTCTTGCTCTGCATCTCGTAAGTTGTCTACCTGTTGCACTTACAATGTAGTTTTGACAACTACTCTCACCCGTCCTGGTAATATTATATCCCATGCCAATCAAGTTGCTCATTTTCCAATTTATGTACTACTATTCGTCAACTCGTGTATGTTCTGATGTTCCCTTTCCTGGCATGATTCCGTTTTGGTTTTCCTGCAGTTTTTCTGAAATATTTCATTTCGACTGGTACCACTAAAATCTACTATAAATTACCTATGATACCATTGCCATACAGCAAAATGAATATCAACATTGTACTATATATTAATATTTTCATTCTTGGATACCTCTTTACTACAAATTACGTCTGTGTAGGGAATTCTATACATACTTTTGGGCCTCCTTAACTCATCAGGTATAGTCTGACCTACTCTTTATAATAATCGTCTTTCCTTACTATTCAAACTTTGAGAACTCTTCTGATATCTTCCCACGCAGTAAAAAACTTTGCTATTATCCCAACTTTCTTAATTGGCGTAAAACGTCCAGATTTCAAATCTCAACAGCCGTAGTTGTTATCAGTTGTTATTAATATCGTAATTTGTCGTTTCTCGTAGAGGTCTTCTTTACTGATTACCCGAAGTAGTAAGGATCGGCGAAGCATAACCACCAAATGCGTAATGTCAGTAACGGTGTACACACGTATCCTCGTTTTTTCCTTTACGTGGAATCATATTTTCCTACTTTAACTTGGCTTCTCTCCAGCCAAGACAGTACTGGTGGTAAAGTGGCATAGGCCTACCCTACTACAACAGACGAATCTGTTGGCGCAGAACAGCATGAATCTAGA
The DNA here is from genome assembly GCA_034769895.1 of Magicicada septendecula. NCBI lineage: Eukaryota > Metazoa > Arthropoda > Insecta > Hemiptera > Cicadidae > Magicicada > Magicicada septendecula. Next base: position 407,753,536 of record CM068372.1, on the reverse strand, counting down.
CCGGAAGGTCGTGGCGGAGGGCAGCAGTATTCACTAGTAACAAGTTATGATATGTAGGAAGTTATCTTCTACGGGTATATCTTTTGTATTATTGCAGGCAGAAAATAAATCTTGGTTTATCTGACTGTAGTGCTGCGACTAAAGGCATAGAAAAGGCTTTGAAGGTATAGTAGAAGCAACTGACCTAGAGGAGAACACTTTGATTACAATTCTGCCCCCCCCCCCAAAGTTGCGAATTAGACTACTGAATAGAAACCGATTCCTCGACATTCATTTGTTGCGAATTCTTCAACGAAGCCTCGGAAAGGACAGATTTAACACCTGATAGTCAAACACAGATACAACTGACTCAACTGGTTAAACCTTACCAAAATATTGTCGCGTACTTTGTCTTCCATTAATTTGCAATATCTTTTCTAGTACAGTGGGTCTTGGTCTTAGATTTCCTAGATTAACATCTTTTCCCTACAACATCGCCGACGCTCTCCGATTTAATAGATATTCTGCATATAACAGTATTTGTGTACGGAATGAGCGGTCTGTACGAAAGTAAAAATAATGGAAAAAACAGTCAGTTCTCTACTCCTTTTTAAGGTTTTGCTTTGCTGTGCGCCGTAGTACAGAGGCGGGCGTCTTTTCGCCCTTGGTTCTGTTGTACCTTCTGCGTCGTGACCGATAACTGACACAGCAAAATTGTGTTGATCATCAAGACAGGTCCCTAGAACTGGATAGGATGACATTAACGCGATTATTCTCTAGGCGCCACTGGAGTTCAGATTTAATATTGTGGCACTACCTCTGCTACCGATTCGAACGGCAGGTGACCCCGTCTCAGACACAGTAGGCAGACGCCTTATGGGGTCGGTCGTTGAAAGCCTCCGTACAGGTGACGTTGACAGAGAGCACCAAGCAGCGTGTGTCATGCTTGGTGATGGAGTTTCCTGAGGAGAGAGGGGAATGCAGAGAGGATTGCCATTCTCCATGGAGGATAATAAGAAAACGTTTTGCGAGGGTGACTTTACGGTGCGTCTTTTTAAGAGAGCAGGTAAAGCAGCTAAACAGTGGTATACAGTAAGTTTGTTTTTGTTCCGAGTGTGACACTCCGACTCCGTGAAACGAAATGTAAAAATTGTACAGTTTGGGCCAAGGATGTACGTAAGTACTGAAAGCCCATGTCAAAATTAATTTTCAATTATTACTGTATTATGTGATACGTTAGTCACAATACATTAAATACTATATAAAATAGTACACATATTAAACATTTAGTGGATTTTAGAATTTTACGTCGTTTTAATTGATGATGTAAATTTTGAAATCTTAAGCTCGAATTTAAGGAAGGAATGTGTGTATTTCATTTCTTTTATTATTCCAGAATTATGTAGGTTAACGTGAAGTGCTGCTTTCACACACATATACAAACATACCAACGTCGCATCCCACACTGCAAGAAAGCCTACATCGCCAAAAAATTACAGAATACGAACCACTTAAATCGACGACCAGAAAAAACCCAGAATCTTTTAATGTTTAAAAAGATTAAATTTCTAATAGACATTACTGATATACATACAAACTTAAATAGTCAAACTTAGGAGTAATATTATTCATCATAAAACGATTATTAATATAATGAACGATCTTATTCATCTGTTTTTAAATACCTCATTACAGATAGAATATTATTAACATTCACAGCAATAGTAAAGAATAGTCTGCGCGCCCCGACGGTAGCATCCGATTCGGTAAAATTAAGGTACCATTATAGCTAAACTTAAAACGTTTGAATCTTGATAAAAAACAATTTTAGGAAAGTATAATCGCTAATATTAATGGCAGACACACACACGCGCACACTACAGATCATACGTTTATGCTATGCTTATATAATTATAATTACGTAATAATTAACTTCTTACGCGATTAAAACAAAAAATAGGAGCGCCATTATCAGTTGCGTATTCTGAAACGCCGTGAATAGAAACTTACGAGAGCGTTTGAAACAGCGCAAAATATAATTCGTCGCTAAAACGCTGGCTGCGAAAGTGGAACTCAATTTGTTGGATGTTAATAATAGAGCAGTAAGGGGTTTCCTTAGTACCGCGGAGCTCCTTGTGCGGTAAAGTGCGTCTTCGCGGTACGTGCTTCATAAAGCGGCGAGAGGGAACAACAACTCGCAGCAAGATTTACACACACACGCACGCGCACGTCGTGTTCGTACTTTACTACGGCAGCGAGGTCTCGGCGATAAATAACGATGAAAAGTTATTATATGAAACGCGCCTGCGGATTGACGACATATGATAAAGTTACTGGGTATCAAATTTATACCTTTAACCACGCGTGTGTCATAATTAAACGATTCCTAGTTAACTCGACAGTATAAGTTAACAACTGGGGCTCATTATTTCATAAACTTTAGAAAACAGTAGCAGTTTTAGTGTTACTAATAAACAGATGCTGTATTAATATACAGTCGTTCAGCAGCGCAAAAGTAACCGAATGAATTTAGAGTGCTTGTTTTAAGCTGATACTCCAAACGTACTCAGGCACCTGTTCGACACCAGTTGTTGCTGTTAACGATACTCTCGTTTCGATTTCTACGTCCCGCCTTACAACGACAGCAGCTTAATTCTTTTGACATTACGTTAAATGCAATATTACAATACTTCACATAAATTATTCCATATATTAAAAGATAGTCTACGAATTAAAAAAGTAACATTGTTGTTTCATTAAAATTGCTACTTCCCAATGGTTTCGAAGATACAGAGGTAGACATATATTTTAATTGAATTTCAATTTGGTTTTATCTTTGTAAAGTCATCACGTCTCAACCGATATAGGTAGAACAAACGCTAAACGACCTGAGTTTATCTAAGTTTATTCCAGGGTAAATGCGTTCTAAAAATTTTAAATACTTCATATTCGTATCCGAACCACAAATAGATTAAGTAATTAAATATTACCTGAATAATAAAAAAAAACCAAATAACTCTGAGAATAATGATAAATTTAATGGATAGTAACCATAATTACACAAACCTGGCTACAAATCTTGCACCTTTACATGTTTGTAAAAAAGGGCGTTACATGGATGCCGCTGAGGAATTCGAAATTTATAAGGCACATAAATTATATCCTGAGCATTTATTAAACGATCATTTGAATTTCCACTCGAACGCGCTATATGATACGGCTTTACAAGTCTCAGAACGTCTGAAACTTGCGTCACAGATAAGACAGTGAATGTGTTGACTAGAGACGGCAGTGTCGTTGTAGCTTCCTCACGGTGCGCACCGTTATTCTCGCGCGGTAATGATTGTTTTATATATGTGTTTTAAATGTTGTTGTTTTTTGTGTTTTGTGTCTTAATGTTGTGACGACCTCTAACGAGGAAAATAACCTGAGGATGGAACTTTAGTTCCGAAACGCGTTGTGTTTTAATATAAAACAAGTGAACCACAAGACGGACTATTCAGGGGTAATATTTAATTACTTGTTCTAAAAATGTTTTAATAACGAACCGAGGAGTAAAAATTTAGTCCGGTTTCATAATAAAACTATAAAAATTGCGTCTTGCGTTTGCTATTTTATTACTTTTTTGTTGAAATATTATGTACACGATAGGATAGTGTAAATAAGAAACAACATTTTTTACGTTAGTTTCATTAGAATTGATCAAGCCGTCTCAAATTTAAACAGATTGAAACAAACAAACGCTGTCGGTTAAAAACATTCTAAAAACACATAACCACTGATACTAGGAAAAATAAAGTGAATCGCTTGATACCAGATTCGTCGAAATCGGCCCAGCAGTTTACTCCCTGTGGACAAACAAAACACAAACATACGTACGTGTGACAAATGAAACCCTACATTCCGTGAGAACAGTCTGGTGAAAGATACACATTTTACAAAAATTCAGACAAAAACCTGATTAAACCTAAATGAGATTCTGTTACTATGTGTTTACCATTACACTGAATAAAAGCTCCTTACCATAATGCATCTGATGGTCTGTGACTAAGCGTCGATTGCACTATGTCTGACAGAAAAAAACTTGTGCAAGATTGAAATAACATCTTAGATATCTCAGACGGTTGTAGATGTTGTATATTTAATACTACTGTCTTATAAACCAACATTTTCTGCAAAACGTTTAATGTTCTCTTATAAATTTATAGACTACAGATACAGTGAAATTTATTTGTACTTTTATGTTTATAGCGTCAGCTTTATAATAAATTCCTCGTACTTGAGGAATCTGTAAATGGGCTTACATTATCTTTGTGTTCCATGGTTAGAGGCCTCTGATATTCTAGTTTCACCATCTAGTTCTTGCTCTTCCCGAACTTCCATTGTTTTAACGGCAGATATTCCAAGAATTATGAATTATCAGCTTAGTTTGGCACCATTACATCTTGCATTATTCTTACATGATCTTTCCTTAAAGATCTTTCCTTTTTCTTTCTTTAAATACCTTGTCAACCTTGAAACGAAATGCATACATTGTTCAACAAATTCATTGGATTGTATCTTTAAAGATTCTAAATAACCTAAAATGACCCAAATACAGAATACAACTGTGTAGTTGGCTGTCATACAAAGTCCAAGTAATATGGATTTTTGCATGTCTAATTTTTGTGGAAGAAGATGAAGAAGTGAAAGACAGAAGATGACGACGACGGCGAACAACAAGGAAACACAGAAAAATAGTAATAATAATAATAATAATAATGGCTTCGAAATATACTGTAAGTATTAGAATATACTCACATGAACCGTGTATAAGGCAACATCTTCGTCATCATCATCAAGGATGGTTTGTTCCGGTCTCAAACAGGCAAAGATTAGAGCTGGTCACTCCAGCGCTTCCTCGGACGTCCCACGCCTCGCCATCCCTTCGGCTTATAGTTCCATAGTTGTTTGTGGATGCGGCAGTCATCCATTCAGCAGATTTTCCCAAAAAGTCAGCCGATACTGGGCAATCCTGTCGAGTATACTCATAATATTCATTGTCTGTCGTATATCTGTGTTTCTTCTACGATCATGGAGAGTATACCCTGCCACGTGCCTGAGAAATCTCATTTCAGCCGTTTGGATACGAGTGGCCTGGCCTTTCGTTTAAGTCCAATTCTCAGACCCATAAAGAAGTGTGGGAAAGGCCATCACTTTATAGAATATTAGGTGTGTTTCTTTATTTGCTGACTTAAGAGTTGCCTGATGGTCCCGTGCATAAGGTTGAACTTATGCAACTTATTCACGTCGTTGCTTATTAACGTTCGTGCGCCCGAGCGAAGTCTGGCACAGTCTAGAAAATGCATCTACAAGCACGTACGCCACACGCTTTACATTCCGGATCCCTCTGGAACATTCGATAAACACGTAGATTTTTCTGTGATGTCGTAACAATATATCTGTATGTATGAGAATATGTATGTCCTAGAAGAGAGGACGAAGCGACCACAAAACATGTTTTCAAACAAACAACGTTAAAGTGCATAAATTAGTGCCTACGTTACAGTGGGTGTGTAGCAAAACGCTAACACAGCTGACATGCAATAAGGCCACTGTGTTACGCCTTGGGCAACTTGAAATCGTTTGATTAACTTAATTAAAAGCGTTCGTTCACGGTGTTTCACAACGAATTGATACGGGCCGGAAGCCAGGCAATGTGGTAATACCAGTTTGTAAACGTATCCTTGTTTGGAATTGCCTTACAACACTGTATGCTTATCGAGGCTAGACGTTGAATCAATTTCGAGCTTGAAGACATAAAAAATTTATTTTAAAAGTTATTGATGTTAAAAAGTATACATATGATAATAATGTACGTTATTTTTATACGCCTATCCTTCTATATGCAGATGATGAAAAGGCAACCTTTGCACTTAAAGAAGAAACGCTGCAATACAATTTGACCTCGTCAACAAATTATTAACTTAGGTAAGCCTAACATGTCACTACATTTAACAAAAATGAAGTCTACGATAACACGCAGTGGCTGTGATGTGCGCTAGATGAAACAAAATGGGAAAATGACACGCAAATGAAGAGGTTAAGATACTTGGCAATGATAATTGAAAAGAATGCAAACATTGTAAGGAAACAAATGGAAGAATGGGAAAGGCGAAATAATGTAAATTTTTTTTTTTTTTTTTTTTTTTTTTTTTTTGAAACTGGTCTAAAAGACTAACCATCAATTTACATCTACTGTTATAATTTAAGTTACTTATACAGTCACCCACTGGTGTACTATATATTACTTTCTAGATTTCTGCACACACTGCACTACACTAATTCAAAAGTTTTAGTTCTCTTCAGCCTTCTCACTGTATTGGTGTTGTCAAGCAGTTGAATAGCTTCTACATTGATATGCTGGTGTAGTCTATATTCGTGCTTTGCAGCAAACCTTTTAATTTCACTGGCGACATCAGGGATCCTAAGGTCTCGATGTATATCACTATTTCTGATGTACCATGGAGCACTTACCATGTTCCGTAGCACTCTATTCTGGAAGGTTTGAATACATCTAATGTTCGTTTCTTTCGCACAACCCCACAGTTGAATTCCATAAAGCCAAATTGGTTTCAGAATTTGGTTATATATCAAAATTTTGTTGTGTATTGACAACTGAGAATTTCGTCCCAAGAGCCAATACAGTTGTCTATATTTGAGACCAAGCTCCGCCCTTTTTTTTCTGATGTGCTCCTTCCATCGTAGCTTTGTATCTAGGGTCATCCCCAAATATTTGGCAGTGTTTGCGCATGGTACTACAACACCATTTAAGGTAACTGGAAGACTGTTCTCTATCCTTTTGTTTGTAAAATTGATATGGACAGATTTCAGTTCATTAAGCTTAATTTTCCATTTCCCAGTCCACTGCTGTATCTGATCACTAGCATCTTGAAGCATGTTGGTAGCTTCACCTAAGGTCGAACCAATCGCCATTATAGCTGTGTCATCAGCGAAAGTAGCAACAGTCACATTCTCTGGCTGTGGCAGATCACATGTAAACAACAAGTAGAGGATGGGCCCCAAAACACTCCTTTGGGGCACACCTGCCCTCACTTCTCTTAGCTCAGAACAGTCATCTTCCTATTTGACTCTAAATAATCTTTCCGATATATATGATTTTAACACGTCAGCATATTGTTTTGGTAGCGTTTTATTAAGTTTATGTATTAAACCTTTATGCCAAACTTTATCAAAGGCCTGAGCCACATCGAGGAAGATTGTCGAGCAGATTAGTTTTTTTTCTAGTGCTTTTTCTATTCTGTCTGTTATTCTATGTACTTGGTCTATTGTGGAATGTTTTTGTCTGAACCCGAATTGATGATTTGGTATCAGCTTTTTTCTCTCTATTACTCGATTTAGCCTTTGCAACAGAAGTTTTTCAAAAAGCTTTGATATAGTTGGCAACAGTGATATGGGCCGATATGATTTGGCCTCATTTGGCGGTTTGCCTGGTTTACGTAGCATAATAACTTCTGCCACCTTCCAGACACTAGGAACATGCTTTAGCCTAAGTGCCGCATTGAATAAATATGTAAGCATAACAATACCTTTCTTAGGTAACTGCTTTAAGATCTCACCTGTAATGAGGTAAAAGCCAGGTGATTTTCGGGGGTTCAAGTTTATCTTGATCTCCTTAGCTACCTCTTTTGGAGTGACCAGTTGAATGTCCTCCTCTTCATGATTTGTGTCTTCATCTAACTCTGTATCAGACTGGGTATTGTTTGGCTTAAAAATGTCAGCTAGATGTTCAGCAAACGCTTCAGCTTTTTCTTTATTATCTCTAGCCCATGTACCGTCGCTTTTTCTAATAGGTGGTACTTGAGTGATCGACCTTTTAAGTTTCCTCGTTGCTTTCCACAACGAGTACTCTGTATCTGCATCTGCTGTTAGATTTTCCAAAAAGGAAGCTATTGATGCTTCTTTTAACTTCTGTATTACACGCTTTAGTTGTTGCGATTTGTTGTTAAGTACAGTTTTATCATTTGGGTCACGAGTCTGTTGCCATTTTCTTCTAGCTCGCCTCTTTTCTTTGACAAGTTCTCTGATCTCTCTAGGATAGTTGTTACCAACAATTCCATGGGTGATTTCTCTCGTATTGTTCCAGGCTGTAGTTTGAATATTATAATTGAACTTCTCGGCTTCTATTTCTAATTGCTGCTTAGTTCTCAGCTGAACATTTAGTTGTATCTTGCCTTCAAGTTCTAATTTGAAGCTTTCCCAATCAGTAGTTTTGTTAACTAAGCTTGGTTTGTTTACTTTTTTTATTATCCTTTCACTCAGCGTCAGGATTACTGCTGAATGATCAGAGTCAAGATCAAAATTCTCCTCGATATCAATAAAGTTCTGCGAGACCCTCCTTGATATGAAGAAATCTAATAGATCTGGAATTTTATTAGGATCTGTAGGCCAGTAAGTAGGCTTGCCTGTACTGTGGAAGCTACAACCTGTTTCTTGTATTGCTTTATTAAGCTCGCTACCTTTAGTTGTTGTTAATCTGGATCCCCAATCTACATGTTTGGCAATGTAGTCTCCGCCTACAATGAATCTCTCACCTAGGTGTAATATAAATTTCTTGTAATCTAACTCCTTTAGGTTGTGTCTTGGAGGACAGTATATCGCACCAACGATTAGTTTTTGCTTGGTGGATTTGATTCCAACTACAGTGAGTTGGATTTCTGCAGTCTGAAGGTGACACTCCTCATAGTGGTTAATCTTATTCTTAATAATAATAGCACTACCTCCTTTGGCTTTATTATCCGGATGAATTATAATGTAAAATGAAACGAAAATTGCATTTTTAGGAAAAAGATAAACAACGGGCTATGACAAACGGAAATAATAAACATAGTGAATTATGTAACTAACCGTACACTGTAATGCCCGTTTTAGCGGTGATTTCGTCATAATGTTTTTGGATGAAAAATCGCGGCCAACTGAGTTTTATTTAGTTATCAATACGTAGGCCTACAGTTTATTTATTCGTTATTTAGTTAGGTACTACATATATTACTTCTATCGGTAGTTCGTGTTATTTTTACGTATTATTATTGCAAATTTTTCAATTTCTAATCGACAATCATGTCTGGTTTAAAGTCAGACCTTGCAAATAAGATGCAAAGAAAAATCATCACCTTGGGTGTAAAATTTAGACGATTAATTCTGTAATGTTAAAACGATTAGAATCTGGTAAGCGTTAAGTGGATGTAGCATGTTCAATAAATTTGGTACCATCGACAATTAGGACAATTTTAAACATTCTGAAAAGATAAAAACATCTGCGTCGACGTTATAAAAATTATCTATTACTAAAATATCGGTATGGAGAACCATACATGACTTCCATATTCTAAGATTTATATTTAAAATCATTTTCAGCCAAACAGCCAGGCTGTGTCTTACCTGCCTTTTTATTGCTGTATTAAATGAAAAATATTATATTACATTAAAATGAAAAAATTATAATTTTATTGCCTGGCAACAAAATTATTTTATTTTTAACAATTACCATTGTTTCAAAAAGTTTAAATAAATTTTCAAGTACTTTACTCTTGTTAAAACGTAAAAGGTTGCAGGTAAACTACCCCTTCCCCTTAACCGATCTTCACCAAAATCGAAAGTCATTGAGACCTCTATAATTCAGGGACGTATGCAAAACATTATTTGATTCTGTTTGCATTTGCGGCTGTTATCGTTTGCCATAGAAAATACGCTTGATAAAAAAACGTTGCAGGTAAACTACCCCTTCACCTTAACCGATCTTCACCAAAAACAATAGGTCTTGAGCACTCTACAAATCAGGGCTGTATGCAAAACATTATTTGATTCTGTTTGAATTTGGGGCTGTTATCGTTTGCCATAGAAAATACCCTTGTTAAAAAAACGTTGCAGGTAAACTACCCCTTTCCCTCAACCGATCTTCACCAAAAACAATAGGTCTTGAGAACTCTATAATTTAGGGCTGTATGCAAATAATCTTTTGATTCTGTTTGAATTTGCGGCTGTTATCGTTTGCCATAGGAAATACCCTTGTTAAAACATAAAACGTTACAGGTAAACTACCCCTTTCCCTTAACCGATCTTCACCAAAAACAATAGGTCTTGAGTACTCTACAAATCAGGGCTGTATGCAAAACATTATTTGATTCTGTTTGAATTTGCGGCTGTTATCGTTTGCCATAGAAAATACCCTTGTTAAAAAAACGTTGCAGGTAAACTACCCCTTTCCCTCAACCGAACTTCACCAAAAACAATAGGTCTTGAGAACTCTACAATTTAGGGCTGTATGCAAATAATCTTTTGATTCTGTTTGAATTTGCGGCTGTTATCGTTTGCCATAGGAAATACCCTTGTTAAAACATAAAACGTTACTGGTAAACTACCCCTTTCCCTTAACCGATCTTCACCAAAATCAGCAGATCTTGAGAACTCTACAATTCAGGGCTGTATGCGAAACATTATTTGATTCTGTTTGAATTTGCGGCTGTTATCGTTTGCCAAACAAACAAAATTACCCTTGCTAAAAAAAAACCGTTGCAGGTAAACTACCCCTTTCCCTCAACCGATCTTCACCAAAAACAATAGGTCGCGAGTACTCTGCAAATCAGGGCTGTATGCAAAAAATTATTTGATTCTGTTTGAATTTGCGGCAGTTATCGTTTGCCATAGAAAAAAAATCTATAGACAGATAGACAGACAGACACACAGACACACAGACAGACAGACAGACACACACACAGACACTTTTCGGAAAACGACTTTTTTTCATGTTTTGAGTGTAGTAGAATCAGAATCTGCAATAATCTCGAACACGATTTTTTTTGCCATCACCATACTTCCATTCCTTAAGGAATATGGAAGTAATAACTCGGTCTGTAAGCAGCGTGCTTTAAGGAATGGAAAAAAGACTAAGCATTTGGATTGATGATCAAACGCAGCGTAATATGGCGTTAAGTCAGCTTACTATCGCGGAAAAATCGAGAAGGATTTTTAATTAGATTCACGACTAGGGAATGACGCGAATGACGAAATGATGTGGGCCATTGAGGAGGAGATTACAGAGAATAGACGATTCACTATGACCCCGCTCTCTGTGCATATTCCAAAATTTCACATTCAGTTCTTCATGAAATTATGTGTGTAAAACTAAATAACCGGAAATATAGTGAATTTTAGGTTCCAAAAATGCTTACGGAATAACACAAAATGAAATGGTGGGACAGTTCATTGGCTTTTCTTGACACGATTCAGGCAGTAAGGGGGTGACTTCTGAGCCGTATAGTCACCGGGGGCCGTTGCATGCGTGTGACACGCAACCTCTGAATGAAAACAATAATCCACGGCGTGGTGGCACACTTCATCGCCCGCAAAGAAAAATTCAAATCCATGTCTTCCTTCGGACTTCTAGACTTCTTGGCCTCAACGCTCAACAGTCAACTGGAATGCCTGTTGAAAACGGCTTACAAAATTGCATCGTGTGATTTAGAATAAGCGTCGTAGGATGGTTACCGGTTACCTGGGGCATTGTGCTGATTCATAAAAATTCCCGCCCACACACTGCCACTGCAACGCAACATCTCACAACCTTCGACTGCGAATAAATTTGATTATTCACCTTACAATCCAAACTTCGCACAAAGTGAATATTACCTTTTCAACCATTCGTCCTTGGTGGCCAGCGGTTCTATAACAACGAAAGTGTCAAACATGCTATTAATATATGGTGCACATCACAGGCAGAATTTCTATGAAGCAGGTATACGCTATAATCCGCTATGAAAAGTGCTTCAACACTGACGGAAACTATGTAGAATAGTTTAAGATGAATACTTAAAGCAGCAATATACAATTTTTGCAAGTATATTCTTGGCATGTTTTAATAACACATCGGGACTTACTTTCTACATATCCATCGTATATAATGTTAATAATAGTAAATACAGTGGAACTTGCTTATAACGAGATTCAATGGACCGGACAAATGTGCTTGTTAAAACCGTGTGCTCGCTACATCCGATTTGTCGAGTCGCAAGCATAAATTTGTATACCCTGATTATCGAACACACAGCAAAAAAAGTATACTATAGAAAAGGCTTTGGACAATACAATTTTTACATGTTTTATATTCTACGCTTACAAGTGAAATTTAGATTTTGAACATTTTTTTTTAGCTAACATTCTTTGCTGAACATTGGCGTATAGTGCAATCGCGAAATATAGTAAAAGTGACTGTGTAGTAAAAACTTAACAAAAACTGCCAGCTATCTGGCAAAAAAAAAGCAAAACTTTCCACGTCACATGTACAATATTTATTTTTAAATTACAAGAAAATTCACCGATTTATTTGTCTTTTTGTTCTTTTTATTTTATTTACCCGTTATAACGAGCATATTACCACAGGCTCCTACTCGTTGAAAGCGAGTTCAATTATCATTGCTAAGATACAAAACCAAACAAATCTCGTACTTTTGCTCGTTACATCAGAGTTCTCGTTACAAGCGAGCTCGTTATTCGTGAGTTCCACTGAAGTCACCTTCATCTGCTTGTGAATTCTGCTTTCAACATACTATATATTAATTGTATCGGAACAAAAGTTTCATCACCAGACATTTCCGCCGTTTGAAGTAGTCAACGTCCTAACACAATTTCTTAAAAACGTTTACACATAATATTTTATCACTATAGGCACACGCAATGTCTGGCTACGTCATTCTATCACTGTTGTTTACACGTTGGAATGGCTATATGTGACGTATTGTGACCTATGTACTTTGTGTCTTCAACGCGATATCATATTAATGAATTTGAACTGAAATTTAATTGATCATTCAGTAACTGAGTCTGCTTGATTCTGCTGGCTATATGTGTGAATGATTTTAAGTAATTTGATGTTGATTTTGACGACCTGGAAGAGGCGACAATCTGATGACGGAACTTTTGTTCCGAAACGTGTAATATAGGTTTTGGAGGCTGAAGTTACAAGACGGATAAAGGGGATTATTTATTACAATTAAAATTAGTGGCTTGGATACAAAGAGAGAAACAAAGTTTATATAATGTTCCGTTCAAAGGTAACGAATTCAGCAGGAAAAATAACAGTTGATTTTCGGCGTGTGTGAGGTTTCTGTTTGAAGTAACACAAACAACCAACATGTAGGTGATTACGTTTACCCCAGCCCTTTGAGGTGTAAACACAACCCTTACAACAACTTTCTATAGTTTCCGATTAGGAATAGATCATGTCACGTTCTGAAAGTTTACACCTGTACCAAGCAAGAGGGAAAATACACAGGTCAACAACCTAACAGAAACAGAAACGGTATCCTCTTCAATACAACGTGAAAAAAACTGTGAAATCAGTAACCGTTAAAATCCTCATACATTTGTTTCTATATCTAAAACATTTAGATATCTATAACATTTTGTTTCAAACGTTTATTTAAAATTACGTCACAACCAAGAAAAGTAAAGTGCGATAACTGCTCTAAAATGTTTTCCCCAACAACTATTTTTGAACTGATCGGGAATTTCCCAGTAAATGCTATAACCTTCGTCTTGATTTGAGATACTTTAAAATTATATGCCCCACATACACGGTTCAAGTTGTACATCGACTGCTGCAGAGCATTTTCGCTCTTCTGGAGTATCATCCTTCATCTATCATTATCCAAGTATACATTAAACAATGTAGATGAAAGACTGCACCTTTGCTTGACATCTCTATTATTCTTAAAATGATAATAATAAAAAGTAAATAAGTATAAGATGATGTGTGGTGCAATACAAAGAACACTAAGAAAAAAAAACTGATACTAAAATTGAAGTTCTATAAAGTAACGGAAATAGTTGTTCTAACGTTTCCTAGTGAAACGTGGACGATAACTGGGGAAGAAAAGCAGCGTATACAAACTTCTGAAATGATTTTTTTAAGGGACGTGAGTTTTTATCGTCTAATGGACCGAATTCGTAATGAACATTAAGGGCCAATCTCCATAGGGCATATATTCTCTATCAATGATAAGAAGGAAGAACGATAGCAGCAGTGGATGGGGTACGTCTACAGAATGGACCAGCAGAGGTTAGTAAAGCGCGCTGTTCACTACAAACAAATTGCCTGAAGATCTGTGGGTAGGCCACGGAAGAGAGAGTGACTGCAGTGAAGACGGAACAGGCTATAAGCCTACACCGTGAAGTGATGATCACGACGACTTTTATATAAACAAACTGATATATAAATGAATATTTCCATTTGGTTTAATCAAAAAGTAATTTCTGTTTAATGTTCCTTATTTTAGCAGTTCGTAAATGAAATACTCCTTTAAATACCACAGATGTATTTCAGCAGTTAGGCGAGGTAGGCTGTCTTACGTAAACCGTTCGTCTACCAGATGTGATGTGGTCAGCACTACGCTTCAGCCAACTACTGTCATCCCAGCTACAGAGTGAGTCGACATGGAGACTGTGCTCTCGGAAATCCAACCCGGGATGTGTAGATTGGTGGCCTGGCGTCATACCTCTTGTCATACTACAGACCTTTAGTAGTTAGGAAAATTAATACTTTCCTTTCTATTTTTGAGTATTCCCCTGTACATTCAAATACTGTTTCAACAGTTAATAATTATAGTTCCTTGCTCGAAATCTATAATTTATAGTTACAGGGTAATTCTCCGTATCTTACCCAAATTTTTTTATTCGAAATCAGAAATTTCATAGGGCTGTATCATTAATGAACAGAGTTTCAGTCGACTAAATTAGGAACGCTCTGACTGTTACTGAAACGAAGGTACATGCAACGATAAGAAACAGGTTTCGTATTCTTCCAAATCTAAGGAAGATCAACTCCTTAGACGAGTCCACTTGATCGACAAGCAAACTTATAGAAATCCGAAATAACTGGCAAATGTTAAAAACCGAATCTACAGAGTTGAATATTTTTACATTCGACCTATGAAAAAAAATTGTGAACTAAGAAGTTGAGCAAAATAAACAAAGCGAAAGAAAAACATCAATTTATTTAAAAAAAAAAGGTATACACCTTAAAAGAATAAGAGAGGAAAATGTAATCTGCGGAGAACTGAATTATGTGGAACAAGCATTGTTTTTGAAAACGGTTGTAAAGCATTACACGTTCAAAGTCGTAACCGAAATCCAATATTTTCTGTTACGTAATGGTATATAGTAATATATTTTCAATTGTTTTTTTTTTTTTGTTGATAATCTTTTGAAACGCTAGATGTCGGACGTTCATACTGTTTCATCGTGTGGTGCCCTTAACGCTACGTTTGCCTGCTGTTTCGAACTTCCTCATTTTTGGCTGTTCGAGGCAGTCAAGTCTCAGTTTAATTAATTTTTTGGCGGAAATTTTTTTTATACTTAGGAGTGCTCAGACATGGACACTGAGAAAAGAGGACGAGAAAAGATTAGAAGCATTTGAGGTGTGGGTTTGGCCACCAATGGAAAAAGTGAAGTGGGTTGATAAAGTAAGGAATGATGAAGTTTTAAGATGAATAAGGGAAGTGAGAAGAATCCTGAAGATAATTGAAAATAGGAAAAGAAATTCGTTAGGTCATTGTTTAAGAAGAAACTGCTTGCTTACAACTGCCATGGAGGGTGCCATAGAAGGAGAAAGAAGAAGAGGGCGTACAAGAATGAAGTTAATAGATAGCATTAAAATCAAAGGGTGTTACGAATAAACGAAAAGACTAGCATGCGATAGGACACTTTGGAGAGCTTTTACCATTTGAAGACCTGTTTTATAGCAGAACAACAAGGAGTGCTATTCACTCCTATAATAATAATAATAATAATATTCACCAATTTATACATACTGCAAACTCTGTAAATACGTCTCCAATGCTTCACGTCCGTGCACTGTCCTTGTTATTAATGCTACGTTTGACATGTTAACGCGTTGTTACTTAACATGGGTTTCACTTCAGTGTTAAAATTCTAAGTGTTAGAAGGCTAAAAGTGTTGAGGAATTATAGCAAACACTATCGGTCACTTTGGGATACCTAATGCTGTTTATTGACATTCTAATTTACGTTTTTCGGTAACTGTTACTTGAAATATAGCAATTTAATTAAGAAAGTTGTGTTAGTGGTTATAATCACAAACAGAATAATCACTGTTGCATACCACTATACAAAATATCGGTATGGAGAACCATACATGACTTCCATGTTCTAAGATTTATATTTAAAATCATTTCCGAAATTAAATGTTTCCATAGAATCTACTTCTTCCTTCAGCCTTAACCACAGTACTGCGGTCACTAACGTATACCACCTTACGTTAGCGCGCTCGATTTTCACTGATGATGGCAGTCGGTAGCACTGCCGAAACGTCTGGTTTTGTAGAAAACATTGGACCACGCTAAACAGCCCGGGAAGGAATTTTAACAACAAACTACTTCTTTGTTGCCGATAACGTAGTACACATGACATATAAAGAAAAATTATCCTCCCCCTTCAACTATAATTTTCATTTATAGAAAAATTACCCCCTTCAACTAGCCTCTTTATTTATAGAAATTTCATCTACTTTCTATAGTGGATTATTATGATCTTCTTTTCAGGATATTTTATTTATCAAAATTAAGTACTTTACCCTTGTTAAAACGTAAAACGTTCCAGGTAAACTACCCCTTCCCTTTGGCCGATCTTTACAATAATCAATAAGCCTTGAGTCCTCTACAATTCAGGGACGTATGCAAAAAATTATTTTATACTGTTTGAATGTGGGGTAGTTATCGTTCGTCATAAAAAAATTCTACACACAGACACACAGACACTTTTCAAATAATGATTTTTGTTCATGTTTTGAGGGTAGTAAAATCAGAATCAGCCCTTATCTCAAACATGATTTTGTCGCCATCACCATACTTCCATTTCCTTATGGAACATGGAAGTAAAATTATTCCGATTAGCGCTTTCATGCTTTACAGCTCATTGTCAGATCGGATTTTCGAGCTGATGATAAGCTGTGAAGCTTGGAACCGCTAACCGGAATAATTTTTTATAGTGGAGTGCAACAGTGATTACCCTGTTTGTGAAATACAGCAAAAGAAGCAAAGTTATTCAATTATCAAACAACGCGAAGTCGCACAAAAATGCAGATGGAAAAATTTATTCGACCTTATCTACAATGTATAATGCTCGCTAAACAGAGAGGAAAGAATTATTTTTGGAAATTTTTTACGATTTGTTAAATTGAATTTGTACCGTGGACATTAAAACTACGTTTCGTATAAAACAAGAAAGTATCTGGTGTGTGTCTTGTAAACTACACAGGGGTATTTTGTTTCTCAAAGGAGACAGCTGGTTTTCCTATATCGCTCATGCAGGCCATTTCCACATGTAAAAAAAGTTTGTAGTCGTTCGTAATGTTAAAAGATTCAACAAAAACAAAATTTCCTCACGTAGCTGAATACTCAGCTGTTAAACTGAGGTTGTACAGTTCTCATTCTATACGCCTATGTGTGTTAACGCGCGTGCGCACAGATGTAAATAGAGGAATATTCACAGACTTCAAAAAAAATTGTTTAATTCAGTATTTGTCAAAAAAAGCTCTCATTATGTTTGTACAGTGAATGATTCCACGAAATGTGCATTTAAAGAAAATCTAAAATAAACGTTTGCTCTTGAAAACAGTCAAAATAAAATTATGCAATGTAAACAAAAGAGATGTAACCAAACGACAAGAACAGTAGGTAACTGAAGAAGTGATAACCAGTATTAGCAACCACAGCCATTTTATGATTGCCCAATCTGCAATTGGCACTTTGTTGTTTGTGGACGATGAGGCTATTCTGTCGGGTTCGGAAAACAGGTTGCAGATAGGTATACATTTGTTAAATCCAATCTGTAAAGACTTGAATTACAAATATCCACACTTAAGACCAAGGTAATGGCTTTTCGTGGAATTTATTCTGTACGAGTAAAAATTTTTGTAGACGGTACTGCCCTGGAACACGTCAGTAATTTTGAATACCTGGGCTACAGTGTGTCTATAATACAAGCAATGACGTTGTGAATAAGTTGCATAAGTTCAACCTTATGTGCGGGACCATCAGGCCAACTCTTAAGTCAGCAAGTAGGAAATACGCGTAAAATTCTACAAGGTGATGTATGGCCTTTCCCAAACTTCTTTTAGGTTGGAGAATTGGACTTTAAGGAAAGACCAGGCCAGTCGTATCCAAGCGGCTGAAATCAGATTTCTCAGTCACGTGGCAGGGTATACTCTCCATGATCATAGAAGACACACAGATATACGGCAGGAACCGAATATTACGAGTATACTCGACAGGATCGCCCAGTATCGGCTAAATTGGTGGAAACATCTTCGCCGAACGGACGACTGCCGCATCCCCAAACAACAACTATGAACCGATAAGTTGAGGGGACGGAGAGGTGTGGGACGTCCGAGGAAGCGCTGGAGTGACCAGCTCTAATCTTTGCCTGTTTGAGACCGGAAAAAACCATCCTTGGTTTAATCCTTGAAGATGATGATGATAATGATTACCTTAGATCCGTCGTGTGACTTCAGTTTAATATTTAAAATGACGCGTTTCGGAACACACGTTCCTTCATCAAATTAATTCACTCAGTTGAGATCGTTAAATGTTACAATCACATTACTTTGTACTTACACACGTCGGTATGGGTGCGCACCCTCTGAAGACTGACCGGATACGCCTTCAAAGTAATGTGATTTTTACATTTAACGATCTCAACTGTGTGAATTAGTCTGATGATGGAACATATGTTCCGAAACGCGTCATTTTAAACAATAAACTGAGGTCACACGATGGATCTAAGGTAATTTATTAATTAATAAATTTTTGCACTTTGAAACAGTCAAAATACAATTACGCACAGTAAAAACTGAGATACCTACAGTAAATACCTACCCTGCCTTCTTCTAAGCTACTTCGGTGGTACACATGGCATCCATTATTATTATTATTATTAAATACTGAGATGAGAAAACGACAAGTAGATAACAGAAGAAATGATAAGCGGTATCAGCAACGTGTCTTATGGAAAAGATGAAGAATATGTTTGTTTGTTAAATATTCAAGTTTAGGGCTATACAGGTTACTTGTTTAAAGCACTTCCAAAATGGATGAACTTCAGTTTGCAAAACCTTCTCCTGACTATCTCCTGCTCGAAAGAAAGACACATGAGTAAAATGTTAAAATGTTCTACTAGTCTATACGTAGGCCTACAGCATATGACATAAAGATTCAGTTGTCGATAAGCTCAGTAACCTACGTCATTAGTGCGCATGCGTCTCAAAGTGTGTAAATCTCGCAGTGCCAATCATTTGCAAGACAGCTCTCTTCAGCAAAACATCATTTCAGCAATTTATGTAAACAATTAATTTTCACACATATGTTTTAAATATACAGTACATTGTGTTTTTACATATGTTGTATTATTTTACATAGTGTAAGAGTATCACCATTTGCTGTACGTGTTTCAACATTTTACATGAGGCTGACGTTTTCGAACAAAATAGGTAGTAGTAGGGAGACAGCGTGAGATGGAGAGATAAAAAATTGTCGCATAGTCACCGCCTCACGCCCTCTTAGCACGCAACTGGTTTGTTTACATTTATGTAACCACTTTTGTGCGTGGCGATTTTTAGAATTACTTTAGGGCATATATGGCGCTATAATTGTAAATTATAATTAATTCTAATGTAAACACGTTTTTTTTCAAAAACTGAAAATGCTCATCTCTTTGATTTTGACCCATGAGTACTGCCTGCGTGTATGATTCAGGTTTGACGTGGACCAATCAGAAGCAACTCATACGTAGGTTGTAGGCTTTTTCACAAAACATACGTAGTGGCACATATCACTGGAAAAGATTGTCTTGGTCCTACTGCGTGAGAAATATGTTAGGAAGCACACCATCTCCGATGAGAAACGTAAAATTATGAATTCTGTAGAATTAGTGTCCAAAATTTCTCTTAATTCCTAATCGGCCTTAGAATAATAAAACTTAGTCTTGTTATAAGGTTCGCCTCTGCGAAGCTTGTATCAATTGAACAGTGTTATGCAGCAGGGCCGGATTAAGGTACCTTAGAGAGGTAGGCTAATTATATTTTAGCGCCTCCCCCCTAACCATCCATAGGCTACTCTTACGTTTATTTCCAAGGGGGTGAATGAAGCTTTAAACACCCTACAATATATTTCTTAGTTAGCAATATTTTAAATATCTTACTGTTTTTGGAAATAGTCTCAAGAATTGAAAACTGAGGCTATTTTTCAGAGAGTGTTTTAGTGTTGCACTTTCAACCATTTGTAGATTTCATGTAATTTCATGTACATTTCCATGCCAAGTACATTTCATTTTATAAGGAAAAAGTTAACTAAGTAATTACAGAATTATAACAGTTTTATTAAGGGTACATTTAACATCATGTACACAAAGAAGACAATCAGTTAAATATCTTGTGGATTTGTTATGACTCACGTAAAGTTCAAGCTAGGTTCTTTTTTCTCGCTTTAGAATGAGCAAACGTTTTAATCACATCACTTTCCTTGCAGAAAGTCACTTTCAATGAACAAAAGGACTACACTGGTCAGTTTATTCTGACGCAAATTTGAGCGTAAATAATTCTTCACCCTCTTCAAAGCTGAAAAAGATCTTTCGCCACTGCAGTTAGTGACGGGCATAGTAAGGAAAATGCGCAAGGCTATCTCAACATTTGGAAACATTGATTCTAAGTTAAGCGTTTCAAAAAATTCAACAGTGGTTTTGCTTCAGATCACTTTTTCTTCTTGTCTTCTCGTTCTTGTTCTGGGTTGACAGGTCCATAGTCTTTTAAAAACTGAGCTAAATGCACACACTGCGCAGGAAATGTATGATCCAAGTCAACAGCATGATTTTCATCATTTAGTGCTTTTCCACGCTATAAACACATGCTATGCCAATGTAGAGGCAGGACGATGTAAATTGAACACTCAGGTCTCGATGCTCAGTAGACAAAGACCTCGTTGCGAGGCTAACAAAATTTTCAGTCACTTTGCACATGCGCAGAGCAGTCTTGTACAGTGTTTCATAGCGTGAACATCGGTGGCAACAAGACTGGCGAGAACAACGGAAGCATTTGTGTACAACAGTGACAGAGAGAGTGCACGAGTGAGAAGATGTACTACTATCGCGTTGTCTCCCCTCCCTCCTTTCTAGACAACTTAGTTATACTTGTTAGTGGGGTAATTCCTCCATTGGTCGGCGCAGATGACTGTTCATGTAACACTGTCGGGCCAATAACAATATAAGTTAACAATATAATGACTATACTGTAAACAACGTAAGTACGTATATTCGACATTTCAGTCATATTTTGTAGGCCTATTTCACCTGCGGCCTGAGCCGATTGATGGATATTTGCAACGAAAGGAGAAGATATGTTGACAACATTTGTTATCAACAATTGCACCGGTGTTTACGTTCTACCGCCTTCTGAGATTACATTTCTTGTTTATCTCAATCCTTTATCACCAACGCCCGCAGTAAAACATTTATGGCGTCGTAAATTTCCCATTGAAAACTCGACGCGTCCGAAAGGTAATTCGATTTTCGTTACATGGCGTCTCTACTTTAACGGCCTTCACGACCAATAAAAAAACTGACAGAAAAATATTCCTTGCCAACTGTTTCACACAGACACGAGATTTGTTATAAACATTAAATTTCGACAGAAGTCTTCATACGTTTTTATTTTCATTAAATTTGTAATTATTTCATGCTCGATTTCCACACCATAAGCAGAAAAAAAAGTGATTCTAATTAATAAGATTTTCATCTTAAATTGTTTTTTTTATAATGTTAGGCTATAAAGATGTGTACTCCACCTCATACAATATCGCAAAAGAAATACAATATCGCAGTTATCTTTAGGACAAAAGATAAAATTGAAAATGCACTGCGCCCCAAGATACACAGCAGAAGCGTAGAGACACGCTCTGGCGTTTACAAAATTGTGTGTGATGATTGCGACGTGTTTTACATCGGCCAGACCGGGAGACGTTTTGAAGAGAGGTTCAAGGAACACCTGCCCATGAAGAATGTGACAAACAATAAATCGACTTACGCGCAACACCTGATTAATTATGATCACAGTTACACTGACTTCTCTGTTAATCTTAAACCCATACACTTATGTAAAAAAGGCCGTTATACGAATCCATTAGAAAAGTATGAAATATATAAAGTGGCTAGGTCACAGAAAGAGCGCCTTTTGAACGACATGGTGTCGTTCAAATCTAACGCGCTCTTCGATACTGTGGTACAAAACTGGCACAGACATGAGGAATACTACCAACTTATCTCTTTTTTTTTAATAATTTTTAATAGAGTTCTCGCTAGAGTTCATGAGAACATCGAGATAAAACGAATACGATACTACGTGTGAGATACTACGAACACGTTGATAAAATGTATAAAGCCCTCGTGATATGAATAGAATTTGTTAGAGCACACAAGGAAGCGGCAGGCAGTTACTCCGTATTACAGCACGTTAACAAAATGGATCCACATTCATGTCCGTTTACGCGATTCATGAGAGTATAACTAGACAATGTATGTATGACCATACAATTTACGTAACCACAATAAGTCATTAATGCTGTGGAATTTATATGAATTGAAGGCTGCAGAGCGCTAATGACGGAAAACAAAACTGAAACTTTACGAAGAATTTTTGCAGCATAACCTTTATACGATTAAGTGTAGCATGTAAATTTTTTCTTACAAAATTGCACTCTGTGGTGTAAGGCACGGTTGCCTAACATACGGCGGCCCCGAAAATATTTTGTGCGCCTCAGCTTCCACAATGTGTTTACGTAAAATGTAACAGTTCTTTTCGGAGTTCACAAAATAACTATGTTTCTATATCATAACCAAACGGGATATCAACGGCATGGTTTTACGAGGGGGGAACAGCGTTGCCATATATTGCAGTTACTCTAGTCAGCATAATTATTTATACCATGTGATTTTCAAGAAGTGTAGCAAAAGTGCGGTGGTTACTACGATAACGGTCAACATTCTTTTCCGCCCATCTGAGACCATACAAAATCTTATTCCTGTTTGATTCGGAGCATACAAGAAAACGAACGTTCCATTAAATTAGAAGAAACGGATACAATATAAAGGTAATTGTAACTTTCAGGTTATTGTTTTGATAAACACGTAAAATCAAAGTTACGCTGCCACATAAGCGCTCCTTCGCTAGGTCGGTGTCCCCCCGTCATATTTTGGAAGCTATCTTCTTCATCTTCCTTGGAGATCCACACCAATTCAAACGTATCAATTGTGCTCAGAATATTTATTCTTATCTCACTTGCGTAATAATCCTCTTATTTATTATCTTATTGCCCTTTTTATGCAACAATTCCATCTCCAGAAGCCGGTCTTCAACGGTTTTAGTTTCTCCTCATGTTCTTGAGAGTTCCCACACCTCTGCTACATACAGTATATAGTTACTTATAACGTTACCGTCAGCGATATAGTGTATTTTAGTTTTCGCATGATTCATAAAGTTTTTATTCTATAGAACAGAGTCCAGCTGCCATAGTGCCACCTTTTCTTTGTCTACTCAATATGTAATTTCTTCAATACCACCTATTTGAGTCCATACTGCTGTCTACATATCCAGACTGTAAGTCTGGCAGGACTTGTAATTAACTAATTACCGTATTTTATTCGCAGATCTCTTCCTACTAACCCTATCACAACTTACTCCCCCCCCCCGTTGAAGTTTTCATTCAGCCCCCAACTTTCACTTCGTTCGTTATATATTTCATATACACTTCAGATATTCATAATGGGTCCCAAAAATTCGTAGAAAAGTACGAACGTAGGAAGAGCATTTGTCATTGCGTTTAAAAACGTAAATTTAATGTAAGGTTAAGACGTTTACAAGAGTACCTATACTGAGCGTTTAGGGCCAGTGGAAAAAGTGAGCGGAGTAGTGTTAGTGGAAAAGAAATAATGTGAAAGTGTAATGTGCGAACGCATCGTAAGAAGAATGTGTTTGGAATAATGAAACTGCACCCATATATGGAGACACTATTAGTTTCATTGGTGTACAGAATAGTTAGAAGCATTATGGATAATTGTGTAAACTTTAATTGGATAAAGCTATATTAATATTAATAATTAATTAAAAACTGATGCACGATTAAAGCCTCGTTGTTTCAAATGTGATCGAAAAAGGAATACTATTGTTGGTGCTCAAACAGACGTTTACCGAAATCGGGGTTCGAGACTAAATATACAACTGTCTGTATGCCAATCATATTCCAGAATGGCATACCAATGCAATACGGTATCACGTCAGCGTAGCTGTATACAGTAGGCACCTTAATTGACTTCTGGAACGGCAGTTGCTAATCAAACGTCGAACAGATTAGTCCCATAACTGGCTATCTTTCACTATCAGCTTTAATCACACAGTAACTCTATGACTGTATAAGAGATTTTTTCCCTCAGAGAAAACGTAAATCGTCAGCAATTAAGAAAATTGTTCCAACAAGATGAAGCGGTTATGAATACCCACAGTATTGCGTTACTTTGTCTTGAAAATAAAACAAAATAGATGTTAACTATAAAACAGAGGGCAGACAGTGAAACTCAATTAGGGGAAAGTTAATGGCACAACGCTGACGTGGTGGTTTTGCTGTGCTCCTCGTGTGGTTAGTGACAAAGCGAATTCTGCTCTGCTTTTTGCGTAAGACAATAGAGAAACGGATAAATAGCGAGGCACGTCACGACGCGACGTGCAGATTCTCGGTTACTGGACCGCTCGTTTCTCAAGGAGTCTCGCGGTGTCGCTTTCACGACGTTAATTTAACTACTAAAGAACGCCTTGTTTCTGCAGACAACCGGTTGCACTGTTCGAACTGATTAACGAACGATAAGTTAGCACGAAGTGAAATTCTGAATTCAATGTATCGTTACGACTGTCTACTGATCGTCGTATGGTACAGTGGGAAACAAAATACAAGAGACCAATTACGTCACTAACCACCAGCTTTAATTATCACAATTAAACAGTTTGCAATCGGCTGGACTAGTCTCTTACAACAAATCAAATAAAATTATTCACACCCATTAAAAATGTCAACTAATATAAAACACAATATTGTATTACAATTGTCCCGCACAATTATAAACCACATAACACTTCGCCACAATACTACGAAGCGCACTCCAATAAATGGCAACTGAAACTGACTGCTAAGCGCAGCTGTCGCCGTTTAAATAGATAGCAGAATTGTTGTAGAATAGTCGATACTACGTATCAGCAATAAAGGAAAACATTAGAGCTTAATTCATTGCGGCCGCGCGAATTCTGGTACAGTCTAGCCAACGCGTTGAGAATCACGTACGCACACATTACAGCCGGATTCCAGCGGAATAGCCTAGAAACACGTAGGCGGTTCTGTACTGGGGTACGTTTTTCCCGCATTACGTAACAGTATGAAATTTTGGCAGAAGCTACAATGTTTAGAAAGTAAGCGCAATTTCAGTTTTCCCGAAAATTATGCGCACATTAAACGAATAAACAGAGATTTAATAAACAATTCTTATCGCGTTTAATTATAGAACGCACAGTAGTAAATACGACCTACGGTCTGATTCTACTATCTAGCACAATTTATGTGAGTCTGTTCGCACCGTATAATTACTACAAGTCACGAACAGCACGCGTCAGACCCACGCCAACATACTTCACGTAACACGCGCGTTGACCTACTGCCATCAACCGTTGGGAAATACACTATTAAACTACTTGTTTTAGTTAATTCAGTGAAAAATTAGGCAAATTTTGCGCTTTTTGTATTTCTTTAATTTGGATTTAAGGCTTGGTCAAATCTAGCCTGAAATAATAAAGTATTTAATCAATTAACTCATATGTATTCGTTTCAGCATAAAGCATCTATTATAACTTTTAGATCACGTGACAACCAGTAACTCCCTGCACTACATTTAACGAAATCTTCAAAAACAATCCATAAATTGATGTCTGCATCCCTGAACCCTCCCTTCTTTATATTATTAGTTTCCGTAAACGAGTCATTAGTAGTACTTACTGCCTCCTGGCTTTGATGTAGTGACTTATGTATAATACATTTTAAGTTTTGTATTTGTCTTTTTGTTCCATTAAATATCATAAACTTATCATCGACGTATCTTCGTATTTTACAAGAATAAAATCATTTTTTACTGTAGATACGTCGATGATACGTTTATGATATTTAATGGAACAAAAAGACAAATACAAAACTTAAATAGTCACATAAACAGCATACACCATAAGATTAAATTCACATCTGAAATAGAAGAAGAAAATCAATTAAATTTCTTAGATTTAACCATTTTAAAAAACGAAGGAAAACTTCAATTTAAAATCTATAGAAAGGCCACAACAACGGACATCACAATTCATGCCGATTCATATCATCCCACCTCGCATAAAATGGCAGCTTATAATAGTTTTGTGCATAGATTGCTAACTATACCGTTAAGTGAAAAAGACTACAATGAAGAGGTTAATACCATCAAGCACATAGCAGCGGCTAACGGATATAAAAGTTCATTAGTGGATAAATTAATAAGTAGACACAAAGAGAAGAAATTAAAAAAGTCGAACAATGATAACACACTTCCGGTTAATAAATACATATCTGCAGATTACACAAATATTTTACTAAATATTTTAGTTAACGAACTCAAGAAACACCATGTAATTGTAACTTTCCGTACAAATAACAGCATTCAGAGACTTCTTAGCCGGAAGAACAGTATACCAGAAAGAAAAAGAACCGGCGTATACAAGATGAATTGCAGCTCATGCGATATGTTCTACATAGGCCAAACAGGCAGACCGTTTGAAGAAAGATATAACGAACATCTTCCCAGAAGGGAATTACATAAAACAACATCTAATTTTGCCAGACACCTGATACTATGTAATCATAACTACAGTGATTTTGAGACAAATTTCCAGCCCTTGCATTGCTGCAGGAAAGGAAAATACATGGATGTGCTTGAGGAATATGAAATATATAAAGCCGTCAAAATCAACAGTGATTATATCTTGAATGATAAACTTACATTTTCACATAACATATTGTACGACACGGCAATACTTGCACACGGGCGCCGGTAAATAGAGAGTCACAGTACACACGGCTATAATAAGCAAAACAGGTTTATCAGTGGCTATATAAACAGTGAATCAGTCGATCGGTAATGTCCACGCGAGAAACATAAAATTTCATGTTCGCGTATGTGATTTTCTACTGTCGTAAAAGTGCACTTTTACTGTAATGATTTTGGTGTTTTTAATTTTTTAACGATCTCTAATGAGTGATTAAGATTTCTGAAGATGGCAATTCTTTGCCGAAACGCGTCATAAGACAAGAAAAACGAAGTCGCACGACGGATATATGGTAAATATCTATTATAGTGACTTATGTGGTTACACTTAAACAAAAATAATAATAAATATATAAAACTAATATACTCCCTGAGCTGGATAACTCGCTTACTACGCTGAACGAAGTACATTTAATATTACACAAATTTCGATATTAGATAATTTTTCAGTTATGGGAAAAATTACAAAATCGCGATTACCATACTGTTTTTTTTTAGTAACATAACACTGTAAATTACACAATAATACAGTAAACAGTAAAAATGATAATAATTCGTAATTTAGTTGTAATTCTTTTTAGCCTGAAACCCTACTGGACTTTCTCAATTTTTAAAAACTTGTCGTCTCTTTACTGGGCCTGGGCCGAAATTTTTAAATTCTCAAAACGTAACACTACATACTACACATTTTAGTTAAAAGTCTTTTTAATTTGATACTCCACTTGAAATGTTTGCTTCTAACAAAATTTTCACTAGATATAATTAAATCGCTACCGACTCGGAACACAAAGTTTTTATGAGTAAAAACGTAAAAGTTTTACTTTATAGCCTGAACCAGTTTTCGCTTTTAAAAAGCTTCTTCAGAGGACTCATAAAAGACGTTGTGTTCCGAGTCGGTAGTGATTTAATTATATTTAGTTAAGTAACGGACACGTCATGGACCACGAAAACGAAGAAAATTTTAACGTACGTTATGAGCTTTGACGTCCAAAAATATTGTAATTTTTAAAAATGAACATTACATTCAGATTGTGGTAAACACTCCCTTTAATTTTATATCCTGTATTTTGCAATTTTTATAAAATTTTCGCCTCCTCAAATTTTTCCTTCTCGTCCTCCTATTTTTTAAGGGTTCACTCTCACAAACAAAAGTATTCTGTAGGCTGAAAATACGTACTTGTATGCCAAGTTTTACAAAAATCGGTTGATGCATTCAAAATTTAGCGTGAGATATATCCCACAGACAGATAGATAGACAGAAAAATGCCAAACGGTCGAGTTAAAATTGAGAACTTATTTCGCTCGTTCAGTTCAGTAGAAAAGAACTCGCTTTCCATTCGTTATGCTCTGTTGTGAATTTAGTTTAAGGTCGAGTCAGTCCAAAGTCGTCTGTAGCAATCGCGCTGAAACTGTTTATCGTCAGCTTCAAACCAACTCTTATCAGTTGCAATTAGTTTTTAAGCTCGACCCGCATAGTCACGTTGTTAACTCTTTCTTGTATCAGTTAAACAGAGGCCTACACTGACAAGAGAATGACGACGACACAGGACCGGTCGACTTCATTGAAGATGATAAGCTGCAGTTGCTGAATGCATAATTTTTGAACAAATTGTCTTAAAATTTCATGGGCATCAGATCTCTGCTACAAAATCTAAAACGATGGCATTTCAGGGCAGGTATCTTATAAGAACTAAGAGAGTCGTGAATAATCAGATTTTGGATCAGTTAGTCATTTTAATTGCATGGGTTTTAATATCTCATATGGAACTGATAATGATTGGGATAGTAAGCTAACAACAAAATTTAGACGCATCTGTGGAACGATTCATAGGTACCTGAAAAATAAAATACCGAATGAAATTTTATAAATCTGTGGCTGTCCCCACACTCCTGTATGCTAATGAGAAATGGACTCTTTGTAAAAGGGACGTGCAGAGGATTCAGGCAGCCGAAATGAAAATTATAAGAGGGACGCAAGGTTGCTCTCTCTTGGATCGTAGAAGGAACGAGGATATTAGACGCGATTTAAACATTGTATCGTTGGACCAGAAGACTGAAGCCACAGAAGGAGATGATGCGAAAACTTGAATCGTAAGCCTGATATCCGTCTACCTGTGGCTGCCTTGGATATCATCCTACTGGGAAGAGAGATGTCGGTAACTGGGTTTGTGGTAACGCGGAGTTCACGTGGACAAGACGTCTTCCTGCCAACTAATGGGACAACGTGACTGGCGTAGACAGACAGTAACACTGTATAAGAACACTTTATAACATCAAAGTGCGCCGCATGCAGACGTTCAGAACGTACGAGCTATACCAGGTTAAGCGCCAAATGGCTGAAGGAAAGTCTTGGTGGTGTGGTGGTGGTAGTGCTGCTAATAATGACGATGATGATGTTAATGATGATGATTATGATGATGACGACGACGACGACGATAATAATAATCTATTTATGATAACGACTACGATGACGCTGACGTCTAACAAATTCATCCATTTTGGTTAAAAAACTAATTGTAGATAAGATCATGAAAAGGAAAATATGAGAAATATTAGTAAGAAGTTACAATCTCAATGGAAAACACGTCCCTCCTTCTCTCTCTTTGTTCCTATATTACCATTCCTTCTCCTTATTTTCTTTACATCCTGGCTAACCACTGCCTCCTTTTTTCTGTCTCCATCACTCTATTTTTCTGTCTACCTATCTAGTTTCCTGTCTAAGGTTTATCGCTGTACATGCAAAAGAAGCTTACCAAAATGTATACTTCTATAATAATCATAAAGAATGTATGAACAGCGAGCAAGAAATCACTCACGAGCAGTGTGTTGTCGAATGTGCGGCTGAGGAAAACAGAATATACTCACAAAAGTGTAACCGAGAAACACTGTAGGCCGATTTGGCTTGCCACAGTTTACAACGACCCCTGTAAGATATATTATTTGAAGGCGTTTGTCACGGTTAAGGAAACCTTCTCGATTGCCATTATGTAGATGAACAATTTTTTAGCGCAGACAAACGGCCCGGCTTTCCACTTTACGAACGCCGCGCGGTATTTAGCTTGCCGCTGTCTCTCTGAGCCCCGTGTTTCTCGAACGGAGACAATATATCTTGTGGCAGGAGACCGCAGTGTGAGCGAAAACGCCCTCGGCAAACGTTTACATTACTGCGACTTGTCCGCTTGTCTGAAACGTCGCGTAAGTTGCTTACTCCCCTAGTAAAACGGAAAGTGTTGAATTGAGTTTTAACCTCAAACGCTGTAACCGTGTAACCGCACTGTATCTTACAGTCCGTTTCGCAAACACAATATAACCTACAGTTAAATATATTAAGTACAGAACGCACTTGGTTACGTTTTACGAATTTTACTTCCATGTTCCATAAACAAATGGAAGTATGGTGATGGCGAAAAAAATCGTGTTCGAGATAGCTTCTGATTGTACTACCCTCAGAACATGAAGAAAAGTCAGTTTCCGAAAAGTGTCTGTGTTTGTGTCTGTATGTCTGTGTGTAGAATGTTTTCTATTGCAAACGATAACTGCCGCAAATTCAAAGAGAATCAAATAAATTTTTGCATGTGTTCCCACGTTGCAGAGGACTCAAGTTCTGTTGATTTTTGGGAAGATCGGTTAAGGGGAAAGGGTAGTTTACCTGCAACGTTTTATGTTTTAACAAGAGTAATTTTTTTTTGGGGGGGGGCAGTTTGAATAACTGCAGCAAATTCACACAGAATCAAACAATTTTTTGTATATGTGCCTGAGTTTTAGAGTACTCACTGCCTGTTGACTTTTGTGAAGATCGGTTGAGGGGAAGTAGTAGTTTACCGGCAATGTTTTATGTTTTAACAAGAGTGAAGTACTTAATTTTGATAAGTAAAGTATCCTGAAAAGAAGGTCGTAATAATCCACTGTAGAAACGAACATGAAACATCTACAAATGAAAAGGGTAGTTGTGTGGGAAGGGGTGATTTTCTATAAATGAAAAAGATAGTTGAAGGGGGAGGGGGTAACTTTTTATATGTGTACTACGTTATTGGCAGCAAAGAAGTAGTTTGTTGTTATAATTCTTTCCCGGGCTGTTTGGCCGTGGTCCAATGTTTTCTTCAAAACCAGATGTTTCGGCAGTGCCATCGACTACCATCATCAGTGATATTCGAGTGCGCCAACGTGAGGTGGTATACGTTAGTGACCACATTACTGTGGTTAAGGCTGAAGAAAGAAGTAGAAAAAGTAGTTTCTATGGAAATATTTCATTTTTAAAATGATTTTAAATATTAATCTTAGAACATGGAAGTCATGTATGGTTCTTCACACCGATATTTTTAAATTGTGACAATTGTCTCTTGCGTTACAGCAGCGACGAAGACGATAACCCTTAAGGGTTGCAATCCGTTACGTTTTTCCGAACATGTCTTCTGTTTCTGAGATGGAATATTCGGTTGAGGGGGTAATTTTTACCCACATCTGAGATTTTACTAATTCTTAAAAACCGATTCGTAACCTTACTTTGACAACGCATGAGACTCATGTAATAAGTACCTTTTAAGACGTGTATATTAGACTGTGATTCTGCGAGTAATACAAAGCAGTGTCTCTGTTTTTGCTTTCAGTCTTTTATAACTTACGTCAGTAACTACAAAACGCCGAGGCGTTAGTATAGACCTATTTATTTATTTATTATTATTCCGGCTGTACAATGCTTACCCATTTTCCAGAACCAAAGATTACAGAAGTGATTGAATTCTCATCTTCCACTGCTGCTTGCCCATCGAAAGATTTTCTTCAATTTCTTGTTCCCTCAATATAGTCTGAATTTCTTCTATCCAGGTGATCGGTGATCTTCCTCTTTTACTTCTTCCTGATGGGCTCCATTCCTTAACTCTCAATCTTTCCTGTGCTATTCTTTTCTTCTGTCCATGTTATTGTAATTTTCTTGTTTGGATAAAATCAACAATTGAAATTTTTACATTCATTCTATCCTTAATGACATTTAATTTAATCCTTCATTTCTAATTCTCTCGCGTCTGGACACTCTTGCAGAACGTCTCCGAAAGTCCATCTCTGCTGTCATTAATTTTGTTCGTGTGTGATAGCCCTGTTTATATTTCGTAAATATTTATGTAACCTACTAGTTTGCACATTTTAATTTAAATTAATTTGTTAATTCAAGTTTTTGGTGTTTCTGTTAAGTAATTAAGGTAAGTTACGAACAAATTTCAAATTCAACTCGTTAATTGCTCTAGCTCTACGGACAATTTACCGCGACCATTCAAAAACCTTTGGGCGGAATAGACTTTTAAGAAACGACTAAAAAACACTTTACAACGCAAAAAAAAAAAAATTGCACCCCGGATTGAGAAAACGAAAATTTGATTGGAAAACAGTATGTGTATAATATGCAATTCTATGGTTATTTTACAGTAATTAAACCATATGTTTTCGTAATTAATACAAATTAATCAAATTGTATAAAATATACATAAGACTAATGTTCCATTTTTTATTTACACCTGTTTTTATATAAATAAAACATAGTTTTCGTAAAAAAATATATTATAAAAAATAACAATAAATATTGCTTACGTATATTCTTATAGGTGTACATACTTTTAAATTTCCACATATACATATTGCATATAGTAGAGGGCACAGCTGCACTGTGGTTTTATTGGATATAAACAGGCTTACAACAACTCATTATAAGTTGTATGAAGCAGTGGAAGAACTGAAAATATAAAGAAACTTACTGAGCTTGTTAAAATGTAAGGTCACAAGGGTAAAGTGAAGATAGAAAGAGAATTAACTACGGAATTCAAAGTAAACAAGGACTTAGGCAGGTGAATGTACTGCTCACTACTGTCTTCAATATGGTGCTGCAAAATGTGTTGAGGAAGGTACCGATAAATCCAGGGGGCACCATATTAGACTGAATGGTTCAATGCGTCGGGCACACGCTAACGACGTGGCGTTGATTGCTGGAGCAGAGAGAGAAATGAAGGAAACATTTGTTGTATTGGAGAGAGAAGCTGAGAAATTAGGTATTTCAGGAAATAAGGAAGAAACAAAATGGCTACTAGTAACACGTAGAGTAAGTTTGGCCCCAGGGAATCAGATTAGGAGAGGAAGACGACATTTATGAAAGATGCGAGAATTTTTCAAGTGCTTGAGAGTACTTATTACAGACGATAACAAAATGTCTCACGAAATCCATGATCGAATATCAGCTGGCAACAGACGTAATTACGCTTTGGGCAATGTAATATTGACAAGAAATATAAATAGAAAGTTAAAAATTAAGACCTATGTGACCATTTCAGGACCCATTGTAGTATACGGAAGTGAATCGTGGACGTTGAGAGTTAAGAAAGACAGTTGACTTAAGCGATACGATAAAAGGATATTGCGAAGGTTTTATGGCGGCAGGAATGATGGAGACAGACGGAACGCATAGCTGGCAAGAATTTTCGGGGAGCTAGACACTGTTATTGAGATAAAAAGAAATAGAATTAGGTGGGCTGATCATGTACAGTGGATGACGGACAATAGAACTGTGGAGAAGAATTAAGGTGAGATCCAGTGGGAGAAGAAGAGGGAGATCCCGGAACAGGTGGGTGGAAGAAGAGCATGTAGGTGGGTGGAACATCTGCCAACTTATAGTAAAGCAATGGTGCAGACCAGCGCAGAAAAGAGACGAGTGGTTTTGGAGGCCCGGGTTTTACAAGAGCTTGTAGCTCCGAGGATCGTCATATTACGTATTATACAATGGGTCGTGTTTTTATATGTTGTTTTTTAGACATACAATTATCATGTTCTGGATTGACCTGGCTTTTGAATAAATTGACTTAAAATTTCATGTTAGCATACAACACTAACATAATTTAGCTGAGAAACATTTGTAGGTAGTCTACTAGAAACAGAAGACCTTGTGAGGGGACGTGTTGTGAGTAAGTAGTGGTGAGAGCGCTGTGTGAACAGTGGCGGAGGACATTTCGAACAATTTACGTATTGTACGTTCACACCACGCTTTTATTCTTCCATGTTCCGTAAGCAAACGGAAGTATGTATGGTGATCGCGAAAAAATCCTGTTCCAGATAAGGGCTGATCTGATTGTACTACCCTCAAGACATGAAGAAAAGTCATTTTTCGAAAAGTGTCTGTGTGTTTGTGTAGATTTTTTCCTATGGCGAACGATAACTGCCGCAAAATCAAACAGAATCAAATAATTGTTAGTATGTCTGCCCAAGTTGTAGAGGACTCAAGGCCTGTTGATTTTGGTGAAGATCGGTTAAGGGGGAGAGGTAGTTTACCTGCAATGATTTACGTTCTAACAAGAGTAAAGTACTTATTTTGATAAATAAAGTATATTGAAAAGAAGGTCATAATTATCCACTGTAGAAATATCTATAATGGAAAGGGTAGTTGAAAGGGGAGGGGTAATTTTTTCACGTTTCGTGTTGATTCAATGAGTCTGACAAAATAAAATAAAATTGCATTTATACTTTTACAAACAATGTTATTGTTCAAGTTTAACTGTTAAAAATAAAATAATTTTGTTGCCAGGCGATAAGATTATAACTTTTTTTTATTTTAATTTAAACCATCTATGCGTGAAGATCAACAACCACGGCCCAGAAAAATAATTTGTGGCCACATAATTAAATAAACGTGTCATTAATGTGTGATTATCTGCGTAGTTCAGTTTCTTTATAAGAATACTAAAGTACCTAATTTTTATAGGTAAAGTGCTATGAAAATAACATTACATTAAACGACGACTACCCCATAATAATAGAAATATCATAAATAGTGAAAATAGTTGAGAGTGAGGGATATTTTTTTAGAAATTATCAAACGGAATTCAAGTAAATGATTTTAAATATAAATCTAGAGCAAGGAAGACATGTATGGTTCTCCATAACACTTGATGTGGTTAATTTCGGTTCCACAGTTATTTCACAATCTCAAAAAGGTTTAACTTATGTTTAGTCTTAAAATTATAACATTTTTCTCCTACGTTTTGTTGTAAATCATCATCATCAACCTCAATGTTTAAACGAAGAATGGTTTGTTCCGGTCTCAAATAGGCAAATATTACAGCTGGTCACTCCAGCGCTTCCTCGGACGTCCCACACCTCTCCGTCCCCTCGTCTTATAGTTCCATAGTTGTTTGTGGTTCCGGCAGTCATTCATTCGGCAAAGATGTTCCCACCAATTCAGCCGATACTGGTCGATCCTGTCGAGTATACTCACAATATTCAGTTCCTGCCGTGTATCTGTGTTTCTTCCATGATCATGGAGAGTATACCCTGCCACGTGCCTGAGAAATCTCATTTCAGCCGCTTAGACGCGACTGGCCTAGCCTTTCGTTAAAATCCAATTCTCAGACCCATAAAGAAGTGTGGGAAGAGCCATCACCTTGTTGAATTTTAGGCGTGTTCCTTTACTTGCTGACTTAAGGATTCGTTTGTTGTAAGTAAAAATCAAATTTCTTACAGTTTTAATTATGTCACATTACCTTTAAAAGTGTTTTCTAACAACTACATGCTTTACACTTTACAAGACTGTATCCGTTCGTTGGCAAGCTGTATCCGTTCATTGGCAAACTAACAGAATAAATGTACGCCAAGCATTAAGAATTGTGTTTTCGAGCTGTATAGTAATTTTTCTCAAAACGTACTGAACACACAGTTCTGAGGATGCAGTAAGGGTTTTTATTTTTCAGGTCAAAAACATTTCTAATTTTCTTCAAAAATTTGTGTTCCAAAACTGAAGAGCAGCCTCATTTCCAGAGGTGCAGAAAAATAGGATGACATTTTATTAAATCCGTAATTTGAAAAAAAAGTATTTCCGAACCTATGTTTTTGTAGGCCTAAACGTTTTTCTTATCACGAGTTGAAGATATGGAGCAAGTACTTAGGTTTTCTCGTGAGCTCATATACATCTCTACATATTCATACTCTATACATATCTCTATACATACTCTATACATTCTCTATACATACTCTATATAGTACAAGCGTTTTTTGTTTCACAGACATGTCAATAAAACTATGAGTATCCTTATCTACAGTCAAAAAATTTAATCGTTTATTTGTTTTAAGCTCATGATCAATGCTATCGTTGTACAGAATCATAAAAGTATGCAAACCGAGGAAGGAAATCGTTACAGTACCCACTTTTAGTAAGTGCAAAGGAAGTGTCTTTACTCACTGCTGAATTATGTTGAAAGGGAGTTTAATCTAACAGGTAGAGGAGATTTTTAATATCAAATATAGTTCAAACATGTAATACAAATTTCATATAAATTATCAGGGTTATTTTCTTGGCTTACAATGTACGAACACAAAAACACTTAGACAGTACATATAAAATCTGCTGATGTACGCTAAAAGCGATGTCACTTTTCAGAAAGTAGAACAACTTAGTAGAGCCGGGAAAAGTATAGTCTATGCATATAAATCTTACATAGAATTCTCTCGCTGGAAGAAAAAATACTTGGAGAGATAGTACTGCCTGAAACAGTTTATCCTCTGTTGGTACTGCCTGAAGCATTTTATGCTGTTTCCGAAGTGAACGATTAATCATGCTGGTGTAAAAACGGCTTTGCTTTACGAATGCATGATTTATTAGGAAACGCAACCAGTAGACAGGAATTACCATCACACGAAAAAAACATTTATAAAGAGCGAACTGCAGAACAAATTAATCACAAACGTCTACCAAACGGTGTCATCACTTATCAAAACTCTGAATGTTGTAATGTAATTGCCTCCATTTGCTCAACATAATTATATGGCGCACGTAGAAAATTCCTCTGCTCACCAGTGGCATAGTTTTGTAAAGTAAATAAGACAAACAAATTAGTTAAGATTTTAAACTGTTCTGACACGGTGAAGAAATACGGACACTTTGTATTACATTTATTGGATAAATGTGGAAATGAAGGCAACCAACGCATCGTGAATTTTATAAAATTCAGTTATACATCAAAAGGTAAACGACGATTATTTTAAATTTTAGGGTTATACTAATTTCAGTAGGCATATATTCACTTTACTAGCTACGTTAACATTATGTGTAATATTATACGAAGACGTTTACTGACCAAGTGAAATAATAAAACGTTTCCATTTATTTAGCCTTCAGTTAGTCTAGTGGCTAGCACACGGGATTCATGTCCGCGTGGTCTCGTGTTCAATTCCCGGCGGAAGCTTAGTACGGGAGACAAAATTGAGTAGGCGTGAGGTAACAGCGGCGCCCCCTGGCTCTCTAAGTACCGCAACTAGCGGCTGGCCCACTAAACACAAAAGCTGTGTGGTATGCCTTGGGCCTTTACGGACTGTTGGGCAAATGTTTATTTATTTTGGTTTAGCATTTATTTAGTATAATGTCTGTAGAAAAAGATAAACGGAGGTAGAAAAAGGAGGTAACAGAGCATGTATAGATCCCTTGGCCTAAAGGATAACAATCAGCATCAAATCGACTATTATTAGTCGTAATTAATTTTTTATATTGCAACAGCTGTATCGACAAGTGAATTACGAAGACATAACAGATCGGTTCCATTGAAGGTGGTAAGCTGCGGTTGATGAATACTAATTATACCAACGTTCCCCAATTACTCAAATCGATAAGCACACCTTACTACCGATTGGTGCACAGAGAAAGTATCGGGATGTGACGCGCTATTAGGAAGACATTATTACATCAGAGGCTTCCGTCCGACTGTCTTCCTATTGACCTAGCATAGAATACGTGACTTTAAGTTAGTACCTAAAGGTAACAGTAGAAGATACGAAAAATCAAAAAGTAAAAGTCAATAAAAAGATTACAAAAGCAATTAAGACCTACTTGTAGTGCGTTGTAGTAAAGCTTGCCGTAGTACGAAATTAAATATAACAATATATAGGTCAATGCATATGTAGACGGACGCATGTGAAACATGGAAAATAACCAGTAACCAGGAAGTTAAAATATAAACTGCAGAAATGAAATATTTGAGACGCTTGAGATGAGTTACTAAGAAGAAGATATTTACAAATGTATAAATAAAAAATGATTTGGGAGTGCAGCCAATACTCGAGGTGGTAGTACAGATGAAACAAATGGGTTGGATCATCTACATATAACGAACGGTAACGTGTAGAGAAGAGAATACGGGAGGCCAAGATAAAAATACAATGGATGAAAGGAAGACTAAGGGGAACACTTTAGAAGATTTTAAAGAGAAGTGCATAAAGTGGAATAGGTAGTGGTTAGAAAAAAAAGCAGTGGCGTCCGTCAGAAGACGATCCCGATCGGAAATGTATTATTAATAAATAATTAAATGTTTGAGAGCTTAGCTTACTTGTGTTTAACATGAAATGGATTATAATATGGTGAATGTAGGTTACTTTATTGATTAATGAATTTTATCAACGATTCTTTGAAGATTTTCAAGGCCTTTGTCATCAAATTTTTTATTAAAAGCTTACGAGCTGATTGACTGTAATTTGGTTTTGTTAAAACTGTTGGTGCTAAACGTTTCGGCGATACATGCGGCCGGCACCTTCAGTAGCGGAAATTAGATTGTATATGTCACGAGACTGGAAACAACAACCGTGAGACCACCTTGATAATAAATCTTGGGACGTGTACAGTTTAGTCCCTACTAATGAAGATGGCTGCTTCACATAACGCCAAAACGTATATAAACAACAATTTTAACAACGACATACAACGGCCAATCAGCCCGGAAACGTTTGCTAATACCGTTAACGATTTTGGTCATAAGCTTATGAATTAACGTAAGTAAGATATAGTTAATTCCTTAGTGTAAATAGAATTGTAAAGAGAAGACCCTTTTTTGGTAAATGAGATTCTGTTTATAATAGTACTTACTAATAATAGTAATTCAGGAGAAGAAGCAAGAAATCAAGTAGAAGATCTCAAAGAGATAGCGGAGGAAACTGGCCTCCAAATCTCCAAATTTTCAAATATATTTGGCAACTTTCCAGTCTGAACAGAAATGGAGATTCAAGGAGGAAATGATGAAACTGGGTATCTCTTTAAACAACTGTGTGGATATACATACATAGAGAAACAAAATTCAAAATCTTGAGGTTCTCTGCGGTGAGAAGAAGACGAGAAAGGGGTTGACAGTGGAAAGGGAGGCAACGCATAGTTTGCGAATGAGGGCCTTCTGGCAGGAGAAGAAAAGTAAATGATATTCACGTGGTCCACGGCTGGCCTGTTCGTGTAAAATAATAATAATAATAATAATAATGGTAATAGTAATAATAGCAATTTATTTAACATATGAAAGAAGTCGTTTTCTGTAAGTCAGTGTATTGAAAATGCCAATTATCAAAATATTTACTTTCATCCAGTGAACAGAGAGGGCACAAACCTTCTTTCAAAATATTTCAGCCAATTACATTAGATACACCGGTACCTGCGCTATTACAGTTGTCTGTAAAGTTTCAGTGGCGCGGACCGACGCCATTATTTCTTTAATTCAATTTTCTTTGACAAGTCCTCGCACAGCGCAGATGCTATCTTGTTAGGTTACTTCTCTGCCTTTGGCTACAAGTTACTGATGTGTCTTTAGTTATTAAAAACGTATTTACTATAAACGGAACTATACAAACTAGTAGTCGTTAATTAACAAATGGTGGTGTTAAATCTGTCACTTTACAAACGTGTTCGTCAAAGTATAATTTTCTGACACGCAGACACGCATCACCCTTCAAAGAACCAATATTTGGGCATTTTGGTCTCCATTTCACACTTCAACTACTTTGTTTATTGAGTCGTAAGCGCCCACCTCGATCCGTTATGTCCTTTCAGCTCGTCAGCCTAATTTATCTACCGTCTTTCTTTTTTCCTTTAACATTTCCATGGTGTTCAGGTTAATACAGTGTTACTCAAACGTGCACCTTTTTCTTTGCTGTATGATCGCCGAATTTCCACTTTATTTTTCTCCCTGACTAAAAACTTCCGTCAAAACTTTAAAATATTGCGAACCATTCATTTAATCTTTTATCCGAGAATAAAATTATCGATCTTTGCGTTTTTGCTATACTACGGATCAGTGGCGTTACTGGTGGTGGAGGCATGGCATCACCCTCCACCATAGAACTATTAGAAATTTCAGTAAACTTCCATAATAATTTAACGTAG
Source organism: Magicicada septendecula (assembly GCA_034769895.1). Taxonomy (NCBI): domain Eukaryota; kingdom Metazoa; phylum Arthropoda; class Insecta; order Hemiptera; family Cicadidae; genus Magicicada; species Magicicada septendecula. The sequence goes on along the minus strand of CM068372.1, from coordinate 407,713,177 downwards.
TCCTATATCTAAGCCAGTTGTGTGTGTTAAAATAAGACTTATAACTAATTGTAGACAACAGGAATTACAATATTTGTACATTAACAAAAAAAAATTTATAATTAAATTTTTAAAAATTTAATTACCTTAATCCGTCTATGTGACCGCTTGGTTTCTGTCTTCTAACGCGTTTCGGATTAATTTAATCCATCATCAGAGTAAAAATTCGTCGGTTATGACTTCGTTAAAACATTAAAAAGACACTAAAATACATTTATGTATATGTTCTACAAACACATCGACGTACGCGGATGTGAGTGCGCACTCGACACCGGTTGACGACGTACTGCACAGTTTATTTAAGTTATCATGTTATCTATTGTTGTGTTGGGGCGTGTACTCTATGGTTATGTTATCTATAATCTTATCATATAGTGTATGTGATTTAAATGCCAATTGTTCGTTTAGTATATTATTTCTGAAGGCCCGGTAAATTTCGAACTCTTCTACTGCATCCATATATCTTCCCTTTTTGCAAATGTGTAAGGGTTTGCAATTTGCCTCAAAATTTGTCTAATTATGATTTAATGAAACGAGATGTTTAGCGTAAATTGATTTATTTATATTTGAAATGCTTGTGGGTAAGTGTTCTTTATATCTTTCGAAAAACCCCCTGCCAGTCTGACCAATGTAATGCATGTCGCAGTCATCACATATCATCTTGTATACGCCCGTTCTTTTTTCAATTGATGTTCGTGTGGTATTATTTAACATTTTTTGGATATTATTATTTGTTCTAAATGTGATGTGGATGTTATGTTTTTTAAATGTATTTCTAATGAGCATTGAGAAGTTGTTAGTATAATCAACCGACCTATATATTGCGTCCATCGTGACACGGTGAGGGTTGTCAGTTCTGCGTTTGTGTCTAAGCATCAAGTGTTCAACTAATGTGCTGCGGTAACCGTTCGCAATTGCAATGTGTTTAATTATATCTATTTCTTCTTTGTGGTTTGTTGGATCTAAACGTACACTGTATAGTCTGTGTATCAGACTGTTGAACGCGGCCATTTTTTGTGAGTGCGGGTGGAAAGAATCAGCATGTATGACACCATCAGTTGTGGTGGGTTTTCTGTATATCCTGTATTGAAATTTATTATTGACAGAATTGACAGACAGAAACCAAGCGGTCACATAGACGGACTAAGGTAAACAAATTTTTAAAAATTTAATTATAATAATTGTGACGCGGATACAAGTACAATGACTTTAAAATAAATTTAGCTTGAGTCTACCCTTCAAGCTAGTCTCCCCCCCCCCCCAAGAGAAGGTCCTAGTTGAGTCACTTCTACAGATAATGTTCAGTGTTCAGGTGTGGGGCCATACCCGAGCAGCGTAACGATGCATCTAATACTTCAGCTGCTAAATTACGAATCCACGCTAGTCCAAGTCGTCGTTTTGTTTCTACAGTTTGAGTTTCTTTGTTTGCTTTTACAATATGCTTTATTATGTGTGGTCATGTTCCATATCCTGAAACTGTTCTTGATAATTTTATATTTCTAAAATTAAAGAAAATGACTCACATTTTCTGTAATAGCACATCGCACAGTATAATGGAGTTTGTTAAGTAACTATAGGCCTATCAGGTTGCTGCACAGAGAAACGTCAGAACAGGAAGCCTCGTATTTCTTCAAACCTGTTACAGAAATTACCTGCCGACAACTAGAACGTACACAACGATGTAAGAAAGGTTATGGAACGGTTTTGTTGTGAATTATAAACATATAACAACTTTATGGCAGAGTTATTGAAAAATGGTACAAATAAATTATATGAATTATTAAGAAATCTTTTTGAAAAATGTCTGAATGGAGAAGAGCTACCGTCAGACTGGAAGATAGGATACATTTCTACAATACACAAGAAGGGAAGCAAACATGATTGCAAAAATTATAGAGGCATAACAGTTACTAGCATACTAAGTAGGCTTTATGGAACGGTAGGCCTACTTAAACATTTTTTAGAAGCTGAGTATAAGGAAAAAGAGGCTGAAGCACAAGCAAGTTTCAGAGGTGGTAGATCAACTATAGATCGTTTTTTCTCCTAACAGCAAATAATTGAAAAGAAAACTATTCGATCACAATCTCTTCATTTAGTTTTTAATTGACATTGAAAACGCCTATGATAATGTACCGTTAGCCAATCTGTGGACAGCTTTAAGATCAACTAGTATCAACCCCATTATCATAAAAGCTATACAAAAATTCTATAACAATTCAATATCGAGAATAAAAATAGGAAAGAATTTGTCACCAGGGTTTCAAGTGACCAAAGGTTTACGCAAAGGAGGAAGCAATAGAAACTTGGAAAAATGTGCAAGAACATGGGGCTTCCACTTGATGGAGATACAGTTTATTTATTACAGTTTGCTGATGACCAATCACTTTTGGCTCAAGATTTTGAAAACACAGAACACATGACTAGAAAAATGACACAGGAATATCAGAAATGGGGACTACAGGTAAATATGAATAAAACAAAATTTATGGCAGTAGGTGACCTTCATCAAGACTTGATATTGGAGGAAGACGTGGGGAAGATTTTATATACAGAGGAATACAAGTATCTAGGGGTAAAAATTACGGCCAGTGGGAAGAAAGCAAAAAAATACAATCCACAATTAATTTGGGAAAGATGGCTATATCTACATTAAATGGAATCCTGTGGGATAAGCAAATTACAGCAGAAACTAAAACCAAAATATTTAAACCATCGTTAGAAGTATCATGACTTACGGCTCAGAAGTTTGGACTACTAATAAACACACAATAACAAAATTAATGACAGCAGAGATAGACATTTGGAGACGTTCTGCAAGGGTATCCAGACTTGAGAAAATTAGAAAAGAAGTCATTAAGGATATAATGAATGTGAAAAATTCAATTGTTGATTTTATCCAAACAAAAAAATTACAGTGGTATGGACACACAAAAAGAATGATGACACAGGAAATATTGCCAAGGAGAATTATGGAATGGACCCCACCAAGAAGAAGGAAAAGGGGAAGACCACCGATCACCTGGATAGAAGAAATTCAAACTATATTGAGGGAACGGGAAATTTAAAATCTTTGGATGGACAAGCAGCAGTTGAAGCTGAGAATACAATCGCTTCTGTAATCTTTGATTCCGGAAAATATGTAAACATTGTACAGCCGGAATAATAATAATAACTTTATGATTAATTAATGGGAATTCATTAGGAAAATTAAATACGCCTTTCAGTTGGGCTCTAACCAAGGCTAGCAGTCAGTAGCTGGTTAAAGTTAGGTAGGTACTGAGTAATGAAATCACTGTTAACCTTAAACTGGCACGCTATGGTACCGTTCTGAATAGCCGCAGCGAAGCAAGTAAGAGGCAAGTAAGAGTATTGCGTATGTAAATTGGAATTTTTCGGTTAAGATAATTAACAACGTTCGCGTTACACAATGCAAATTAATGCAATGCGGGTAGACGCAGTGTAGTGTGGTGATTAATTACCTGCGCACGCCAGACCGGTTTGTGGCGTGTCCGACATTGCCTTGCCCGCCACCACGCCGTTGCCTACATTCTCTTGTGACTGACGATTATTTTGCACGAACTTTATGCTAGCTTTGGTCAAATTTGACGTTGTGACACGCAAGCAGAAGTTGGGTAGCAGTTACTTTCCATAAATACAGAATTTTACACAAGATAACATAAATTGTACATACAGTTTTGATAAATCTGAATCAGTAATTACTTCACAATTGAATAAGCCTTTCAAGGTCAAAGTATCTGCAACAAATCGTATGTATGCTTCGAAAGCATTTCATTGTGTACCTGTGCTCTACAAATGTATTATATTTTTCTTAATAAACTATACGTTTTTACTCACTAGTTGTATTCAGCTTTAATACGACGCACTGAAATGGAATCAGATTTTCAAACAAAATTTGTTTCTTCCTTGTAGTATTTTTGTCCTCTGAAGTAGATTACCAAAACAATTCGACTTCAAGAACAGCACTACGTTTTTTTAATTCATTTTAATTCCATGTTCCATAAGGAAATGGAAGTATAGTGATGACGAAAAAATTCGTGTTCGAGTTAGCGGCTGATTCTGATTGTACTAGGCCTACCCTCAAAACATGAAGAAAAGTAATTTTCCGAAAAGTGTCTGTGTGTGTGTGTGTGTGTGTGTCTCTATCTCTGTGTGTAGACTTTTTCCTATGGCGACGATAATTGCCGCAAATTCAAACAGAATCAAATAATTTTTTGCATATGTGCCCGAATTATAGAGGATCCAACGTCCATTAATTTTGGTGAAGATCGGTTAAGGGAAAGGGGTAGTTTATCTACAAAATTGTATGTTTAAACAAGAGTAATTTTTTCTATGGCGAACGATAACTGCCGTAAATTCAAACAGAATCAAATATTTTTTTGCAATTATGTGCCTGAGTTGTAGAGGCCTCAAAGCCTATTGATTTTGGTGAAGCTCGGTTAAGGGGAAGGGGTAGTTTACCAGCAACGTTTTATGTTTTAACAAGAGTAAAATACTTAATTTCGATAAATAAAGTATCCTAAAAAGAAGGTCATAATAATCCACTGTAGAAAGGTAGATGAAATATCTATAAATGAAAATGGTAGTTGATAATTTTATATATGTGTACTACGTCATCGGCAACAAGGAAGTAGTTTGTTGTTAAAATTGCTTCCCGGTCTGTTTGGCGGTGGTCGAAAGTTTTTGGCAAAACCAGACGTTTCGGCAGTGCCATCGACTGCTATCATCAGTGAAAATCGAGTGCGCTAACGTGAGGTGCTATACGTTAGTGGCCACAGTACTGTGGTTAAGGCTGAAGAAAGAAGTAGTTTCTATGGGAATATTTCATGTTGAAAATGATTTAAAATATAAATCTTGGAACATGGAAGTCATGTATGGTTCTCCATACCGATATTTAGAAAGTGTTACGCTAAACGTTTATTCAAAAGGCGACAAACTGTTGATGAAAAGTGTACTACGAATACGTATAAAATTTAACAATCTTATTTCTGGTTTGTTGTGGGGTTTTCCTTCTTTTCGACCGAGAAAAACTAAAACTAACACCAGGAAAGAGTTATCATGATTATTTGGAATAATAGTTACCTAAAATGTAGTATTTTAATTTTTTTTTATTATTTATTTTCAAATTATGTGGCTCGCAGTTTTCTTGAAACAGTAATCATTTTTGCAACTACATTTTGTAGATTTAGATACAATCAAGAAATATTTGTATTACTTAGGTTTCTATAAGTTCTTGTAAGATTTTCTGATTACCAAAAGTATCTGCGTGAAAACGACAAGCTGCTGTACTCATTTCGAAACTAAAACAACTTTGTAACCGTTTAGTTAATATTCTCAAGCTTTCACGGGCGGCTTTGAGATTATTATCATCACCCGGGCTGTTAGGCCGTGGCCGACAGTTGTTACCATTGACCTCATGTCTGGGATGAATTGGCGGACACCGTGCCAATTTAGACACTGATGATGGCCTCCGATGGTGGGGTAGAATAACGTTTATCTATAGCGACAAGTGTGTACCACGGGCTGACAACCCGGCTCATGATAATAATCTCAACAACGTTAAGTTAATGTTTTCACTCATTAATTGTAGACTATCAATGAAAAATGAAAAATTAGAATTTACAATGTTGTAAAGAGAAGCTTATCGAACAGCCCAGAACATTTTTCACCCACCCCCCGTTCAATGTGGCAAGATAGCAAGACAGAGAAAGTGACTGGGGGGATAGAGAATGAGAGAGCGATTTCAAGTTAGAGTGAGAGGTTGTGAGAATGAGAGGTAGAGGGAGAATGGGTGAGAAAGAGAGAGGGTGTGATTGTGGACATATACATAAATTTACAATATTCTATAGTACTCTGGACTATAATTTACAACAATATGATTACAGTTATTAACCAAGTTGACTTGTTAGATAAATTTACCGTAAACTTGTGTTTGTAACATTATGTCAACTATCTGATGTAAGCTCGTAAAATTCTACAGTTATTGTGTAATTTGTATGTTTATAAATTAATGATTATTTTTAATACCAGTAGTGAGTGAAGTATGTTAAAAATAACTTTTAATATTTAGGCCTACTTAGTTGAACATCCCTTAATCTGTTTTTAGTTATAATATATTTTACAATGCTATATGTTGACTGCTATATGTATAAACGTTTTCTGTACCAATCTAATATCTAATTGTTGATTGTTGCGTTTAGAATTAATTAAAAATATCATTACACATATAGTAATTTAAATTGTAAAAGTGTATAAATTAAGTTCTGTGTTATAACTTTCTCGTTTTCTTAAAGAAAACATTTGAAGATGTAAACAAACTATCTCAACTCCTTCACATATACAATTACACATACATATGCACGCACACGCGTGTACGCACACACACTCATATACACGAACACGTTCACCCAAATAATTGTTCTGTTGTGTTTGACATTTCTTTTGTATTCATACAAAGGTCCCGATGATGACAATAAACAGTGTCGAAACGTCGACAGAAATAAGTTAAAATTTTTGTTATATTTTTGACCAATACTTACAAACCCTTCACTGAAAAATTCATTGGTTGACGGTCACTACGAATTTAAGGAAATATTATAGATAATGAAAGGGATAATAAAACAGCTTATTTTCCATTTAAAGTTTTGCGAGAGTTCTAGTGCGTCAAGAAACAAACAGTTCTGTGTAAGGAAAAGTCGACTGTACGTGAGTAATGGTTATATACAGTGTCCCGCGGGACTTATCTGGTGTAACTGAGGGGCAATTTCGGTCTCGCTCTGGGACGTCCGCCGACGAGACGGTCAGTGCTCCAGACAACTTTGCGTTGTTACACGATAACGTGCTCTACACGAGTGGCGGCCGCACGTAGGCCTACACAACATTTTGACATTACACACGTCGACGAGTCTATTTTCCGTTTGTGAACGAATGTTTATGTTAACACGTCTGGCAGACCCCTCTTCTTTAGCGTAAATACAGACGCCAAGAGTACGTATTTTTTTTAGTTGAACCGCTCACAAAGTATAATGGTTTTTTCCTGACCACTGTAATTAAAGACGCACAAACCATATAACTTGATCGTCGTAATATTTGTGTTACAATTATTATAGTAACTTAGTTTCTAAGTAAAGAAAAAAAAAATAACATCGCATTGGTTACAATTTTAGAGAAGTGCTGCTAAACAAAACTAATATTTTAAAATTGTTTAAAAATTTTACTCTTGTAATACCATTACATTTTTCGTATAAACTTAAGTATTCATGTTAGTAATAATATACTTGAATGTGTTGTGTGTTATTTATTATACAGAAACGGATATACAGTTTGTAAATTCCCTCTCATAAAGTGACATAATTCTCTCTCACCTATAACGACAGAATGTAAGGGTATACGTTTGTATGGTCACAAATCATAGCTGTAACAAATAATGATAATGTTACGACGGTCTGCCGATCGTCGTATGGTACAGTGGAAACAAATTACAGACACCAATCAAGTTACTAATCACCAGCTTTAATTAATCACAAATGCAGTTTATAATAAACAATAGCAGCAGAACTCGTTCTCCATACCGATATTTTATACGTTACCGGCATCAAAGAAGTACGGTAGTTTGTTGTTAAAATTCCTTCCCGGGCTGTTTGGCCGCGGTCCAATGTTTTCTGAAAAACCAGACGTTTCGGCAGTGCCATATCGACTGCCATCATCAGTGAAAATCGAGTGCGCTGACTTGAGGTGGTATACGTTAGTGACCACAGTACTGAGGTTAAGGTCGAAGAAAGAAGTAGTTTCTATGGAAATATTTCATTTCGAACATGATTTTAAATATAAATCTTAGAACATGGAAGTCATGTATGGTTCTCCACACCGATATTTCCGTTAAGAAACATGCACACAGTGGTGTGAAGTAGGAAGAGGCTACACGCAACTGAATTTATCGGACAATTGTCGAAACACAAGTCCGTCCTCCGTCCTCAAGGTCATAACGCACAGGAATGGACACGGTCCATTCGACTTGGGTTACTTGACGCAATGTTACCGGCTACACGTACGTTAATTGACGCAGTTATATGACTGTACGTTTTCACGTACTTTAGAAAGAAAATATTCAGATAAATGTATAGACATAACATAATAATCAAAAACTAACGGCGAGTAATTCTGTAGTTTTCATGTTTGTTTTTGACTTTTCTTTACAAGGTCGATCACCAATTATTGGATCTATCTATCACTTTCTCTGTCATTTGTGTTTACGACGTTGTCTTCTAACAAACACCTTCTAACGAAACACTCGCTTTTTATGTTTTGTTCAATTTTGTCACGACTTTTCAAACCTCTTAAATCACCTGATAATAATAAAATAACGAAGCAAAACTGTCTACACCTAGACTACAACAAAGAAAACTACGTACCTTGGAAAATCTACCTCAATTAACGCACAGATAATTGCGTTATTTACCATACAAATAGGTGAAGAGAGGTGAACGGAATAAAACGTTACGTTTATTTCCGTAGACAAATTACATTAAAAAGCGTCAGTATACCCTTGGCTTAAGGAGTTAACTATATAAAAATTGCTTAAACTCCAGAGGTTATAATGGACCGAACGTGTTGTTAAGAATGAACTGAAGAAAATTCGAAAGAATGACGGGAAAACGCAAGAGGTCGATAAACAAATAAAAGGGACAGAAGATGCAAGACAATTAGAGAACAGGAATTAACGAAGAGCAACGGTCGGCTGACATGAGTGGAGGCAGAAATTGAAGGAATCCAGGCCACGACTTCTGGATGAAACGCGACTGTATAATCCATTTACACGTAATAAGTGTAATCTTCACTTTATGGTGTCCTAAATCTAGCCGAGAATATAGGCCTAATATGGTGTTCTAAGAGCCCGCATACATGCATATGAATGTCAGCGCATTACGACAGAAAATTATGACAATCGCAGTTGTAATGGATTTCGTTACACGCGAACGTACCATTATGCAGGAACTCACTTAATGTGCACACATTTAAGGCTGTTAGAGAAACTACGTATGTCGTAAGTCCTCTTTACTGCACTTTCCTTTTCAAGAGGTGGTTGTACAATTATATGGCGGCGTGTAGCTCTACTAAAGGAAACCTGTCCAAATCCTCTTTCTCTGATTCACTATTTCCTTATCGCTGCAAACTGAGTCGGCTTCTCAAGACAACTGTCTGCACATTACTTATTAATAGTTAGCTTTGTCTTTCCGCTTAGTACTATGCACTGTCAAACTCTACATTTAATAATTTTTCGTGTTGTTAATGTAGTGATTTGTTTTGTTTTTTACTATTTCGAAAAAAGACAATTAAAATAACGTAACGTACATTTATTCCGTACATAGGTAAACAAAAGTCCGAACGTTGTTTATAGAGCTCTCGGGGTGAACCGACTTCCATGCTGACCTCAACAAATCTTGTGGCCAACCACCTAGTTGCACGAAATGTTTGTTTTTGAGGACCTGTAATGTCCATTACATGAAAATCTTTGATACATGCTATGTCAAAACGAGTAGACCAATTTAGTTCTGTTTGCTGCAAATATTCACCGACGCGTTCTCACTACGCCGAATTAAAAAAAAAAAGAAATTTTACGAAAATTTAACATTATAAGCGTCTGCAGAATATGTAGAAAATTTGTGCCAGTATTCTGGCATCGTTCGTCTTATTTATATTCTAATCTAAGATGTCATCTTTAAGATTTAGGGGAGAGTGGGGTAGCACCGATGAGCGGGTAGCCCCGATCAAGTCGGTAACGAGAGTATAGTACGCTGTAGCGATATCTGTTGAATGCTGAACTCTAGCCAGTTGCACAGTGAACTAACTAAAATCGACCGCTAACCATTTCCGCCATTATACTTGCAGTGAATTACAGAAGTGTGTTTTAGACAAATTTCTTCTTATTTCATCACATCTTTAAAGCAATGTAATGATATTTGCACTTAAATTTTGAATTATTTAATTGTACAGATGTATTGTTAACGTTTTCAGCATTATTTTAATCCGTTATTTACGGTTTTAAACTAACTTACTATAGTCTCAGGTTATAAAATACAGTAGTATACGCGGTGGGGTAGCACCGATCAGGTGAGTGGCGGAATGACGATCAAATGTACTGAGTTACAACTGTACAACACCATACTGAGTTAAGTACTATTAAATACTAATGCGTTGCCTTTATATGTTCCTGATACTTTCCGTGGCGTAGCTAGGTTTTTTTTTTAGTTTTGTACTGATTAATAAAAACTTTTTTTTATTATGGCGTATCTTAATTTAAAAGTTACCCTCCGAGTCAAAGATTGTCAATATTAGTGTCTTTTGAATGAGAAACTATTAAAATGTGTATTATAGGAAAGAATTTTAGTAGGCCTATAGGGAGAAAATATACACACAAAAATTAAATTGCATTATTTCCCATATAAAATACACAGGATATAGTACATTGGCTTATGAGCTAAAAAAAACCTAATTTTTAAAATTTATTTTTAGACTTAGAATGTAGTAAGGACCATTTGTAGATATAAGTAACATTCTAATGTAGCTTTTATCAATATATCATTTGCTTTTTACATTGACAATTTTTTTTTAGGTTTTTATTTTTTTCCATGGGGATACGCCACTATCTATAGGTCATTTTTCAAATTTTTTTACATTTTTCAAAAGTCATATTTAATGATTGTACATTTAATTCTGAACACGTATGTAAAATTTTATGCCAATCTGATGATTTTTTCATTGATTTTATCATAAAAATGCAAAACATTGCGTTTTACGATTTTGAGCAATTTCGCCACTACTTGAGTTTTTCTCAACTATTTCTCAAACTATTTATACTTATGAGTACATATCAACCTAAGTAATAATTAGTGTACTTATTTGGCAAAAAAAATATTTTCCAAGGTAATTATTATAATCTCAGATTATTACATAAAGTTGGCTAACTGCGGTAGTTTCATCAATCAGCTGTCATCAACAGTCCTGCTCTGTGTTTATAGATTTGTTGTCAGCTGACTGGATGTTGTTAGTAGTTGCTTTGAGGTTATGTTTATATGTTAGTAAAGCGATTTACAACTGTGTTTGTCTGAGCGTGTGTTTATATCAGTGTGTTTATGATATATTTCCAAACCTGTGTTTTTATGTGACTTTGTGCAAGTAGAGTTTATAAAAATGGGAAGGGTAAAATTTAGTAAGAAAAACAGACCTGAATTGAACAGAAAATCTATTTCTAAAAGATGGGACAATTATAATCAATTAGGTAACTCTAATACAGGAAAACCCCTAGATTGTACATACAATCAATCAAATGTTGGTAACCCTGGGCAAATCGACTATGAAAATGTTAGGCCAGGGCCAAGTAATGAGGATATACCTCTTGATAACAGTAGGCCTGTACAATTGCCACCAGAGCCTACTGAAGATGATTTTGATGAAAACACTCCTATAAGAAAAAGGCCAAAAGGATTTGAACTTGTGTCGTCATACAACCCTACTGTTGACGCTTGCAGTGAAGATAGTCCTGCTTACTGTTTGGTTGATTTAGCTGTTCTTACAAACTTCGTAAAAGGATTGCCATGCAAGTTTTGCTTTGATATCAATTCAGAGTTCCTCCCTACCAAACAAAAGGGTTTCGCCCAAGAAATATCTTTTCACTGTCTTTCTTGTGATCAAATTACTAGTTTCGAAACATCAAGAAAAATTCACGATGACACAGTGAAAACAAGGCCTCCTTATGATATCAATAGACGAATGGTAAAAACATTTTCGTCTCTAGGAAAAGGACACACCGGCCTACAGACATTTTGCATGGGCCTAAATATGCCATGTATAAATCACTCAGCTTATGATAAACAAATGAACATAATTGTTGACATAGCAAAAGAGCACGTAGATAGCGTGTTAAAAAATGCACGAGTTGAAGTAAAAAAAGCATATTGTGAATTAGAACCAACCTTAGAAATAAAAAAGCCTTTAGACATTACAGTGAGCTACGACGGGTCTTGGCAGAAAAGAGGATTTACCTCAATGTATGGAATAGGCTGTGTTATTGAACTAATAACAGGCTTAGTCATAGATTTTGAAGTTATTTCTAAATATTGCCGAGTATGCGAGAAGAAGAAAAGTGAATTGGGTGAAGACTCCGAAGAATATGAAGAGTGGCTATTGGACCACTGGCTTACATGCCAAGCAAATTTCGATGGATCATCTCCGGCAATGGAGGCTGAAGGCGCAGAACGCCTCTGGAAGCGCTCACAGGACATCGGATTCCTCTATACCAGTTTTGTATCCGATGGCGACTCAAAGACGCATGACCACTTGGCTTCTCTAGAAGTTTATGGAAAAGGTGTCAAGATTGAGAAACAAGAATGTGTGAACCATATTGCAAAACGAATGGGCACTGGTTTGCGAAAGTTGATACAAGTTTGTAGTAGCAAAAAAATTACTTTAGGTGGTAAGACCCATGGCAGTCTGAAGGGCACAACAATTGATAAGCTAACACAGTACTATAGAAATGCTGTAACCAGCAATATAGCAGAACCTAAGGCAATGAAAACTGCCATTTTTGCTACTTTGGATCATTGTCGCTCAACGGATGCTTTTCCTCTACATCAAAATTGCCCTGTCGGAGACAATAGTTGGTGTTTTTTTCAAAGAGATATTGCAAACCACGTTACGCCAAGAAAACATGCAGATTGCATAAAAACACCAATAAATCAGATTGTTTACGAACATGTTTTGCCTCTTTATGAACGTCTATCAACTAATGACCTACTGAACAGATGTTCATCGGGGCAAACTAACAATGCGAATGAATCCCTACACGGAGTTATCGAATTTTTATCGAATTTCTCACTTAGGAGATCGGGGCTACCCCACTCTTCCCTAATGGCACTTAATTTTCTCGATTATAACAAAATAAATAGCAAATAATGAATTATTTTTCTTTTAGTATTATTAGTTTTATCCCAAAACCTGCCAGAACTTTCACAAATAGGAAACCCTAGCTACATTATTGTTTTGACAATAGCATATGGTATAGATCTATGTTCCTATGTTAGTTTACCACTAATTATTAGTTTACCATAATTTTTTTTACCAGATTCCGAAAATGCTAAAAGAGAGAGAGAGAGAGGGGGGGTACAGACAGACAGACATGTGATTGCTCTTGGAGAAACCACTAAATGAGGAGAGCTGTCAAAAAGGGGAAAAGAGCTATATGGTATTAATAATAGTAATAATAATAACAACAACAACAACAGCAATGGACTCAATAATAGTTCATGGACTTGGTATTATAGTTCATGCAAACATTTGCACTGTAACCTTAACTTTTTTACGCTTAGTTGAGAATGCGTTTTACAGAGTTATTGCGTCTTACTTATACACATTTTCATCAAAACTTTACTTTTACAAGTAGCCGTGAATCTACTAACTGAATTACATTCCACAAAAACTATTCTCCCAGAAAACTGCATAATTTGAGTGGTTTCCCCAAACGATATAAAATAATTTCGTCACGTATAATAAGAAAATACTTCGACTTAAAACCATTGGAAGATCATGTGACGATTGCCAATAATATTTATATCGGACTATCCAATAGACCATTTATACAACGACTCAAAGAACATCCGAAAAAGATGGGAAGATTAAAATCTAACTAGGAACGTTACCTAATAATTAACAGAACTGAATTCTGTACGTTTTAAGCTCTTTTCCACTTTAGTAGTAAGAAAATAGATACATAGATTTGACCATAGAAACTGAGATATAACAATCAAGGTCCTACTGGTACTGAATTACTCGTTAATTTTGCATCTAACCCTCTGTATGACACACAAATATAGGCCTACATGAAACATAAATATAGCGATAACGATTAGTAAGCACTTAATGTTGCCGTGGGGCGCTCCAGTGTCAGACACAGATTCCGTGAAAACAACCTAATAAACATTAGGTGTGTGTGTGTGCGTGTGTGTGTGTGTGTGTGTGTGTGTGTGTGTGTGTGTGTGTGTGTTTTAGCGCGCGCGGACCTACGTGTTCATCATCTGAATATTTAAAGGAGTAGGCCTACTCGAGAATATATTTTCTGATGACTTGTCGCATGTCTGTAAACATAGATGGTGTAACGAAGTAAGTTACTGGACAAAACAGTCAGTACGTTTATTACTTACCTAATATTAAATAATTTTATGTATAATTTGGGAAGTCTCTAACGTGTTCGTGAATTACACGTTATTTACATTAAATCGGATAAAAACATAATACAATTTCGTTTTCCTTATATTAAAAGTATCATTTATTACTATATAACAGATATTTGTAATGCCAGTACCTCAGAAGTAAGCTGACAACCTATGTAGAATAATAAACTAATGGAATACACGAAAAAAATATTACAGTTACGTGCAACGTATTCCGGATTTTCATGAGAATAACAAAGTTCTTGAAACATTATTTTCTTCCGAAATAAGGTTTATAATAAAAGCACAACAAGAGTGGAAAAGAGTCTAATGGCGGCGGAGAAAGGGAATTACGTCATATAAATAATGTGTGCAATATTGCGGGACACGTGTATTCCCTTCCGCTCGCTACTGGTGAAATCGTTAAGAGGGTTATTTGTGCTTATGTTTTTGTACGGAGGAGGAGGGTGCCACGCGGTAGATGTTTGCCTTTAAGTAAACACATCGGCGCTGACGGAGACACACACCGACATAACACAGAAAAACAGCGAGAAGATGTGTACAAATAAATAAATGAATAAATATATATATTACAACGGTACAAAATTGCAAATTTATTATAATTTAAATTTGTGGAGCCCCACGATCTTGGAGCGCCATTTACTACAACGTAACAAAATTATAACAATACAAATACCGTGTATGTGTAATTGGGTTTCAGGTGTAATTATAATAAGAGTATTGTATTTATGAATATTTAAAATTCATATTTATTGTTTACTCAAACTTATAAATAATAAACATCATTAATAATCTTCGGTCACGATATTGCTCATTATTAAATGTTTCTCTCTTCTACTATGCAGTGTTACACATATTTAAAAACCCTCTTACATCTAGACATGTTAATAATCTTAATCTAGACCTGTTAATAATTCGATTTACTAATAAAATATAATATTAAAATGCAATTTGACTTGAATTCTTTTAATTCAGATCTGACCTCAACTCGCTCAGTCTATACCAATGTTTAAAATTAAATTTAAATTTATATTAATTACTTTTAGACTGGCCTTTGTTTTATATTCAAATTTATTATTCTTTTCTATAATGCAAATATCAAATCAATTTAACTAATTACTTTGATAAACAAAATCTACTCTCTCAACTTTAAATTCCTTTGTTTTTTTATTATTTCTTTATATGCAATCGCTCATTCTTACGACTAAACATTTATCTGCATTTCTAAAATATTATTTCTAATTATAATTTTTTCTTTGTTTTAATTTATTGTCTTTTAATATAGTCTTTATGAGCTCTTTTAAAAATCATTTAGAAATGCATTATGCATGTCACCTCGAGTTCTGATGATCTTACGACTTTTTGGCGGGGTCCAGCGTTGTCCAGAGTTAGTTTTCCATTCCTCCTAGCCTCGGCGTGGTCCTGGATACGTCTAGAGTCCAGCGTCGTTCTCCAGCAGTGTGTGGTCCTGGTTACATCTAGAGTCCAGCGTCGTTCTCCAGCAGTGTGTGGTCCGCTTCAGAGAGTTGTTATCTGCTGCAAGGTAGAACTTAAACATCGTCTAACGTCCAGCATCCCTCGTCGCTCTGGTAGCTTCTCCGTAGATACTCTTGGTAGACTTAAACGATCCCGGTACTTTACGTTTTCCTGAATATTGTCACATAATTAACGAACGTTTTATTCTTTCGTTAATGAGACTTGTAATAAAAATAAAAATAAAACTGTTCTGCCGACGGACAGCATGTCCGACTGCAACTGTGTCTTGAAATGAAGAGAAGGGTTTTCGGTCGAACCCTCAATTTATACCCTCTCGAGATTCCGCGCCAGTTGGCTCCAAAAATCGTCCTGTCGATACCTGCATATCGCCTGATAGCCCCCACTCCCGAACCTTTTCATCTATTTGCAATTATTAGCAAATAGCAATGTTTTGCACGGAATCGAGATAGCACAAATCATAGCTAATTTGATTAAGCACTCACTGTATTAATTTGAGCGTCATAGGGTAATTTGCGTATTTTTTGGCACGTTTATTTCGCACTTACTTCGCGTAGCGTGTCCTATTAACGTCATTTTTTTCACTGGGGATAACTATAAAATTTACACACACTTTGATGCCTTTGGTTTGTTTCTACACTAATTAGTTTTCGCACAGTGAATTAAAATAATTATTTTATTAATTACTTGGGGCGGGTAGCTGAGATTCCTGTCTGTGCATGAATCACTAACACACACAAGATACACGCGTAACACACATACAATTGAGCAGGTGTTCTCTGCTTGTCGGAACAGGTTAATTTCTCCCCTAATCTAACAATGAAATATTTTTACAATCTCAGACCTGTCCATTGTCCATTTACCCTTAACTTATAGACTAATAATTCTACAAATTTTATATTTATTCAAATTAATGCCTAATAGAGCGTATGGCTGTATCGTTGCAATATATATATATATATATATATATAGATGTAAATAAATATCGTAAAGAAAAATGGTCTATAGTTTTAGTTAAATCTGTCATTTGTGTCGTTCGCGAAAACTCTTATACTACGTCTAATACGTAAGGCGGTGCTCTGCCCTTTAACATCGTTATTTGCTTGTTAACTTAATTCTTTTTTAAATCTAAAATCTGTGAGTCATTATAATATTCACAGTTTTGTTCGTGCAAACGAAAACCTGAGTAATTTTATTGTTCGCACAAATAGATGATACAGAAAAAGCGTTGAGGTAAAATACGAAAATTAATGAATAACAAGCATCTGAAGACAAAATGCTATCGATCAGTTTTACTGGCATGAGTAATCACAGAAATCACTAAGTAGCTAAACGTGAGTCTTATCTGTTGTGCTTTAGTACAACAAATGTTGTACTTATAAACTTAACTAAAACATCCACCTTGGATTAGAGTGTCACAATTTCCGGGCTGTTTGGCCGTGGTCTAGGTTGTTCATGTTCTGCACACGTTTCGTCCATACCGATGACGCGGGAACACAGATCACGGAACGGGTTCAATGGCGCGGGAACACAGATCACGGAACGGCTTCAATGGCGCGGGAACACAGATCACGGAACGGGTTCAATGGCGCGGGAACACAGATCAAAACACCCGCGAACGAATACGAACCGTGGCGCGGGAACACAGATTACAACCACCCGCGAAAGATTATAAACAAAGGCTTCATCGGTACAAAGGTGTCCGTCATCGGTATGAAAGAAAGGTCACGAGATAAACGTGAACAACTTAGACCACGGCCCGGCCTAACAGCCCGGAAAATTCTGTAACCACCCCCGCGAAAGCTTACGTTTATATATCCTCCTTGAATACCTGTTAACTTTAGAAGCTTCTAAACATTCATGGTTTGTATACCTGCACATACTGCAATGCTAACACACAATGTACACAAATGTACTAACACTTCTAGAAGCACATGTACCACCTTTAGTCTTGTAAGTATTCGGCTAAAAAAAATGTTCATCTATGAATTTATTGTTGGTTTTATTTCCATAAATTTACGTAAATGGATTTCTGGCGAAGAAGTTTCGGAGTTTCGGAATTAGTAAAAGGAAGCAATACGTCAGATGAAAGTAGTGAAAATGTATCACTCAACAAACAGAAAGGCATCAGTCATTATTATTTGGTTATCTTCACCGAATTAATGATCTGACTTGCCAAAGAACACTTTTAAATGCACTCTTATGCAAACAAAAGACTCTAAGCTCTCAGTTACTGGAGAAAAGGTGGATTGCACTGTGGTAATCAGAAACGTGAAACCAGGTATCTGCGAAGGCAGAAGAAAATTGCACCTGGACAGAGAAATGACATCAATTATATTTATCCGTCTCACACAGACATATTCATTTTTCCTTTTGTCAATGTTCCTATTTATGTTTGTAGTCAATTTTTAAGGTTAAGTAATATTAAATATTTTAGGAAAGTAAAAAAAGGTTTTATTCAGAGGAGCGAAAAAAGGAAAATTACACACAGGCGCCCTAACGGCAGCCCTGAACAATATATGCCAAATACTGCCCTATGAGATTGTTACGAAAATGTACAACCAACTGGAATTCGTAGCAGGCATTCAAATGTTTCGCTCGTATTATGTGATTTACTGTCATTGTTTCACTATCTGCGCTGCGGTTTGAAGTAAAACATCCAACACTTTAACTGTTTTCCAATTCACAGAGCGATAGCTATTGTGTATTCATTGTAGGGGAGTCGTGTCTCTAGTCGAATGGCGAGGCAATTCTCTTGGCGAGAAATCCATTGTGTCAAATTCAAATAGGCGAGACATCGTGAATCATGTACTGTTTTATCCAACGTAAACAGCACCGAAGGTTAAACAGCAGATATAATATAATCTCCACAACAGTTAAGTTATCTAGCGCTTGAGTTCGTAACATTTTGTGTAAAACCTCAATAACACGACACATGTTGCATAAAGTGTTGGCTTTCCAAAGTGTTGCAATTCTGATTATTATTTTTATGATTTATTCAACTTAACCGCATCAGATAGGGCAGATACGACACACAAATGAGACCCGAACCGTGTTTCAGATCAAATTCAGAATACTATTAAATTAAGGTACGAACTTCAGGATCAATATTTTAGATCTCTAAGTTTATGTTATTATTAGTTATTTTACCATAATTAAATGTTATAAAAAACAACACAAACATGTATAGAGAATAAAATTACGTAATAAAATAGGAACGCCTTAGAAATTAGCCTATCTCTTATGGAGCACCACACACAGACGAAAATGTCACTTGTCTTTTTCACTAGCCTTGTGACATTCATTCTTGATATGTATTCGTTCCATATCCTTCTTCTTTCCGCAATCCAAGAATTAATATCTGTTACACCATACGTTTCTCTTACACTATTGTTTGGCAATCTATCCTACCTTGTCTTTCCTTGTACGCTCCGTAATATAGTCAATTCTGCAGTTCTTAACTTTACTTCTGTTTCATTACTTAACAGTGTCGCACTAAATACTGCAAGTCACCAATAACAGATGTCCGCACACATTAATTCGCACGTGCCACTTTACACCACTCGCACTCTGAATCGCAGTATTAGCTAACTCGTTGCTTCGGAAACGAACATTTACACATACTTCGCTTGTTTGGCATAGTATGTGACTAAACTGACCTGGACGCTACTAGAATAAGCGACCACTATCTGGTGGGCACGTCTGGGAAAGTCGTGAAGGAGCGCGAATATTGCGTAATCCTACTCCTCACATAACGCGTTCAAATGTTTACGTATCCACAGTAGGTGTACTGTGTCACCTTTGCGTAGCAAAATCTTTCAAATATAACAATCTGTTAACAACTATTTTCGTGTTTCTTGTGAATAAATACAAACTGACTACGAAAGTTTTATTTTATCGCTTATTCTGTATTCGAAAAACCCAGATCTTTCAGCAGAAATATGCACAGGCCTATGTAAGTCGAAACCCTTTTGACGCTAATGACATTTGCACGCCTCATATATGACTCGTCCCAGATAAGTAGACAGTAACTGCTATTAACACACCTAATTGGTGCCACAAGACCCACTTCTCTACACAGTCGTATTGTATTACGGCGAACACTGAAAACGTACACCCTTAGCACGCTACTAGTGATAATATTATTAGTAAATTTATAAAAAGTAAAAATTTTTTGATTACAGCAATCGTTTCAAAGTACAGCAGAAACTAAAACCAAAATATTTAAAACCATTGTAAGAAGTATCATGACTTACGGCTCTGAAGTTTTGATTACCAATAAAAATACAAGAACAAAAATAATGACAGCAGAGATGGACTTTTGGAGACGTTCAGCAAGAGTATCCAGGCGTGAGAAAATTCGAAATGAAGTTATTAATTAAGGACAGAATGAATGTAAAAACTTAAATTGTTGATTTTATCCAAACAAAAAATTACAGTGGTATAGACACACAAAAAGAATTGCACAGGAAAGATTGCCAAGGAGAATTATGGATTGGACGCCACCAGGAAAAAGCAAAAGAGGAAGACCACTTGTCACCTGGATAGAAGAAATTCAGACTATATTGAGGGAACGAGAAATTGAAGAAGATTTTGAATGGACAAGCAGCAGCGGAAGATGAGAATTCAATCAATTCTGTAATCTTTGGTTCCGAAAAATGA
Source organism: Magicicada septendecula (assembly GCA_034769895.1). NCBI lineage: Eukaryota > Metazoa > Arthropoda > Insecta > Hemiptera > Cicadidae > Magicicada > Magicicada septendecula. Next base: position 407,692,739 of record CM068372.1, on the reverse strand, counting down.
GTAAACATTGTACAGCCGGAATAATAATAAAAAATTTTCTGATTTAAAACAGTACGTATTTAGTATACTTGTATAATCATGTAAACATCTGATGTACAAAAACATCAAATTTGTTGTTCCTATAAACCTTCAATTCCAAACTAAGTACAGATCCAACGACACAAAAATCGTTACGGATTACAGACTTTTCTTATGGTCGATGCAATAGTTTTAAATACCGTGTGCAAACCGCCCCATTTGTGACCTGCGATATAAAACATATTTTTACTTAATCGCATTATCTACTTAACTCAGGACAGGTAGGAAAGGGAAAAATTTAAAAGGACACGGCTAGCTTTAAAACCTGACTAAGTATGGGGTTTTAATAAGGGCGAGCAGTTAACAGTATATCCTTGTTAAGCTCTGTTAATAAATAACGCTTATTACGTCCGTGTGTTAACAGTCTACTGAGCTCCCAATTTGCATCTATTAATTTTTTAAACGGTAACTTGTGTTAACATAATCGCACCCAGTATCACATGCGAGATGCCTTGCACTTGTTAGTCCTATATTTAACACAAACCTATATATATATATATATATATATATATATATATATATATATATAGTCCTATATATATATCACATGCTCATCGACATGTAACGGTCACTCATCGTAAGAACTACGGCATTTAAAACCTATCAGCTATACTGCAACACATGGAACTCGCACTGAGATAAACTAAAAATAGGTCTATGTTGACTGAATATGTCGTCATCATTTAATTCATTAAAATGCAGCGGGAGAATATTTTTCGGGTGTTACATGGAATTTTTCAACAATGGGTCGAACAACTCGTGTCATGCTTCGATAATTGTGTAAATAATTTGGCAATTTCTTTGAAAAATGAATCTTCAGTTGTACTTACATTTAAGTTAACAAATTTCCTTAAATATTGTACATCTTCTTCTTCTTCTTCTTCCGGACATCTAAAGGCCGGGATGGTCCTTGGTTTCCGCCACCACTCCTCTCCACATCTCTCTCTCTCTCTCTCTGTTGCAACGTTCATCCAGTTTGTACGCCCATTTTTCTTACCCCTTCCTCCACCTCATGTAGGTCTATCCATCGCCTTCTGGGTCTGCCCCTTCTTCTTCTTGTTCTTTCAATGTTTCCATTTAGCACTTGCTTGGGCAGTTTCGCCTGCGGCATTCTCTCCGTCACAGCCAGCTTTATCTGCTTTGCCTTTATGAAGCCCACAATATCTTCACGCTGCAATATTTCATCAATTTCAGCATTTCGAAGGCATCTCAACTCTCCCGCTTCCATTATTAGGCCGTATACATATTTCTCACTATTTTATTTTTGAATAGTTATTGATACAGCCGTGAGTGGCCACGCTTCAGCTCCGCATGTCACGACTGGTCTGATCAGGCTTTTGTAGATTTTCATTTTGGTTTTACGAGACATAAGCTTGGACTGGAGAATATAACACATTACACAAATAAAATATTACACGTATTGTTTTTTTACGCTAGTGTAGCTAACTTTTTGACTGCCCATTGTATTAGCAAATTCAATGCTCTAATAATTTGTTTAGCACTAGGTACCGTCATTCAACACCTCTTGAGCTAGTACCACGTCTAGGTGTATAACCAATTCCAGATATAGGAACGTTTCATACCCCGCAATTTTTCTTCTTCTATATCTAAATCAGTCGCTTCTTAGATAGTATGTACTGTATATCTTGGCTTTCTGCAAAATGTATCTATACGTTTAGCTGTAGATTTATTATTAGCTTAGAGACTAAAAGTCAGAAAGGAAGTGCGAATAAATTATATGATTATTTGGGAATTCACTAACGTTTATGCTTACAAAAAGAATACACATATTAAATACTTACTTACTTAATCCTTAGCTTTTCTACCTTTCGGTGTAAAGCTATGTTGGAGTTGAGTGCTCTGATGTCGTCTTTTTCCACATATCCTTTCATTTCTTTCTATCTCCTGCGAGCTCCTTTATTTTCTCCCATTTTACTCCTCTTCTTTCTGCAGCTGTGCAGGCTTCATCCTTCCAGAGCTTTCTCGGTCGTCCTCTCTTTCTTTTACCTGTTTCTCTGGATTCAAACACTTGCTTTACCAGTCCACATCCTCATTACATGTCCCAGCCATCTAAGTTGTGCTTGTTCTACTGTTATTGCTACAGGAACAATATCTAACTTTTCCTAAATATTTCATTTCGAATTCTATCTTTTTTTTGTCTTCCCTTTTATTTTTCGAAGAAACCTCATTTCAATACTAGTTAGCTTGCTTTTTATTCTCTCATTTGTTGTCCATGTTTCGCTTCCGTAAGTTAATACTGGCTTCGTGATTTTTCTGACTATTTCTGTTTTTATCCTAGTGTGTATTTATTTTTTACCCAGTAAACTTGATTTAATACTACTGAATAATCTTCCTGTTTTCGGTACTCTTTCATTTATTTCTTCCTCTAAATTCCCTTTGCTGTTAATCACTACTCCCAGATATTTATAACTTTTTACTTGTTCTAAATATTTTCCATCAAGTTTTATACTGTGGTTCTCTTCTGAATTTCCTATTACCATAGTTTTAGTCTTCTGTATATTAATCTTTATGGTTTTTTTTTCTAAGTTCTTCATTAAATACCTTTATGTTATTCTGTAACTGTTTTTCTGTTTCTCCTATAATTATTAAAACGTCTGCGTAGCACAATTCTGTTATACACATATTAAATATAAAAGATAAAGGCGAAATAAGTTTATAAGCAACTATCATACAGCCGATCTGCTGTCCAAATGGCAACTTAATAGTCTGTACGACTGTTAGCCATTAATTGACAAGCTGCGTTGTCGCTGAGCAAACTTTAGCCAAACAAGTAACAGTAACTTACTGAGCGCCGTATGCAAATTGGAATCGTTCGGTTAAGTTAATTAAAAACGTTTATTTACGGCGTTACAGAATGCAAATTAATGCGGGCGAAGCGGTGGTGATGAATTGCTAGCGAAGTGTCTGCCGACTGCGTACCGACGCAGCCTTGTTTGGGACCGACGTTTGTAAGCGCGCTCTGCCGCTACTACTGTGTAAAACGAGTCAGTCCTAACGTCAGTTGTTTGGCAATATACTGTATATACTGAACTCTATATTTTACTGCCAGTGTATCGTATTATAGTATACTAGCTGTTACCCGCGGCTTCGCACGCGAATATCTGACTTTTAAGGAGTATTTTAATATAATTTTTATTGTCTATGTCTATATGGCGTTCTGTCAGCTCGTATAACAATTTTGTACTCATTAGTCAAATTCTCTCCAAAGGTGTTTTCAACACTTGTATTATTTTACCTTGTACTAAATTATTATGTTGGTGCAACAGCCTTTGGAGATTAAAAAGTACCCGTTTATAAAGCCTTGGGAAATACTTATAAAGTACCTGTTAAATCAAAAACACTAAATTCTTTATTTTAAATGTTACTGTATCGGAAGCATTGTATAACACATTAAACGTTATGTTTTCTCAACCATGGATTTTATTTATTTCAGCAGAAAAGCAAAAACCATAAACAGTTGTCACCTAACCCCGCAAATCAAAACAACACGTATTTTCGCTTTGCATTAAGTAATAGGACAATTTACAATTAGTACACTTCTTCTTTTCTACATCGTAATATATCGATACAATCGCATATTATGTAAAACATCGAAAATGTACTGCAGGAATGGGTAAATGTACAGTTCCGATCCCGCTAAATAGGTTTTGTTTATTTATTTGTTACTATGGTAGGCTAATTAATTCTGGTCTCCATGGTGTTGCTGACATCTTTAGTAGTAGTATTTAATATATTTCATTACTTATTCATTGCATCATCAGAAATACGTATAAACATAAATTTATAATCATTAAAGACAATTACAAAACATATAGACGTATCTGTATACAATATTACAAAACATGTGGACACTGTCGCATATTAGAAACATTAAAAACTGCAGGAACCGATAAAGGTACAGTTCCGATGCCGCTAAATATCATTTGTTCATTTACTTGTTACTATGGTAATTAATTCTGGTCTCCATGATGTTATTGACATCTTTACACGCGTCAACGAAAAGGCATAATTAAGTGGGCCTAAATCATGGGAACGGGGCAAAATATCAAATTCCAAGTTAGACAGTATTTTTCGCCTTGTGTCAAAGGTTACCTCTACAAAATTTAGTGGTAACCGGTGTAACGGTGTGGATTTGTATTCAGTACCCATAAATCTTCAGAATTTGAGTTTTATATATATATTGCGACAGTACAATCATATGCTGTACTGTGCATTTAATAGATCAAATAAATATTTAATTTAAATTTATAAATATGTAATAAATAAGCAGGTATGAGATTGAAAGCTGAATTTATGTTAAAAATACTGCACTGCATGTAGACAGACAGGAACTGACCTGACCACTCACGTGACTGTCGCTGAGAGTGTACAGTAGTAAGTGATGTGTGTGAGTGAGGCCAGTTAGAGCATGAAAGTTTGCAATCTCACCCTGAATAATTGTCAAATTACAGTTTTTATTTAATTATAAGAAAACCATAAATGGTAAGAAAAATTCAAAGACTCCTAAATATGTATAAAATTAATACGCATGTGTAGTGAGAAAACGGCGTCAAAAGGATGCGCAGTGCGAATTCAGTGCGATTTTAAATGCGTAGTAATTACATGGATTATTCTATTACGATGGTAATTACGTTGGACATGTGTAATTAAATCTTCCATCGTTAGAGGACCCTGTAGTTCACATTAGACTTTGCCATTGGCAGAAATGTGCGAAAATATGAAATTGGACGAGAGTGGGAGAACTGACGCCACTGAACAATTTCAAACAGGCAGAATTCTGTCCCAACAGGAGCTGTACGATGCTCGATTATAAATAGGGCACCAGAGAAGCCAGCCTTCTTCTCAATCAGTCTTCAGTAGAGGCGGGAGGCTCTGTCCATTTACGACGCGAATTTTTAAATTTTGTTAATTGAACAGTAGATGCGGACGGACGCTATGTTCGTCAGAAGTGCAAAACAGTAACTCTTAATCTGTTTCCGAATATGAATATAGACATACTTTACGATGTCTACACACACAAACGTCCGTCAGTCAAGACAAGCTACTATGTTACATCATGCAGAGGAACGCTATGCTGAACAATAGAGGCGTCTGCTAGAACTACAGCAGCAGGTGCAGAGCAACCTCTCACACTATACTACATCAACCAGATGGGACCATGATAGACGAGTAACTGGAGGACAACAAGTGGAACCTGGGGACGTCCAGGGAACTCCATCAGAAGAGGACCTACGGATCAACGGAGGACATGAGTATGAGCTACAAAATCGAGGTGACAGATAATCCATTTATAAATTTTAAATGAGAAACTAAAGACATTTAAAAGAAATTTTGAAATTTAAACATGAATAAGAGTTTATGTAAAATGTAGATAAAGAAGTTCAGAGAATCTGATTTAAATTTAATAAAATATTTTCTTTGATGTTTAACGATTAATTTAGTCAATTTCAATTTTATTTTAATGTTTGTAGAGCAATCAATGATAACTATGTATGCAATACATAAATTAACGTAGTTGAAAATTATATATATATATAAAAAAAACTGCAGTAAACCACACTGTCAGACTGAGCAGTCGAGTTTCAATATTAACAAATAAGTATTTAGAACATAACTTTGTTACAGTAGAATATAAGATTTATTTAATGATAAATGTACTGCAACATTTGAACGTTTCAAGCGAAAAATAATGAATATTTATGGCGAATGAAAGTGAGATTTTTAAACATGCTTGTGGTTTATAAATAAAAATTATGAAAATTCGTTACACTTCAAACAATGACTACTCTTATTACCATTACACCCAAACTCCATTAATTGGTACACTTTACAAGTAATGTTATATAAATTTTGGCACTCCACAAATTAAATTACATTTAAATTTGCAACCTGTGTGTTGTTGTAATATATATATATATATATATATACATATACTAAGAATGTAAAATAATAAATATAATAAAATTAAACGACCCATTAGGATGTTATTTTAGATACGTTGATGACACTCTGTACATTTCCCAAAACAATGGTATAAATATAAATAAAATATTCAACTCCATAAATAATTTACATTCTAAAATAAAATTCACGTTAGAAGAAGAATCTAATAATAAATTAAATTATTTAGACTTAACAATAAAGAAAAATGAAATAAATTTTGAATACTCAATATACAGGAAACCTTCTCAAACTGACTTAGTAATACCAAATACTTCTAATCATCCTCCCCAACACAAAATGGCAGTATTTAGTTCCATGATGTACCGAATGCTTAGGATCCCGTTAAATAACACAGAAAGAAACAAAGAAAAAAGTTATCCAACAAATAGCAGTTAAAAATGGAAACAAAATAATAAATATTAATAAATTAGAAAATAAAATTAAACATAAAATCACTAATAAAATTCCTAAGAACACTACATTTAAAAATTAACCTATTAATAATAATATAAAATATACAACCTTCACTTATTACGGAAATATAACTCAAAAATTAATAAAATATTTAAAGATACTAATTTAAAAATATCTTATAATACAGATAATATAATTTTTAATAAAATAAAACCTAAAACTAAATCCAATACTCACAATAAAAATGGAATATATAAAATAGAATGTCCAGATTGCAATAAATTTTACGTGGGCCAGACGAAGAAAAAACTACGAGATAGATTCGTTCAACACCGCAATGCATATTTAAAACCAAATATTTATAAATCTAATTTAGCCACACATTGTCTAAATAATAAACACCAGTTTCGAAACATTGAAAATATAAAATTAATTAAAACAAAAAGGTCAAAAAATGAATATTTGGGAAAATCTTAACATTTACAAACACAATAACAATAATTTATTAATTAAAGAACAAACCCAAATAAAAACAAAACAAGACGATCTATTTAAAATTATAAATTTACTAACAAATAAAAATAAAAATGAGTAAAATATAAACAAAATTTCAATATAACCGAGAAAACAGCTGCTGAAGAAAATAAACATTAAAACAATCGTTAACTAATCGACCTAAATCGATTATCAGTTATTTTATTTTACATTAAAATCGATACAAATTCGATTATTCGTTAATTTTATATTAATAGAATTATTTCGATTGTTATTAATTCACTTAGAAACCTCTGATGATACTGATATTTTTCAGTGAAACGTGCGTCAGGTGTTAAAAAGTATATACAATATTATCTACTTGCAGAAGAAACAAATTGAAAACATCACAAATTATATAATTAATGCAAGAAACTTCGAGTTACTAATATAGAAATGATATAATAATATATATATATATATATATATATATATATATATATACACATAATAATTGTCAGAGCAATGTGATGAGAAGGGAGTGGCCCAGGTAAAGTTAGTTTACTTCATTAGAAATAATCGAAACCTGACCGGAGCAAGTAACCTATTACAAGACGGACACACACGCCATCTTATCAGATATTTGTAAGCGTGTTTCGTGAATATTAAAACAGTCTTATACGATAACCGAGAATATTTTTTGTATAGACTAGTCCCATTTCATAAAGACTAGAGCTGCTAACTCCAGCGCTTCATTTCACGTCCCACATCTTTTCGTCCTTTCCGTTTGCTTGCGTTTGGAGACGCGGCAATTCAGTTAAGAAATCCCTACCAATTTAGCCGACCCCATCGAATATACATGTACTTGCCGTACATCTACGTTTCTTATGCGGTCTTGAAGAGTAGGGCCTATATCTTGCCACGCGCCTGAGAAATCTCATTTCGGCCGCTTGAATACGATTGGCCTGCGATTTCATTAAAATTCAATTCTCTGATCCATAGAGAATGGTGGGGAGAGCCATCACCTTCTACAACAATAGGTGTGTTTCTTTACTCGTTGATTTTAGAGTTCTCCTGATGGTCCCGCACTTATATAGCTTCTTCACCACGTCATCGTTTGTAATGTAAGACACATTTTAGCCCATGTTCAAAATTACTGACCTGCTCCAGAACAGTACCACGAACAACACATTTTGCTCGTACGGAATGAACTCCACAAAAGCCACCTCCTTGGTCGTCACTGTGGAGGTCTGTAATCCAGAATCCTTGCAGATTCGACTCTGTAAGTGTACAGCCATCGGCAAGCCGCTTACCAAATTCGATAGGATATCCTGGTCACCAGCAAACAAAAACGTGTCAACTGCGAATTTGCCAGTCATAAAATGCTTCGGTAGGTTCATCTGCAAATTATGTATGACATCGTCTATACATAAATTAAAAAGAGTTGTTAATGGGTTCTCTTGTCGTACTCCATAATTGATGAGGCTAACACTAGGAGTTGTACTCCGTCTGGCTGTCTCTATTAAGATTTTATTTTCCACACAACGGTTGTATGGCTCTAATGAGATGTTGCAGGTTTACTTTTTTGTCATTATTGCCCACAGCCTACTCCTTTACACTATCAAATGTCGATGAAAGCGATGTACGTGGAGAACTGATATTCTCTATGCTTTCGAATCGCTTGGGTTATTGTGAAAATGCAATATAAACATGATCTGTCCTTCATGGAACCATACTAGGCTTACGAAAGAATAATCTCAGTTACTGTATTCAGTCATTTTGCTAGGATAGATGCATAGCCTACAGCCTACAATTTTAAGCCGTGTTAAGCAGGCTGACTCATCTATAGTTACCACAGCCGTGTTAAGCAGGCTGACTCATCTATAGTTACCACAGCCGTGTTAAGCAGGCTGACTCATCTATAGTTACCACAGCCGTGTTAAGCGGGCTGACTCATCTATAGTTACCACAGCCGTGTTAAGCAGGCTGACTCATCTATAGTTACCACAGCCGTGTTAAGCAGGCTGACTCATCTATAGTTACCACAGCCGTGTTAAGCAGGCTGACTCATCTATAGTTACCACAGCCGTGTTAAGCAGGCTGACTCATCTATAGTTACCACAGCCGTGTTAAGCAGGCTGACTCATCTATAGTTACCACAGCCGTGTTAAGCGGGCTGACTCATCTATAGTTACCACAGCCACTACGGTCTCCTTCCTTGGATATGGAGACTAACTCTGCCGTCTGCCAATCTTTGGTAACATGACCAGTGGTTCAGCACAGCTTAATAAAGTTCAATACGATCATGCAGAAAGGCAGTGCATACTTTACAAGCTCGAACTTGCTGCTCGGCGATTTTCTATTTTACAGCATTGTCGTGCAACTAAGGATTCATCTACTGCTATTTGATCCACACATTCCTGAAATCGTTAAATAATTTTTAATGCAATATGAAATTAAACAGGTGAAATTTGAGTTTGTATTGTCACTAAACTTGAATTTACCAAGTAAATTCCTGTACACAATTCTATTTACTGGTCCACACGTACGTAAGCGCGGAGATGTGGAAATATAGGGAACAACTTATAAGTCGGTATTCTGCCCAATGGAAAAATGTAATCGCTATACGGGTAACAACTTTCAATGCAGATGAAACTAAATTATGTAGGAACTCACTTGACACACTCTCGGGCATACATCGGAAACTGAACGGGTCGCTTTACGTTAATTTCCTTATTCAGCGATGATTGAACGATTATAAGCTTCCATTAAAGGAAACTTGGCCAAATCCAATTACAGGGATGCATTAACTCTTTTTTTTAGCGTTGTGAAAAGAACCGACTTCTGCAGGAAACTGGTGTATGGTAACTTTCTGTTTCTATTTAACCGAATACGGCAGTACCTCGTGACGAGGAGACAAACTGCATTTAACGCAATAGCAGGTGTACTGTTTCTATATGTTCGTACTCGGTCTACAACTATTAATATATTTGTTCGATGTTAGTAACAAACAATCAAAATACTCCCATATTTATCAACTGTCAAATAAAATAATGGTTTCGTTATCGCAAACAGAATTATCGCTGTTGCACACCACTTTAGATACGACCGTTCACCCTCGCAAGGTAATGGCAACCCAGCGAGAGGTATCCTGCCTAGTATACCCCCCCCCAAAATTGCCGTTCGGATCCGGCGTTAAACTGTAGGTCCCATATACCTGTGAGAGACTCAGTATCACACGCACCACGGATATGTATCATATGCGGAGAAACCAGTCGAAAGACTGAAGGACTATGAACGAACACCACTATGGAAAAATTATTCCGATTAGCGCTTTCAAGCTTCTCAGCCCATCGTCAGATCGGAAAAAATTTGTATTATGCAAAAGTGATAATTCTGTTTGTGATTATAACCACTAACACAACTTTCTTAATTAAGTTTCGTTATCGACCGTCGGAAACGTGGTATACAGCCTACGTAAGGCAGAAAGGCAATATTAAGCCAAACAGAGCCCAGCAATCATTTTCTTTGCCAAGTACGTTTGTTTTTATTCCTTTCAGCTATACTCGTATTGGGATTGAATGCGACATAAAAGTTTCTAAAAGTGAAAGAAAATGCCCTTCGCATCAATCCCAAAATTTTGAGAACAAACATTTCATGGGAAGTTTAATTAACAAACATTTCCAGTTTTGTTAATTTTATTACCAGCCATCTTAACAGCAACTTTGTCACTACTTATTGCCACACTGCTAAAAATACTTCGTTCTTGACGAGGGGTTTCGGTGTCTCCATCGACCTGAAGATGGTAGAGACACCGAAATGCCTCGTCAAGAACGAAGTGTTTAGCAGTGCGGCAATAAGTAGTGACAAAGTTGGCAATATCAGAGGATGAAAAACAATGCTAATAAAATACCTGATAAAAGATTACGAGAAATAGTAGATTATACAGTGGACTCACAAAATTGCAGGGAATACAAATAAATCAACTAAAGTGGCACGGACATGTTAGGTGAATGGACAGAGACAAATTGCCAGCGATGTCAAACAATATGTGGAAACAATTGAAAAACAGAGACCAGGTCGCTCGGGCAAAAGTCGGCAAGAAGAGATAAATAACGTTACGTCGCTTGTAGATTTGCGTGGTTCTCACATTTTGTCTGTCGAAAAAACTTCGTTTTATTTTTTCTTTGTATTAAGCGTTTCGCTCACACTACATATCGTTACAATTTAATTATTTTATTTTATTTTATTACAACAATCCTGTCACATTATTCAAAACCGGTTTTCCAAACTTCTGACAACTTACAACTATCGTCTAGGTTATCCTCTAAGTATCCTCTCTGATCGCCCGAGGAAAATAGTTTCTAATCTTGATTATGATCGCTTCTTTTTCCAAATAAGATGTAATGCTTATTTTTATAGCTCTGCTTCGCTATTGCTCAGTTCACCGTATCTCCTTTTTTCGTGTCCTTCATGTGTTCTTGCCCTCTCGTTAACACCTGTCTCCGAGTGTCGCCCACGTACATATAACCATAACAGCATGGGATCGTGTTGACGCCAGGAGTTGAAAGAGGTGTCTTGTTTTTCGCCGACTGTGTGTAACATTTAATCTTCATTCTGATCGGCTTGAATATACGTGTAAAGGTTTTTTTCTTCAAAATACGGCCGATTTTATCAGTAGTCCCACGTACACACGGCTAGTAAGCGCGTTGATTTTCTGAATACGATCGACTTCACTTTCTGGGGGAGACCTCTTCACTGATTTTGTATAATTATTTTTTGGAGGTTCGCCTGATTTCCATGACGTTGTGACCACTGCTGCAAACCATTTTCTTTAATTTCCATTGTTCTGTAGTGCAGTTTCACTCGTCTTAGGAAATGTGTATATGTGTACCGTTCTGTTTATTGCTAGTCCAGGGTCCAGAAGTCTTAGTTTTTTGCCGAACAGTGAAGTGATTCGGCAAATGGGTAACGATTTGTGTGTGTGACCATTTTCTACAACACCGTGCCCCAATGTTATTAACGACGCTACGCCGGGTCGAGTACTATCTAAGGGTATGATACATATTACATTCATGTCTCCTATTGGCATGAATGGAGAATGAGAAACGAAAGACGGCTCGAAAAAAGAGATTATCAGTATAACTGCACTTTTGGAAAATAATCAACTCATTGTTAAAGAGTAATGGTTTGTAGTTGTGTCACAAAAATTATAAAGCTACAGATAAGTTAGTTGCACATAAAACAATATAATACTGTACTGATTGAACACAATATTACATAGATAAATTAACTTCAATATACCCAAATACACAAATACAATAACATAAATGACTTATATTGAACTCAAAGCTCTACATAGTCATTTTATATAAACATACATTAATTTATCAGCTTTCATTTTAGTTTAAACATACATTGGAAAGTTTATGGTTATATGGCAACTAAATGCCATGAATTAAAAGCAAGTTAAGACTTCTGAATGTACGGAACTCAAGACAATGTTAAAACGATGCCCATTTACCGCGAGTTGGGAGTAGTCAACGTGACAAAATACCAACTACTCAGCATCTGTTGTTACATTTCAGACCATCGCGTAATCGTTCGTTTTCTACAACCGTTTCATCAATACAGGAGACATTGAGAAACACGTTTTTTCCGTTACTAGTGATCCGTACCAATACATTTTCAACAATACAACGCGATTTTTCGTAAAATAACTTTCATATGTGAACAATTTTTCATAATTTTGTGCAGTAAAAGATTTTAGGACTTTTATGTTCACATACTACAATATGCTTTGATGTAGTATATCTCCCGCTAAGGTCATTCGTATTAACGTCGGCTAATCAGAATGAATTTCCGGGGCACCTCCTGTTATCAGTCTTCGTCAACGACGTGCCGAGACAGCCTGGAGTCCAGATGGCCTTCTTTGTGGACGATAGGGCTGTATTTGCAGCCAATCGCAACGCAGAACGGGCTGTCTTACGACTGCAGCGCCACCTCGACTTGCTCGGGGACTGGACTGATAACTGGAGGGTGTCTCACAACGCGACCAAAAGTGTAGCCGCCCTATTCTCTAAGCGACGGAAGAACCCGCATAGGCAACTGCGCATCGGCAGGACGTACTTGCGCTGGTCCAACGAGGTAAAGTACCTCGGAGTACACCTCGACCGTCGGCTCACCTGGCGTACACATGCTCAAACAGTTCTTAAGCGAGCACTCGCTCGTCTGAGTTTATTGTTTCCACTCCTGATCAGCTCAGTCATGACCAGCAAACAGGACAAGATGATCGTCGGCGCGTATCTGTTGCCGTTCATTACATACGCTTGCCCGGTTTGGGGTTACCTCGCCAACATGCATAGAAACAAGTTGCAAAGCGTCCTCGACAGGGGGCTTCGGCTAACGGCCAAAGTTCCCCGCCGATTCGCATCTCGCCTTCTAAGGAGAGGACTTGGCGTCCGCTCCTTAGACGACACCTTGAGGCGACATGTACGCAAATTTAATGCACGTGCGGCGAGGTTCCCAGACAATCCTTTAGTGGCTGGGCTGGGCAGGTACCATATACGTCCAGGTGATTCGTGGAAACGCCCACGGTGAATACTGCGCTAGTGTAGACTAGCACAACAACGGAGAAACGGCCTGCTACAGAGCAGGTCGCCTTACTTAGGAAGGGCCATAAGGCAATAGCTCCAGAAGGCAGCTCGGAACTCAGATTTCTTTGTGGTACGTCTCTGCAATGCATCAACCACACACCCCAGAGTCAGTCAATGAATTTCCGTTGTATAGAGCTACTTCTGCCTGGCTATAAATAGAATATAAACATTCACGGAGACATAATAAACGGTGAAGCACTTGAGGTAAAACAGAGGATTGTGTCTGGGAGTAAATGGGCCTTCGACTCTTCCCTAGAAGAACGCAAAGCTTTTCTTAAAGGTAAATTCCTCTTCTGCAGGTCCTAATATCAACGCGATTTAGGGACGCAGATAAATCATAGGCCATTACAAACTATCCTGTTCGAATAACATGTTTCGTAAAGTATGCGTTAAAATTTTTAAATATAACTGAACGTAAACTCCTAGTGGATACAATTGAAAAAAAGGCGAATTTCTTAATTTTAAGTGTACATACACGTTTGAGTAAAGAAACTATTTATGTAAACATGTCACAATACAAGCAGTAGCCTAAGACTTGTACAACGCGTATCTACTACCGTAACGTTCCACGTGAATAAGTGAACCGCATTTTTGAGTGAACTATATCATTTATTGTCACAGACGTCTGCAAAGTTTCAGTAACGCGATGAGGCGTAATTACTTTTTTAATCAAATTTTCTTCGACAATTTTCGTTTGGAGCAGCTGCAAACTCATACTATAGTTCTACAAATCTCCTCCGGAAACTTTAGTTAATTTGAATTGTCTTATGCAGATAAAACTGCTGAACATTCTCTATTAATTTACTCTCTCAAATGACAGTGGGGACTAAGGATGAAAACTTCGTTTAGTGATGTAATCAGCAGATGTATCCACAGCCATTTTTTGAGATGTTTCATATACTCTGATCTTTAATGCGCCACATAGGCCTACATAAAGAATCAATCTTAGCTATAACAAAAGGACAACCTGTGATTCAATTCGGCCAACGAACGCGGTATGATAAATACCCAGTGTAAGGGGAAAAAAGCAATTTTTAAATTTTTTAAATTTATTTCTCGACATAGTCCCCGTTTAACTCGATACATTTAGACGAGCAAAATTTCAACTTTTTTAAACCATAAAAAAAACAATTATTTGTTGAACTCTGGAAAATATGCCGCTTTTCGGCGATGACCTCCTCGTTTGATGTGAACTGTTTTCTGCCAAACCAATTTTTCATATTTGGAAACAAAAAGAAATCGCAGGGGGGCAAAGGTGGAGAATACAGTAGATGAAGCAACAATTCGTAGCGTAATTTGACCAGTTTTGCTGTGCGTTGTCATGTTGTAAGAGCACTTTTTCACCGCCAAACGGGCCGTTTTCTCTTCAATTCACCGTCGAATCGGCATACCGGCATTAAGCAAATCGGCATCCATCAGGCCGATAGTTTCTCATGTCCATTTTTCATGAAGGATATTGTCTACGCGTTCAGTTGAGACGTTACACAGGTAGCAACCTCTCTGATTTTCAGCTGGCGACCTGCTAACATGCTAACACGATTTCGTGGGTTTTGTCGACTATATCCTCCGTAGTCGCCTCAATTTGACAGCCTGGGCGCTCTTCATCAAAGATGCATGTTTGACCGTGCTTGAATTAATTGAACTCAAGACATCGAGGGTGCATAGTCCTTACAAATCGCATTCAACTTCTCTTTGATTTCCTCGCACGTTTTCATATGGAAAAAAGAAATCGAATTAATGACCAATATTGCTATTTTTCCACAGTTGCAAAATACATAAACACGGCCACTTTCAACAGCTGTGAAAACACAACTACTCACGAAATCTATTTGACATTTTAACAACGTCTACTTAGTAATGCAGATTTGTGTTAGTAGCGCCCCCAGTTGCCAATCACAGGTACTTATCGTACCGTCCTCGCACGATTTCATTAATTAAGAGCCATAATTGCATCTTATAATATATTTCACATTCCGGTACTCACACCAGAAAGCATACAATTGTATGAATACGGGCGAGCGAGGCTGTAGCCTACAAATTGTGTTGGCATTATATCTTTGCTGTCCATAAATGACTTTCTATAATGTTTATACGTACAAGCGGATGTATGCACAAGCACATAATCGCGTTGGTTGTGTAATCATTTAATTGTGTACACATACGTGTGTTAGACGTGGTGGCAAATACAGTAGGGTCTCGATCAACCGAGCTTCGCTTTCCCGAGGTCTCACTTAAGCAAGCTGAGTTTGCTTAATAGTCCATACAAAAAACTGTATGACGTTCCATATTGAAATATTATATTTTTGTACCCATGATATAAAGTGAAAATGACGTGCAGCAGCTGACTCAGACTGAAGTGATGACTGAGTGAATTAATTTTTAAATCAGATATCTTGACAGATACTATGATGAAAATAAGAAGAATAAGGAGACGCAAAAAAAACTGAATTAATTTTAATAATTTAATAAGCAGCATGTTGCTTCGGAAGTTTATTAAACGAAAATTAATCTGACACCAACAGTACCAGTTGCAGTGTGCTGAAATATAACATTAATTTTATGTTCAGTACTTCAAATATAAGTTATACTGAGAATTGTGTTTTGTAAAAATAAATAATAATTTTGTTACGGTCTCAGGGTACGGAGATTTCCGACATCCAAGTCCAACATCAGCTCCAATTACGTCGGATAAGCGAGACCCTACCATATTTCAATTTTCATTAAATTAAAAAGTATAAAACTTATTGCTGGGTGTGTGTACACGGGCTCGCATGGCATGGTTTTCGGAGTGCGAGTTAGAACAATAAAAAAAACCTGCTGACATGAAGCTTCTGTGACTAAGAGCTTCAGATTGCTTCATACGGAAGGATGCTTCTTGCTATTAGACATTGAAGATCATTTCTTGCGCTTGTAGTTTCAGATTAATTGTTTCCAAGTGATTTCTTACTAAATATGCATATCCTTTCAGGCGTGGACCAATCGAGCCAGTATAGTTATCGCTATGCGTATCCTCTGTTTTGTGTAGAGTCACAATATGTCCTCAAATTCTATTGATTTTTTTTTAATTTCTACTGATTACGTCACTTTGAACATATCCCATATGCACACACAAAGTTCGTCCATAATATTCCAACATTTCAATTTCGAAGTTACACAAGCGAACACACAAAGTTCCAAACATGCACAAATAAGCCCGTGTGAGAACGCACGCACGCGCACGCGCGCACACACACACACACACACACACACACACACACACACACACACACTTATCTCATTAGCTACAAGGTTTTTAATTAACGATAACACTGTTTTTTTTTTTAAACACACGCCGTTTTGATTGCCTTGACACCAAACGTTCAACGTGAAAGTCAACGTTGAATGTGGTCTCAGTGGAGCTACTGACGATGCCCCATCGTAACAGGGGCGAAACGTTTGGTTTCCAGAGCAGTAAAACGGCGCGGGTTAAACTAAAAAAAAAATAATAGTGTTATTATTAATGAACACCGAGCAGACTGACGAGCGAGAAACTATTTCATTTATTTAATTAAAATCAATCAGAAAATATGAGTACATTCTATAACATGTACCATACGTATAATGACGATCAAATGTTTAGCAATATAACCTCGGTAATTTTGTTTTGTATCAGGGATCCTCTGTCTCCAAAAGCAGTTGCAATAATAGATTTTGATGTGCTTCTAATATACGACGGTGACAATTACATTCCCACAGAATAATCACTTCTACGAATTGTGTACGTGGATCCATGTGAAGAGCTTGATTAGACACATACCAAGTACGTCTGCTAGAATTTTCAATATTTATGACCGAGATCGACTTACAAATAAGGAGATCACTTTATAGTTGCTTAGTAAGTTACGCGCACACTGTACCATATATCTCGCCTATGTTAAAGTTACCAAATTTATGTACCTTTTCCTCAGTAGTTGGGTTTACATTTCTGAAATGCTTACCTTACCTTTGAACATACTCCTTCTATCAATACGATACAAAAAAGTCGAATTTAAATTATGATTTTTTCAAAATGTGATCAAATGATTTCCAGAGAATTGTTTTTTGAAAATTTTTATTATTCACCTTGAACCTTGAAAATTTTCAGTTGTATAAACCAAGCATTAGTAACATACTGTAAAAATTTCATTACACTAGAGTATTTAGTTTCTGACGTAAAAGGTACAATGAGTACGAAAAAATTTAATTTTCAGAAATCGGGCATTAACGTTCTGGGAGTTTACATATGAAGAAATTTCTGAGCCCTGCATGATATCAAATACTAAGTTACCACCATTAAATTCATAATTACTAAAACGATCATACGATGCTTTATTAGTCGTTATATTCTGTTCAGAAACATTTTTTGAGGCGCTTGGAATACATATTGTGGTTCACATATATACTCACTTCTTCTTGAATTAGGCCTATACTATTTACAACATAAGCTTATACAAAACGTTTGTAATTAATGTTGATCGTCTTTTAGGTCCTTCTTTTTGTTTCTTGAACAATTTGTTACATCTTGGGGAAATTAAATTTTCGTATTATAATAAACATTGAAATAAACAGAGCTGTAAAAATGGCTATCTGTTACAAGGGATTGAAAAATTACTATTTCTCATTTTTTTAAACATAATTTTGAGGCAATTTAATATTATTTTATCATAAATCAAAAATAGAAAATCGACAATTTCTGTACCCGAAATGGTTAAGGGTGCCCTTAAGCGAGCGTAGATTAATACGAGCAAGAGAAAAAAGTAAAAGGAAGAGATAAAAGCTTGAATGATAACATTTGAGAAATCCCTTCCTCAAACGCCGAAGAGAAAAAAAATATATAAAGCAGAGAAAGAAACATTAAACTTCATTGAAGATTCTTTGTTATTTTCGTTAAAAGAGCAACAACCTTGAAATGTTATTTTGTACTAAACTGACACGGTACAAAGTTTAACATGAAAGTACGCTAGTGAAAAGAATCTGACGATGGCGACAGGGAAGGGAAATTACACAGTATAAATAATGTCTCTAATATTGTGAGACACGTCTGCCTGCTTCCGCTACAAGTGAAGACATTAAAGAGTTTTTTGCTCGTGTTTTTGTAACGGCAAGGGGCGCCACACTGAACAAATATACTGTTAGCTCGCTCAAACACATGTGCCTTCACAAAGATACACGCGATGCTGCACACACAAGAGCAAAGGCGGGCAGACTGAAAACACACGCTACGAACGTCATAACACACGAGCGGAAACATATTTTAAGTGAGAGTAGTCATTTGTATCTTCAGTATATTATAAAAATTGCTTTCTACTGAGAGCTATCTCATTGGTTCCACCGAGTGTTCTTTATTCTTTTTATTTTTGAAATACTTTAGATATCACCCAACGAACAAACGTTTACGCGAAGAGCATAAATCATATTTAATATCAATGCAAAAGAATTTAAAGACACGAGAAGCAAATTTAATGAAATTTATCCACCTATGTGGTGCCGATGGTTACCTACGCGATCCCCGTTTGGGGCTACTTGGCCAAGACTCGTAAGCGAAAGCGTCAATCTCTCCTTGACCGAGGATTGAGCTGGGCGTGTAAAGCCCACTACCTGACATCGAACAAAACCATCCGTGACTCCCTGCGTGTCCGTTCCCTGGACGCCATTATACGGACACTGTCCCGCAAATTTTATCGCCGCTCCGCCCGATTCCAGGGCAACCACCTCCTTAGCGCCCTCGGTCGCTACCACTCTGTGCCAGGAGAATCTTGGACCCGGCCTCGGCGTACTCTCACCCTCAATTAACTGACACTTAATTGGCACCCACGGCCGGTAGCAGGCCACACCCTCAATCCAGCCCCATCTATCATCCCTGCGGCAGGAGCTCTATTTGAAACTCGGGACGCAGTATACGAGCGGGCGACGGGCATGGCCTTCGCCTCTGGTCACAATGAAATTTAACTACTTTAAGAGTTCAGTATTTCACTACAAAAGACTGTAGATGCTCACTATCGACTGTAACAGACAATTGTCATACACAAATTAAAAACTGCGACAAAGTTTCGAAAAACAAGTTTCTACGCTTTTATTAAACTTTTATCTTGGCAATAATCTCATTTAATGGTATAAGCTTTAAACCTACTTTTCGATGGTACAGTATCGTAAAGTACAGTACTCAGTCTGACATTAACCATCGTAAAATTCTGAAAAAAAAGTTATGCTGAGGTCCGACTTAATATTACATACATAATGGCAGAAACACATTTTCTCTGCTGTCAATACTGTTGTAGTATTCAGTGTTTATACTAAAAAATTCCGTTCAGCCTTTCATTGTTTTCAGAAGGTCATCGTATATTCTCTATTTCCTCGTCTTTCCAAATTTTTCTATTCCAGAACACGTTCTTGAAACAACTCATTCGGACTTCACTACTTTGTCTTTATCCATTTCTTTGTTAAGTTACGAAATATAGCTCCATATAGTCCCCTGTATGACGCGCAAACAGAATTTTACAGGCCCATCTTACGGAAACATTTATAAATTAGAAATATAATGAGACGAAAAACAATTGAAAGCGTTCAGAAGTGTAGGAAAAATTTTTCGTTTATATACAACAGACTCTGATAATCAGAGTCTTTTGTTAATTAATAGCAATTATTATTTAACAGTTAATAGTTACAGTATAAATATTAAAATTAATAGTAACAGTTAATTGAAGGTATATTTACCTGAAAAGCATAAAATAAAATTATAACAAGCCTTTGAAAATTCAGACCAACCTAAAACACACACTGTTTAGAATTTGTGTTACTCTATTAGAAGTTGTTTTCTACTTTTATATTAAAAACCAAAGTAGTTGTTTTCGAATTGACAAACTGTGTCTACGAAGAGACCTCACGCGCCTTCTAAGACTGGCAAGAATTTAGCTACTTCAGAACGCCGAGCGATTTGTCTACGTTGACTTCGTTATCATTTCGACAGTAACGACGAAAGCTTGTCTTTTTCTGTTACAAAGTCGGCAAGTTACACTTGTCTATCTCCAGAAACTTGGGTTTTTCCTGGGGAAAGAACGTCAGTCGCGCGTATTAAAATTTAATATTCCTTTTTTCCACTGCCTAGCATTATGTTGCGCTAAACAAAATTCATGTGACGCGGCCCAGTTATATTTACTTTTGTGTATATTATTACCTATAAATTTCATCGCGTATGGTTAGGATTAAGTTCTTTCATTCTTTATGAGCTGTTTCTTCACAAAGTAGAAATAACGAACTGGTGTAGACTATAAACAGTACAACGGCTGTATAAACCTTGTAACCGCTAAAAGGTACAATAATTCGAAGTATACGCATACTATAAAAGACTAAAAATCATGTATATATAAAAGGTACAGCCAATTCCTTAACTGCGTTTATGTTTTAATATATGCACAAGTGGACTGGCTTTCCGTCTACTGCAGTGGCGGCCCGTGCTTAGGTTGCAAAACCCCCATTAAATCCCGAATTGTATTTTAAATTATGGAATTATGAATAACACAAAAACTAATAACAGTGTTTTGAAGCTAAATCATCGTAATTAATCATTTCCCGAAAGAAAAGCGCAGAGGAATACTAAAAACCGTACACGCTCTTGTCGCGGTGAATGCACCAACTGTAACGCGCTTTGTATATGGAGAAATACAATGGAGTAGTGCTCTGGCTGGCTAGACTCGAGTGTTCCTATTACAACGGTATAGGCTCGCTTGGTGTGATTAGGGACTGCAAACCCCGCTTAGACGTCACGGCGCCACCAGTCTGTTGGTAAATAACACGTGGTGCGCCAGGTTGAAATTTGTAAGATAAGTTGTTATGTTACTTGAGTTAGTTAGTGTCGGTAGAATTTTTTATAAAGATTGTTGTTGGTGTCAGTTAAGTGTCAGTCCAATTCATCGTTAAATTAAATAATAGTACATTTAAAGGATTAAGGTGTCATAGTGTAAGATATTTATTATATTTAACTGGTAGGACGCAATGAATTCTGTCGAAAGCTGTTCAAATGAGTTAACGAAAAAGCTGTTCAGTTTACGTTCTATTGAGGAAAAAAGTGAAATAAGAGAGTAGGTAGGCCTACACCAGATCTTTCAAATTTTAAGCAAAGTGTAAAATCAGGTAACAGAATATTTAATAGTAAATTTAAAAAATTATGTATACAATAAATAGAGCTAGGAATTTTAAGTGCAAAATGTTGCTAAAAAAGATGCAAAAAAGGTGCTTTAATTTAGCTGAAAAAGGTGCAAAAAATGTGCGAATTTTAAATGTAAATTATCATACAAACAGCACCGAAACCAATTACATCACATATAAGGACTCAAAATTCACTCACGTATTAAAAAGTCTACCTAAAAAAAGTCCCAGAACACAATGTTATTAAAGACAAAAGTCCAGAAAAAGTACCCCATCTAGTGAGAATTGGGGAAGTTGGAAGAGGAAGTCCTGTAATTTAAACAAACTTTTGTATACTAGCAGGAGCCTTTTCCAGCAATTTCTTAATGCAAGACAGAAATTCATTTGCATATGAACATTCATCTTTTAGTGCCTCACAAACTCGATCCGATGCATGTGCAATGCAGGTCACATGTTTTGGATTAGAGTACATAGGCTTCAGGTTAGCAATAGCCAATAACATGTAAGGTGCTTGGTCCGTAAGTACTAGCCACACTCGATCATATTCTATTCCTTCAGGCCACAACACAATACACGCGTTGTTGAAACTTCGCATCACACTGGCATTGTCTGTTTTGTTCAGAAAGTATGTTTTCAACAGCTTGGCTTTTACTTGCTGTCCATTTAGTGGTGCTACTAAAATGTTTAGAACATATCTCATCTGCCGATCAGTGGTTTCATCTAGTAAAAAATATAGTAGATGCGGTGATGCCGCACAAGTTCGGTGTTCCATATTTAATTATTATAGGAATAAAATGCGGCAAAAGAGCCAAAAAAAGGTAAAAAAAGCGCAAAAAGGTGATGACATTGTGAAAAGGTGCAAAAAGGTGCTTGCATTGAAAAAAAAAGTGCAAAAAGGTGCAAACAAAACACAGTTAGGAGTGTTTATTTAATGTTTTATTTGCAAGACAAGCTAATTTGGGCATTTTAATAGCAAAAAACAATTAAGGTGCAGCACCTAAACTTCCTAGCTCTAACAATAAATATTCGTGGTTATGTGGGTGTAACACCAAAATTGTAATATTTTGCTTTCCTTTGTATTGTTTGGAGGGGAGGAGACGTGGATATTTTCTATTCAGTGAATAAAACAATTTAATAACATCCAACCCAACTGCAACCCCCAAATTTTTCAACTACCAGCTGCCACTGTTCTACTGTATTTGTGTTAGTTCGAGTCATAGGCTAAATTTATTTATTCGTGTATAGCGCGCCAACATTATTAAAAGTAAATCAAAGGAAAATGTACGCGTTATACACGATAAAATATGATAACTGCCACTAGTACGTACATTATCTGTTGCATCTGCTACAGCATTTGGCCTTCTCTGCGTTCGTCCACACGCGCGCGCGCGCGCGCACACACACACAGCCCCCCAGACTTGCTGAAGTTCGTAACCCTCCTTCAGTTTGCTTGCCATATAGGAATGGCAAGCTCTTATGACAACATTTTTTTCGGTCCACAAAGACGTTTTATTAATGCTATTGATAATACTATCGTCTGCTAGGCAGCGAAATAAAAAAAACTCGTACAACTTCATCTTGTTCTTTCAATTAGCAGTCTCTGTAATTCCATCTTTGAATTGTTTACTAGCTGAACTGCTACAAGTCATGTTCCGGACAAGGCCTTTCAGTGTCTCCACCTATGTCATAGTCGTGGTTTATGACTTGATAATGGTGGAGACACTGAAAGGCCTCGTCCGGACCATAACAAGTAGCGGTTCAGAAAGTAAACACGACAAAGTTGGAACTCGTATAACTGTCGACACACTGTTTGGTTTTTACCATACCATTGTAATTTATGGTTATTACAATAATTTCTTAAAATTGAAAATACATATTTCGATTCACAACTGTAATGTACATTATCGACACAAACGTAATTTATACAAACAAAAACACAAATGTATAATATTCGTCCACAAATGTGGTATCAAATACACGTGCTAATTTTGTAACTCATTTAAGAGAAAGCTCGCTAGAAACCGAAGACTGACTAAAAACTAACTTAACCGAACTTATTAATTATCGACTGACTAAGTTTCTGGAGATAGACAAGTAGCTTGCCGACTTTGTAACAGAAAACGAGAAGCTTTCGTCGTTACTGTCGAAATGATAACGAATTCAACGTAGACAAATCGCTCGGCGTTCTGAAGTAGCTAAATTATTGCCAGTCTTGGTTG
Organism: Magicicada septendecula; assembly: GCA_034769895.1. NCBI lineage: Eukaryota > Metazoa > Arthropoda > Insecta > Hemiptera > Cicadidae > Magicicada > Magicicada septendecula. The sequence continues at coordinate 407,668,771 of CM068372.1, read as the reverse complement.
GCGTGTATGGTTTCTTCGTAGACACTGTTTGTCAATTCGAAAACAACTACTTTGGCAATTAATATTAAAGTCAAAAACAACTGCTAATAAAGAAACTCAAATTCTAATACGCATGGCAGTGACGTCATTCACAGCCTTTTCGCTACTAGATAAGCCGTGTAGAATCGCGTAGAGCAACCTATGTTTACCTATCAATTTATAGTACTGTTGTTAGAGAACATTCTAGTGTATTGACTATACGTGATTCATACAACACACGTGGTGTATGATGTAAATATACGTGAGTCACATAACCTAGGTACGTATTATTCTAACCTACCTATTTTAACACGGATACCTAATTGTTACGTCACGGAACATTCTCGATTAATAGAGTGTGTCGTTGTACACGTTTCTCGGCTATCCCAGCAGAGCCCACCTGTAGCCTAATGTTTGTGTGCGTACATATTGCTAATTTGAGAAGAAACGCAATTATGTGACACTTATCAAGCGTCAACAATCGAGGCTGTTCCAGACAGCAACAGTCCGCGCACTGTGTTCAAGGCCAGACACGACGCTGTTTCTAGATTCTAGCTGGATTCTAGAGTGCCTGTAATACGCAGTTTGCTCGACACGTCATCCAGTAAGTGACCGATTACTTTTCGTATTTCAGCGGGGTATAAATATAAGCATCCAGCGACGGTCAGTCAGTTAACGTCGGGTGATTACTCAGTGCGTTTAAGTGGCGATGTATGAAAGTGAGGTTCAAGGTATTGTGGCGAAGTGTTATTGTGTTATAACTGTGCGGGACACTATTAGTTGACATTATTATTGCGTGTGGACAAGTTTAACTGAATTGTTGCACGAGTATAATCATGTCGATAAATTGTTTGTTTCAAACTGTTAATTGTGATTAATTAAAACTGGTGATTAGCGATTTAATTGGTGTCTTTATTTTGTTTTCCACTGTACCATACGACGTTCCGTGCGACCGTCGTAACATATGTAATGACAAAATATTTTGAATGTTATCAATGAATGTGGGTTTGTTATGAATGAATGTGGGTTTGTTATGAATGAATGTTTTCAACGAATAGGCTAACATCAGTTTGAATGTGGGTTTGGTGTTCCCTCGTACACGACAATAGCAAACGCTTCTCTCATTCTAGGACGTGGTACCCTCAGTGATAGCGCTGAGAATCTAGTTTTTCTTTATCGTTAGTACGTTAAACCTTGGTCAACAACGAATTGAAGAGCGTGCAATCCTTTGTTTCCGCCAATAGTTCATTGCACACGACTGTAAGAAATATATATAAACTTAACGAGTAAAATTAACAGCTCTTACACTGTGGTCGTGACAGTGAAGTAATAGCGGTGCAGCTATTTTTAGCCGTATGTTTTGTCTATCTCTCAATCTGTCTCCCCCCCCCCCCTCTCACACACACACACACAACTGTCATAGATTTACTTAACTAAGCGACCGTATTTAAATGTTTTCAGCGAATTTAATGTACCGTAAAATCTATAAAAAATAGCCTACATCCATCCGAGCGAGCGTGTGTGTGTGTGTTTTATGGATATACACTTATACAGGCCTACTGTAGAAACGGATCAACCAGATTCCCTAAGAAGCGACGTACACGATGCGGCCAGAGAAGATCGCGGAACAATTTCGTTAATGCTCATCGGCAGACTGTACGCAAGGATGCAATCATATTAAAGCGCTCGTACTCACACAAGGAAAAGCAATCCGCTAATGTTACAAAAAACACATTACAGGAACGGCAAATAAAATGTATTTGCGCTGAATATCAATACGCTACACACTACGACTACACTAGTACGTTAGACCAAAACGTGATTTACACACACACACACACACATCGTTTCTTTATAAGTAACTCGATGAGTTTATTGCAGTATTATTGTATATTATATATTATCATATTTTAATGACTTCAGCAAGCAGTAGCGTTTTCTGTTTAAGTTTTAATTAACATGACGCACGTTTCACTGTTTGTATCATGAAAGGTTTCTAAACGAATTAACGAATAAAACAAAAATCTTACTACTTCTAGACGTAATCACATTTTGATATTATATAATATTATATATACATATATATATATATATAATATTTATAATAACTTTACCTCAAAAAGTTTTTTCCCTTATTTGGAACATGTTTCGGGAAACTTATTGTTCCCATCCTCAGTCTTCTTTTAAACAAAGTTTTATAAGTGTAAATAAATAATAATACAAGTTCACCTTCCTGTAATGGGAACACTTCATGTTCAGAAGAACTGAAATATTTTATGACCGACTTTATGGGCGAAAAACCTTTCTACTTAAAAAAAACCATACATTCAGTATGGATATAAGTATGGTATAAGTATTTGGATATAAGTCCCTTCTAAAAATTTCCCGCATTCGATAGTTATTCAAATTAACGTGTTTGTTTGAGAACATCCCGTAAAATATCCCATAAAATATTCCGAAGAAGACTGAGGATGGGGAACAATAAGTTTCCCGAAACATGTTCCAAGTAAGGGAAAAACATCTTGAGCTAAAGTTATTATAAATATTAAATATATTATGCACACCAAGAAATGGACTGTAGCAAAAAGTGTTTTAACACATACACGCGCGCGCGTATCCTTCTCTCTCTCGCTCTCTCTCTGCGCGCGTGCGCGCGCGCGCGCATAGATATATCGCAATGGACATTCTAATTGCATAAATATGGAATGTAACACTAAATAAAACGTACGAAGTGTATGATGTAATATATGAAGTCGCTATATGAATAAGTAGAGATTGTAAATTAGTTGACAAGGAACGTTATAAAAATGTTATTCTTTAATTATTATTTATTATTTATTTAATTATTATTTCTAGACGTATGAAACAACTTTAAATGCTGTGAAATGGTGCGTAATGATACTACTCTCGTGTGTAGTGTGCGTGTGCGAGGGTACGTAATTATTTTACGCGATGTTCTTAAAAAAACACATTAATTTGAGTAACTATCGAAATGTGGGAAATTTTTAGAAGGGACTTATATCCAAATACTTATACCATACTTATATCTTATACTTATACTTATAGTGAATGTAGCTCATGGGTTTTTTTAAGTAAAAAGATTTTTCGCCCATAAAATCGGTCATAAAATATTTCAGTTCTTCTGAACACGAATTGTTCCCGTTACAGGAAGGTGAAATTGTATTGTTTTATGCACACTTATAAAATTTATTTAAAAGAAAGGCTCTAGTATGCCTATTAGTTACAATGGTAGAGGCATTATAGTTTAGATAATACAAAAAAACCTCTTTGAGAAGCAATTTATTTCATTGTACAAAAATTAAATTTTAGTTTGTATCACACAGGTCAATAGAGGCAAATTAAGTATTTTTGTAAACTGTCTTGAAGGCACAGTAGATTGTCTGAAAAATTAGTAGCATCATAAAAAAATCCGTTTCATTTCAATAACCTCTATCTCGACTGTTTTATTATATACGGCCCTTATAAATCGCAATATAGATACATATGTGTGTGTGTTGAGGGGGAATGGAAGCGGGAGAGAGACAGACAGGTTAACAGGTTATACACAGCACACTTTTCTAGTCCTCAGAAGGTTGAACATGCGTCTACTTAATGCTCTCATTCTGAAGCAAATACTAATATGCCAAAAGTGCATTAGTATCTGTTATAAAAGAAGTGAGCGTACGTTTCTAAACATTCGAATAGTTGTCGGGGGATATAAAGGGAGTCGGTTCCACGGTTTCAATACGATGTTTGCGTCCGTTGACGCAGAACAAACAGTACTAACGTTCCTGCGTTACGCAGAGAGACAGATATTGTCAAGGCAGTGAGTGGGTGTACGTGTGAAAGGGGAGAGACGAGACGGGTCTCCAGGGGGTTGGTTCGTATTATACAGGCGTAATTCTCGTCTCGCACGCAGGGACATTCATTTCACCAAATTGAATTACACTTTCTACCGTGAAATATTTTATCCAAACATGTCGACCGTAACCATTAGGCGCGGACTGCTGTAAAATAACACAAATTCTCGAAATTGCACGTCACAAGCGAAATTTGCACAGTGTCGTTTTAATACAGAGGATGCCTTTGCAATAATACGCTTGTTTTTGCGTAATTTCCTTATAACTTAAATGCAGTAAAAAAGGATGGAATCATGATGATTATCGCATTTCTGCAATCAATATTGTGTGTTTTGTATGCACGCAGATCAATCTAATGCATACGTTTCATGCTAAAAAATTACTGACAATCATGAATATAAGCATTCACGTAGACTAAAAATTATTGACGGTTATTTAAAAAAAAAAGCTTGAAAGTATTAGATTTGGAATATACGCTTCACTTTTGGAATCTCGAAATGCTGACTTCAAAAATCTTTTTAACATACGACTCTCCCGACAATGACGTTAACGTAGAGAAATCAAGGCGTGGACTGTACTCCAAGGAACGAGCGACGAATTGCTGTTTGAGCGCAATTTTTATCAGGCGGTTCCAGCTAGGGGGATTTTATTCACCAGAGGTTTAAAACGATCGCCGCCCCCAATAACGTTTAATGACTTAGCAGTTTTCCGGCAGTCTCATATTGAAAGATTCTTTTCGTTTCGAACTTATATATATTTTGTCTTCTCATATAGGCCTACTACACTTAGACATAAATAATTCGATGCTGATGATAAAAGCATGCCATTACACATTTTAATCTGTTTGACAACAATGAAAGCCACTCGTTTTTGTAACAATACGAAGTTTTACAGATTGAAATGAAAAGCCCGGAATAAATATTCGATTGTTATATCACTTATTAATATTACAATATAATATTATCTGTTTACAGTACATTTTGCCACTCTTTTAAGTTCCATTGCTTATTTTTTCTTTGTGTTCCCTGTAAGATATAAGAGCTATAGCATCAGTTTAGACTATAAACGTTTCCATTTATTGCACTGCTTTGTCAATACTGTCTTGAGAATTGTGTGGATAGTGAAAGTAACAATGGAATTATAGTGAGAGTGGAATTATTATTAAATGCACAAGAATGCAAACTTACAGCCTGAAAATAATTATATACCGTAATAAACAGTGTAGTACAATAATTTTCTTCTTGTATGAAGGTACACAGTATGCACTACACAACAAACGAATAATGGAACTTCTATGTCAATTTAAACATACGTACGCCACTATTATAATACCAAATAAACACTTGACAACACTCACTGAACGTATTGCTTAAAACGTTTTTAAGGAAGAATTAAATCCAAGAATATTAATTTTTTCCCCATAAAGGTAATATTCGGTACACGTAAAACATTAAAAGAAAATATACTTGTTTCCAAATATAAAAAGCAAATTTAAATTTCCCGGGTAAGATCGTGTAAAAGGGAACACAAAATTGTAGCGAAAGATAAAAATCTCTAACGGCTAACCTCAAGCGTGTTCTGTCCATTGCCAGGACCTTCACGTCTCTCCATGTCTACTTGACACCAGCCAACTCTTTTCCCATAGTCTTCTTCCAGGTGTTCCTCGGTCTTCCATGTCTGCGGCTACCTTGCGGATTCCAATTTAGTGCCTATCTAGCGATATTTTCTGGTGGTCCTCTCAGGGTGTGACCGATCCACCTCTATTTTCTTCTCTTTATCTGTAGTTGGATGGGACTCTGACTTGTGGCCTATCATAGATCACTGTTCGAGATGGTCTTGGGCCACCAAATTCTCATTATATACCTTAGGCAACGGTTTATGAAAGTCTGTAACCTTCTGGTAATGTCCTTTGTCACTTTCCAGGTCTCACATCCATACAGCAACACCGATTTGACATTTGGTCAAATATTATGAGTTTTGTCTTCCTGCGTATATGAGGTGATCTCCCATAGAGAAGAGAAGAGAAGAAAATGATAATGGAGAGAGATTTATAGACCTGTGTAATAGTTTCGGACTTCAAAAATTCATGGATATCACCGGACCTTCGGACAGAAAATCAAATTGACCATCTGGCAATAAGCAAGAGATGGAGACATTCGCTTTTGGATGTGAGAAACAAACACGGAGCAGAAGTGGGGAGTAACCACTACCTTATGATTGCATATAAACTGTTTAAACAATTGAAAACTGTAACAGAACGGTAGACACAGGAAACGTTCATATACAAAAATACCACCAAACCATTTCAGAACTGTGTCCACCAGCAATCAACTTGATTGATACTACACTAGTATTATTTAAAGCAAGGTTCTGACAAGACTTCGATGTATTTCCACATCGCCTTTTGCCAAACGTTTACTTACAAACATGTGTTGTCGCTATTCACACACGCGCGCGCACTATATTCCACCGCCTGCTATCTCTGACTATCTGTCTACCTCAGCGTTTCTCAACCAATGGGTCACGACCCACTGCTGGGTCCCGAGGGGGCGTACGGTGGGTCGCGAAGTCGGGCTCGAAAATTTACTTACTCTGTCATAAAAATGTCTTACATATATACATTTCTAGAATTAAGTATGTATAATTTGTTAAAGAGTAAAATAAGGCTCAAAGTACTCGATGTTAGCAAAATATGCTTATAAACTGGGCGCACAGGTCAGCCGGCGCCCACTCTTGTGGGTCCTATGATTTGTAATCAAGGTGATCTCGGACTTAAAAAGGTTGAGAAACATTGGTCTATCTTCCCGCCTCCCCCACACCATCACCCCCTCTCTATTTCTCTCTACAAGAACATTTTATCTAACGATAAGCTGCAATTCTTTTATTTAACGCGCTTATTGGTAAGCACAGATTTTTATAAACACATAATATTAATAAAAAACTGTAATTAAACATTATTTCGCCGAACCCAATACATACTTGCTATATATAACATACAATTTTTTTCATACTCTGGAATATCTTCATTTCCCCAAATAGTCATCATTTGGGAGTAACTAAAATTTTCCCACATCACCGTTATCATTACTGTTGTCGCATCACACACCAATGACATTTGATACAACTGACATGACGTTGCTATTACAACAAGTTATGATTTGTCACAACTATCCTGTAAAATCACGCCCTCCACAAATGCAAAACCATTCTCTAGATAATACAAGTTTAACTAACAGTGAAACCCGTCCACAGGGAGTTACTTCAGTGAAAGACGATTGTTAACGATTACACGTGAATTTATAATTTCAATATGTCTTTGATAATTCCATCTAGAAGAATGCATTAAGAATACAAGAATGCATTTTGACTAGTATATATTATCTATGTATATAAAACTCAAAGTATGAGGATTTATGGGTACTGAATAAAAATCCACACCGTTATACCGATTGCCACCAAATTTTGCACAGGTAACCTTTGACACAAGACGCAAAATTCTGTCTAGCTTGGAATTTTATATTTTGCCCCGTTCGCACGATTTAGGCCCTTTTAATGATGACTTTTCGTTGACGCTTATAAAGATGTCAACAACACCATGGAGACCAGAATTAATTACCCTAGTAACAAGTAAATAAACAAATGGTATTTAGCGGCATCGGAACTGTACCTTTATCCGTTCCTGCAATTTTTTATGTTTTTAATATACGATTGTATCGATATATTACGATGTGGAAAGTGTACTAATTGTAAATTGTCGTATTACTTAATCCAAAGCGAAAACAAGTGTTATTTTCATTTGTGAGGTTAGGTGACAAAGGTTGTTGGTTTTTAGTTTACTGCTGAAATAAATAAAAGCTATTGTTGAGGAAAACATAACGTTTAATTTGTTATACAATGCTTCTAACACAGTAACACTTAAAATAAAGAATTTAGCGTTTCTGATTTAACAGGTACTATATAAATATCTACAAAGGCTTTATAAACGGGTGGTTTTAAATCTCCAAAGGCTGTTGCACCAACATAATAATTTAGTACAAGTTAATATAGTACAAGTGTTGAAAACATCTTTGGAGAGATTTTGACTAATGAGTACAAAATTGTTATACGAGCCGACAGAACGCCATTCAGACATAGACAATAAAAATTATATTAAAATACTTATTAAAAGTCAAATATTCTCGTGCGTAGCCGCGGGTAACAGCTAGTTAATAATAAACCATAAATTCGTGATAATGATAATTTACATGATACTGTAGCTTACTTTTAATTGTAATACTAACATGAGAGAAGACGAGAAGTGTAGGTATGAAACTAAAGTATTACACATATTATCACACGACATAAACTACTTTTTACGAGAAAAACGACTAAGCGTCAATTCTCTGATTGACCCAAACGATTTGACATACCCGAAGTCCGGCGTTACTTTCTGAAAACATAAACGTTTTTATTGAACAATAAATCAAGTTTCATTTTATTTTAACATTTACTGACCTTCCTGTGAAAGTTCATAACTGTATCCAGTTTATATGAGATTTTCACTTTAAAGTACAGCTTGCCACATTTATGAGAGTCTGTACGGTTCGTCCTTGCTAAGTTGATAATAGTTGCCAACACACTTAATGGCTCCCAGGAGAGCCACTTTTCAATACGCTCGGCGCAGAACGTTGTAAAGTGTACACCCAACCCTTTCCTTTACTTTTAGTAGATAATTTCAGTTCTACATGGAGACACTTTAACGATCTGTATTACAATAAAAATTGATATAGAGTTACAATCCTGTAATATATAATGTTCAAGTATTGGGTACACGGAAAGTCTCGCAACCCAAATAATAGACCACAATAAATAAATAAAAATATTTTATTCTCCATTAATTCAGCACGTATGAAATAATTTTTCCAATTGCATATAGAATTTATTAACAGATACTGTTTTAAATTAAACATTTTATTAAGTACAGTGTTCCGACGGTCGTCGCATGGTACAGTGGAACACAAAATACAGACACCAATGGAATCACTAATTACCAGCTTTAATTAATCACAAATAACAGTTTGAAATCAACAACATAGTCTCGCATAACAGGTCAAGTTAAATTATCTACACGCAATAATAATGTCAACTATTAAGAGTTCCAACACAATAGACACTTTCCACTAATCTTCAACCACTACTCGATCCTCACTAAGCAAATCGCTCAACGGTAACTGAACTGACAAAGCCAGCTGGTGTGGATTTTATAGGTAGCACAAGTGTTAAAGAACAACTTTCCACCCTTACTGAGGTGCCAGCGTAATGTGTATTTCAAGTGCTCTCCTGAACAACCTGGAACATACTTGAGTGCGGCCTTGACTGTGGCTACACCTGCTCGACTAGCGGAGAAACGGGTGGAAAGACGCTCTCTGCTGTTCGTGAGGGTTCCATAGTTTCAATAGTATTTCAGCTCTGTGGTTCCATAGTTTCAATAGTATTTCAGCTCTGTGGTTCCATAGTTTCAATAGTATTTCAGCTCTGTGGTTTTATGACTCTATACGTAATTAAGTAGTGCTGGACAAATAACAATAATATTAATGGTTATTTTTCGTATCTATGCATTTTTATATTCTATATGTATTGTTCTACTCTCAGCATTCGGAACAACTGAAGGTGTTCAGCGATATTAACTCAGATCACTATTTGGAGTTGGCAACATTTACGCTTTGGGAAAGTGGAAGATTAGTAAAATATGGAGAAGAACAGCACAGGAAGAGGTAGATAAAATATATCTCTCCGAGACGACAGTGCGCGTAATCAATATCAACAGGGATTACGACAGAACTTAATATAAAGACAGAATGGCAGAATATACAACGTTGTATTGGCAAGTCAGAGCAGAAAGCCCTGGGTAAAAAGAATAAGAACAAATTAAGGAGTAGAAAGTGGCCAAGAATTTGGAATAACGACATAGTACATGCAGTGAAAGAGAATCAAGAAGCTTATAATCAGTGGCTTTAAAAAAGGACGGATGAATCTAGACGTAGGTACAGAGAAAAAAAAATGAGGCAAAGCAGGTTATCAGGGAATCCCAGCAATTATGGGATAGTTTACAAATGAAACATAATATGGTATACAGGTCGATAGGTGTTCCACATAAAATGCGAAAACACTAGGCTAAATCTGAGAAGGATGTGGCGAGAATAAATGTAATAACGAAAGACATGTGGATAGAGCCACTACAGAGAACTGTGATTTCAGGAAAGAGAGAAAAATAATCAAAACATTGTGAGATTTTGGAAGTTAAAGGTGCTGAACTCATAACGATGGAGAAACTGATAGACGCGTTAACAATATAAAGGCAGCAGGCCTTTATATGGGATACGGGATCAACATGGAACTACTAAAGTTATGGTGGCACTCTCTTGCTTCGGAGACTGTCGTATTTATTAAACTAATTTTGGCAAACTTGTCATGTTCCCAACACGTAGACAACAATGGAGGCATGTTCCTTTTTAGAAAGAGGGATGGTAAATAATATAAAAATTATAGAGGCATTAGCCTTCTTAGTGCTGTATACAAAGTAAAGCTGGGATCCTAGTAAGCGGTTTAAGGTGATACTTGGTGAGTCTTTAATACGAGAAGAGCAAAACAGATTTATGTCCGGACACTTGACAATATGTACTTAGGACTTGCAACAAATGTTTGGAAAAAAAAAGAGAGTATTTAACCTTCAGACTCAATTAACGTTTACTGGTTTTAAGAATCAGTTTGATCGAGTGAATAGGAACATATTACAGACTATTTTGGAACGTCGCCGTCGTGACTAACCACGGGGAGGGAAGGAATGGGAAGAGAGAAGGAGGAGGAAGAAGGGGATGGAAAGACTGGAAATGAGGGGTGGGGAGGACGGAGGAGAAGAAAGAAGAAGAAGAAGAAGAAGAAATTTTTAATTTGGGGAAACCCCTTTTCGGCTTGCGCTAGTCTGCTTTTGGTGTCATTTCTCCTGCTACTTGTGACACTATTATCCTTGTAAGTTAATCCACTCACTTCCTCTGTGCCATTCTTCCCAATTGTAATACTTAAATGATCAATAGAGTTTCTTATGTAACTGTTTTTCTCGTTTATACAACGATTACCTGTCATAATACTGCGGTATATGCAGTTACGAAGACATAAGTATTTTACAATAGCAAACATGCATAAAAACATTACAAAGAATTAAGCTTTACTGGTACAATCCGTCGCTGTTACTATAAAAGCTATATCCACAATGTACTAGCGTGTGCGAATACACTTGTGTAATCGGAATATATTGGTATCTGCCATAGTTTAGGTCAACCCTATATAAAGCCGACTAAGTGGTCTTAATGAATTTACGTTATTGTGAGCTCTATCCGAAGTTCAATGAGTGGCGGGGTTTGAGAGGGGCAGACGTATATGCGTAATAATTGATTTATTCACACCTGCCACCTACTACGATGCCCTCACATTACTTTTATATATTAAATTGTAATTGTTATTTCCACCTATTTTTCATGCCCCTCCTCAAATACAACCTCCAGAACCGCCGTTGATTACTGGAGTGGAGTAAAATGTAATCCATCCTCTCCAATACGAAAAAGGTATTTAATAGATATTCCCGATGCAACTGGGGAACCCTAATTGTACCGTTGCTTCATCTCGGGGTTTGGATTCATTGACAAAATTAATCCAATTTTTATTCGGAGATTCCCCCAACCCAAGGCGACAATCAGAAGAATATTTATGAGGGTGTTCAATAACGCCTCATTATGTGATGGCTCCACGCCAGTGTTAAATTATTGGTCGTTACATTTGTACAGCAAAATGACTTCGCAAGTGCAAACCATTTTGAGATTATTGAGACCATATACTATCTTCAGATCACAGTCACTAAAATTTGTTGGTCCCCAACCGCAGCCATAAACACACCTCAAAACGATTTTTATGAGTCGCAATGTTATGAAAAAGATAATCTTAAAATTTCTGTGGGACTAAGTTTAATTAGTATTGAAATTTGTTGTTTAAATTCAAAAACAAATGTTTTATAACAAATGTACGTACTCGAGTGCGCAACATAAAGGGACAAGAAGACGTGAAAAGGTACGTCATAACCCGACAGAGAAAGCTCGTGCATTAATTGTGTTTCAATTGGTTTCCTTTTTCATGTAGTGGTAGTGAGATAAATTCTTTCTAAGCATCTGTTTCTGTTTAAGGAAACGTGCTCCATTCCTGTTATGTACGTGAAGGAGTATTTTACCGTTGAAGAATGCAATACAGTAGCGTTTGAAGACAAATATGCCCTAATGCTTGTTCAAAACGATTTAACTTTCAGTTGCCCATCGACTAGTATAGAAAGTAGTACACCTTATGTTGTCTGTCGACAAGCATTGTAACAAAATCAACATACTACCATTTAGTTTATAATTGCTCACAGCGTTCGTATGTATTATAGTACTCAGTTGAATCTTTCATATGTTCAAAATTACTCTAAATTTGAAAGTGATTTTACAAAGGTTTTGTGTTTTGTGTGTGCGTGCGCGTGCGTGTGTAATAACAACAACAACAACAACAACATAGTAATAATGTAACGTTTGTTACAAACAAAGTAGACACAAGAGGTAAGCTGCCCTCAGCAAGCCGTTCGGCATACATGGAAGGTGTGCGGCCAGCACTACCCTCCAGCCACCCATAATACGTCAGCATGTTATATCAGGTGCTGCCTGTATGCTGAGTCGACTTGGGGACTCGAAAACGAACCGTGATTTTAGGTGCGTCTAAAAACAGAACTCGGGAGGTTTTACTGACTATTCAGTAGCCTAGTACCATAATAGGTAGGCTACAGTAGTTACATAGTAGCCAAGCATCATACCCACTTTACAAAACCTCTTATAAATAACATAACACACACCATACATATGTCTTCTTCTTCTTCTTCTTCTTCTTCTTCTTCTTCTTCTTCTTCTTCTTCTTCTCATGTCTTCAATCTTAAGATTGGTTTGAAGCACTCTTTCATTGTCATCGATCTTCTGCTTTCCTCTTTATTTTCTCATAAGTTTCACAATTTACATCCTCCATAATTTGCTTTATATACTGCAGCCTTGGTATTCCCTTATATCCTTTACCTTCTATAATTCTTTCCATCACCAATTATAGTAGTCCTTCATGCCGCAGTGTATGTCCAATAAGCTATATACTTCTTCTAATATGTCTACATATATAATGCAAAAAATAAAAAATAAATATAAGTAGAGTTTAATATACTTGCGCGCTCTTCTATATTTCTTCAGCTTAGTGTATCTATGGTGTTACAGGCTTCCGAAAATGTCCAGCGGCAAACGCACATGAAGGAAATATCAGAATCTGATGCTGAAACTTGTAGAAAGAGGAAGGGAGAGGGAAAAGCAGTCACATCGGGGAAGCAAAAACCAATAAAAATATATATTCAGTCCCGACCCGTAACCTTACCACAAAAAAACTGTGTATGAATGAATAAACAAACTCAATTAAATCGCACCACTCCCTACTTCTTCTTAAATCCTTTCAACTTCTTTACCTCAGAATTGCCTCAAAGTAGGGCCTGTTCCCTTTTTGTGTTCCTCGGCTTTACTTTCAAATGTTCGCCTCCCCGCTTGCAAAAGTAATTGATTGTTGTAAATTTCCTCATGAAATTAATTGCCTTCCTTTTTTTAATAATAAATTATATTTATTTTAATTTGTTCGCTTCTCGTTTTTCCTTTTGTATGAACTCTTGTACTTCGTATCAAAAGATTTTTGCTCTTCTGTTTTTCATTCAGTACACGTGATTGCCAACCAAATGTTAAAACATGCCAGTAAACTATCTTGACTACCTTTAGCTTCGTTTGACGTGATTTCCAATCACCGCGGCATATGGTCTCAATGTTTTCTCTATCCGTCTATTGGCATTTTGTTCTTTCTGTGGTTATTTGTCGTGTATTAGCACTCCCAACATTGAAACGTTCTCACGATCTCTGTTTCCTTCCATTATTATTATATATACATCTTTTCCTTTTCTTCTCCTGCAGCCACCACGTCCTAAACACAAAAGCTGAATACAATCAACAGACAAACTAGTATTCCAAATTTAATACTTACGTAATAAACTATCAGGCCTAGTTATTGATTTGTGCAGTATTTAAGGTTGTGAGTATTTACTTTTCGGTTTCAAATAAGCAGTGTTTATAAATTCATTGTAGATAATCATAATATATAGATTTCCGTCATTAAAAGTAGCAAATGATGTTATCATGACAGACGAGATGTAAGATATAATGGTTACAAATATTCCACCTGTCATTCTGTCGGAGTGCAATCAATTCTTCATCGCAGCTGTATTATCTACTTTTGCTCATCGCTAATCCAGACGTCTGTAAAGTTTCATTAGGACGGACTGGGCGCCATTATATTTTTAATAAAATTTTCTCCGACAACTTATCTCGCAGCCCAGATGCTAACCGGCTGCTTCCTCACACTGCCGTCCCTTAATGCTGCTCACTGCTCGACCAGATAACTGTAGCAACGTTGAATTATTTTGTGCCATTAAAAAAGACGAATAATGGCTTTTGTGACTTTCTGCGTTATTCACAGAAGTAACATAGCGTTTAACATCTTTAATAGAGTGATCATTAATGTAGATAATAAATACAATTAATGACAATATTTAGTTGTAATTTTATATTATAAAAAACCTTACATAATACATTATTATTATACTAATATACAATAAACATGTTTTTTTTCTTACTTGAGACATATTTCGAGCAGTGAGTAACATTCTCAGTCAACCACGGTTGATTTTCTTTGTGGTGAAGTATCTCTGTGTCGGTTGATTTCAGCTATTGGCTACTGTTGGATTCAGATTAGTTTTTGTTGGTTGAGGTTTTTTATATTACTGTGATTGCATTTTGCGTACAAATTTCTTCTTAGTGATTCTAATGAGTAGTTTTTTAAAGAGTTGTGTTGTGTTTTGTTTTGATTTAAATTTGTTCGGGCATTAATTTGTTGTGTACTTTATGTTTTTTTACGTTTAGGGTTTCCAAAATGTCCACTACAGTACCTTTGAGTGGTATATGTTTTATTATAATCATGGTGTTGACAGAAGACATATGTTCACAGAACAGAAAATCAACATGGCTGACGATGATCATTCCAGTTAATGCATTCGAGCATGTCTCAAGTAAGAAAAAAATCTTATTCTGTCTTAGTATATTATTAAATTCTTTACGTTTCACGAAAATAACTTTAGCAAAAAGTGTTTTAAACTTAATGCTCTGTATAGTCTTTTATGACAAAATCAAACTTAAATGCTAATACGTCGTCTCACAAATGTCATATTGTGGGGGACCAGTTTACTGAAACTTTAAATTAGATAAGCTCTTCGCCACTTAAATTTGATTAGCTTTTATAAGTAAGTAGGCCTATATAGGTAAGAGTAATTAATTTTTTGTTTGGCATAACCAAGAAAGGTTATGGGAGCTACACCCCGTACACGGTAGATGGCCAATGAGGTATCATAACAAAGAGTAGGCTAGGATAATGTTGAGCCATTGTTGTGAAAAAGTCTAGAGTTGGCGGTGAAATTGGTTTCAGTTTACACTTGGAACTTACTTTGTTGAACTGCTGTTATTTATTTTCTGTGAATTTAATGTAATTTAATTTAATTACGTGTTAATATAAACGTTAATTTAATTTATATAATAAGATATACTGTATGTAACAATTGATGTACTTAATGGCACTATTGACATAACTAACATGTTGGTTACAGTTATTATAACTTCCAATCATTCAGTTATACATGTTAGGCCTAACAGAATTCGAAGTTTCACACTTGTGTGTAACTATTGGTATCTGCGTACAGGAGAATAACGCTTGGAGGCTCTTTTTACACACACACTAGTACTGAAAGTCAAGGTGATCTTCAGACACATTGAAGCAGCATAAGGAAATGAGAATCTACGATGATATATGACGTAATATCAGGCAGCAACCTACTGCTATGTTACATTTACTGTATGCTGTAGGACTGCTACAATTCCTTCACTCTTTCTACGGCACAACCCTTTCCTAATTAAGGATTATTACTGTGCTAACAAAAGTAGACGAAGAATTGAAATTAATTTCAGATAAATACTCAATTCTTGTAAACCGGCAATTATTTAATTAAACTGTCTGAATTATGAAACCTTTAGCTTATAAAGTAACCATTTTAAAGCATATTGGACTATTCAGATTCAGTTCGCAATTCAAAAATTGAAAAGAGCAAGTGGTAATTAGACTCAAAAACGCTTATTTTAGTAACCACTAGTTTTATTTAATTTATTCGAGAAAGTTCCACAAAGTTATGGCGGCTTCTCATTTAGTCACTGGTTCTGAACGTTAGATTCTACAATCTATCTGATAATTGGCTTTTACTGTCATTGAAGTGTTCGTGTAGATCTCTTTTATTAGGTTTCTACAATCGAACAACAAAAGACAGAAGTCCGGGAAGTATGAGAATATTCCAAAGGAATTAAATATATTCAATTTTAATGAAAAGATATTCGAATTTATATTCCGACATTACCAATTTGTAGACCGAATGGAAGACAACAGAATTTAAAAAAAAGCCTTCCAATAAAAAGGCTTCATATGCACAAGGTTAGGAGACTGGATAAGTCAATTTTCATGAGTTTCGAACAAGCCTACCGTTCGATCTTTGAAGTTTTCATTATAATGATAATAATGATACACCTTTACTTATTTGTGATAACATTTGGAAAAAAGTTTTTCTTACCGGACCGGGCACGCTCACAGTTATCATGGTATCAAGAGGAATAATATACCCTAAACACCATGTCAACGTGTATTCATAAAGCGGCCTACACATGATCATTTCGGTGGTCACATCGGTGTGTCACACCGATCTGACACACCGAAATGATCGTGTGTAGGGACAAAATGACGTGAGCTCACACCAAAAGTGTAAAATGACGGACTGATGAAATCGCATCGTGCGACGTGTCAGTTTGGCATGACATCAGGTAGAAATGATCTTGTGTAGGAGTCATAATTAAATTAATAAACTGTTGCTATTTACAATGACCTATTTTACCACTATACTGTTTAACCGTCTTGTTTTGAGCATTTAAAAATGACTGGGGTTGATTTTATTACTTTCCTTAGATGGATCGTTAAGTAACGTAAACAATGACATTAAGCCAAAATCTCTTTTAATTAACCTATATATTAAAAGACATTTTTAACATGATAATGTTTTTAGGCTGGGGGTAATTCCACAAAATGTGTAACGTCATCGAAAAATGTAACGCTCCAGGTGATGTTAACACTATATTTTTTCCACACTTTCGATTCCCCACAGTCTAGAAATCTTCGGTCTCTGTCGTTGTCTGTTGTGTTGTCTGTTGTTCGGTCTCTGTTGTTCGGTTGTATAGTGGTGAATCGGTCAGAAATCCGTACGAACATCGCTGAACAGGAGAGTCTCCAGTTTATGCACATTATACATTTCAAAAGCCTAAAAACATTATCATGCTTCGATGTTTCGGTTTCGTCGAAATTCTTTTTTGTTTAAATAGCTTTATCAAAATTATGGGGAATATCTCAATAATATAGAAACTGTAAACTAAAAGTTAACTGTAACAGTAACTAAAAAAAAACTGAAGTTTACAGTAACTAATTTTTTTAATTCGAACTGAAATAAAACTGAATATATTAACTAAGACTGTTTGTTGACTGATGGCACACTGATGTGACACATCAATATGACCGTATGTAGGCAGCACATAACTTCAGCCGATGTAAAAACTGAACACATGGAACTGACACACCAAAAATGATAAACTGATCGTGTGTAGGCTGCTTAAGATAAGAAACCATTCACATACAATACTGTGAGGCTTCAAAGTTTCCCCGAGAGACCAGCATAGTAGCAGCAAGATATTATAATTGGCATATGTAAAATATCAGTCTGACTCAAGTTTCCGCGCCGCAAGACGTAAGCGGGGGCAGTGACCTAGAATCGAGTCACCGTTTCGTTATCAGCGTAACAAGATAACCAAGGAAAATTTCAGTTCGTAAAAGGCAGCACGAACTTCATAGAAAGTCAGCACAGTTTTATAATAATTTTGTAACTTTTACTTTAAAATCTCAATTTCCGAGAATCCTTTCTGGCACACTAAACCGAATAACTTGTAACGTCTTAACAAACAGCGAAAACTTGGTACACGTAATCATAGACAACAGAACAGTAATGGATGCTTCACATTTATTCATACTGATTAGTCTACGCGATCTGCTTTCAACTTTACGCTAAAGTCATGCTGATAATTTTCAATAGTCTAAATAAAATTCCTTAAATTGTTATAGAAAGTGCTGTCAACTTGAAAATACAAGCTTGTTTATTATACTTTGTGTTACAAAATGTAATCAAATAAATTAAATAAAACATATTGTTACGACGGTCTACTTGATCGTCGTAGGTACAGTGGAAAAGGAAATACAAGACACCAATTAAGTCACTAATCACCAGCTTTAATTTTCACAGTTAAACAGTTCGTAATTAACAACACAATATTTCCAGTTGGATTTGTCCACACGCAATAACAATGTCTATTAATAGAGTTTCACACAATTATTAACACAATGCTACTTCACTTCGACAGCACTCAATCCGCACTAGCGAAAATCGCTTACGTAACTGAACTGACAATCCGGCTGCTATGGCTTTATATAGGACCCGCAGAGGTGCAGTACAGCTTGCCTCCTTACTGCACGCCAGCGGCTTAATGCGTATCTCTAAGTGTTCTGGAACTCACTAGAACCACCTATGTGAATGACGCAACACAAGCCACACTGGATGGGGGGAGTGGAGAATGGTCTTGATTGTTCGGTACGCTTCTCGTAACAATATTTATGTTAACAAATAAAAGGAGGACCAACACATATTACTTTATCTTATCTAGTTTCAAAATATATTGTTACGACGGTCTCACTGATCGTCGTATAGTACAGTGGAAACAAAATACAGACACCAATTACTAATTCACTAATTACCAGCTTTAATTACTCACAAAAAACAATTTTGCATTCAACTCGTAAAATAATGCAAGTTAAATTTCTCCACATGTAATAATAATGTCAACTATTAAGCGTTCCGCACTACTTACGAAACAATAATCACTTTTCACTAATGACTCGTTCCGCAGTAAAGAAATCGCCCACCGTAATTGAACTGACAAATGACAAAGCCAGCCGCTCTTGGTTTTATAGGTCGCGCAGAGGTTCCAGAATAACTTTCTATCCTTACGGTGGTGTGAGAGCATAATTTGCATATTTTCAAGTGCTCTCCAGAACAATCTGGAAGGTACTTTCTGTGGCCTTCACTGAAACGCCACACCTGCTCGACAGTCGTTTCAGTGTTATATACATTTCTGGAAATTCTTTAAGAGTCATTCAACATTATAATAAAGTACATATGAACAATTAAAGAACAAATCATAATCTATGTATAAATAAAACATAGTAGTTGAATTCGACTGAATTACATTTAATTCTTTACGGGAACGGAGTATGAAAAAAGGGCAAAACGTTCCCGTAACACCATATAAATGACTTTCCGCGACAACCATTGCATCCGTGCTGTACAATCGCGCCAGGTGTAACTGACTAACTAAGACTGCCACTGTTGCTTATATATAACCCGCAGATGTTCCAGAATAATTCTCCATTCTTTGGACGGGGTGCCAGCATAATTTGCGTAGTTACAATTACTAGAACTGTCTGCACGGACTTGACAGAGACGTTGCACCTGCTCAGCTAGCCGAGAATCGTGTAGAACGACGCTCTCGATTGTTCCGTAATTGTTGTAACAATACTGTTCCCACCGATGGTCCGCGAATCAGAAGTGGTGCGCGAGGAGCTCAAAAGTAGTACATATTGTTAGACGGTCTACATGACGTCGTATGGTACAGTGGACAACAAAATACAAGACACCTATTAAGTCACTAATCACCAGCTTTAATTATCACAGTTAAACAGTTCGTAATTAACAACACAGTCTCTTACAACAAATAAAATAAAAAATTATTCACACGCAATAAAATTTCAACTAATGTAAAACACAATTGTCCCGCCCGATTATAAAACACAGCACTTCACTAATAACCACTTGAACGCACACAGTATCGTCCGACAAATAACTCACTAAGGCCGTTGACGCCTTGTATTTATACCCCCACTCACAGACCAGAACATTCCACAACTACGCGTTATCTCTACACTACGATGTAATTAATTGCGGCCTTGACACAGTCAGCGACGCCGGCGGCGTCCAGAAAAGTCTCGCAAGCGCATGTTGAAATCACGTACGCCACAACGTTCAGCCGTATTCCAATGGATCTTCGAGAAACACGTAGATTGTTCTGTGACATCGTAACAATATAGTGATACATAAGCGATACTACAAGTCTGTTCGATATTTTCTCACATAATATCGTGACATTCATAGAGGATGCCCTAAGGCTCGTTCCTCCGAATGCATTCCACAAACAAGCCGAAGGAAAATAAACAAGTTAAAATTGTACACTGCTAAAACCTACGTAGAGAAGAAATATGACAAGCCTCTAACGGAAATTAAAAACGTGAGAAGAAAAGAAAGCGAGGTAAAAAAACTTAGAACATTATCGTGCAACGTTTTCGTGACTGAATTAAGTCTGCACTGCCTAGCGAATGCTGAACGACGACGGCGAAAACTTCAGCTTTATCAAGCTGTCAGATACGTCAGCTGGTAAGCGCCAACTCGCTAAACATTAATGATTCTCAAGCAGATAATGTGTTATACGCACAAAACGAAATAAAAGATTAAGTAAATAACACAAGGCACTGGCAACAATCCGCAGTAATTCATTTTGTTAAAATTAGCTGACAAATAAAACTTACTTATGCGCTTTTTGCTTTTAAGTACATTTTATTCCCGAAGTGTTTCGGTTCTACCGATGGAATAATCTGCACGCTGACACGAAATATGCAAATTGCTGCGGGCAACAAGGCAACATTTAGGCTGCCTTATAATATTAATTGATGACTCGTTGGGCACTTGGTGAAACATATTAATACAAAGGTTTTTTAAAATATATAAACACTTGGTATGTTTCACAGATTTTATTTACTCAGTGTCCGATCGGCTTCGTCGTGGTGCGCAGCATTTAGAAAGCGAGTGAATTACATAGTGGACAATTATGTGTAACATGTGATTTTAACTGTTAACGACCTCAATAGAGCGATTTAATCTGATGATGGAGCAGATGTTCCTAAACGCGTCATTTTAATCGACGTAACGAAGTCACACGACGGATATAAGGTGATTTGTTTATCTATAATTTACTAAAATTACAATACACAGGCGGTCTTGGCTGGGTACAAATATAGTTGCTCACCCAGAGGACAGATAATTAAATTCTGCGAACAGCTGGTTTTTGAGTTCAGCGAGTTATACTAGCGTTTCGAGTACGATTCGTTCAGTTTTTCTCAGAGAAGAGTGTTTATTCCGTGTTAATACGGAACGGTATTAGCGAAAGCCACAAATGTTAATCTCATAATTTGTATTGAAAACTATTGTAATTAGTTAATTTGGCAACGTTTATTACGGTTTGTGTAATAAATTGTATGTGTACGGATAATGACTACGAGAACTATAGTAATACACTTACAGTTACTCTGGTTTATATAAAATGTACATAAACTATAGATTTCTCTGGTGTTGCATAATTTATTACACTGTTGCAAGATTACGGTCCATGCGATCGTATAGTCTGTACAAGTAAAGACAAAACTCCACCTCCCCCCCCCCAAAAAAAAAGAAACGTAACCCAAAACGAGTTTTCATTCTTTAATTACCTTACCGATATGACATAATGTTTTGTAGTTAGTCCAAAGAACCAATTCACTAAACTTACTACGTTAATTAACTTTGGTTGTCTGCAAGGTTCTGTAGCATTGATTGAAATAGACTACAAAGAGAACTGATGTGGAACTGTTGTCCAGATGAATAGACATGGGATACTTAAATATGCGTATGGTTTATTTATTAAATTATCGCCAAAATCAGTAAGAAACTGGTAGATAAACTGATAATTAAAAATTGTCTTAGACCAACTTGGTATTCTTAGTTTATGTATAAGACAACCATTTACTCAAGTGGAAAGGTGCCTATTACGTGTTTCTTGGAAAACGTTTTAAAATTAAAGCGTATGTATGCTTAATACGCACGCGCGCCCATGCATACACGCAAAATCACAGTAATTATTTAGGGTATATCTTTATGTGTAAATGTATCGGATCGAGTTTAGTCTAAGCGTTTTTATTCGTGCATACCTATACCTGTAAACAGTGTTTTGCAAACTACTGTACCCTATATTCGTTATCTGTCTGTGCAGACTAGTTGCTTGATTAATACCGTAATTAGAGATTACCAATTAGAGCTGTGAACCACTAGGATTTATGATTTGGTTGTAGCCGGTTAACACATACGGTTGGACTGATGACATAAATGGAAAGTGAAAATCTGTTTTCTTTCTAACTGGTAGTCGTACTTATTGGCGTAACTATGAGCCGTTCGTTGGGGGGGGGGGGACGAGACTAGCTTCTGTCGAGGGGGGGTAGATTATCATCAAGTTTGGCCTCCTAATTTTGCTTAGGATAAATGAGAATTTCAGGATTCTTTCCATATAGTTTATAAAGCACGTTGTATGAAACGTATGTAAGGCTGGAAAGATTTATGTTAATTAGCAGATGATGAGTGATTGTCGTTATTAAAAAAACTATACATTTATTTTAATAATTTACAAATATTTATAAACTCTTTTTATTTCGACAGTTATTCATAAGTATTACTTTTACACGTAAATCAGTTTACGATTTGACAAGAAAGAAACAGGTGAGGATTATGAGAGAACTAAGCATCGCTCTGGAGAATCTCAGGTAACTAGGATTAAGTATGACATAAACAGAAAATTGCAATAGGTGGTTAACATCAGTACGATTCACCTGATGTATCACCGGAGAACAGGAATCCGTCCCCATATGGAATTTTAAAACATGTTTTTTTTAAGTACAGTTTGAAAATGTACATGTTTAATTCTGTACAAAAAGTTTATGGCACTCTATCTTGTTGATATCAGAGAACAAGTATGTAAAGATATTCCAAGCGGTTACTAACATGACACAAAGAAATTGGGTGAATAATATATCAGCAATATAGCGGCCGAAATGAGATATCTCAGGCACGTGGCAGGACATGCTCTTCAAGATCGTAAAAGAAATGCAGACATACGGCAGGAAGTGAATATTGTGGGTATACGCGATAGGGTCGCCCAATATTGACTAAAATGGTTGGAACATGTTAACAGAACGGATGACTGCTGCATCCTCAAAACTACTGAATTATAAGCCTAAGGGACGAAGAGGTGTGGGACGTCGGAAGAAGAACTGGAGTGGGCATTTTTAGTCTATCTGTTTGAGATCGGAGCAAACCATTCATAGTTTAATCCTTGTTGGAGATGATGATGAATATCTATAATACGCGTATATATAATCAGCTCTGTCCAGTAGCCTTCTGTCTGACTCTCTATCGATATCTGTCGTGTCTTTCTCCCAATCTCTCTCCCTGAGTCTTGTCTCTCTCTCTCTGTTTCTCACTTTTTCTCTTTCTCTCTGCCATACCTACCTTAGTAAAAAATGAATGTAAGTTTCGATTAGGCCTAAAATTATTACAGATAGTAATTAAACCAAGCGATAACTGCCAGTGTTATGAATTTATACGTATTACGAAGATTATTTTAATATTGTTTAAATTATTTGCCGAAACAGTTACATCACCAAAATTTATGTAGTGTAGTGACAATTAAAACTAAACATTGGCTCACGAACACATAAACATCAATATAAGTACCAAAATTTGAATATGAAAATTGTAGTAGGCTAATAATGGTGTACATAAAATTTGTCAAACCTATTTATATCTAAATAATGTAGTTCAAAGAGAGTTCATTTTCTTTTTGCGAAAGTATATTATTAATTTCATTCTGAAACAAAAGCAAGTGCGACAACTGGTTTTAAATAATTTAGTAACTTTTAAAAGTCTTTCTACCGTGTCTCCTGACAGCCTTGCATTATTAAGTAATCTAAGCTGTCTTAGCAATCACAATACGAACTACAAAAACAACACTGATGGAGAAATAAAAAATTATATCTGTCATGACGGTACAGACTTTACAGGCACGGACGTTTTTTTGTTTTTTCTTATAAAATTTTTTCGTAATTTTTATCAAAATAAAACAAATACGACCAAATATTTCAAGTATACTGTTTTGAAGGCAGGCCTACTACTAACAATAATAATATAATTAGACCGTATATTCCTTCCGGAATAGTGGTCTTTCAATTTATTAAGTAACTTAGGTCCCTCCGTTGTGGTAAATCATTGCAGACTTCTTTCGTTTAATCTGCTATACGTTTATATATGTCTTGACTTCTTCAGTTACCCTTTAGCAACGTTTGCTGTTCCTCAGTCGTTTCCTTCCATCACACAATTCCCGCACTTTTCACATCCTTAATTATTTGGGAATCCAATCGATTTCTTGCCTTCCTCTTCCTCTCACTCCGCTTGGTTTCCAGTGATGTTCCTTGAATCACTGCTTCCAATCTGCATACAAATCCAGACGAGGCGGTTCTTCGTAGGCCTACTTTTATTACGTTCGCAATATATTCTCCTTTTATCGTTTCTTCTAATTCCCAATTTGTCATTCTTTAATATTCATATAATTCTACTTTTTTTAGCTTTGACTCCCTCCTGTAATCTTCCTTTCAAATAGTCGTAGTTTCCTCCATTTTGTTCTTGTCAGATAAATAGTCTCCGCCACATATATTACCATACGTCTTGTGGATACTTTGTGTATTTTCATTTTTGTGTTCTTAATAATTCCTTAGGTTTTCTTAAAAATATATTACATATAAAGCATGACTTCACGCCTGCCTGTAACCCTTGATTTATCTGTGCTCTCTTCCCATTTTTATCACCATTTTTTTGTTCCTAGATGTTTAAAACTGAAAAACCTTTTCGAATTACAGTTTCCTAACTCTACTTCCTTTCTATTGTTCATTTATTTCTGTCTACCCGTCTTCATATATTTTGTCTTGTTCTGGTTTAATTTAGTCCTCGCGTGCTTCCTTCAATCCCTAATTTCTGCAATGTTTCTTCTAGGTTTCTTCTAAGGCTTTCTTCTAAATTCTTTGCTATTAAGGTTAAATCATCTGTATATGCTAAAATGTGAAATTATTTTTCTATTACGATTCCTTTAATATTACACACTATTGCATGCTTTAGCATCACTCAATTGCAATATTTAATAAACTACCCTATAAGCCGTCTCCATGTCTTATTCCTCCATTTATTACAGTCTTATAAGCCCTGGGTCAAAACTGCTGCCCTTTTCCCTTTATTGTCATATTAACCGGTCTGATTAGTTTTTACAGAATATCTGTCTTACGTGTATCTTCAAACAGCATCTAAGGTATTAGAATACCCAATAATCATCTTCCGAAACACCAAAAGCAGAAATATGCAAGAGGACTCAAGACAATGAAAACAAACATGAAAAAGAATAAAATACTTGAAGTAGCCGAAAACCCAGCCAAGCGACGGCCCATATTTTGTATGGGCAGGTATGGGTCTACAGCAGTTGGCTGCCTGTGAACTACACAAGAAAAGTTGTTTCAGACGTGGTAGGTTTGCCACGTCGTAGACTACGGATAACATACACTCTTTTTATAGGATTTTAGGAAGTTTTAATATGCGATTACAAATATTAGTTAAAAATTCTCTCACTAGATAGCTAAATGTCGTCACCACGTACACTGATCCATAATGATATTTGTCAGACAGATTTATTTAGATATTGTTTTTGCTTAAGTACTGAATTTGACAAGTATATTTTATAACTGTTGAAGAAAATAAACTCAATACAAACACCATAAAGTAAAAAGAAAATAAAGTAAAGTATAAATTAAGACTGCACATCTAGGGGCCAACACAGAAAAAATAACAATATAAATCAAAGTAGCAATGATAAACAGTCAGATTCGAAAAGAATGCAATGAAGAAAACCACAGAACCATTAAAACAGCACAAAGACGGATAGGGACCTATTAAAATATCATCGGAACCAAACAAACCAGTACAATATACAAAAACATAGATACAAATAAATAACTTATATAACTACAACGTAACTCCAAACAACGGAATTGATAAAACTGAATGCAAATACGTTTTGTTTTATAATTCACTTACAATAACAATTGCGTCAAATTTTAAATTGGCCTGTCAAAAAAAAAACTACTTTTAATCTTTCAATTCATACAAAAAATAAAATTACAATTTAGCAACACGTGCATAAAGACAGGAAACGAATTCACAGATATTGAAAACATGTACACATTGAGCCATAGTAAAGAACATCTTGGAATACCAATGTGTATAATAACACAAAACAATTTAATATTCAATTAATATTAATTAAATCAACATGAAACACATTTAAATCAACATGAAATATTCTAAACGGCTCGTAAAACAAAATCGGTTGCCAAAACCAATTAGATGAATGCACACCACAGAACCAACCAATATCAATAACCAATACCGAGTGAACATATAAATAAATAACGTACATGCGTATTGGTTTCAATGAAAGGAGCTATGTACAAGCTTCGTACATGCAAAGTAAGCACGTGCTTATTGCAAACGTGGGTCTCCCTAGATACTGGGTAATCAATAAAAACTCCTTCTTGAGCACAGGTCCCACCTAATTATGATAACGTCTTGGCATTATCTGTAGGCAGTATTCTGAGAGGGGTACGCTCAGCCGAAGATATCACTCTGTCATGACGGGGGATTTTCTGAGAGGGGTACGCTCAGCCGAAGATCTCACTCTGTCATGACGGGGGATATTCTAAGAGGGGTACGCTCAGCCGAAGACCTCACTCTGTCATGACGGGAGATATTCTGTGAGGGGTACGCTCAGCCGAAGATCTCGCTCTATCATGACGGGGGATATTCTGAGAGGGGTACGCTCAGCCGAAGATCTCACTCTGTCATGACGGAGGATATTCTGAGAGGGGTACGCTCAGCCGAAGATCTCACTCTGTTATGACGATGGATATTCTGAGAGGGGTACGCTCAGCCGAAGACGTCACTCTGTCATGACGGGGGATATTCTGAGAGGGGTATGCTCAGCCGAAGATCTCACTCTGTCATGACGGGGGATATTCTGAAAGGGGTACGCTCAGCCGAAGGTCTCACTACGTCATGACGGGGGATTTTCAAGAATAACATGTTGGCATCTCGCCGTAATACCACTGGCCCTGCTTCATCGTCTATTCCGTACACCGGAGCTCCTTAATTATAGCAGCAGCAACGTCGCACACAGCATTCCATTCATCCTTAGACGCCAGCATACAACCCACAATACTGTCAGGACGCAGTGTTTTGTGCGCGGGCGTGTGTGCGATTACGCCGATGAGACAGGCTACACGCGTAGCTACCTTGTAACGATGGTTACGTATACCGATCGATCGATGCTATTGGTTGTGAGGCGAGATGCCGAGATCGCCCGTTGTTGTGCCGCCTACTGAGCTTTTTATAGAGGCCCCGCCGCGGAGACCAAAAGACTCGTGGGTTTAGATGTGGCCTGCTACCGGTCGTGAGTTTTCAATTTGGAACTAATTGAGCGTGAGGGTTCGCCGAGGCCGGGTTGCGGCCGAGGGCGCTTATCAGGGGACTGCCTTGGAAGCGATTATTCTCCAGGCAAATGGAATTCTCTGGGAAACATTAAAATCCCTCCTAACTGCTCCAGCATGCCAGGCCGCCATGCCACTGGAGAACTACGTAAACGTTGTAACATAAGTGTTAATGGTTTGTTTTGGGAAATCTTTAATAAATTGTGAGCCTTACTTCTCTTACGATAATTCTAAAAATTTATCCCGCTGTTGTAAGATTGCAAGATCACGATCTAGCTGATCTAGTTGAATATATATAATATATTCAAATAAATAGATTTCAAGTAATTTAATTTTCACCTGACGCACGTTTCACAGAAATTATTCTGTATCTTCAGAGGTTTGTTTGAATTGTAATTGTATTTGGAACTGGTTTCAACCACTTTAAAGGTAGTATTGTTGATTAGTATTAAATTGTTTTTTTTCTTTGGTATGAAGCCGACCCGAAACTGGCCCACTCCAAAGCTAAATTCTAGATACACCACTGATTCCGTTGACTTGTAGAAGACCGAAGTTACATTAATGGAAGGACTGTTGGTGCCTTGAAACGGAATTGGAATGAAATAGTCTATTTTATTTGAATTTACAACTGAATGAAATTAAAATTCAAACAAACCTCTGAAGATACAGAATAATTTCTGTGAAACGTGCGTCAGATGAAAATAAACCTACTTGTGGTGTATTTATTTAAAGATATTACATGGGAGACCTGCAGGAAACTCAACGAGTTACTTACAAAGGAATAATAAATAAATAAATATATATATAAAAATTAATTATTTTAATATGAAATCAGACTAGGACAGAAAACGAAAACAGTAACAAGGTGTAGCAGCACAGAGTTCTGGATAACTCAAAACCCAATGCAGTCAGAACATGTACCGCAGCATGTAATATATAAATTACACATTTGTGTTGGTATGTATGTATCTCTCTCTCTCTCTCTCACACACACACACACACACACACACACACACACACACACACACACACACACACACACACACACACACACACACACACACACACACACACACACACACACATTACGTACGTATTCAAAAACGTATTGAAACACTTCTTTTCTTGATATGGAATTTATTTAATAAGATACTTGATTTTTCCCTTACTTGGAACGTGTTTCAAACTTTAACCAAGATGCTCATCACTAGACTTCAGGTTAAAAGTCTATATTGAAATCTCTGAAGATACAGATTAACTCTCTGAAACGTACGTAAAGTGTATATATACTGAGATAAAAAATAAAAGAATATATTTGAAACAGTAATTTATTTCTTGGTAATGTAATATATAATGTGTGTGTGTGTGTGTGTGTGTAGAGGGGGGGCGAAGTATAGGTCCGGATGCTGTCCACTAATGTTGTGCTTTCAATTTATGAATAGAAATAAAAATAGCATGTCAACTCCAACAAAAACTGGGTTATGCACGTGTGTGAATACGTCTGCTACACATGTTGCAGACTACAGTAGGGTTCAGGAAGGAAGCGAAGATACTCGTGGAAACGGCAAAACAATTTTGTTAATGCTTGTCACAGACGGTACAAGACGGGGAAATTATATTAGAGCGCTGGGAAAAAAACTGGAAAAGCAATTTCTTAATGCAAGTAGTAAAACGCAACATTACAAATACCAAATCGAGCATTACACAGCAGAGAAGGGAATATTAAACGCGAGCGAATGCGTGTGCGTGCGCACGTGTGCTTCTTTAGTAGTTACACTCTGTCAAGCTACATACTATGTGTATAGCTGCTTGAATAGCGAATACATTCTACAACGAAACTGCGAAAAATATGACGTAAGGATGTCAATGGAAAAACTAGAGGGCATAGCTTTTCAGTGTTATACCCAGCAACAAATATGAAGACAGATAAGCCTTAAATACGTAACGTTTAACAGACCACATAATTGTAATAACGATAAGAACTGAAGGTTACTAGGTTTGCGAGAATACGATTAACAATAATTAACACATTGAGACCTGCCGGCTAACGCTGCGGTCCTGCGGTCCTTACATGGTGCTGTGTCCTGAGCATTTTTGTAAATGTTTGAGGGTTAATAAAAAATTTGTCTCTTTACTTACATCCATCCTGTAAACAGTGTGTTAAAGTACACGTCTCCTACTTTAAAATTATATATATTTTGTTATGGTGTTTTGTAGTTTACGTAGTTTAAGTTGAGAAACGTACACCTTATCACTTAAAAAAAAAAGCTCGCTCAATTCTTGCGCAGTACATTAATTTTAAACACAGATTGCAACTGTAGCCTATACAGAATTATATTGTTTACACCTAAATATTCTTGTATCAAAAAATTTACTGAAATAGTCGAAAACAAAAGACCTCTTATCAATTGAGGATAGGATATCACTCTCTTTCCCACACACTGGTAACAGCGGTAGTTCATCTAACTCACACTATGGACTTAAATTTGATATATGAAATTAACTTGTATTTTTTCTGCATCTTCTGATTTTTTAATAATTTAAATTAAAAACTGTGAAGTGTTAGTTATATCATTGTCTTCACCCATCACAATGTCACTATCATCAACACACATTACCACTGATTTCTGAATAGGACTATAAAGTTAATGTCAAAGCCAGAACTGCTAATGATTTCATTACTTTCTTCTTCTGCAATACGTTTTCAATAAACAAAAGTATAACAAAACATGAAGTATCACGCACAAGCTGTAGGTAAACAACAAAAATGGCTGCCCTCATCAAACACGTGTACATAACGCAAACAGAAATATTTTTCCCCGTCTTTGTTCCAGTCCATGCTGGTCTCTACAGTTTAAATAGAGAACTAAAATTTTCCATTACATAGAAACCAAGCCTGTGGACGTATAGGAGCCGCCTTGTCTCGTTTAAAACACTTCAAATTCGCGGACGTACCTGATACATCCTTAAGATTCTGGCGCTTGTTTGACTTGGACGTACTAGGTCCAGTATTCAATAGGTACTACTACAATATTCAGAAAACAAAATATGTGAAAAGTATGTAACCAGAGTATAAAACTATTGTAGTTCCAACTCTCAAACATGGCAATTAAACAAAAGAAGGATGAGGATACAAACAGAAGATTAGTAATTCCTTAGAAAAGGGCAAGAAAGTACACGAATTGACAGATAAGAAACGATGATACAAGGCTAAATTACATACGTTTAGCATCAGTCTAGAGAGAATTAAGAAAAACACTTAAAAATATAAAGAACCTCTTGATACCTCCTTGGGGGAAAACAGGAAGAAGATAAATGTAGAGGAAGAAGAAATGTGGATTGACGAGGAGTTGGGTAACACAGAAAGTAGGCGAATTAAAACTGCCTCGGCCAAAGAATGACAGTCGGAAGCCTTAATGTAATAACGTGTTCATGAAAGTCCGGCACTTCCCGACACTGTCAGTATGTGCGCCAATCAAAGTGCACCATTAGTACAATGAAATTACCGTTTTCAGTCCATTACCGTTGACGCAGAAGTGTCATTCACCAAGAGCGGCTGATCACCTACCATAGAGGCGACCAGTCGTTTTGTCATCACTCTGCTGTCGATGTAGCCGTTTTTTAACTGTGGGTGAAAACATGTTGACGTAACTATGTTGTTGCCATATAAAAAAATAATTACGACTGATAACAGCTGTTTTAATAATAAAGGGTGATGGTTTAAGTGATGGAGCTACGCCTGAAGGAAAGTCGAAGAAAAACTGGTTAGTGTACGAACTGGTATGGAAAATCGTTAATAATACTTTTACTGTTTAAAATTTTTCGGAAGCACTATCCGGGGAACGCTAAAACTAACCACTGTTTCTACTTCGGCCAGGGCTGGTGCTTGCCGCCCACCTAATTATATTTTTCATATTCCTACTTTGCCACACTACTTAATATTATTTTAATTAAAAATTGATACAGACATAAGTAGAATACAACACGTTTCAGAATTACACCCCCAGACCGTGACCAAAAACAAGACCGTACTTGGAAACGTCATAAGAATAACTAAAACATTTCTGTTACTAATTACAAACTGCTGTTGTTTTCAATAAAAGTTAATAGTCCTAAAGGCACTCGTTCGTCAAAACAAAAGATAAATATTTTCTTATCTTATCAGGTAGGTACTTTATAGTTTATCAGCACCTGTCAACAAAACCACAAAGAGGCCGCACCTATAACTCAGATTTAAATGTCGCGCAACAATACCTATAGGCCTATGCTTTCTTGGCAGTCAAAAAAAAGGTTGATCCCAGTACACTGCGGCAATGCTAACAGAACAAGTATCAATAAAAACTCAATAAACGTCAGTCATATACCTAGACCTAGTCGGTATTAATTGTTTTAATTTAGTTTGCAATATCTGCTGATGAATTTGGCAGTCTACGGCCGCCCCTTTGGCATGGCCGTCCGTGTGCGGTGCACATTTCGCACATATAGTAGCGACTGCCCTGACTTCGGCTTGAAAACAGTAATAAACTCTGTGCAGTGGAGTGAAAACAGGGGTTTACGTTATTACTTACCCCATACTTGGAGTTTCTACACATCACCATCATCGGATAGTCATCCACTACGATAAGGATTAGACTACACAGCCTAGACAGACCGCCAGCCTCCAGTTGGTCTCACTCCACCTCTTCCTCGGGCGTTTTTTTTTTTTATTTGTACCAAATGTTTTACAAGTTTTTTTAATGCCGGGAAGTCGTTTTTCATTTAATCACAGCTCGTTTTATCCACGTTCCTTCCATGCCATCCCTGTCTTTCTGTTACGTTAAGAATATCTTCTGCCCTGACATTTTGTCGGAAACAGCACTCCTAAATGATCCCTCAACGAGACTTCTAATATGCTGGCGTTCACATCGTTGGTATATTGACGTGAAGTAAGAACCCAAGTTTCACAACCTTACAGTGACCTCGGCACGGCCGTAGTCCTGTAATAATGACCTTCCTTACTCACGCGGTGATAGGTCTCTGAATGATCCCTAGAGTTCTCTTGAATTTAGTTTATAACTTGGTTTCTATACTTATGGTATTACAATTACTTACCCAACATTACTACAATTAAGGCTTCAGCATGAATTGATGTTTTATGTAAGGCATGGATACGAAATAACTGTCTCTCATAATAAAAACTCATTAGTTTAAACGATACCTGGTTAAAGTTCAATAACGATCGAGTTATTTTTTTTTTAATAATTACCTAAAGATTTCATACATTAGGGCCTTATCTGGAACAAAGACTTTTTTATAGTACATTCTAGGTATCGTAAAAAAACTGCCCCGCACTTCCCGTAGCCTTCTATCAAGACTTATGACAAGAAAAAGTTGTGTTCAATTGTTTTTTGTTTTTTTTTTGTACAGTACATTCGTTAATATTTCAGATTCTACGTATTGGATCGAAAACAAGAATTTTTCGTCATCGTTGTTCGACAATCTTTCCAGGATACAACTTAAGAATAATAGTCTAATGAAAACAATTTTATACAGGACATTTTTAAAAATCTATAATAACTCGAAATACGCACATGGGCTTTAATGTAATTTAAAGAAATGTAATGCACTTTTGACACCTGTGATTTTGGGCAACAAAGTACTAAATAGGACTGCCAGAAAACGAGATTTATTTCGAAAACTTAGTAGACGATTACTCGTCTTTCGTTCTTCGTACAGGCATATTTTTATGTAGTTGTTTTATGATCTTTTATACGAATATTATATTACAACATGTTTACTAAAACTATTGTTACGACGGTCTAACTGATCGTCGTATGGTACAGTGAAAACAAAATACAAGACACCAATTAAGTCGCTAATCACCAGCTTTAATTATCACAATTAAACAGTTTGTGATCAACAAGATATAGTCTCTTACAACAGACAAACAAAAATTGTTCACACGCGTTAAAAATGTCAACTAATATAAAACACAATTGTATTATAATTGTCCCGCACAATTATAAAACACAACACTTCGCCACAATACTTCTAACCGCACTGTGTAAATCGCCCGACAATAACTGAAAACTAAGCAGCAGGTATGGACTATTTATAGTCTGCAGGTCCATAATATGCGTGTCCTTAACAAGTAACAGAAAATTCTAGAGGACAGTTCAGCGCGACCTTCGCAGAAACACGCGCTGTTGGGCTAATTGAGAAGCTTCTCGAACAACGCTATCAAATGCACGAGATTGTTCCGTATTACGTAACACTGCCTCGCTTGTTAAGTGCCACGTACACACACAACTACTACAGCTGGACGCTGCTGCGATAGCCGAGAACATGTAAGTCGTTCTGTAATAGCGTAACACTATTATATTCCTGACCGTTGGGCCGTGGGGTCGATTGGTTATGTTTTCATGTCTAAATGTTCCGGTCACAGCTCCGTAGGCTATCTTCAGTAGACAAAATAAGAAAGAAAGAAAACTTTCGCAAGAATGACAGGCTGAATGCAAATTGCAGTTGAGAAGTACGCAGTCCCCCCCGCCCCCTTCACAGTAGGACTGTAACCAAATCCTCCTCAACTGTGAGGGGCGTTTGGCCTGTCATAATTTATAACGTTTTCTTCCTTTCGTCTTTTCCTACACAAGATGGCCTCCGGACGTGTGGCCGAAACCTTTAGACATGAAAACGTAAGCAATCGACCCCACGGCCCAACGGTCCGGAATATAATACTGTAAAGAATGTTAATGTTGACTCCGGCCGTGATATCCTACGTAGTAAATTACAACAGATTTATCTAAAACTCGATGTAGTTTTTTTTTTTTTTTTTTTTTTTTTTTTTTTTTTTTTTTTTTTTTTTTTTTCGAGCGTTACGTTTTCACGTCACGTATGAAATTGAAATAATATCTAAACGACAAAAGATTCACGCTTATATGAGGTACCATACGACAGATAAAGGAGCAAAGATAATAAATAGCACAATATAAGCGGGTTATTGCATCATCTAGCGCGGGGTGAGCGGGGGGAGAAATAGAAATGTTTTGCGCCGCTCGGCGCGCGCTAAAATTAGTATTCCTCCGGTTTCCGATGCGATAGAACATCGAGTGAGGTGTCGTTAAAATTGTCTCATCGAGAACTATCTACATAGTGTACCGTAATAGCGGTGATGATATTAGTAAGAGGTTTGAATAATCGTAATTCAAGTTGTAAAAATCGTGTGTTCGGACAAAATGTCGCGGTATATTACGTGCTCAAAAGTATCGTAAACGCATACAGCAGAGTAGAGAAAATCATGGGGAATTAAAAAAAAACCAAAATGACCAATGCCGAACGTCAGAGGATTTACCAACAACGCTCAAAAGACAAGGAAATAAATACTGAAGTCGAGTCAAGACCATGGAGACCAGAATTAATTACCATAGTAATAAATAAATAAAGAAATGATATTTAGCGGCATCGAAACTATACCTTTATCCGTTCCTGCAGTTTTTAATGTTTTTACTATGTGATTGTATTGATATATTTTTTAATTTTTTATACAGATACGTCTATATATTTTGTAATTTTCTTAAGCGATTATAAAATGTATGTTTATACGTATTTCTGATGATGCCACCGACTACGCTGGGTAACACCACCATCGATTTGACTTTCACCAGAAATATCAGTGTTGATATCTTACCTTATATCAGCTACTTCTCCTATCATAGGTCCATTATAAATAAAGTCTTGCTTGAACCAAGTAATTAACTTGTGTGATGATTTTGCAAATAAAATTTTGTACTTTGTAAAACTAAACATGTGTTTGTTAATTTTATTCATAACACATTAGCAACCCTAAAGCACACAGACGTATTCTACGCTCTGAAGATTTGCGGCCGTGGCTCCGACACAGCTCCCGCCGTTTTTTATGCTTTGCAAGACTGACTCAACGAATCGGAATAAATCCGCATTACTTTGTAAAAGTTAGAATTTACCAAGTTATTTATTTGACTCTAAGTCGTTCTAAAGGAGATAGATTTATTTATTATTATCAGCGAGAGTCCTACAGTCTATGCCGCGTCCCGCATTCGATCGCCATTTCTCCCTAACCTTCCAGTCATTATCTTCAATTGCTTGATCTCTCATAATTTTTCTAATTCCTGTTCTTCTCCTGCTTTGTGATGTGTAAGTCAATGCTTTCTTTGGCCATTGCTTCTCCTCCATCCTCATTACGTGACCATACCATAGCAACGGTCTGGATTCTATTCTTTCTGCTGTTGTAAATACGCGCCCTGTTTTCCTTCTTATATCTTCGTTTCGAACATGTTGCATTCTAGAAATAATACACGCTCTTCTTAAGAAGTCCATTTCTACAGTTTGTATCATCTTTTTCTCTTTATCTGAAAGTTGTCAGCATTCGCAGCATGCGTTAAAATGGGTTCCGCAGTAGTTCTGTAAGTTGTCAGTTTAATTTGAAGTTTCATATTGTTCGACCAAAGAAACGAGTTTAGCAAACGAATAGCTTTTTTCCCTGTTGTATCCTATTTTTGATGTCATTTTTCGTTGTTCCATCTTCTGAAATAATCCTAATATTTGAATTCGCTACACTTTCCGATTCTATGGATTTGCAGATCGGGTCTCCTTCTTGCATGTCTCTTATTTTCAGATATTCTGTTTTAGTAGTGTTTATGTTTAGACCCCATTTCTCGTACTCCTCTTTCAATTTTCTAAACATGTAGTCTGTGTCGTCCTTGTCACACGCTATAATTACGTGATCGTTGGCAAATAGGAGAGTTGTTAAGCACTGCTCATCGACAAATCGCCTCGGAATTAGGGGATAGATACATAATTATATATCATATACTGTCTGTGAAGATATAAATATAAAGCTGAGAAATCCTAAATCTTATTTTGTCGACAATATCTGGCGCTACAACCCCCATCAATCTTCGCAGTTTCAGATGAAAAATAAGGATGCATGAAAACTAGGGCTACGTGAAAGTAGTTAAAATTATACACTACTGGCTTCTTGTTGTGGAACAGTAAAATCAGTAGCATAGCTTGAAGCAGAGTTAAAAGTTTGGGAAAGTCGGTATACATTCGGCTATACTTCAGTACAGTCTTCCTAAATTGAAGAATAAAAATACCGAGAACGTCAGGAGAAAAGCGACGTGACACAAAGCTGACGTCTAGCTTTAAAACAGTGGCATTAAGAATCAAAAGTATTCATTATTTTTCATGTTCTTCCGCCATTATCGCAGAATGACACTCAAAGTGGGGTGAATTAAATATAACCTCCCATAAATCCTGTAATTAATGACACGCATACGTAAACGGGCAAGCACGTCTTGTGAATTTATGAAAAAGATTAATCAGAAAGTATGAAAGTAAAATTGTATTAAGCCAGTTGTTTTATTTTGAATAGAGGTGCCCCTGTAAGGGTGTGAAACATGGACGATGGTAAATAAGGAAACAACTGTTAACTTTATTTGAAAAATGGTGCTAAAGGTGAAAAGAGCTAGACAGACTCATAAAGTACATATGACATTTATCAGCAAGCAGAGGAGAGTAACGCTATCTAGAGTAGTTTAAGAAAATATGAGAATAGGGGCGTATTAACGGGGGACGGACTAACGAAACAGGACCCCCCTCCCTAGAGGGTCGAAAGAGTTGACGAATTTTGTCAATCTCTTAATTTTTAGGCTGTTTTATTGTTTCAGCTGTGGGCGCTAATATAGTAGTAGTATTTTTTTTAAATGTACAAACAGGTTTATTATATAGCATTAGGGTATGCGTTTGAAACATGAAATATAGGCAAATCAATTCAGTCAATAAGTGTTTACAAAACAATGTTTCAATAACGCGTACATTTATTGTTTTATTACCGTTTATACTTTAATGAGACTGATTTCAGGGTGTATCACGCGTTTTTCAGCCACTTTGAAGATAGTAATGTTGATTAGCCTTAACTTGTTTTCTCTTTTATGTGTAGCCGGCCGATCCCGGACTCAAAGGCAAATTCTACATACACTAATGATAAACTTAAAATGTCATACTGCATACCATGAGAGAGCACGGTCAGCATACTATTGTTACGACGGTCTACTTGATCGTCGTAGATACAGAGGAAACAAAATACGTACAAGACACCAATTAAGTCACTAATCACCAGCTTTAATTTTCACAGTTAACAGTTCGTAACTAACAACACAGTCTCTTATAACAAATCAAATAAAAATTTTTCACAGGTAAATAAATTTCAACTAACATTAAAACACAATTGTATTACAACAGGGGAAGTCCGTGTAATTTGGACCGGTGTGTAATCCGGACCGCTTAAAAATTTCGTATGTGCAAGGTTGGTCACCCCTTGGCTGAGTGTAGGTGGGCTGCATGTCTGAGGGTAACTTTCTCTTTGCAAGTTGTTTTGTTATGGGATTCAAGATTGAGGGGGAGGGAAGAAAAGCTCACATTCCTTAAAATGAGTGCCATTGTGACATAGAGTGGTGTGAAGGTACAGTTAGAGATTACAGAGTGTTTGGCACGTTCTTGTACTGAGAAAATATTAAGCTAAGCTCAGTTAAAGTTTCATAAATCTGTTCAAAGTAGTCGTTATAAATTTATTTAAAAACAAAATCTTTACCCAATGTGCAATTTGGACCGCCAGTACGTGTGTATTTTGGTCCGCTGAACTGGTAGGCTACTCTTACTCTATGTTGCATATCTGCGTGATTTTAATCGTGTTTCTACAGACGCGGTTGAATGCTGGTTTTCAGTATCCAAGTAAGGTAAATCTTCTTTTAGACCTCATTTCACTGTAAGATCATGCTATACTGGAACATCATGTTGTATAGAATATAAAAAAACTTAAATCAGTCTCTGATAGTTGTTTATCTATCATTTAAGCATGGTGTTCTTATGGTGTCCCTACTATAGCATTCCAATCACAAAATGCAGACGCTGGATATCTCCTTTTTCAAATCATGGAATACTTACGTGTCTTCTGCTATATCCACTAAATTGAGAGAAAACCTGGAGCCCGTCGGAACACCTGAATACACAGTACATTGATTTTTTAGTGTGCATGGTGGCATTTCCAAAGGCCACAACAATGGAAATTGCTATGAACGGTTTCAGACGTATCGGTCTTTGGCCAGTTGGCAGAAATGTATTCTCCGATAAAGATTTCGCGCCATCCTTGTTACTGATCAGCCAGTGGAAAATTTACCACAATTTCAGACAGATCTCGAAACGTAACTGAAGAGATCCTTCCCCTGGAACAGATATATTTTTTCAAGTAGAGACCATCAGCCTACTGTCTTTAACATCAACAACAGGGCCGATAAAATTTGCAACAAAGAAACATACTGCATCTGGCATGCTGTTTCACTAGGACATCAAACAAGGATTATTTAGAGGCCTACATCTACCCCGATGCTTATTCTACCGGAGAAGAAAAGGCAGTTTATAACAGACACAATGAACAGGTTAAAAACGTATGCCTTGTGCGTGTAAAGTGCTACGATGGTGACTGGATTCAGTGAAGTAGTTGCAAAAAGAGGGCGCATTAAAATTGTGCCAATATAAGTTATAAATAATTTTATTATTGTGTCATATGTAAAAAAAGTGACATTAATAGTGCTTGTAATAATATTTATCTGGGTATTGTAAAAAAGTCCTTCAATGAATAGCTTAAACTATATGTGTTTATAAGTACCAGTCCAAGTTACACGACTTCCCGGTCCAAATTACACGCAAGAACAGTATGACATGAAAATTCTTATTACCCAATTTACGCAAGTCAAATTAAAATTTATTTATTCCATAGTACTTAGTATAGTATAATAAATTTCGTACATAAAATTTGTAATGTTTTCTCTAGAGATAACGATGTTATACCGGTTTGAAGTTAAGTGGTCCAAATTACACGGACTTTATATCGTCCGATTATAAAACACAACACTTAACTAATAACCACTTGAACGCGCACAGTAATATCGCCCGATAATAACTCGAACCGCACTGTAAGTATATCGCTACTAATACTGAACGTAAGGCCGCTGCCGCCATGTATTTATACCTCCGTTCACAGACCAGAACGTTCCAAATTGCGTCTTAGCGCCAGTGTGAACTACGTAATTAGTTGCGGCCATGACACAGTCCGCGCGGCTGGCGGCTTCGAGAAAACTCTAAGTTTATTACCATACCGTAATTCTAGAGCTTTTATTAATTCGGCATAGGTGTTTTGGCTGTCAGGTGGCACTTTGTGCAGTAATTCTGCCGCAGGTCCTTTTAATGCAAGAACAAGTGAAACAGCATTGTCTTTCTCTGTCCAATTATTTGCGCATGCAGCAGCTTCAAATTGGCGGAGGTACGTTGCCCAGTGACTGCTTCCGTCAAATGTTGGAGCTTTGACATGAACTGTCCCTACTGCAGACAAAGTTACTTTCTCTATTGACTTATTCTCTGTATCTTTTTTTGTCTTTATCATTGGTACAGTCTGTTCACAAAGTTGTTTTGGTTGTAACTTCAGACACTGTTCGACTTCATTTTTAATCCGCTCTTTTATATTTGTAATCGAATCTTCTATTTTTGTTGACATAGCCTTTTCCACACTCGTGACTGATTTTTCTACTTCAGCTATTTTATTAGACATCGATTCTTCAACACTCGAGACAGATTTTTCTACTTCAGCTATTTTTAATGTCATTGATTCTTGTACCTCTGATATTTTAGTAACATGTTTATTAAGCTCACCTCGTAGGAGACCCAATTCTGCGGTACTGTGTTCTTGAATCTGTTTCAGCTCCTGTATTAATGCTTTGATGTCTTCTGTTTCACGCTTCCGTTCCTCTGCTTCCTGTCGTCGTCGTTGCTCTGTCTCTTCTCTTTCCTGCCTGCGTTTTTCATCCTGTCGTTTTTCTGCTTCTTCTCTTTCTTGTCTTCGTTCTTCTTTTTGTCGTCTTTCTGGTTCTTCCGCCTTCTGTCTGCGTCTTTCCTCTGCTTCTAGCAGGAGGGTTTTCTGTCTTTCTTCCGCTTTCTCTGCGTCCTGTCGTCGTCGTTCCTCTGTCTGCAACAACAGTGCCTGGAAATTTTCCATCATCTGACTGGCAACCATTGTTTTCCGATTAATTACGAATTACACTCGTCTTGTACAAAGTGTCCACTGTTTCCACTGTTAACCGTTCTATCCCACTTCTGACACCACTGTTACGACGGTCTACTTGATCGTCGTAGGTACAGTGGAAACAAAATAAGTGGGCCTACAAGACACCAATTAAGTCACTAATCACCAGCTTTAATTTTCACAGTTAACAGTTTGTAATTAACAACACAGTCTCTTATAACAAATCAAATAAAAATTGTTCACACGTAAATAAATGTCAACTAATATTAAAACTCAATTGTATTACAATATACCGTCCGATTATAAAACACAACACTTAATTAATAACCACTTGAACGCGCACAGTAATATCGCCCGATAATAACTCGAACCGCACTGTAAGTAGGCTTATATCGCCACTAATACTGAACTTGAGGCCGCTGCCACCATGTATTTATACCTCCGCTCACAGACCAGAACGTTCCAAATTGCGTCTTAGCGCCAGTGTGATCTACGTAATTAGTTGCGGCCTTGACACAGTCCGCGCGGCTGGCGGCTTCGAGAAAACTCTCGCGAATACGTCTAGAGTCACGTATGCCACACACATTAGAGCGAGATTTTTCTGGCACATTCGACAAACACGTAGATTGTTCTGTAATGTCGTCACACTATTGGTGGGAATGACGGAGGCCCGGTTTAAAATATAGAAGGCAGATAATCGAAGACGTCAATTCAAAAAATTATACTAAAAAGAAGACTTCAAAATAGACCCTGAATGGAGGTCTACCGCAATCCAACCCACGGATTGAGCATACAGCAACAAATTGCTTTATGTGAGGTTCAGGTCTACAATTATGCGTAATACACGTCTCTCAACATTATATAAAATTTTTAAATCTCCTTACACTGAGTTTTATATTACGTTCTACAGTCTATTTAACGCGTTTTAATATGAACTGAATAAAAACTTCCGTGAGAATAAAACTGTGCACAACGCCGACTATACGGCACGGGGCACTATTCCGTTAATGGCTGTCACCAGACGGTTCGCAATGATGCAATTATAGTAAAGTGCTCGCAAAAACGGAGAAAGCAATTTACTAATGCAAGTAATAAAACCCGTGTTACCGACGCTACCACCGGCGTATGTTAATGCCCATAAACGTAGCCGAACATAACAACTGCTCACTGCGATTTGTTTCCACATCCTGTCTCACGGATTCTTAGTTACAGACGACTGATTTGAAACACTGGAAGAAATTCTGAGCAGCAGTACTCCAGGGCGTTCCAAACCGGATGGCGCCTAAGGGATTATAAGACCCTCTCGCATAAGCACTCACAACCGGCCCGAGCCTAAAATACTCATAGTCCAAATTAAAGTATAATTTTTGTAATCTCCGTGAAATTGTGAGAAAAATGATTGTCCAAACAACGCATAATTGCGATAAATATGAGTATTTTAGGGATTTCTAAAGCAAACGCAGAATTGGAGTACTTAATGAAGATAGACTTAGTTGTATATCTAAAATATATATCAACCACGTCGTGTTTGGTGTCATTTTATTTAAAATTGTATGGAGATTACAAATATGCTAAACTCCTTTGTTAAGAATTTTACATTATAAAAGTTGCAGTTATGTAGTGGATGCCCTAGTAGTTGATTCATACCCCAGGCGTGCGGGCCGGTTGGGTTTGTGTGTGTGGGTTGGTAAAGGTCTCCTAATTCCTCGGGTACCATGCGACTTGGAACGCCGTACAATAAGGTCCTTTAAAGGTGGGCATGAACTGTATCAGCTATTAGCAATAATAATGAAACAAGACTTACGTACCACTGAATAACAAAACAAAGAAAAGTCTTTCATATACAGAAATATAACATCATTTTGTATTTAAAATAAAAAAATACATTTTTTAAAAGGTACGTTGGCTCTAAATAGTGTTTAGTACTAAGTAGTCACAGTACCGTTACGCCGCTGCGTAAATAACGTGCGTAGTATGCTACGTGATGCTCATTACCTACTGGGTAATCGCTAAGTCACGGAATTATTCCTGAGCCGTTCCGAATAATCTGGAAACGACCACTTAAGCTTGGCTGTGTCCGACCAAAAGAACCATTATTGGCTCTGCCCGACTCACGCAGATCATAGTTGAACTCCCTCGTGACAGACAGCACGGAGCAACTAATTTTTTAGTTCCATCCTATAGTCGCGTTGCTAACACATTCCTGAATCACTTAAAAAGAGGCCAACCCTGAGAGAAGAATGACTACGACGCGACAGGCCGACTTCATTGAAGATTCAGTCGCTGAATGCTAACTTTGGAAACGCAGAGTCTACATGGACTTTACATTTTCATGGACGGGACTATCTGGTTGACGCATATACGCAGTCGTGCCGTTCTAAGAGAACTCTGTTGCATCAAAGAGGAATATTTGATAATTTCTGTTAACTGTTCTAGTGACATTGACGCAGTTGAATCTGAAGACACCGATCCTACAATAAGCGGAGTTCATCCATTATAAACGTAACTTTTCATTTTTGTATTAATGTTGGGGTAATTTTACAATAAAATACAAAAATGTTTAATTTAATTTATAACTAAACAAACATTAACAAAGAAAATATTATTCTCCAATATTATAATTTCTATCAGTTATAGATTAGTATTTCACTATATGTAGGCAGTTTCATTTGTAAAGAATTCGCAAATATTTATGCTTGCTTAATACCAAAGTATCTGTATTTATTAAGTTATAATAATAATAATAATAATAAAATAATTATTTATCACGTTTTTTGAGTAACTATTATGATTTTAAATCCACGCCAAAATATTTAAGTAATATCTCACATTACCCGGGGTAGACTCAACTGGAATTCGCATAACACGATTCACGTCATTTCACAAAAATAGTTTTTTAAGCGATTGTGAACAGATTAGTGTGCGCTGTGATTAAGGTAATGTACATACATAATGCGTACGTGTTATTGCAACCATAGATTAAATAATTGTATTTTATTAAAATTAAATTAAACGTACCCAAGCTACGCGACTTCGCCACAGAAACATCTTTAGATGTCTTGCTGTAATTATTTATCATGTTTCAAAAGTAAAGTGTTATGTCTTGAAAAGCCGTATTAAATGACCTTACGCGTGAACGTGTTGTAAGTTGTGAGTGAAAATGGATCAGAATCACGTGAGTAGTATTTAACTTATATAGGGATAAATTCCCAAATGATTTGGTAAACGTGAATCAAAATTAAAGTGTACGGACA
This sequence comes from Magicicada septendecula, assembly GCA_034769895.1. Classification (NCBI taxonomy): domain Eukaryota; kingdom Metazoa; phylum Arthropoda; class Insecta; order Hemiptera; family Cicadidae; genus Magicicada; species Magicicada septendecula. The sequence continues at coordinate 407,624,735 of CM068372.1, read as the reverse complement.
TGCCGGCGTGATGGATTACCTCAACGAGTGTCGCTAAGTATTTTCTTGTTAAGAGTCTCGTGCGTGCTACTGTAGGTACCTTCTGCGGTGAGTTGTCGTTCCACGTATTGTATTTACATCTGGCCTTATTACGGAACCGGTTTTTGCGTATCTCTTATACGCAGCTAACGTTTGAGCCAACAGTCTACTGTCGCTTACCGAAAATAGATTACACCTTTATACTGCTGTCGGTCTAATGTTCTTTAACTATTCAAATGTGACCGTTTCTTGTTATATTAAATGCAAACATAGCGCCGATAATATTAATGTATAGCTATGTCCACAATATAGTGCGCTTTTTGTGCATTTGAGGCATGCGCAGTAGGGCCTTCCTCTAGCGAACCAAACGCATGCAGGAAGCATGCATCAAAATCAGTTGAAGGTCACCGTGTCACCGTTTTTAGTGACGCATTCAGTAACGCACGTGCTTTCACCACCATGGATCTTTCAACATTTGTGCAACTTTATAGTTTTACAGAAAGGTTTTGTTCTGTTTTCGTGATTCCTGTGACTGTGTTTATTGTTTATCATGTCGGCAGAACAAACGTTGGCCCTTATTGAAGATTATAGGTCACATTGTGCCTTGTAGGACATTACGTACAAAAATTGTACAAACAAAATGAAAAGAAATTATGCTTACGCTGTTTTGGCTACGAAGTATGAACTGACTGTGAAAGAACCCCAGGAAACACTGACGAAAAGAATTGTTTGGATACTTTAAATAAGTAACTTACATCAAAGAAGTCCTACATGAATCACCGGTAGCCAAATACCTAAGTGTGATTGCTAATTTTACTTAAGCTGGTATTGCTTCTCTAAAGTGGGTATTTTCTATTGTGATCTTAGGCTTCAACATTTGTAAAGCACGTAAACGTTCGTTCTAGACATTCGCATAAAGTTCTTAAACAGAACGTCATCATCCACGTCTCTCTTAATTCCAGAATTCCGCGTTCTTAAATAATCTTTCAACTATACTGAGCGTGATATTTTTCTCACCTTTTTCTAACTCTTTTCAGCACTAAAAATGCAGCAATTATACCCGCTAACATAGCAGTATCAATCACGTCCATTTTCACGTTGACATTGGAGAAACATTAACAACTGTGACGCAAAACTGTAGACACTTTGCGGCATGCGTTCAGTACTTTCGGTCTAAGGAATGCCCAAGAACTACTCGGTGTTGAAAGCAGAATTGAAAGTTGAAAGTGAAGTGTTAGTTGAAAGCGCACAAGTGGGGACATAGCATATAAACACGTTAAGGCAAGCACAGGTTCTTAGACTATAGGTGTTCCAAACCGGATGCATCTACGGGATTACAATATCCTTACTATCGCACGCGCGCTCACAACCGGCCCAGCATGACCTGGTATAAGTATACGGTTCAATTCAAAACTAAAGAATTATTAATTTAGCTCATAATCTAAATTAAACTATAATTTTTGTAATCTACGTGAAATTGTGAGAAAAATGAATCCAAACAACACACAACTGCGATAAATATGAGTATTTTAGGGATTTCTAAAACAAACGTAGAATTGGAGTAGGCCTACTCAATAAAGATTTTATTAGAAAATAGTAGACCTAAGTATGTTAGTGATATCTTTATGATTATAAACAAAAATGTAACCTATTTACAATTGACGTTCATTTTGCAATTTTACGTCGGTGATATGAAAATTTGTATTTTTTCTACAATAACAAATGCTGTCTTGTATGTAATATTCATTAAAAAAATATTTTATTTAAAAATGTATCCTAATGAAAAAGAAAAAATAGATTGATATGATAACTTATACAACTTTATACAATTACCTACTTACATACTATATTTATATAATGTATATAAATGTATATGCATTTTAATGAATATTAAATTAGACTTAGTTGTACATCTAAAATATATGACAACCACGTCGTGTTTGATGTCATTGTCTTTAAAATTTCATGGAGATTACAAATATGCTAAGCTCGTTTGTTAAAAAATTCATATTATAAAAGTTGCAGTTACGTAGTGGACGCCCCAGTAGATGGTTCATACCTTAGGCGTGCGGGCCAGCTGCGTTTGTATGTGTGTGTGTTAAGTGACGTGCGACTTGGAACGCCGTATAGATTGGGTATGTTTACAAGTAAAGTCCGGCGTAGGTAATTTCCGCACCAGAATACAGGTAGCATATGAAACATATGTAAAGTGTGCTCTCGACCAGGGATTAACAGTGCCTTCCAAATACCTGCTTCCTGTCTTTAGGAGACCTCCCCCACCAAATGGAAAATATCTTGGATTTTGTTGTCCATGACGTGTCCGTTGATTAACTAAATATAAGTAGGCCTATATCACTTCCGACTCGGAACACAAAGTTTCTTATTGGTAAAATGTAAAAGTTTTACTTTATAGCCTGAACCAGTTTCGCTTATTATAAGCTTCGTCAGAGGCTGCCGCTGGGAGCTCTGACCGTCTTGTTCTTAGCGACGGCGCCGTCTTTTGAAGGATCGATGTTGTGTGTGTGTGGGGTGTGATATGTTCGAATAATGCGTGTGATGTGAATTGTGTCTGTTCGTCTAGGATGTTAGTCAATCCGTGACAGAGGTGGAGGTATTCCCTAGCACTCCGACACTTTCCAAAAATCAGTTCAATATACGCAATGCGGAGTGTATCAGACACCCTAAACGAACAGACACAATTCGAATCACACATATTATTTGAACATATCACACCCCACACACTGACACTGATGATGGCCCCCGATGGTGGGGTCGAAACGTTTGTCCACAACAACTCTAGACCACTGCCTAACAGCCCGGCCAAGTAACAATTTTAACAAAACCACTTATAATTACCAAATGATGTAAGTAGTCGGAGAATCAAAAGCAGTGCAGCAAAGCGGAAAGGAAGCAGAGACGACACTTTCTAAAGGCTGTCAAAGATCATCAATCATAGCATTGAAAACTACTCTCATACACTTGATAACACGAGGTCAGCGTTATAAATTGCGTACGCTGAAAAAATTTACAATTGTCGTCAGAACACTATGCCGAAGTCTCCGATGCAACTATCAGAAGCTCTACACCTACTGAAAATGGTGAATACGCTATATGGAAAATAAAGAACGAAAGTTTCGTGCAAATAGTTGACAAAGAAACATCCATTGTCGCTTATACGTGCAAATGTTATAATTATTTCTGCAAGTAGTTGCTTTACCGTTCCAATTCACTTGAAATATGTTTCACTGAATGTATCAGTATATTCAGAGGTTTGTAAAATGAATATACTGAATATACTAAAGTTTATTTTGTAAAATATATGTTTATTTTGTATTCAGTGAAATCAACGTCAAGAGAATTGAAATGATAAAGAAACTAATTGTAGAAGTAATTATAATTTGATAATCATGATAATATGTATAATATTACAAAATACTGCAAGAAACTCATCGAGTTACTTATACAGAAATGATGCATTTGAAATATGTATAGAATAGTGGTACTATTTATCATTATCAATTTAATTACAAATACTCGCCATCAAAAGCATATAACAGACAGGTCAATCATATTACGCACAATTAAGTTGTATAATTTCATGACAGGCATACATAAAATGTAAAACAAATTGTAACAAAAAAAAACTTTGTAATGTGACTTTAGAAAGAAGGTTCCGATTAAAATGTTGTAAATCTTTTGTGGTAACTGTTTAATTTAGTTTATTCAATAAAGTAGTTTATTTTATAAGTAGATCTATTTTTAAATGAAGGTATTTGTCACTTTAGAGAAAATATATGCGAACACACGTAAAACCTAACATTTTCAATTACAAAGAATTTTTAAGATTTATATTGCTTAAGATTTACATTGTATTATTTTTGTTACTATACTCTGACCGTGTATACGTAACTTTAATCAGTAAATATATTGTTCTTATATACAGTTCATCTATACACAATTAAGGAGTCCTCCATTTCAGTTCATTCGTATTACTCATAGTTTTAACTGGTAATCCGTTATTAGACTAGGGTGAATAAAGAAAATGAAATTATTTACATATTTATCATTCCTTAATTTTATGTATTCTCCTATATCTTCGATTATTATTACTATATAAGTAACTCGATCAGTTTCTTGCAGTATTGTATAAGCTAATGTTATATAAGCCTATATTATCAAACATAATTTCTTCTGCAAGTAGGTGTATATACTTTTATGTATTATATTATATTTTGATATTTGTTTTTCTTGAATTTTGATAATTTATTTTTATTTGTTATTTTGAAATTATATTCGGTAATGTATTCAATTTTCTCTTATAGGAATATCTATAAAACAAGTTTTATATAACTTTTTATATAATGCAACTGGTTACCAAGCATGAAATTATATCTTTCCTGTTTTTTTCGACGGAATTTTTTGTGGACGGTGTGCAGAATTGCCGAACATGTTTTAGCGGTCCGTCAGAGGTGAAGGTTGGGAACCATTATCCACACTGTACACAAGTAGCCTTGTTGTTTACGCAATTAATTTAATTTTTCTACAACAAAAATTGCAAGCAGTTTTTTTTCAACTTTGTGTCACTTGATTTTCTGTACAAACATAGGGAGGGAGGGAGGGAATTACAAAGAAAAGAAATTCTCCGTACTAATAATACTCCTATTTGTAATCTAGTATCATCAGCACTGAATACATGCCCTAGTCTTCGTAGAGCTAATAATGCATACAGTAGTCTAATTTGAAATCGCATCTCTGTACTTCGGCACAAAAAGAAAAAAAGAAATTCAATTATGGCAAGCAACGGATATGAAAACAGCTGAATCACCAGTTTTAAGGGAAAGAGAAACGGGGGGGTGTAGTACAGCCAAACGATTTGGAGAAGGAGGAGGAGCTCTCAGAGGACTTTTGAATAAAAAACTCTTTGAGAAAGCAGTTTGCTTTTTTTTAGATACATATTTTACCCTTACATAGCATTTCTTTGATTAAATGTTCGCATTGCCAACTTATTCGCCTTTAACACCACTCAGCACTTCGAAAAGACTAATGAGTACAATAAGCTTTAAATAACGGATCACTAGAGGGCGTATTTTGTCTACCACTTCGAGACTGAAAGGCTTTAATTTTTCCATTATTTCATAAGGCTTATTATTTTAGCTATCTATTTTATAATTACATTTTAAAATATTATAAGTACATCATTAACTACAAGATTAACAATTCTAGTTTGCTGAAAGTGATTTCTACGTACTTGATTTCTTTTTCTTTTCAATAATTTATTTATAACAATACTTGTTCCGTAATAATAAATACGGAAACTGCAAAGACCTAATGTGTCTGTACGACAATAGCACTAGACCTAACAGAAACACAGCAACAGCTGATTCACTTATTTTTTCGACGACTCTGGTAAAAAGACAAGTTCAACAAAATTATCTCCAATAAAGCAATTTCTTTTTTGAGGAAAGATAGATTTTTTGTAGAACGTGAAACAGATGTAAATACCATGAGCAAATTTTAAGGTGCCAGCAAGAAACTAATATAAGTAGCCTATATAAATACGATTAACGGAAATTAACAACTTGTTAACTAACTTTAATAACTGTTAACTTACTCATGTCTCAAGAAAGCTTCATTTTTGGAAAAACTCACACCACGAAGGAAACCTGATTGTACATACCTGGAACAAAAAAAGGCATTTATAACATGAAAAGACAAATTGAGGGTAAAAGATTGTTACAAAAAATAAAATCAATATCTTACAGCAAGGGAGTGTACAGTCTCAAAACTTTCCATCCAGATCATTCGTTTTTCATGCTAATTAACCATGAGGAAAGTCTGTAAGTATAGCCGAGTTCAATATAGAAAAAAGTCTCTACGAAGTGGGAGCGAACAAATACACAATGCCTTCGGAAATCTTGACAGTGAAACTACAGGCCAATCGGAAACGACATTTTATCTAAATAAAACACATTTCACCAGTGTTTTTAATTTACCAGTTACTTTATTACTTCACAAAAGGTTTTATTCCTAAAGACCCGTTTTTACTTCCATATTTCCTTAAGGAATGGAAGTATGGTGATGGCAAAAAAAATCGTGTTCGAGATTATTGCAGATTCTGATTCTACTACACTCAAAACATGAAAAAAAGTCGTTTTCCGAAAAGTGTCTGTGTGTGTGTGTGTCTGTGTGTCTGTCTGTGTGTCTGTCTGTGTGTCTGTAGATTTTTTTTCTATGGCAAACGATAACTGCCGCAAATTCAAACAGAATCAAATAATTTTTTGCATACGGCCCTGATTTGTAGAGGACTCGCGACCTATTGTTTTTGGTGAAGATCGGTTGAAGGAAAGGGGTAGTTTACCTGCAACGGTTTTTTTTTATCAAGGGAAATTTTTTTTTTTGGCAAACGATAACAGCCGCAAATTCAAACATAATCAAATAATGTTACGTATACAGCCCTTAATTGTAGAGTTCTCAAGACCTTTTGTTTTTGGTGAAGATCGGTTAAGGGAAAGGGGTAGTTTACTTGTAACGTTTTATGTTTTAACAAGGGTATTTCCTATGGCAAACGATAACAGCCGCAAATTCAAACAGAATCAAAAGATTATTTGCATACAGCCCTAAATTGTAGAGTACTCGAGACCTATTGCTTTGGTGAAGATCGGTTAAGGGAAAGGGGTAGTTTACTTGTAACGTTTTATGTTTTAACAAGGGTATTTCCTATGGCAAACGATAACGGCCGCAAATTCAAACAGAATCAAAAGATTATTTGCATACAGCCCTAAATTGTAGAGTTCTCAAGACCTATTGTTTTTGGTGAAGATCGGTTAAGGGAAAGGGGTAGTTTACCTACAACGTTTTTTTAACAAGGGTATTACTTCCATATTCCTTAAGGAATGGAAGTATGGTGATGGCAAAAAAAATCGTGTTCGAGATTATTGCAGATTCTGATTCTACTATTCTCAAAACATGAAAAAAAGTCGTTTTCCGAAAAGTGTCTGTGTGTGTTGTGTGTCTGTCTGTCTGTCTGTCTGTCTGTCTGTCGTCTGTCTGTAGATTTTTTTTCTATGGCAAACGATAACTGCCGCAAATTCAAACAGAATCAAATAATTTTTTGCATACAGCCCGGTTTTGCAGAGTTCTCGCGACCTATTGTTTTTGGTGAAGATCGGTTGAGGGAAAGGGGTAGTTTACCTGCAACGGTTTTTTTTTTAGCAAGGGTAATTTTGTTTGTTTAGCAAACGATAACAGCCGCAAATTCAAACAGAATCAAATAATGTTTCGCATACAGCCCTGAATTGTAGAGTTCTCAAGACCTATTGTTTTTGGTGAAGATCGGTTAAGGGAAAGGGGTAGTTTACCTGTAACGTTTTATGTTTTAACAAGGGTATTTCCTATGGCAAACGATAACAGCCGCAAATTCAAACAGAATGGAAAGATTATTTGCATACAGCCCTAAATTGCAGAGTTCTCAATACCTTTTGTTTTTGGTGAAGATCGGTTAAGGGAAAGGGGTAGTTTACCTACAACGTTTTTTTAACAAGGGTATTTTCTATGGCAAACGATAACAGCCGCAAATTCAAACAGAATCAAATAATGTTTTGCATACAGCCCTGATTTGTAGAGTACTCAAGACCTATTGTTTTTGGTGAAGATCGGTTGAGGGGAAGGGGTAGTTTACCAGCAACGTTTTTTATCATGCGTATTTTCTATGGCAAACGACAACTGCCGCAAATTCAAACAGAATCAAATAATTTTTTGCATACAGCCCTGATTTGTAGAGTACTCGCGACCTATTGTTTTTGGTGAAGATCGGTTGAGGGGAAGGGGTAGTTTACCTGCAACGGTTTTTTTTATCAAGGGAAATTTTTTTTTTTTGGCAAACGATAACAGCCGCAAATTCAAACAGAATCAAATAATGTTTCGCATACAGCCCTGAATTGTAGAGGTCTCAATGACTTTCGATTTTGGTGAAGATCGGTTAAGGGGAAGGGGTAGTTTACCTGCAACCTTATACGTTTTAACAAGAGTAAAGTACTTGAAAATTTATTTAAACTTTTTGAAACAATGGTAATTGTTAAAAATAAAATAATTTTGTTGCCAGGCAATAAAATTATAATTTTTTCATTTTAATGTAATATAATATTTTTCATTTAATACAGCAATAAAAAGGCAGGTAAGGCACAGCCTGGCTGTTTGGCTGAAAATGATTTTAAATATAAATCTTAGAATATGGAAGTCATGTATGGTTCTCCATACCGATATTTTTTTATGGCAAACGATAACAGCCGCAAATTAAAACAGAATCAAATAATTTTCTGCATACTGCCCTGATTTGTAGAGTACTCAAGACCTATTGTTTTTGGTGAAGATCGGTTGAGGGGAAGGGGTAGTTTACCTGCAACGTTTTTTATCAAGCGTATTTTCTATGGCAAACGATAACTGCCGCAAATTAAAACAGAATCAAATAATTTTCTGCATACAGCCCTGATTTATAGAGTACTCGCGACCTATTGTTTTTGGTGAAGATCGGTTGAGGGAAAGGGGTAGTTTACCGGCAACGGTTTTTTTTATCAAGGGAAATTTTACTTCCATATTCCTTAAGGAATGGAAGTATGGTGATGGCAAAAAAAATCGTGTTCGAGATTATTGCAGATTCTGATTCTACTACACTCAAAACATGAAAAAAAGTCGTTTTCCGAAAAGTGTCTGTGTGTCTGTCTGTCTATCTGTGTGTGTCTGTCTGTCTATCTGTCTGTAGATTTTTTTTCTATGGCAAACGATAACTGCCGCAAATTCAAACAGAATCAAATAATTTTTTGCATGCAGCCCTGATTTGCAGAGTACTCGCGACCTATTGTTTTTGGTGAAGATCGGTTGAGGGAAAGGGGTAGTTTACCTGCAACGGTTTTTTTTTAGCAAGGGTAATTTTGTTTGTTTGGCAAGCGATAACAGCCGCAAATTCAAACAGAATCAAATAATGTTTCGCATACAGCCCTAAAGTGTAGAGTTCTCAAGATCTGTCGATTTTGGTACAGATCGGTTAAGAGAAAGGGGTAGTTTACCTGTAACGTTTTATGTTTTAACAAGGGTATTTCCTATGGCAAACGATAACAGCCGCAAATTCAAACAGAATCAAAAGATTATTTGCATCCAGCCCTAAATTGTAGAGTTCTCAAGACCTATTGTTTTTGGTGAAGATCGGTTGAGGGAAAGGGGTAGTTTACCAGCAACGTTTTTTTAACAAGGGTATTTTCTATGGCAAACGATAACAGCCGCAAATTCAAACAGAATCAAATAATGTTTTGCATACAGCCCTGATTTGTAGAGTACTCAAGACCTATTGTTTTTGGTGAAGATCGGTTAAGGGAAAGGGGTAGTTTACCTGCAACGTTTTTTTATCAAGCGTATTTTATATGGCAAACGATAACAGCCGCAAATTCAAACAGAATCAAATAATTGTTTGCATACGTCCCTGAATTGTAGAGGTCTCAATGGCTTTCGATTTTGGTGAAGATCGGTTAAGGGGAAGGGGTAGTGTACCAGCAACGGTTTTTTTTAATCAAGGGTAACTTTGTTTGTTTGGCAAACGATAACAGCCGCCAATTCAAACAGAATCAAATAATGTTTCGCATACAGCCCTAAATTGTAGAGTTCTCAAGATCTGTCGATTTTGGTACAGATCGGTTAAGGGAAAGGGGTAGTTTACCTGTAACGTTTTATGTTTTAACAAGGGTATTTCCTATGGCAAACGATGACAGCCGCAAATTCAAACAGAATCAAAAGATTATTTGCATACAGCCCTAAATTGTAGAGTTCTCAAGACCTATTGTTTTTGGTGAAGATCGGTTGAGGGAAAGGGGTAGTTTACCAGCAACGTTTTTTTAACAAGGGTATTTTCTATGGCAAACGATAACAGCCGCAAATTCAAACAGAATCAAATAATGTTTTGCATACAGCCCTGATTTGTAGAGTACTCAAGACCTATTGTTTTTGGTGAAGATCGGTTAAGGGGAAGGGGTAGTTTACCTGCAACGTTTTTTTATCAAGCGTATTTTTTATGGCAAACGATAACAGCCGCAAATTCAAACAGAATCAAATAATTTTTTGCATACGTCCCTGAATTGTAGAGGTCTCAACGACTTTCGATTTTGGTGAAGATCGGTTAAGGGGAAGGGGTAGTTTACCAGCAACCTTTTACGTTTTAACAAGAGTAAAGTACTTGAAAATTTATTTAAACTTTTTGAAACAATGGTAAAAATAATAATAAAAATAATTGTTAAAAATAAAATAATTTTGTTGCCAGGCAATAAAATTATAATTTTTTCATTTTAATGTAATATAATATTTTTCATTTAATACAGCAATAAAAAGGCAGGTAAGACACAGCCTGGCTGTTTGGATGAAAATGATTTTAAATATAAATCTTAGAATATGGAAGTCATGTATGGTTCTCCATACCGATATTTTTACTTCCATATTCCTTAAGGAATGGAAGTATGGTGATGGCAAAAAAAATCGTGTTCGAGATTATTGCAGATTCTGATTCTACTACACTCAAAACATGAAAAAAAGTCGTTTTCCGAAAAGTGTCTGTGTGTCTGTCTGTGTGTCTGTCTGTCTGTGTGTCTGTCTGTCTGTCTGTAGATTTTTTTTCTATGGCAAACGATAACTGCCGCAAATTCAAACAGAATCAAATAATTTTTTGCATACAGCCCGGTTTTGCAGAGTTCTCGCGACCTATTGTTTTTGGTGAAGATCGGTTGAGGGAAAGGGGTAGTTTACCTGCAACGGTTTTTTTTTAGCAAGGGTAATTTTGTTTGTTTGGCAAACGATAACAGCCGCAAATTCAAACAGAATCAAATAATGTTTCGCATAAAGCCCTGAATTGTAGAGTTCTCAAGACCTATTGTTTTTGGTGAAGATCGGTTAAGGGAAAGGGGTAGTTTACCTGTAACGTTTTATGTTTTAACAAGGGTATTTCCTATGGCAAACGATAACAGCCGCAAATTCAAACAGAATGAAAAGATTATTTGCATACAGCCCTAAATTGTAGAGTTCTCAATACCTTTTGTTTTTGGTGAAGATCGGTTAAGGGAAAGGGGTAGTTTACCTACAACGTTTTTTTAGCAAGGGTATTTTCTATGGCAAACGATAACAACCGCAAATTCAAACAGAATCAAATAATTTTCTGCATACAGCCCTGATTTGTAGAGTACTCAAGACCTATTGTTTTTGGTGAAGATCGGTTGAGGGGAAGGGGTAGTTTACCAGCAACGTTTTTTATCATGCGTATTTTCTATGGCAAACGACAACTGCCGCAAATTCAAACAGAATCAAATAATGTTTTGCATACAGCCCTGATTTGTAGAGTACTCGCGACCTATTGTTTTTGGTGAAGATCGGTTGAGGGGAAGGGGTAGTTTACCTGCAACGCTTTTTTTTATCAAGGGAAATTTTTTTTTTTTTGGCAAACGATAACAGCCGCAAATTCAAACAGAATCAAATAATGTTTCGCATACAGCCCTGAATTGTAGATTTCTCAAGACCTATTGTTTTTGGTGAAGATCGGTTAAGGGGAAGGGGTAGTTTACCTGCAACCTTTTACGTTTTATTTTCTATGGCAAACGATAACAGCCACAAATTCAAACAGAATCAAATAATGTTTTGCATACAGCCCTGATTTGTAGAGTACTCAAGACCTATTGTTTTTGGTGAAGATCGGTTAAGGGGAAGGGGTAGTTTACCTGCAACCTTCTACGTTTTAACAAGAGTAAAGTACTTGAAAATTTATTTAAACTTGTTGAAACAATGGTAATTGTTAAAAATAAAATAATTTTGTTGCCAGGCAATAAAATTATAATTTTTTCATTTTAATGTAATATAATATTTTTCATTTAATACAGCAATAAAAAGGCAGGTAAGACACAGCCTGGCTGTTTGGCTGAAAATGATTTTAAATATAAATCTTAGAATATGGAAGTCATGTATGGTTCTCCATACCGATATTTTTTTTTGGCAAACGATAACAGCCGCAAATTAAAACAGAATCAAATAATGTTTCGTATACAGCCCTGAATTGTAGAGTTCTCAAGACCGTTTGTTTTTGGTGAAGATCGGTTAAGGGAAAGGGGTAGTTTACTTGTAACGTTTTATGTTTTAACAAGGGTATTTCCTATGGCAAACGATAACAGCCGCAAATTCAAACAGAATCAAAAGATTATTTGCATACAGCACTAAATTGTAGAGTTCTCAAGACCTATTCTTTTTGGTGAAGATCGGTTAAGGGAAAGGGGTAGTTTACCAACAACGTTTTTTTAACAAGGGTATTTTTTATGGCAAACGATAACAGCCGCAAATTAAAACAGAATCAAATAATTTCCTGCATACTGCCCTGATTTGTAGAGTACTCAAGACCTATTGTTTTTGGTGAAGATCGGTTGAGGGGAAGGGGTAGTTTACCTGGAACGTTTTTTATCAAGCGTATTTTCTATGGCAAACGATAACTGCCGCAAATTCAAACAGAATCAAATAATTTTTTGCATACAGCCCTGATTTGTAGAGTACTCGCGACCTATTGTTTTTGGTGAAGATCGGTTGAGGGGAAGGGGTAGTTTACCTGCAACGGTTTTTTTTACCAAGGGAAATTTTTTTTTTGGCAAACGATAACAGCCGCAAATTCAAACAGACTTAAATAATGTTTCGTATACAGCCCTGAATTGTAGAGTTTTCAAGACCTATTGTTTTTGGAGAAGATCGGTTAAGGGAAAGGGGTAGTTTATCTGTAACGTTTTATGTTTTAACAAGGGTATTTCCGATGGCAAACGATAACAGCCGCAAATTCAAACAGAATCAAACGATTATTTGCATACAGCCCTAAATTGTAGATTTCTCAAGACCTGTTGTTTTTGGTGAAGATCGGTTGAGGGAAAGGGGTAGTTTACCTGTAACGTTTTATGTTTTAACAAGGGTATTTCCTATGGCAAACGATAACAGCCGCAAATTCAAACAGAATCAAATAATGTTTTGCATACAGCCCTGATTTGTAGAGTACTCAAGACCTATTGTTTTTGGTGAAGATCGGTTAAGGGGAAGGGGTAGTTTACCTGCAACCTTTTACGTTTTAACAAGAGTAAAGTACTTGCAAATTTATTTAACCTTTTTGAAACAATGGTAATTGTTAAAAATAAAATAATTTTGTTGCCAGGCAATAAAATTAAAATTTTTTAATTTTAATGTAATATAATATTTTTCATTTAATACGGCAATAAAAAGGCAGGTAAGACACAAACACACAATTCACGTTATTTCTGGCCTCACTCATGTTTATTTTCTTACGTTTGCACGCTTTTTAAATGGAAAGTGCCGAAACCCACACCAACATAACGCGTGCAAGCCGAAAAAATGGACATCAATTTGCTTACTGGCGAAGCTAGTAGTTAATGAATGGGTAGGCAAAAATCTTATCTTAAATTTTTTTTAAGGAATCACTAAAAGGACGGTGGGTCAAATCGGACGCTGAGGTAGAGTTTGCTGTAACCGAATGGTTCCACAAACAGCCGTAAGAATTTTACTAGCAGGGATTCTACAGGTTAGCGCAACAGTGGAACTCATGTCTTAATGTTATTGGAGACTTCTTTTAAAATCGTTGAATAAAAAATGCTTTACAGCTCTATACGTGTGTCTATTGAACAATCCTTGTATTAGTCATACACAATAATACAACTGATTGAACTTCAAATTTTTAAACTTGGTTAGTTTCTATATATATGTTTAATGTTACAAATAATTCAAATAACAATCTTGATCATCTGTTAGTTCAGCGGAATAACAGTGACACTTTTAATAACCGCATAAAATAAACACTTAGTAACAACACAGGCGCTTTAACTTAACTGTTTGGACCACAGAAGTGAGGCATGCCTCAACGCTCTATGTGTACAGCGCGGGACAATCCCCCCTCCCTACACTTCCCTATCACACCACTACATTGCTTACATACGATGTATACAAAAAACGCTGAGGCAAGTTCAGGTTGCCTCATTCGATTTAAACGAACTATGCCGAATCTCACCTGTCACCATCTAGCGGTCGCTCAATAAAGCACGTTTCGGTTTAATAAATTTGACAGTCACAGTAACAATGTATAATCTTTACGTTATGTAGTTCATACGTATTTATAATTTTTATTCTACAGAATTTGTTAGGGTAGGCATTGCCTCAATTGCCTCCATGTAACTTCGCCACTGATATATATGTGTACAACGTTATCGGCAACAAAGAAGTAGTTTTTGTTAAAATTCCTTCCCGGGATATTTGGCCGTAGTCCAATGTTTTCTACAAAACCAGACATTTCGGCAATGCCATCGACTTCCATCATCAGTGAAAATCGAGTGCGATAACGTGAGGTGGTATACGTTAGTGACCACAGTACTGTGGTTAAGGCTGAAGCAGTAAGTAGAAAGAAGTAGTTTCTATGGTAATATTTCATTTCGAAAATGATTTTAAATATAAATCTTAGAATATGGAAGTCATGTATGGTTCTCCATACCGATATTTTAATAATGACTACATTCCGCACTGTCACAGTATTATTCTTTATTAATGTGACAATAAAAGGGAATAGGAGTTCAGTCTACTAACTGATAATTACCTTTCCTACTTTTCTTTTTGTTTTAAATTATACATTTTTCTTTCACAGTTTTCAGGAACTACTTTTTCTCAAGATATCCGTCGGATACCTTGGGACAAAAATACTTGCTTGCCAAAGTTTGCCCATACACCGAACATTGATACATCGAAACACCACCTTATGTATTGATAAAATAATTTTAAAATTTTTATGAAAATTATAAAATTAATTTTTTAATTTTTTTATGAAAATATTTTGAGCTTCGGAAATATGAAAAGCTGACATAATGACCTTTGATGTAACTAATACACGAATGCTTACATGACCCATAGGAAAAAACGTAAGTTTGTGACAACAAATAACGGAATGCCCCCTGTACATACTTTGACGACATTCTCGATGATATCTCCCGTTTTTGGCGGCACCTACTAACTAAACTTTATATTAATAAGTTTCATAATTTTTATTCATTACTTTTGATATTGTTTACATAGTGTTAAATCTATGAATAAAGGAAATATAAAGGCCTACCCGTAGAGGAGTCGTAAAGAACTCCTAAGGCTTTCACGGCCTTCATCAACATTGTTGATATTATGTTCTGCCGGGTTATTAGGCCGTGGTCTACTGCTGATATTGCTTACAGACGTTTCGGGCCCATCATAGTATGCCATCTTCAGTGTCAAAGAACGATCGCGTAATCGGCAACGTGTTCGCCAACTTACCCTAGTACTGAGGTACTGCTCAGTACCAAAACTCAATCTGTCCTGAGTAAAGGGGTAAGCTAGTGAACGCCTTGCTGATTATTCAATAGTTCTTTGGCGCTGAAGATGGCATCCGATGGTGGAGCCGAAATGTCTGTAAGCAATGTTAGCAGTGGATCACGGCCTAATAACCCGACAGAAATAATGTTAACAGCAAAGGCCAATGCGTTCTTATTTTGTTAAGTAAGAACAGAGGCGCGTGGTAACATAACCAAAAACCGCAAAGCTATAGCCTACTTAGATTATGTCCCAGCAACGTATACAATGGGCTATAATATCCATGCTATAATATGGACTATAAAATAATTACATTGAAGACAATATAATAAAATACTAAAAGATAATAGAATACATTGAAGAAACAACAGCAATAAAACGGGACATGTAATCTGAGAAATTTTGATTAGTGGAATATATTTAAGTAGCTTGAGTTGATGTAATAACAGGGGCGGGAGAGTTTATGTACTGAGATTTCCGACCGTGTAACGGATGTTGTGCAGCACGACAAGTCTGACGACGGAGCCCTCTCGTGACCCATAACGCGTCAACGCATCCCCCTCGAGTGATGACGTCATATGCGGGCGCTGATGTCCACAGGACGTAGCCATTAGTATTACATGGTCGATAATTTACCAGACAAAGAAGTCATTATCGGTAATACACACTGTATGGAAACGATAAAGGACTGCATGGAAACAAGTCCTACGCTGTTAAGTCGGCTTAGAGCTGACGTCAAACAGATTTCTGTACGAATTCAGACAAACGTACTGCATTCGCACCTACATATTTTGTACAGTTCCAAGCTAAACTAAATTAGTTGTCGTCATCCTTTACGGCTTATGCTAGTAGCCTGTTACGGTCTCAATGGAAGTCATCCAACCATCGCTTACGGGGTCTCCCCACACTTCTCTACCCGCTTGGATGATAGTCAAGGGCTCTTTTTGGAAATCTAGTTGGATCCATTCTCTCTACTTGTAACCGCCACTCCGTTTTGTACCGTGAGATTTTCTCGTTTAAGCTTTCAGCTATGCCTTGCTTCATTCTAATATGATCATTTCTGATAAGATCTCCCCTGGTGCACCCCTTACAGCCCTCAAGAACCTCATTTCCGCTCCTTGTATTCTAGATATATCTTTGGCCTTTCTAACCCAAGTCTCACAACCATACAGTAGTTGAGGTATGGACATTACATTATAATAATTCAATTGCGTCTCTTTCCTTATTTTCTTCTTTAAATGTTTAATGATACAGCCAAAAGCGACTGGAAGAGACTAATTTTACTTTCAACGTCCTTATCATCTTGGTTTGTGATGCTGCGCCCTAGATACTTGAAATCTGGCACCTGTTCTATTGGCAAGCCGTCTATGACAATCTTTGTTCTAATTTGATTTGCCCCCCCAAAAGCCATAACTTTTGCTTTGGATAAGGAAATGGTTTGATTATAATCTGCCAAAATGTCAGTAAGATAAAACAACGACCTTAATACATTAGTAATATACAAAATATTATTTTTTGACAAAGATCAGTAAGGGCCGTCGCCATCAAGTGAGAGTAATTTTCAGTACATGGTGATAACAATGATAATGATAACATAAAAATTTTTTTGGCAGAGAAACGTAACTTACGGAAAGCTTTCACGCGCTACGCGATTACGTCAAATTTAGGCACCCAATTTTTGGAACCAGTTTGTAATCACAAATCAGTTGCGCGTATGACGTGGCAGTGGTCGCCGTACTGTTGCATACCTGTACGATGCTGTTACGACGGGAAATAGGCGCTATTGTGCCCATCATATGAATATACAAAGATGTCTCAAGGGAGCATTTGAATGTCTCTGTGTATGGATTTCCGCCAAGATGACAGTATATTTTTCAATTCTTTACGCATATTTCCACTACTCCAGGACATTTAGCTTTGCGCGTCATTCTTTGTTTAACATTGCAGTCAGTGTATTTTTAAAAAACATAATATCTCTTAAATAAATTTGCATTAATTATTTTAATCTTATAACAACTTTCAAGCACACTACTACATTAATTAAAGATTTACAAACAGAAATAAGACTGTTGCACACCACTGTAGAAAATATTTTTTCCGATTAGCGCTTTCAAGCTTCACAGCTCATCATCAGATCGGAAATATATATATATATATATATATATATATATATATATATATATATATTTTTTTTTTTTAAAACTTTTTTTAATCGAAAATATATTTTTGATGTGATGATGATGATGAGCTGTAAAGCTTGAAAGCGCTATTCAAAAAACAACTTTTATAGTGGTGTGCAACAGTGTTATATGTTTGTGATTAAAACCACTAATACATGTTTACTTCTTAAATGAAAGATTTCTTCAAAGAGTAACACATTTCACACTCTTTTAATTTTAATTAAAACTCAGATTCGAAGGAACTAAATTGCATAAGGATTTAAAAGTCTGAGCCAATACTTAAACAATCCAGAAAGGAAAGAGTGAGCAATGAAATCAGGCAACTAATGAAAGTGTAAAACACGATTATGGAAGTGATATAACAAAAAATATTGACGTGGTACGGGCATTTCAGAAGAACGGAAGAACGTAGAATTCCCAAATCAGTGGCAGAATGGGAACCAGAGGGAAGACGTAGGTGCGGGAAGCCCAGGGAAAAATGGACTGATTGTGTACAGAAGGATATGGACAACTGTGGCCTCTAATCAGAAGATGGAGAAGATAGAGATCAAAGGTGGAGAGCCATGATCAAAGGAGAATAACTGGGCGTATTGGGAACTTTCTTGTATATGTTTAACGTATAACCTAATATGTTTAATGTGTTGAATATATAGAGTGATTCAAAATTGCACAGCAATCTCTCAGATGCTGATTCTATAGCTAAAAATAAGAAAAAAAGGCCAATTAAGCATATGTTCGAAAACGGTTCGTTGGCGAGTTACGGGTTGCGAACCATTTCTCCCTGATTCCTGCTCCCACGGAAAAATGACGCCATACTGAAATTCTTGGGGTATAAAGTGAAGGGTAAATTTGATGGTTCCTTATGGAATTGAACTGAAAACTGAATAAAAGAGGTTGCAGAGCTCTATCCCAATTAGTTTTTATGAAACACCGTGTTAAACCCAAAACATTGCAGTCTAAAAACACAATTTTTAGATTTGGGATAAAATAACTTCCTTAATTTCCCAATAAACAAATAAAAATTTCTAACTAACTTTGTAGAGAATTTAATTTTGAGAAAAGTGATGTGTGTAAAGTCTATTAAAATTAAATACAAATTTGAAAAATTTGACTTTAATTAAAAACAAAACTGATCTTTGTATTGTATATGTAATTTGTCATTGCAGTGTACTGGTACGAGAAACGCTCAGCATTGAGGAAATTCTCTAATAAAATAAAAGTAGAACAAATTTACGAAATTTTTATAAAGAAAAATTAGCCCATTAAAATAGCAAAATTGTATTACACAGAGTGTTCCCAAAACATGGTATAACAAATTTCGGGAAATAATTCTACTCATTATCTGAAGGAAAGATGTCCAATAACCATACGCCGACAAATGCTTCTTTGTTTATGTCTACGTATTAAAAAAAAATTAATTAATACCGAACGAAATGAGATGTGACTTTAAATTATGAGATGTCGTATACACAGCACGTTTACAATTTCTGATAAACATAAACAAAACAAAGTATTATCTTAACATTTTTCATGATGGCGGCTGATTGGAATTTTTTATTTGAAATTTTACAAAAATCAGAACTAGACCGTTTTTTCGTTTGTCTGTCTGTCTATCTTACTATCTGTTACAGGTATGTACCTTGATAACGGTTGAATGCATCAACCGATTTTCGTAAAATTTTATGTACGAGTTCTTACTTTTACTCAACAGACCTTTATTTTCTTAGACTTATTATCTCCAAAAAATAGGGGGCTCAAGACGAAAATAAAAGCGGGTAAAAATTGTGAAAAATTGCTAAAGTCACGTGGAGTATCAAGTTCATTTTAGGAAATCTTATAGTACTGTACAACTGTACAATACTTTGAAGACAGAATATCGGGTTTGTTAGTCGTATGAGGTCGTGCGTTAACTTGAAGCAAAAACCACACTTTTCAAAAGTTTACCACGGTTTTTGTACTTGAGGTTTTTGTTCCAGTAACTCACAGTAGTTTTCAATGGTCTTTATGTGCCGTAATACGCTATTAATAAATTTATTAATATTTTAAATCTGTTCATTAAATAAAATTCATACTTGACAGGCTGAAAATAAAAATATGTGTTTTCCTGATTGCCGTCTATATCTTGAAGAGAGAGTTGAGTACGGAGTGATAACGCAAAAAACAACGTATATTGCATGCTATTGAGAACATCTCTTGAACTTTATTAGTACAGTAGACAAATATAGCAAACGTTTAAAAAGTCATTGATTTTAATGAAAGCCTTATCGAATAATTATTAGTTTATATATTTTTGCACGTGAATTAGTTTATTCAGCAAACACAGCACAAGTTTATTGAGCAATATTTTCTTTCTTTTTATTTATTAAATTAGACCAATACATAAGGTCAACGGAATCTTTAATGTTACAGAGTAGAATAAAGCAAAAATGAATATGTAGTTTGAAACTTTCCTGCTTCTATCTCGCAGCTGGAGTTATCTAGCAACTGAAGATATTTTGAAGACTTCAGAATGTTAGTTTATACTAATCTAAGTTTTAATTAACCCCCTTTAACAACTATAATTAAATATTGACGCAAGTTGGTATTTTTACTGGAAATTTGTTTTTCAATAACGCATTTAAAATTTTATAACCATCTCGATTTGTCACTCTTCTTTGAAGCAGAAGACATCCTTTTCGACGTTCATCACAGAGACAAATACGGCCACTTTTAAAGCTACTAACCCAAAATACTTTGTAGATGGTACTACTAAAATACTTTGTAGATCCTGCTACTACTCAAACAACTTTTTCCATGTCGCTGCTGCGTTCTACGATTAATCTCTACGTTACGCCCCCTCTGAGATCAGAAAACAAATTACAGCTCGCATTTCTTTCTTAGCGTAGTCAGACATTAAAGCTCTCATTTTAAATTTACTTTAACACACAATAATAAATTACGAATAGTGAAACAATTCTTCCAACGAACGGACTACAACAACTTGTACGATTTATAGCATAGCAGTGAGTACTGCCCTCTGTCTGTCTGTTCTACGGTAAAGGGAAAACTAGTCTTTGCTTTTTGACATTCCCTCGTATTTAATGTCTTATCACTTCATATACTAAGAAAGGAACCGAATAGCCTATTTAGGTATTTTCCAGGTATGACATTTTAGATATAGCAGTATAATTTTACGACTCTCTAGACACGCGGTCGGCAACCCTGCGCCCGTCGATAAGTTTAGACGTGCCAGCGGCCAATTTGTAATTTTCTTTTCTTTTGAACGAAGGAACGAGCCCGCATTGTACCTGATTTGAAGTACTATATATTATAAAATAGTAAAGCCGTTTCAAATTTTACTTTTTTTTTAATACAATAATTACTCTAAGTTAGTTTTTTTCAAAAAAAGGAACTGAAACCTTCGTTTACGTTTTAAATGGGATTTTTTCAAGTTTTACATTTCTGTGCACTTTATTAAATAAATAGAGTTATTGTGGTAAAGGCTTTCATTTATTTTTATTAAAATGTGTTCCTGTTTAACCATTTTATTCGTTTAAAGTTTTGTTAGTTTTTATCGTAAGTGCGGATGATTAAAGATTGTTGATGACGTAATGTGAAAAATTATCAAAAATTTATATGAAAAATACTGGAAAGCTTTTTTTGATTCGGTGTTCCACGTCGCTAATTTTTGTAACTTTCCACGACAGTTAATATTTGTAACGTCCAGTTATTGTCCATTGATGCCCAGCATCCAGCTCTGCACCTTTCCATCCAATTTCCATTGGCGCGGTGGGGAGGGCTGTGCCCATCGAACTGGTCCTCAGTTATATAATTATGCGCCCCCATAAATTCAAAGCTTGGCTATGACTGCTCTACACAGTTGTCATCATCATGCTGTGATTATCACACTGTGATAGTGTTATTAGGTTATAAGGTAGCATCAGATGTATTTAAGTTAGCTTAAATACTGAACTACTGAAGACGGTTGTAGACTTTAGTAATTGAAACGTTGTTTTAGTTCTGTACAGCTATCAATAGTGGGTAGATTCCGAAACATTGGTCCCCGTATTAATAATCAATCATTCCCTACTTTTAAATGACGTATCGAATAATGTAGTTTGCCCTGAGTAGTCCATTCTATTTTGGATAATAGCAGGTCGAAAAGTACGCCGAGGACACGTATCAATAGTGAGTACATCCCAATATTTGATTTCGGTTCAGAAGGTAATCATAAAAATGCAGCAGAAACAGGTTTCATAAAAATAATCAGAGCACACTGTGCTAACGGCTACGTAAGATGCTAAAAAATTCGCTGTATGTTCCCGACAGGTACCGTCTGGAGTCCGTTTCATCTTACAACGGCTCTCGTGAGTAAGACTATAATACGACACTTTTTGTTATATAGTAAAACGTAATAATCTGCCTTATGTTACTTAACATTTGTTGTAGATTCAAGACTGGCCAAACAAGTCTGGAAATATAGCCATAAACCTACAGACACAGGTGTGTGGGTAGACCCACGAAGACATGACTGGAGGATCTTTGAAGGCGGAACAGGCAGCACCTTGCTTATGCCGTGATGTCAAGATGATGATCTTGATGTTGCAGTGTATCAAAATATAACATATTAGAAGGCGTAACATATTCTTAGTTCTAAGTATCGCGTAAGGTATAAAATGTATAACCGTTCTTAAGCGAGCGGTATAATAGTAAATAGCATAACACTCTATGTAAGGTATTTAAAAAAAATCATATAATTACTAATACGGGTCAGTGTCAATTAACGCTGTCCGTGTGAGTGGAAGATGTCCGCTTAGATAAGTTACATCTCATCCGGAGTTACAACTTTAGCTTACGCGAGAAGTGCGATGTGCTCATGTTCAGCGCACTTCAGTAATTAAGTTACTCGTAGAAACGAAACCTGAGACAATAATAATTAACTACGTATTTATCGGATCTAACGAATAGATGTGTGAAGTGAACCCTCACCGGCTTACAGAGACGACGCAACACTCAAGCAGAAGGAGCTAAGTGTGGAATGCGTCCACCAAGTAACATCCATCAGTTATAAACATTAACGCTTATAACTTTAATTTATACGCCAAAGAAAATAATTTAAAATTATTTATGTATAATTGTTGCTGAGAATATAAAAGAATTTAGATCAGAGAATTTTCAATTAATACCAATCTCCATAAAAACGAATTTATCTAAGCAACCTAAAAGTGTCGTTGCACACAGGACGACACACACGCACACACGCACAAGGCAAGATAAGCAAAAGATAATTGAAATAAAACTTTATACGCGTGTATGTAGTGTTTAATACAGTATATTTGACACTTATTTCTAAACTGCTAACAAAATCTATATGCTAACTCACACGCACGCGTGCCTGCATACATTCATCACAAACACGTTTATCTTATTATTTTTACGTGCATGTTTCATGCACGTCTACTTTAACGAGATGTGTCTATTAATAACGGACATGATGTATACAAAGAAATCAGCATATTTGAATCTCTTTGTACATCTGACACATTTATAGCGACTACATGGGGCATTTACTGTATTTTGAACGTCTTTAAATGCAGTAAATTTTAATACTTTAACTACTTTAATACTTTAAGTCAGCGTGTGTGGGACGCGAGCCAGAAGTGACAACATCCGTGTCCAGTGGCGAGTGAACTGACTCAATATGAAAAGGTCGCTCGTATGTATTTTGAGTAAGAGAGATTTTGCAATAAACAATTAAGATTCAAATAAGTGTGAATGGATAATTCATAGAGACGAGGGCATAGTAATGTTTATATGTATTTTATTATAAGAAGTCGATATTTACAATGAACGTAAATAGAATCATATCACACGTAGTATTATTTTCAGTATCCATCCATGTACAAACAGTATGTAACAAATAATATTTTCCATGTAACAATATAATTTACGCAATATATAGTTGAAAAGTATACTGTGATATGCGCAGTATAATAATTCAAATTTTACAAAATTAAAATTTGTTGGCAGAAAAAATATACAATGTGATTGGCTTCAGTAGCGTAGCCTTTAAGAAAACTCTTTAAATATACTTGATAGACCTTGACAGGAAACGTAGTATACCTGTCCCAAGGAATTTACAGATGTTGTTGCTTACACAGATGTTGTTGAAAGTATATTAACCTTTTGAAGGAAGTGAAATATAGCCTATATAGAAAGGGAGAATATTCAATCTATCCCCAATTCATTACGTTTCTGCCACACATACTTAATTTACCACATAGTAGTAGGTGTGTGGAGGGAATTTTTGTGGCATTAAACTTAATAAATACAAACTCATAAATACATTAGGTAACCAAACACTTTCTATTACAACCAAAAATGTCCTAACCAAACAAAGTAAGTTTTACTGTTGCACACCGCTATAGAAAAACTGTCCAATTAGCGCTTTCAAGCTTCACACCTTATCTTCAGATCGAGAATATCATCAGAAATATTTCCGATCTGATGATGAGCTGAAAGTGCTAATCGAGAATTTTTCTATAGTGGTGTGCAACCGTGTACTATCTGTTTGTGATGATAACCACTAACATAACTTCAGTAATTAAACAAAAGTAAATTTTGTTTCAATTTCACTATAAATGGTGCTATGCTGGCCAAACATAGCAACTCCATGTATGCAAACTAAAAATAGGTGTCACTGATTTCAAACTGTTTGAATCAAACGACTGGGAATTTGTTTAAATATATTAGAATAATAATCGATACTAGAGTACCGAAGTTATGTAAATACTGCAAATTAAACATTCATTTTACAAATACTGCTACCAAATGTGTACTGAGCTTCAGTACCGTATAGTCTATTTTCCGTTTTTTTATTGTATTTGTATGGTTGACATAATATGTGTATGTATACGAGTACGACATATTTATTTCATGATGAATTACTAACGCTACGGAACATCTAGTTCCTCAAACAATAGGTCTACACATTTTAAATTATGGAGAGCCAGAAAAAAAGAAATGACAAACACATAGTAGGCATATTGAAAATTAACGCGTATACACAAACCTCTGCATACAAAGTTGTAGTTTCCATTAAAACTGAATCTACTTAAAATGTTATTATATTTATAACAATTACAAAAACATTTACCTTTAAACATTCTCTTTGTTCAGTAGTAGTTTCGTCGCAACAAAACCCCACTGAACGAAAGAAATCTGCTCACCGCAACTATATGAAATATTGTAAAAATACAAAAATTAAAATAAATTCAACCGTCTTACGAACAAGAGCAAACATGTCTGTTGATTTAACACGCAGATCACTGCCACTGGAATATAAGATTTCACAAAGAGTCCTCTGGTGTCGAATACACGGATTGATTAGTCGCATACATTGATGACTGACCGCGGACCCGATGCTTGCACAAAATTCATGAAAACGATAGCATTGTAACGACAAACATTGCAACGACGCTATGTATTAAACAAATACGAAAAATAAATGAATATTAAGCAAATACATGGCGTCATATTAAACGTTAAAGAAAATAATGAAGGAAGTACAAAGAAAGGATTTGAAAAGTATTCAGTTCGATCTCTCAGCATACAAGTACATTTTCTTTTATCATAAGTAAAATTACTTTTAATATTTATGTTTTTCTTGTTATAGTACTTAAACATTTAGAATATGCTCACATTTTTTAAAGAATATGCTTGCTTAAAGCACATATATTTGTGGCAGTGGGGAAATTTTGGCTAGCCATGCGGGAAAAGAGGTTTAAATTGATCCGGCAATACTGCTTTTTCGTTTCATCTATTTCGTTACACGGTGAATCAGTTGACTGCAATAGGATCGCGAGGTGAGCCGGGCACCATAGTGCTGTATATGAAGTTCTCAACTCAATACAAAACAAAAGAACTTATTCTGACACATATATAGCACGGGTTTTCTTAAAGAAAAACCTTTAACTAAATAAGACATTTAAAATAAAAATGAAATAGACAAAACGTATTAAATTTTATGTAGAACTGAGGAAGAAAAAGCTACACGATGGGTTTCTTCAATCCCGCAATGCGTTTTTAAACCAAATATCTACAAATATAATTTGTCCGCACTTTAATTAAATATTTATCATCGGAATCAATTTATTTTGCTACACTGATAATGGAAAAGCAGCCAGTTAATGAAGCGAAGGTGTTAACTTTAAGAAATTATTCTCACTGATACAAGTTTCCATACCTGCTTAATATATTCGTTAATTTTAATTCTGGGTATCCCAAGTAAAGTAATAAAGCATTTCATTTCTTTATACCAGTAAACCTCATAAGTTATTATTTGGGGGGGGGGGGGGTGACGAAGAAATGTTTCACTATAAAGTAACGTCGTCGGGGAATCAGAATGTTTCATTGTAAAAGCTTTTCGCTGTTTTCTCCAAACGCGTGTGCTCAGTCATTCAACGGCAAACCACATATCATACGTCCCCGATACTATAAGTTCATTCTTTATATGTTCCACAGAGAAGTCCAATTTTATATCTTTTGTAAATAACGGACCTGCAACGGTTGATAAAGTGATTACCACAATATTTGCGGATGTTACTGTGATCCTTACTACCTGTGCAATAACAGCATCTACAGCGCTGCGAATGGTTTAGATAAAATAGAAAAATGGGCAAGTAAATAGAGAGTAATGGGCAAGTAACCGAATGAAATAAGCGCACAATCCTTTAACTATATGCCACGGAATAATTCACACAATACACCTAAATTATAAACACAATCCATTCAACTGAATGAGTAAAATACGAGGGTTGATCAAAAAGTTCTTGCAATTTACAATTTCCACCGCTGCAAGTGTCCGATTAAAAAACTGTTTTTATGTGATGTTGGTACACATGTTAGTGACAATCATATAAAATTGTAGCCTATTTCATGCATATTTTAGGTTTCACAACTAATCGAGTAAGTCGTCCTTAGGTGCATTAGTAGATTTTCTGTCATTGTACAATGCAAGACTGAAGAACGTGGATTAAGTTTTGTGTAACCTGCGAGATAAACGGCTCTGTCCTGGTAAACGCATTCAGAAGGCTTCTGGTGAGACTACTGTCCGTGAACAAGCGGATTACAAGCTTCAAAGACAGCCGTAAATGAGCTGAAGATCGTCGTGGTTACCAGATGAAGATTATGTTTTCTTGTTCCACGAAATTTCATCACTAGGAGCAGTGGTAAATAAAGAGCATACTGGTTTCTGGGTAAAAAGTCACAATTATCGCTCCGAAATAACCGCTTGGCTTTAACGACGTATTCAAACTACTGTGGAGCCGCGACATACAGCTTTGATGAACAGCGTCAGGTCCATCAATAGATGTTTATATTCTGAGAACTTTCAGGTAAATCAGCTGCACACCATAACATCTGCCGTCGTTTGTCACAAACATATCACGATCTTCAAATCCCATGTTAAACAAAGTCATCGCACAATTTAAGAGAGATATGTCAAACAGGTTGAAATACATCCGAATCCATTTACCATTAAATCTCATGCACAACAGACAGCAATCACGAAGATTCGTCCTTTCGTTCCACTAGACTGAATCTTTGGTCGTTAAGTGTAAATGTAAAATTAACGAATATGCTCGCTGAGCTTCAAAACTAATTCACTATTTTGAGCGAAGTATTACATGTAACGAGCAGAAAATTTTAAAATTTTTCAAATTCTCACCTCGGCAGAGTACGTTCACACGAGGCAAGTGTCAACGACTTATGGTGGAGCAATAAATAAGGAGTAATGAGAAGGTGTCAGTGAAGCGTTGCTGACTTGACAATAGAAACGCATTAAGTTCTATCCAACTATAGAATTTGGTGGCGTAAGATGACAGGGAAAGTTTCGTCCAGAATTATTGCTCTCCGCAGCTGTAACAAAGTAAGGAGGACATTCACACCCGTACCAAGAATTGTAGCAGATGTGGCCGTATTACGTCAGTAGACGATAAGCGACAAAAACACGTAATGCTCCATACTACAATGAAACGGATACGCTGCACCTTAAGTAACAATACTGGAAGATAGGCTGACAAAAACTAAAGTCATGTTACACAGCTGGAGGTATCGTCTAATTGACAGACAAGAATTTACGAAGGGAAAGTTGGAGTGACTTCAACGACCAGCAGATGTTCGAAATTAGTAATAGCCAGAAAAAAGGGGTAAGAGCATAGAACAATACGCCAGGAAGACTGTAAGTACAGATAATGGGAATCTATAGAAACGCAGAGTTTACTCAGACAATAGGCTGTTAGACAAATTGTTTATAGCCAGAGTTTCTTCGAAGCGGGTCAACGATCGTCTAGCCGGAGAGTAGGGAGACCTAAGGACCTATCAGAGACCTTCAGCCAGCGAGAAATTTGATGGTGAGGGAGGTTTCCATAGCAACTGAGACGAAGAACCTATCGAAAGAACTATGACGTCGGATTTTGACAGAGTGGGACAGTATTTTCCGAGAAAATCAAAAACTGACCAATCTCGAAAAGAAGTGGGCGTGAAGCGCGCCAGAGACAAATTTTGAGTAGGGACGAATTAATAAAACTAGCTGTCCAGGAAGACGGAGCGTCAGTGGTACTCAATTTTTGGTCAGTTATACTCAATTTTTACGCAGCCACACTCAAAATTTCGTCAGTTATACTAAAGTTTTTGCAGTTAGAATTTTCAGACAGTTTACATTTCAATTATTAAGTAGTTTAACTTCAAGTGCGAGAGACGGTACATCATAAACTTTCCATTGCTACTCGAATCATTCGGAAGTTAGATAAATAACAAGGAACTTAAAACTTAATACATTCATATCGCGGTAGTAGAACTTTACCGACGTGCGCATTATCGGACTTAGTGAAAATTACACCAAGTGAACAATCAGACCGTTACACTAACAGACAGCATCGCTAAACGATATACAAATTATTGGAACTTAATATTGTGTTTCATCAACATAATGAACACGTAACATTAAACAAACTAATCAATTATAGGATCGTTTGTGGAAGCAACGACAAATGAAACTAGACATATATATATATTGACTTTAAAAATGAACACACAGCAAACACAGTAAGATAGAACATTGATTGAACACTGAACTTCAATTACCCACACATATACAAACACCTACGCGAGTGACCGGAAGAATAAAGTGATAAGTGGCAGTGATAAAACAACTAACGACGGAATGTATCTACGAGCCATCTCCATCGCCAGAACGAGACTACGTCAACAACTAATGGATATTCACTAACCAAGTAACCATTATTATAATTACTTCTAATTTGTAACTTCTACTGACCTGGTTTCTTTCAAAGAATTCACACCTGAGAATTTATTAAGAAAAGTAATGAGTAAAATTGAAATAAGTAGTTAATGAACGTATAAACAAAAGCTTATTTGGGATTTAATGAACGCATTAAATAAGTAGAATATTGAATTGTACATCATTTGATTTATATATGTATGTATGTTTTCCTTATTTCAGCATATATTGAGATATATCTTTGTTTATTATAAATATGTACGTATTTCAGGTACAGCGACGTATTCTATGTACTATTATAATATGTCATAAACGATAATTAAACTAGTATTTTAGTTAACCAGAAACATGCGTTCATTATTACCAATGCAACCCGAATATTGACTTAAAGTTTGAAAGAATGCAAATAGATTTGAAGAGTTTCTTATGTGCAATTAAATAAATGATATCACGTATGTGTTGATGAACGTAGATAGTTAGAATCATCATTAAGATTAAATTATACACATACTTGTCAGTGATCGTTAAATTTATATATTTAATAATTAATTTATTGTGCTATCAATACGCAGAAGAAATGATTGTTATAAATGGCGTCCAACTTAAGGGCTAGGTAAATTTAAGAAATTATTAAATTAACACATTAAGTAACTCAATCGCGGTTAGCACAATAGATTTATAACTTATTCATGTTATAAAATGGTTGCCCAACGCGTGGCATAATAAATATTCAGTTATAAAATGGCGCCCAACGTGGGGCATGATACGTATTAACACAGATTGTTAACACGTACAGCTTAGGTAAAGAACAGGCAGTAGAAGTAGTAGAAAAGTAGTGCCTTAGAAGTAGAAGTTAGATAAGTGTTATTAGTGTAAGTCAGTTTGAATGATTACACGCAGTAGGGCTAAAATGGCGAGCAATTCAGACAGTGTAGAATATGACATTAATAACCAATTAGGCGCAGTAAATACCGAGGACAATACTACGCCTAACGAACCAAGTAGTGTGGTGGAGAGTCCAGAAGATAGGGCGCGAGGACAGACTTCAAAACTAGAAGATGGAACTATACAAATGTTGATGGAGTTTATTCGTCAACAGAATGAAGAACAAAAGGAGAATATGAAGTTAATTAGCGAAGAACGAGACGAGAAACAAGAAGAACGAAGCAAGAAACTAGAAGAAAATATTAACAGAAAATTAGAAGAAAGTAATAGGTTAATTAATGAAAAATTAGAAAAACAAGAAGAAAACAGTAGATTAATTAATGAAAAACTCGACCAGCATAAGGAAGAGATTACACAAATAAGGTCGGAGATACGTGAAAGCCAGCAGACTTGGGAAAGAAAGGTCGATGAATTACAGAAAAAGCAAGATGATCTCGTGAGGGACTTGAGAGAAGAAGCCGACAAGAAGTACGTAGAAATACAAGAGAAACAAGATAACGATCGACAAGAATGGATGGCGGCGGTACACTCTACCCAGACGACCGTTAAAAAGATTAATCACAAGTTCGATGTTCACGTTAAGGATTACAATAAGAAGCACGAAGAACTTAAGGCCGAGATGCACAATACCATGCTGCAGAGACAACAGGAGCAAGAAGGAACAAATAATAATATTATACAAAGATTAGAAGACGTAGACGGTAGACAACGTTCAACAGAACAGAAGTTGGACGAGACTACGAAAGAAAAGACAACTAGGATCGAAGAATTAAAGGGACATTTAAATAAGGTAAGAGAAAACCAAGAGAGGTTACAGCGACAATTGATGGAAGGTGATTGTGGAATGTTAAATCGAATTAACGGACCTAACCACAATGATCTCAAATATAATGGCACAGACAGATTCCCTATGGAATTCCTCAAAGAATTGTCCGAAGTTCAAGAGTTATATTATCCCGCTGACAATATCAAGTGGATTGGCAGACATCTGGAGTTAGACGCAGGAATTTGGTGGCGAGTGATACGTGACCAGATATCAAACTTCGCAGAATTCAAGGAAGCGTTCTCTCTAAAATATTGGGGCCAGGAACGACAGGACAGTATTCGGGACCATTTGGAGTTTGGCAGATTTGATTGGCGCGGACCAGTTACTGCTATTCAATATATTGAACGGATTTTATTGGAAAGTAAGCAGTTAACACCTACTTTATCTGATTATCAGTTAATACGTAAGATCTCTCGTCACTTTGGGCGTGACATCCAGCTTGCGGTGGTTACAAGAGGAATTGTGACGATACCAAACTTCGAGTCTCTGATCATCGAGTATTCACAGATTCAACCAAGAATTAACAGAGAAGCGAACTATGCGGCGAACGAGGGCAGAAATGCGTATAAGGAAGGTGAAAGTAACTTGAACAAAGGAGGCGGAATACAGAAAAAACCCTGGGGTGACAGACCTGCCATAAATCACCCGCCCCGTAACACGGACCGGCGCGCTGTCAACACAATAGAGTTTACAAACACGACAGCTGGTGCATCGGGCATTCAACCTAAGAGAAATCGTCAACAAGAAGAGGAAAAAAAAAATCCCTCCACCCATTAACGAAGATAGCCATCAAAACAAATGACTACCAGACGAATATTATCCTACCGGACTTACGAAGCGATTTATTGTGTAATGATGATGAAGAAATTTCTCAACGAATAATCAGGTGTCCAGAGATAAATATCAAGTTCAATAATAATGTTAGTGTGCAAGCGTTAATCGATACTGGATCTGTAATAGCTGGGTTGTCTGAGTCGTGGTTTCACCAAAACAAACATGACATTACACCTTATGAGATTTTACCGATGTCTAACACATTAATAGTTAGCGCAGTTGGTAATAAATCAAAGCTAATCAGAAAACAAATATTATGTGATATCTATATTGGAGAAATTAAATATGAATGTGTTTTCCTAATAATACCAGATTTGATAAAACCATGCATATTAGGAACCAATTTTCTTCAAGAAACAGGGTGTCTCATTGACATGGGAAGAAGAATCGTCGAGATAAGAAGAGAGGATAACGAAGCGACGTACACGGTGCCTATGATGCATATAGAAGTGGTGGACGTAGAAGAAGAAGAAGAGATCATCAGAAACATTAACAAGAAGATAGAAAGTATAGAATGCGGAGATAGAGGAACGTTGGAAAGATTAAGGGAGATTCTAATAAGAAATTGTAGTTTATTCAGAGAATGCCCCGGAAGAATCGATGGGTATGTCCACGAGTTCCGAGTCACCGACCAGACACCGTACTTCCAGAGAGGATGGCCTGTCCCATTAGCCTATAAAGGGAAGGTAGATGAGGAGATTCGGAAAATGTTACGGTATGGGGTCATTGAGAGATGCAACAGCGCATATATCAACCCACTAGTTACGGTAATCGAGAAGGATGGTAGCGTACGATTGTGTTTGGATGCGAGGAAGGTGAACAGTGTGACTATCCCGGACTATGAGGGAGCCCCTCCAATAAACGACATATTGGCGAGATGTGGAGAGATGAAGTACCTATCTACCGTAGATCTAACTAGCAGTTTCTGGCAAGTACCACTGAAGTCGGAATGCCGGGACTTCACCGCTTTTATGTACGACGGCAAGTGTTATCGTTTTACAGTTACACCATTTGGCCTGAGTACCAGTTCTGCTGCACTGACCAGGGGATTGGACACAGTATTGGACGAAGAAGTAAAAGAAAATACCATTATTTATGTCGACGATTGCCTGTGTTATTCAGAAGATTTAGAAACGCACTTGTTACATTTAGACTTATTATTATCTAATTTAAGAAGGGCAAATTTAACCATCAATTTGGAGAAGTCGCAGTTCTTCAGACAAGAAATCGCGTACCTCGGTTATCAACTAACAACGCAAGGAATACGAGCAACGGACGAGAAGATAGATGCCATTATGAAGTTCCCTGCACCTCGGAACCAAAAACAATTAAAAGGTTTCCTGGGGTTGACAAATTTCTATAATCGTTTTACAGACAAATACGCTGAAACTACTAAACCATTACTCGAGTTGCTACGGAAAGGACAGAAATTCACCTGGACACAGGAATTAAATGAGTGTTTTCAGCAGGTAAAAAGGTTATTCGTAGAAACAGTCATCTTAAAGTTTCCCCGAATAAACCAAAGATATTATATGCGATGTGACGCCAGCAACTTTGCATATGGCGGACAACTATATCAATTGGATGAAGAAGGAAGAATTGGAGTAATAGCTTTTACCAGCAGGACATTCAAGGGTGCGGAAATAAATTATTACACTACGGAGAAGGAGCTTTTGTGTATTGTAAGATGTCTTGAGCGGTTCCGTATATACATACTAGGACAACCGTTGACCATCATTACTGATAATAAAGCACTGACTTTTATGAATAAATGTCATTTAAACAACTCGCGTATTACACGCTGGATCTTAAGTATTCAGGAGTACAAATTTGACATTGTCCATTGTAGAGGTAAGGACAATATTATTGCCGATCTTCTGAGCAGAAATCCAGAAGATGCTACACCAGAAGCAATTAGTGACAATGTTTCCGAATATTTAATTAACCACTTGACAATCAAAATGGATAAGAAGGTAAGCAAGGTCCTAATGGATATTGGAAGGCACCAAATTCAAGATCATAAGCTTAAGTATATTATTGATAAGATTAGGGAAAATTGTGTAGATAAGAAATTAAATAAATTTTATAGATTCGTCGATGAGAAATTGTACAGATTACGCAAAGGAGAGTGGAAACTATACGTACCGAACAGTGTGTCTGGCGAAATAATTGCAGAAATACACCGTATGTATGGGCATCCCGGTGCGAAGAGATGTATCAAATTATTGCAGGAGTACTTTACCATGGACGGAATGTTAAAGAGGGTGAAAACGGACTTGCGACACTTGTCAGAAAAAAAAGGATTCCGGCAACAGAAATTCGTTTGGAGGAACAAAAGCCATAATACCGTTATGCAAGGGGGACCTTGTGAGCGCGGACTTTTACGGACCGTTACCTGCTTCGTCTAGTGGGGTGAGGTATCTGTTTATAATGGTTGACAATTTTACCAAATACGTACGACTTTTCACACTTCGAAGGGCAACGACCGTCGCTACACTGAGGAGAGTACACCAATATTGTGAAGAACTAGGATCTCCTAGAGTGATTATCACAGACAACGGAACGCAATTTTCATCTAAAAAATGGTTAGATGGATTAACTGAACTAAATATCCAACCACGATTTACCGCAATAAGGAACCCTTGTGCGAATCTGGCTGAAAGAATCAACAGACAGCTTGGGAACTTATTTAGGATCTTTGTTGGTGATCAACATACAAAGTGGTCGCGTTACGTACCAATCGTCGAGAGTTGTATTAACGAAACGTACCACGAGACGATAGAAGTAACACCGTACGAAGCTCAGCTCGGAAGAAAACCTCCCAGAGCGTGGGGAAAATACATCAACAAGGATATGCTCCTAGTCAAAGGGGTCGATCATAACCAAATATATATCAAAATGAAGGAGAAGAGAGAAAAACAAGCAACATTATGTAATGAGACTAAAACCATTACAAGATTCAACATTGGTGAGAAAGTGTTAATCAGAACATATCATCAATCGGACGCGGTCCAGAAAAGAATTGAAAAATTTTGCGAACTGTACTGCGGACCATATAAAGTGCATCAAATTCTCGGAGAAGCTACTTATCTACTCGTTGATTGCGATGATGACAAGAAACTCCGTGGAAAATTTAATGCCAGACAATTGAAAAAATACTATGAACCAGAAAATTGAAGATGAAGGAAGAGGAAGAGATAGAAGAAGATGTCGTAAGAAGCTAGCCGATGCTGATGAATCAACTGCGTTAGGGTAATTGACGCGGTGATATCATTCAAGCTGGCTTATCCAAGAAAGTTATGTACTTTAATTGTTGAAACATAACATCAAAATGTATTTAGTCAATTAAGCACTAATTAAATGTTAAATAATAAGATAAATTAACATTTAGTGTGACATTTTATAAAATTATTGCAGTGAATGCAAAGGACATTTAATTGCTATTAATTGATTTATATGGTAATAAGTTAAAAGGACAAAGTGAGAAAAATGGACACTTAAATCAGATAAGTGATAATATTTAACGAACTAGATAGTGAAGGAACTTTATTAATGTGAATGTATGTAATTAGTAGGTTAGGATTATAAATGATGTTATTATGAAGTAGGTCAATCATTGAAACTAAATGTTATACGTGTATGTAAATTATTAAGATAATTACAGTTAACGTAGCGATTGTGTCAATTAACAATCTAATTTTAAAATAATAGTTTAAAAGATTTTATTGGTAAGATCATCAGTAATGCACAAAGGTGTATATGTATAGGAGATTTTCTTTGATATCATGTAAAGGTTACATTGAACCGCTTAACTGTTTGATAATATTTTGTGAATGTGATATTTTAGAAGGTAAGATCTTATTCAATTGATGAAATTATTTAATTGCTTACGGAATTTATGACTTATCTTATAAATTATAAAGATAAGATATTTATATGTCAATTCGACAATGTGAAATGCGTTCAGCTATCCCAAATAGCTGGCAATAAATTCAGAGAACTAATTAAAACCAAAAGGGGGTGTACCACTGGTCATATAAGCTTTTGAAAGTAGGTTATTGTGGATACCTTCCCTGAAGAAGATGGACACGAGGCGACGTACAGGGCGCAGAATTTAGATTTGAGTTGTTCCCAGAGGTCACATCGTCAAATCGAAATTGAGGACACTGTAACGAGCAGAAAATTTTAAAATTTTTCAAATTCTCACCTCGGCAGAGTACGTTCACACGAGGCAAGTGTCAACGACTTATGGTGGAGCAATAAATAAGGAGTAATGAGAAGGTGTCAGTGAAGCGTTGCTGACTTGACAATAGAAACGCATTAAGTTCTATCCAACTATAGAATTTGGTGGCGTAAGATGACAGGGAAAGTTTCGTCCAGAATTATTGCTCTCCGCAGCTGTAACAAAGTAAGGAGGACATTCACACCCGTACCAAGAATTGTAGCAGATGTGGCCGTATTACGTCAGTAGACGATAAGCGACAAAAACACGTAATGCTCCATACTACAATGAAACGGATACGCTGCACCTTAAGTAACAATACTGGAAGATAGGCTGACAAAAACTAAAGTCATGTTACACAGCTGGAGGTATCGTCTAATTGACAGACAAGAATTTACGAAGGGAAAGTTGGAGTGACTTCAACGACCAGCAGATGTTCGAAATTAGTAATAGCCAGAAAAAAGGGGTAAGAGCATAGAACAATACGCCAGGAAGACTGTAAGTACAGATAATGGGAATCTATAGAAACGCAGAGTTTACTCAGACAATAGGCTGTTAGACAAATTGTTTATAGCCAGAGTTTCTTCGAAGCGGGTCAACGATCGTCTAGCCGGAGAGTAGGGAGACCTAAGGACCTATCAGAGACCTTCAGCCAGCGAGAAATTTGATGGTGAGGGAGGTTTCCATAGCAACTGAGACGAAGAACCTATCGAAAGAACTATGACGTCGGATTTTGACAGAGTGGGACAGTATTTTCCGAGAAAATCAAAAACTGACCAATCTCGAAAAGAAGTGGGCGTGAAGCGCGCCAGAGACAAATTTTGAGTAGGGACGAATTAATAAAACTAGCTGTCCAGGAAGACGGAGCGTCAGTGGTACTCAATTTTTGGTCAGTTATACTCAATTTTTACGCAGCCACACTCAAAATTTCGTCAGTTATACTAAAGTTTTTGCAGTTAGAATTTTCAGACAGTTTACATTTCAATTATTAAGTAGTTTAACTTCAAGTGCGAGAGACGGTACATCATAAACTTTCCATTGCTACTCGAATCATTCGGAAGTTAGATAAATAACAAGGAACTTAAAACTTAATACATTCATATCGCGGTAGTAGAACTTTACCGACGTGCGCATTATCGGACTTAGTGAAAATTACACCAAGTGAACAATCAGACCGTTACACTAACAGACAGCATCGCTAAACGATATACAAATTATTGGAACTTAATATTGTGTTTCATCAACATAATGAACACGTAACATTAAACAAACTAATCAATTATAGGATCGTTTGTGGAAGCAACGACAAATGAAACTAGACATATATATATATTGACTTTAAAAATGAACACACAGCAAACACAGTAAGATAGAACATTGATTGAACACTGAACTTCAATTACCCACACATATACAAACACCTACGCGAGTGACCGGAAGAATAAAGTGATAAGTGGCAGTGATAAAACAACTAACGACGGAATGTATCTACGAGCCATCTCCATCGCCAGAACGAGACTACGTCAACAACTAATGGATATTCACTAACCAAGTAACCATTATTATAATTACTTCTAATTTGTAACTTCTACTGACCTGGTTTCTTTCAAAGAATTCACACCTGAGAATTTATTAAGAAAAGTAATGAGTAAAATTGAAATAAGTAGTTAATGAACGTATAAACAAAAGCTTATTTGGGATTTAATGAACGCATTAAATAAGTAGAATATTGAATTGTACATCATTTGATTTATATATGTATGTATGTTTTCTTTATTTCAGCATATATTGAGATATATCTTTGTTTATTATAAATATGTATGTATTTCAGGTACAGCGACGTATTCTATGTACTATTATAATATGTCATAAACGATAATTAAACTAGTATTTTAGTTAACCAGAAACATGCGTTCATTATTACCAATGCAACCCGAATATTGACTTAAAGTTTGAAAGAATGCAAATAGATTTTAAGAGTTTCTTATGTTCAATTAAATAAATGATATCACGTATGTGTTGATGAACGTAGATAGTTAGAATCATCATTAAGATTAAATTATACACATACTTGTCAGTGATCGTTAAATTTATATATTTAATAATTAATTTATTGTGCTATCAATACGCAGAAGAAATGATTGTTATAAATGGCGTCCAACTTAAGGGCTAGGTAAATTTAAGAAATTATTAAATTAACACATTAAGTAACTCAATCGCGGTTAGCACAATAGATTTATAACTTATTCATGTTATAAAATGGTTGCCCAACGCGTGGCATAATAAATATTCAGTTATATACATAACCTTAGGATATTACACAATTTTCAATTAGGCCTATGGGAAAATTACAAAACTCCCCAGTTCTCTATTTCTTTAGTAACATAAGAACTTTAGACCACACGATCATACAAGAAACATTAAAAATTCGGATTTGAGTTGCAATTCCTTTCAGTCTGGCACCCTGTAAGAGATTTTCATAATTTTTCATAAATGTGTTCTCTTTTTAGGGCCCTGGGGCCCAAAAGTTTTGAAATTTCCAAAAACGTAACACTTCATTCAGAAGTTGGTTAAAGTGCGGTTTAATTTGATACCCCACATGAAGTGTTGCGATTTTATCAATATTTTAAACCAATTTTTGGGCCCTGACGTCCAAAAATTTTGAAATTTCGAACAGTATCCACTATATTCAGTTTATGGTTTAAATTCACTTTAATTTGTACCTACATGATTTTATTAAAATTTTCACCCACTTTGGGCCCCGAGTCCAACAATTTTTAGAGTTTCAAAATGAACACTGTATTTAGAACGTGGTTTAAATTACCCTTAATTTGATATCCAACAAGGGCTTTTACGATTTTTTACAATTTTGATCCACACATTTTTGCCTTCCATCTCCTTGGACAATTTTTGGAAGGGTCAATCTAGAAAACAATAGAGTCCTGTAGGGTAAAGGTACGGGACATGCTTGCCAAGTTTTACGAAAGTCGGTTAACACGTTCAAAAGTTATCGTGAGACATACTCCAAATGGATAGACAGAAAAATGTCAAACGGTCAAGTAAAAACTGAAAACTCTCTTCGCTCTTTCAACTAATCACTGGTTCTATTCACGTCAATTTTTATTGTCATACACTTACAGTTTCTCTGTACAAAGATTGCTCACAATAAATGGAAACAACTCTTTATACGTAATTCAACTATCCTCTGGTATTCCATAATATTATTTCATATCATATCTAAACACCTGGTCGTATCACGTTGCAATCCCCTGATACGAGATTAACTACAACCACACCTACATAATCTTTATCAAATTATCGCTCGCTGATATAAATTAGTACGCTTAATTAATCTAAGCCCAGCATATCGCGCACAGAGATAATAAAATATTGTGCACAATGTATGGCGTATCACGTGCGATTAATCAAACTGATTCGGTTATGCAATCAATCGAGGGGGAACAAGCGGAATCTGGGAGGGTCAACGCATACTGCACACATTTCTCGCGTGCCAAAATATGGTTTTCCATAAATCTGTTTCCGTTCTTACTATCTGGCTAGTAGCAACGGTTCAGTATTCTAAGTAGGCCTATAGCAGGTTAACATTAAAGCGTCTCTTACGCGGCACCAAATATCATTACAGTAGCCGCGCCACAAGCTTAATAATCCCTAAATAGTTACAGGAATGAGGCTCACAGTAGATGGCTAAGCAGAGACTACTGAATTACCCTATCCACTAAATGTGTTGCGGTGGCTGCATTACAGTGAAATTACGCTTTGCGGTGCATGGTTCGCAAAATAACCGACTCTAAATGACCGACGAATTTCCGTTGGCTTTGAAATTGCCTTTCCACACTCGACACATGTATTTGCACTATTCATCGTAATTTATAAAAATACGTTAGTCACTTAAATTAGTCTGTTGTGATTGTCCTGTGTATAATCATAACGCGAATTCGAAATTCTTTTGTTATTACTATAAGCAATCTGTTTTCGACTAAACAGGCGTGTATTCACTGGAGAGGGGACGAACTGAATCGGCTTCCCAGAGGGTCAAAAAAGGTTGACGAATTTAGTTATTCTTTTGACTTTTAGGATCATTTAATATTTTTTCAGCAGTTTTTTTTTCTAAATATACAAACAGGTTTACTACACAGCATCTGCGTATACGTTTCAAAAGTGAAATTCACCCGCTTCTTAAATACTAGCTTAGCCTGGAAACATGACGATATTCTCATAAAACTACGATCCAGTCGTTTTTACAAATAGGAAAATTTGGATACCCTTCAGTATAAAAAGTTGTATTTTTACTTGTGTGCATTAAATTAATGTATCTTACGTGGACCATGAGTATTGCCATCACAGAGCAACGAGTAAAACCCAATTGCCTGCTCATGAAGACGCATCTACGCAGCGCGTTTCTCTACCCCCATCCACGGCGATGGTGGTGTGGTTACGACGAAACGAATAAATGATATAAATTATCCCATGTAAAAATTATATGATATCGTACGCTTTCAGAACCGTTACGTAAAAGGGAAACTGTTTCTACAGAAACATATACTCTCGTAAACTAGTGCTGTTAACTTGAATGTTTAGGCTATACTACCGTCGTTATAACTGAAAATCTTACTACTGCCTCTTTGTAAACGAACAATTTTAGTTGAGGTTGCCTTAATAAGTTGGAGGCATTACAGCTTTCATGTTTCCTTCAGATATTGCAGCCAGTCATTTTGGTTATACACATCTGAACTTCTTCGGAGGATTATAAACCTGCTTCTTCTTCATAATTGTAGCGTGAGTCGCGCTTAAAACTAACTCACTCGCTTCGTGGAAAGCAACAGCAAATATATTCCTGATCGATTACGTATCTTTTCTTTCTTTTTATTTCATTTTACCACATGCGCGGTTTATCTAAACAGTAATGTGACTTAATTTTATATCACGGAGTGTCAATATTCTGAGACCAAGAATGCAGCAGCATATACCCATGACATTTCGTTATTTCCAACCAAACCAGATACCTTAACCTTCCGACCAGACACGACTGTGGCATAGTTTTTGTTAAGCATTTGTTTCGCCTCAAGAAGCAAAAATAGACTGAAATAACACTGACCAGCATTATAAAATCACGTTTTGTGTCAAACTTTACGACAGTGCAACAGAAACATTCAAGAGATTAAAACTAACGCAGACGAAGCCGTCCCATGGGTTCAGACATTTATGTGGGACAAAGCATTTTTTAAATTCTGAAGAACGGACACCGTTCGGACGACCAAGCACACCACGAATTGGAGAAAATACGCCAAAAGTGACAGGTCTCATAAAGTCTGCTCATCGTTTGATTCTATTTAAACAAAATTTAAACCACCAGACTGTTCATGAAGTTTTGGTGCATGGTATAAGTCTGGCCAGAGATTCTTTCCTGTTGCCAGATAACGCTCAATGCTACGTCGCAGATTCTCTGAAGAAGTATTTGATGAAAAAGGTCAATGGTGTTGTGTACCAGCCCCCATTTTTCCATGAATTTAGTCTACATGATTATGTCCTGTTTTCAAAAGTCAATCACCATCCAGGGTAGCCATTTTATGAGAACATTCAAAATTTTGTGACGCACCACCTACAGGCATTGAAAGCTGAAGACTTCCAGCACTGTTTTACTCAATGAAATAAATATCTCCCTAAGTGTGTGGCTTTACAGCAGACAGCTTGAAAATACATAAAATTATTTTGTAGTTAATTTGTCAATAGTTAATTTATATAATAAATCTCATTGCTTTTTAGACGACCTCGCAGGATTATACGTTTCTGCATGGCCTGCAACCATAAGTCATCAATCAATTCCGATTGCAAGCACGTAATTGTACGTTTTCTAAAAGAATGTGCAGAGTACGTTCTCACCACTATAAATAAATTATTTTCTGTAGTATACTGTAATTTAACTGGAGACAACGCATAAAGCCGTTTTGCAAGCTCATTACAGCAGTTCACTTAAACTGTCGTCTGGCTTAACTGTACCCAGTAAATGAAATTTGTTGTGCCCTTGTTTCCTAGTTGCCAGCGCAGATCGGGGTAATCCAGAGTCAGACATATTGCTAAATTAAAACAGGGGCAGGAGCATGGGACAATAGAAACTGGTGTAATGACGGCACAGGTCAGAGTAATGCACGTCCGTTAAGCCGCGTGGCACAGCTCATTGGCGCAGTGGGAATCGCATACTCTCTATAAAATAAAGCGATGTGTAAGCTACTATTGTTTATAGCAAACAGATAGCATTTTAAAAATCGTATAAATTTCGGATGCATGAGCGTAATGGAGTTTTAATACTTTAAATGTAATATGTAATATTACTTTTAAATTTTTAATATTTCCTCTTCTGGTTCGGATTTTTAAGTGCGCTGTTCCGACTTCACTGTCTTGTACTCGTTATAATAACATTTCAAGGAAACGGGCCAAAAAGTACAGGAAAAATTTCTCGTGACAACTAGAAAACAGACTTGGAAAAAGAAATAAAAGAAACGTCAAAATAAGGAGTTTTGTTATACTTTTTAGGAGTGTACCAATATTCCTTTTATGAAAAGCGTGTTTGTAAGCGTCAGACCGTTGTTCACTGATACTAATTCTATCAATCTTCTTCCACCATATCCTTCTCCATCTGTGCTGATTAGATTTGCAATCGGTTCACTATCAATTCTAATAATAAATCTGCTGCCAAGGTCATGTGGCCATTGCTGCTTGCCTGTACGTATTGTTGTAATACAGTACACTGTACCATTTGTCTTTCTGCTTCTCTTATTCTGGTGCACATACGTATTAAGATATGGTCAGATATCGCCATCATATACACGTTATGCGTTTAAATGATTTATTTCTATTTAATTTTAATTTTAATTTTTAAATGGAATATTTAATTTTAATTTTTAAATATTAATTTTAACAGTTTAATACACAAAACAAATTTTTAAGTTTTATACTGATTACATCACTCATATGAAAATACAATAAGAATTAAATATTATTTTTTCATAAAATGAATGTGGTTATAAATAAAATATAAATTTCAAACTTTACATTATATTCCGAACCCTCCTTATTTCAGAACAACGTACTTTTGTTGAAAATTCCGTAGAGTAATTCAAACTTTATGAAATCGAATATAAACGCTTTAAAAAAAACTCACATTTTTACTAGCAGGGAAGAAATGATCTTGGAACTATGGAAGGGACTAGCTAAATGTTTTATAAGGAGTGGTTTACTTAACGGGAGAGAGATAATATAGTCAACGAGGAGAAGGGATAAAGAAGACAAGATTGAAGCACTGAAAATAAGGATGCGGTTCTTGGAACCAGATGGATGGATACCGTCTCTCGGATCGTTCGATCTCCAAGGATTCCTTTGTACCAGTCAGCACGTTGCAATCCTGTTTTGTCCGTCTCATCGTGTCCATCCCAGGTCTTGTCGGTTTCCGTCGTCTATTAGGGACGTCTTGCGGCATCGATGATCAGGCATTCGTCTCACGTGGTCATACCATACAAGGCACTTTGTACTTATGTTGTATAAAATTGTTTTCTCAGTACACAGTTCTTTCCATATTTTCACTTCTATTGAACTGAAGCCTGGGCAACCCATAAGACCTTTTCCAGTAGTGAATTTGCACTCCTTGAAACCTTCAGGAGTTTTTTCGATTATCTCCCAAGTTTCAGAGACATAGGTGATTATACTAAGATTACAGAATAAACCATTTTTTCTAGTTTTTTGGATTATTTTCCACTCGAAAGCATAGAATTCAGATGTATCACCATTCGTGTATATATAAAAATAAGCAGCAAAGAGGTGTTCAAAAGAAGGGACGAGAGTAGATTACTTCTGATAGCTAGAAATCATAATTAATTAAACCAAACCGACAACACCACCTAGGGAAAGACAGTGTTACTTAAAAATATAATTTCCAATATTACTAATGGAGAAAAAATTTCACGAAGAAAACCGATAGAACATTGATGTTACAGTGATATGAGCAAATAGTAAGTCCTCCACAAAAGTTCTTCTTTGCTCACTTCATAAAGAACGACGACAAAAAAGTGCAAACAAATC
Source organism: Magicicada septendecula (assembly GCA_034769895.1). Classification (NCBI taxonomy): domain Eukaryota; kingdom Metazoa; phylum Arthropoda; class Insecta; order Hemiptera; family Cicadidae; genus Magicicada; species Magicicada septendecula. Next base: position 407,580,948 of record CM068372.1, on the reverse strand, counting down.
TGCTGTCACGGTAACCAAACAGTCAGTTAGAACCGAGTGAACGAATATAGGCCTACCAAGAATCATAAACCATTTTCTTTGCGTAGTCGAGTAAATATTTTAGATTTTTTTGTAATCATATTCTTTAGAAGCTCTTTATTCTTTAAAACGTTACTCAACTCAGTAGGTTTACCCACATTTACATAGTGTACTAAAATGTAGATGTATATCGAGTGTTCAAAAATTTCATATCTCGATAACACTTGCACATGCAAGACGAGTGCTTTGACCGCCCCTTATTTGTCAAAACTGCGTCACCCGTTTAAGCTTTATACAACAAACAAAAAAAGGTTTTTCTGGTAACGTAATCGGGTAATAAAGGCAAACGGTAATGGTATTGGACATCCGCTGAGAGCAAATGTTTTTGAGAAAGCAGCAGAAAGAGTAAAATAAACTGTAAGAAGATTGACAGTCTTCGATGACGTATGAAGTAGGGTATCATATATGAAGAAACAAAAGACTCAAGGCTGGAATAGATGGGGATGCAGATAGTGGGAGTTGCGACATGACAAACAATCGTATGGTGATTAAGAACAGAACACGCATTAACTATAATGATATAAATGTTTTAGTGGATGGTTAGTGAGGATCGGTCAATAATACAAATTTTAGATACTTTGCGTCGACGTTTCGACAATATTTATTGTCATCTTCAGGACCTGTGTATGAAATACAATAGAAATATCAAACATAACGAAACAATTAAATATTTGGGTGAACGTGCTGGTGTATGTGAGTGTGTGAGTGTGTGCGTGCGTATGTATGTATCATTTTATATGTGAAGACTTATGATAGTTTGTTTACATCTTCAAATTATCTTTAAGAAAACGAGCAAATTATAGCATGAGAGAACTTAATTTATACAGTATTACAATTTAAATTACTAAATGTAATGATATTTTAATTAATTAAACAAACAGTAATCAACAATTGGATATTAGATTGGTACATAAATTGTTTATACCTAGAGCAGTCAACATATAGCAAAGTAATGTATTACCTATAACTAAAACAGATTAGGGGATGTTCACTACGTAATTATTAAAAGTTATTTGTACCATATTTCACTCCCTACTGGTATTAACAAACAATCATAATTTAGAAACATACAATTTACACAATAACTGTAGAACATTACGACTTAAATCAGATAGTTGACAAAGGTTACAAACAAAAGTTTCTGGTAAATTTTACTAACAGGTAAACTTGGATAATAATTGTAATCATATTATAAAATATAGTCAAGAGTACTATAGAATAATGTAATTTATGTATGAGTCCACAATCACACCTTCTCTCTCACCCATTCTCCCCCTGCCAGTCCTTCTCACAGCCTCTCACTCTAACCTGAAATCGCTCCATCACTCACTATCACTCACACTCGCTCTCTCACTTCTACATCTGACTCACTGTCTCCTTTCTTCCCTCTCTCACTCTTTCCACCTTCTCTCTCTCTCTCTCTCTCTCTCTCTCTCTCTCTCTCTCTCTCTCTCTCTCTCTCTCTCTCTCTCTCTCTCTCTCTCTCTCCCTCTCATTATGTCTCTTCATTCACTCTCTCTCTCTCCCTCTCAGAGAAAGTGAGAGCATAGTGAGAGCATGTGAGAGAGATTATGCCCGACATATATACGAACTACATTGACTATGGTACTCTGTATAGACCAAGTTCCAGGTAAATAACATTGTACAAAATGTAAACATTAAGTAATAACCATTTTCATATAATAGATCTGTTATCTATAATGTTGTGTTATAAAGTCTGTAACCCTTTAATACAAGTTGGTAAATCATTTCTGTTATCGTGTGCATAATTCTATATTTTATATGAGGATGATAGTGTAATAAAAATGGTAGGTGTTTTAGAGTGCCAATTGTGGACAAAGACAAGTGAGAGAGAGAGAGAGAGAGAGAGAGAGAGAGAGAGAGAGAGAGAGAGAGAGAGAGTGAACGAAGAGAGATAATTAGAAGGAGAGAAAGAGAGTGAGGGCGAAGGTGGAAGAGTGAGAGAGGGAAGAAGGGAGACAGTGAGTGAGATGTAGAAGAGAGAAAGCGAGTGTGAGTGATAGTGTTCACACTCACACATAATCAGTATTCACACTCCCCTCTAGTGTAAATCTTTTCTCAACTGTCTTCCTAACACATGTTACTTCATTTCCTACAAATGTACAAGGGTCGTCTGTTCTGCTTTTAATAAGGTGTTGGTCCGGGAAAATTTACAGTTGTGTGTTTGGCGTCAGCAACAATTGTAAGTGTCTCACTGATCATATTATTTAGTATTAGCTAAGAAATATATAACATTTCTTATAGACACATATTCGATTAGTTTTAAACTCAGTACAGTGGGCATCTCCGTTGTGCATAATTTACACTTAGATGATAAAAAGAATAGAATAAAATAGTGTTATATTTATGTATTGATTCTCGAATGTGTAGTTGGCCTGTGAGGTTGTTTTGTTGTGTGTGTGTGTGTGTGTGTGTGTGTGGGTATGTAGTGCTAGCGTGTGTGTATGTACACGTCTACGTGTTAGATTTGTGGTATATATCTGTTTAGATTAGAGTGAGAGAGAGACAGAGCGCCCGAGTGGTTAACGTGAGTGAGAAGGTGTTGTATGAGTCTAGAAAGAGACAAGACTGAGAGAGAGAGAGAGAGAGAGAGAGAGAGAGAGAGAGAGAGAAATTGAAAGCATAGTGAGAGCATGTGAGAGAGATTATGACCGACATATTGTAACAAATTAACTTTTATATAATTTATTTTGTGGAGCCCCACGTTCTTTGGGACGCCAAAATGTAACAAATTAATTTTCTGTGTAATTTAATTTGTACATTAATTTAACTCATACACTTTATATAACATTACTAACAACGTATATGTATAATTGGAGTTCAGGTGTAATTATAATAAGAGTAGTCCTTTTAGGAATCGTAATATGTTTTCATTTATTACTTCAAACAAACATAATAAAAATAATAATATAATAGTAATATTTACTTCGCCATAAGAAATTCATTATCTATTGTTTCAATGTTTCTTTGATTGCCGTACATTCATCATAAAAATATATTTTATCTCTTATGTCTTATATTATCAGTTCTATGTAAAACATTTCTTATTCATATTATACATTCTCGACTACTCAGTCTGAATGTGTGCTTTATAATTGGTAATATTTACCTTCTTATTCATTACTTGACATACCTTTTAAGGCTTTATAATCATTTTAACGAAACTAATTGATTATTTCCAATTACTTTACTTTATGTGCTTTCAATAAAAAAATTTAACCTATTAAATAAATTATTAATACTCCAAGCAAGGATTTAAATTATCTTTACACTAACTGTTCATTCATTAAAGAAAAATCATTAAAAAAATTCTGATTACAATTGAATTACATTCTCTTATCTCTATCTACATAGTTATCCTTTAATTTTAAAATGTTTTTATTAATGTCTTTAAATGTCTTTATTTCTTGATAATTATAAATTGGGTTTTCGTCACCTCAAATTCTGCAGATTGTCCCGTGTCCTCCAGCGATCTGTCGGTCCTCTCCTACTGCATGTCCTCTTGCATTTTCTGGTTTCACTGGTCGTCTTCCCGTCTCTCGTCCTTCATGGTCCATCGGCTGCTGTAGATTGTAATGACGTGTTGCTCTGGATCGGCTGCTGTTGTAATAGAAACAGTCTCTGTTGCTCTGCGTATCGTTCCTCTGCTAGATGTTCTCTCGCGATCTGTCTAGAGTTGATGTTCGTAGTTGTAGATTGTTCGTAGACGTCCGACGATTTTAGTTACGGTACTTTTATTTTTTTGTTTTATTACTACTTGAAATAAAACATTTTCCGTAATACTTTACAGTTTATAATATAAATGTTTTGTTGATGTTAGACATAGCGTCTAACTCTGTCCGAAGTAATTAAAAATTCGAGTCTCAGACGGACATAGCGTACCGCCACGACTGAAGACCGTTTGAAGAGAGAGTTTGGCTCTCCTGGGCTCGTATTTATATTCACCAAGAAAACCACACCTGTTAGCTCAGGAATATGCATGTCAAAAACTGCCCACGGCGTCAGTGCCCCACTCTCGTCTCATTTCACATATTCGCACTTTTTCGCCAATCGCACTGTTTAATGGGGATTTCAAGGTGATCTAATATTGTCTAATTTAATTATACACATGATGTGTAATTATCATAATGATCGCATCATTAGTGTAATTATTATGCTTTAAAAATCGCACAGAATTCGCACTGATTTTCACAATTACGTAGAATTCGCACTGCACATGTGTCTGATTTTTACGCATTTTTAGAAGTTTTTACACTCTTTCTAATATTTATGGTTTGATTAAAATTAAATACAATCTTAATTTAGCATTTATTTGGGGTGAGGTTGCAAGCTTTCACGCTCGAACAGGCTTCACGCACACACTCTATTTACTTGTGTACACCCATACAGCGGTAATCGCGTGATGTTTCTTGTTGATTCCTGTTTATAAGCCAGCTTCCAATTTCACACCTGCTCGTCTATTATATATTACTAAAATTAATTTAAATATTTATTTTATTTCATATATGCGCGTTACAGCCTATGCTTGTATTGTCGCAATATATACGAACAACATTGACTATGGTACTCTATATAGACCAAGTTCCAGGTAAATAACATTGTACGAAATGTAAATATTAAGTAACAACCATTTTCATATAATAGATCTGTTATCTATAATGTTGTGTTATAAAGTCTGTAACCCTTTAATACAAGTTGGTAAATCATTTCTGTTATCGTGTGCATAATTCTATATTTTATATGAGGATGATAGTGTAATAAAAATGGTGAGTGTTTTAGAGTGCCAATTGTGGACAAAGACAAGTGAGAGAGAGAGAGAGAGAGAGAGAGAGAGAGAGAGAGAGAGAGAGAGAGAGAGAGAGAGAGAGAGAGAGAGAGAGAGAGAAGGTGGAAAGAGTGAGAGAGGGAAGAAGGGAGACAGTGAGTGAGATGTAGAAGTGAGAGAGCGAGTGTGAGTGATAGTGAGTGATGGAGCGATTTCAGGTTAGAGTGAGAGGCTGTGAGAAGGACTGGCAGGGGGGGAATGGGTGAGAGAGAAGGTGTGATTGTGGACACATACATAAATTACATTATTCTATAGTACTCTTGACTATATTTTATAATATGATTACAATTATTATCCAAGTTTACCTGTTAGTAAAATTTACCAGAAACTTTTGTTTGTAACCTTTGTCAACTATCTGATTTAAGTCGTAATGTTCTACAGTTATTGTGTAAATTGTATGTTTCTAAATTATGATTGTTTGTTAATACCAGTAGGGAGTGAAATATGGTAAAAATAACTTTTAATAATTACGTAGTGAACATCCCCTAATCTGTTTTAGTTATAGGTAATACATTACTTTGCTATATGTTGGCTGCTGTAGGTATAAACAATTTATGTCCCAATCTAATATCCAATTGTTGATTACTGTTTGTTTAATTAATTAAAATATCATTACATTTAGTAATTTAAATTGTAATACTGTATAAATTAAGTTCTCTCATGCTATAATTTGCTCGTTTTCTTAAAGATAATTTGAAGATGTAAACAAACTATCATAAGTCTTCACATATAAAATGATACATACATACGCACGCACACACTCACACACTCACATACACCAGCACGTTCACCCAAATATTTAATTGTTTCGTTATGTTTGATATTTCTATTGTATTTCATACACAGGTCCTGAAGATGACAATAAATATTGTCGAAACGTCGACGCAAAGTATCTAAAATTTGTATTATTGACCGATCTTCACTAACCATCCACTTAAACATTGATTGATTGACGGTCACTAAAAATTTAAGGATATAATGATATATATTGCAACAGTACAAATGTATAGGGTACTGTGCATTGCACAATTAATTAAGATAATTAATAAAATTAAATAAATAATTCACATTTTTAGTAATAATAATTGAGTTTTCAATCTGAACTGTAAATGGAATAACCAAATTTACAGGTTGATCACGCCAAGCCGCTGTGTCTGTGTGTACACATGTATTTTACGTGTGTGTGTGAGACCAGTTGATTCCTGTAAAGCGTCACCCCTAAATGAACGCTATTCATTATATGAATTATTTAAATTGTAAAGAGTGTGTGCATAATATCACAAAACCAAGTACGCCACAGTGTGTATAAAATAAAGACGCACGTGTGTACAAAAATTAGTGCGAAAATAATAATAAGTGCGAATATGGTGAAAATAAATATAAATAAAACTTATATTAATAAGACAGGAAAAAACGGTTTATACACAGTGAACACATAAAAATTACCGACAAGATGATTACGGGTAATTTTCAAAAGACTTCCCATGTTGCGAAGACAAGCGAAATAAGTATGAAAATAATCGTGTTTAGAAAGGGACGCCAACGACAGACTGAGACCTGTAGAAGATTGTCGAAACATGATTTTTGCGTCCTAGGGTATAAATACTCGAGACGCACCAACTTTTTCTTCTTCTCGTACAACTACCGTGGCAGCCGGAGGTTCTGCCTAACGGCAACAACTCTTTTTCGATCAACCACAGCGGCAGCCGGAGGCTCTGCACGACTACTCATCTCAATCGTGAAAACACCTGCAACCAGAGGCTATGACGTAATACGAGGGCGCAGCCAAGTACATGGAATAGAGTCCAGCGTACGGGACGAGGCAACGGACTACGGAGAGGATCTGTAGGACGAGGATCAAGGACTCCAGGACTGCACGACTACAGAGGAGCATCCAGGACCGAGGACCTAGGACCGAAGAGAATACGCTGAGTATTACCACGACAAATAAGGTGAAATTAAACCATGTATTTGTAAAAACAGAAAGCCTCAAGTAAAGACAATTAACTATGTAAAAAGAAAGACAAAATAATTCTAAGTGTAATTAATAATTTTTGAAAATATAAATGTTTATTTGTGTAGTAGTTTAGAGTAATGTTTAAACATATGAAAATATAATTTTGAATAAATAATTTAGTCAATGATATTTAAATTCATATGAAAATAAATAGTACATTTTATAATTTTGAATAAATAATTTAATTAATGATATTTCAATTAATTTGAAAGTAAATAATAAATTTTGTTTAAAAACAAAGAAGTGCATATGCAATATAATAAAAAGAAAATAGATTATTAAAAAGAGATCAGATAATTTAATAGTTATCTAAGTAATGAGCAAGTCGAGAGCAATATTATATAATAACAAATGTTTATTGTAGTATAAGAGTGTATATTATGTTCTATGTGTAATACGAGGTATTACTTATATGTTAATAACAATAGGTGTACTACGGGTACACACATGCGAATAATAATGATCGTGCAACAGTAAAGTAGTAAAGTAGTAGTTTTAATCGCAAAAGTATTGACAATTTTTAATTAATAAATTTTTAAATAGTTCTAAACAATTTCATGTTGTGTTATTATTATTACGATTACACCTGTCATAATTTTATAGCGTAAATAATGTTGCTAATAAACAGCGTTAACGTTACAAAAGAAATGGCTCACAAGATCGCGGGGTTCACAAATACTTAACGTTATAATATATATATATATATATATATATATATATATATATATATATATATATATAACTCAAAGTCTGAGGATTTATGGGCATTGAATACAAATCCACACCGTTACACCGATTGCCACCAAATTTTGCACAGGTAACCTTTGACACAAGGCGAAAAATACTGTCTAATTTGGAATTCGATATTTTTCCCCGTTCGCAAAATTTAGGCCCTTTTAATTATGCCTTTTCGTTAACGCGTATAAAGCTGTCATCAACACCATGGAGACCAGAATTAATTACAATAAATAAACAAAACCTATTTAGCGGCATCGGAACTGTACATTTATCCATTCCTGCAGTATATTTTTGATGTTTTATATAATATGCGATTATATCGATATATTACGGTTTGGAAAGTGTACTAATTATAAATTGTACTATTACTTAATGCAAAGCGAAAATACGTGTTGTTTTTATTTGTGAGGTTAGGTGACAACGGTTTTTGGTTTTTAGTTACTGCTGAAATAAATAAAAGCCATGCTTAAGGAAAACATAACGTTTAATGTGTTATACAATGCTTCTAACACAGTAACACTTAAAATAAAGAATTTATCGTTTTTGATTTAACAGGTACTTTATAAATATCTCCAAAGGCTTTATAAACGGGTACTTTTAAATCTCCAAAGGCTGTTGCACTAACATAATAATTTAGTACAAGTTAAAATAGTACAAGTGTTGAAACAGCTTTGGAGAGAATTTGACTAACGAGTAAAAAATTGTTATACGAGCTGACAGAACGCCATATAGACATAGACAATAAAAATTATATTAAAATACTTATTAAAAGCAAATATTCGCATGCGAAGCCGCGGGTAACAGCTAGTATAAATTAAACAACGCCTACGATAACGTATCGTGTGTGGGTATGCGAGCAGTGCGCAAGTCTGTAAATATAGTCGTGTAGTAGTCTATATATACGTACGTACGGGGTATATGCATGATCGCGCACAAACTCGCAAGTAAACGAGGTAAAGTATTACATTTCCGCTACACACACGGCACGGCATTGCTCTATTCTTCGTACGTACAACACACGACAGAGCCGGCAGCCTCGAGGGAATTCCTGTTACAGCAGAGTAATTTCAATGTCTCTTGCGCGGAACGAAATAGCGTTACAATATCCGCCGTAAAATAAATATTCCCCGCGATGCAGCGGGGATGAGGCACACTGCAAATAGCCAGACAGTATATTGAATTACACCAGCAAATAGGCTGTGTATGCTTACGTACGGGCGCGGCGGCGGTCGAATAATACTGCAACAATTTACGGTATGCTACGTGAGTTTTCACTGCACTAGTAATTTTCACTCATTTTTGTTGTTTGCGATGCAAGCCTAGTTTCAAATTATGGTTTGCGCCAGTACTTAATTATTATTCATGATTTACGAGCCAGTGTTAAACCACACGTCTATTAACTTGCGATATTTAATTAATAATGAAACAGCCAGTACGTCGAAATTGTGGTTGGTATTTCTATTTTGTAGTCGAATCAGACACACACGAAAACAAATTATTAATTTGTTCATAAAAGTATTTATTTAAACATATTTTAGAAACATTGTATATTTTCACAAACATACGAGATTATGTCAGAAAGTACGCCTAAAGGAAAATTTACAAAATCATTATTTTTGTTTGCATCTATACAACCGAAACTTGCGTTATTTTTTTGTGGGATCTCTCCCTACTTCTTTGCACTTAGTTCAACACTTAACGAACTTGAAAGAAACGTTTCGGTCCAAGGAAACGATCCATGACAGGTTGATGATTAAGGTAGTTATTTCTATTAGGTAGTTTCTTAAACTTCGCACTTGTTCCATCAATGGACCAAGAAAAAATAAATAAAAATGAAAACTGGAGCCATGTCAGGACTGTAGGGTGAGTGGTCAAATAACTCAAACCAAGATCTTGAAGGCAAAGAGTTGTTTTGTTAGCCGTTCGAGGCCGAGCGTCTCGATGACCCGCCATAAAAGTAAAACACAATAAATCTTCAACATCTGACCCTGGCCTGGTCACCTGGTTTACCTGCAAAGCTGTTTCCTTCTTCCCATCCTTGCATGCCGACCGCGCTGTTTGTCGCTGCTACGCGCTATCACAGGCACGGTGGCTCTCTGCCTCGCGGGGAGCGACCGACGCCTCATGGCGTCTGCACGCTGGACATCTGTCACCTGAACCCGTTCAAGAGGCAGTGGCCAACGATCAGCAAACATGTTTTTAAGTAAATAAAGAAATCTTTCTCCCCCGCCTTCTCAGTTAACTGGTTGGCGGTTGTCCTTTCCAGATTTAGGTACCTGTCGACTGAACCAGAACTAAGTTTATCGACAGGCAGCCAGTGGGCTCGATGCAGATGCTGCAATCATGCACCGGGTGAAAACACGCCCCGCTATTACAGTGTTACATGCTAGGCCGAGCGTTGTTTGAAGCTAAGTCAGCCCTTTTGAAAGTGTATCACGACTTTTGGACTTGATTTTTGGCGGCAGCGATGGCATTTATACTTGTTTCACACTCTTGTCACAATACTTGTCTCTAGTCATTGTTTCACCTTCAGATGTGAAACAAACAAAAAGTAGACCTAAAACCAAAGTATCGTCGTCAGATTTCCTACCGACATGTTTCTTTCTTTTTTTTTTACTTTTTGTTGTTGTTGGAAAATATGGATATTTCCAGACCAAAATTTGTCGCTTACTCTCGGGTTCCAAGATGATTGACTAATGAATATGTCATAAGTGAATGTTTTTCATCTCCATAACGTTTTAAAAACTTCTGAAAATTTAAGACGATTTTCTGTGAATGATGTGTGTCATTTGTTGAAGTGGAACCAAGTAAACACAGACAATTCTCGAGAATTTAAATGAGCCGAATGATTTACAATGCAAGCCACTGCTTAAATTCAACTAGCGTGCAAATTCATCAACTGTGATTCGCTAAAGCCATCAACCACTTTTGTAACCGTTTCGGTATTATCATTTATCTTTAAATTGTAAAGCTCACAGTTACGCTGTTCTTAACTGAGAGAGAAATCCTTAACTATATTAAATCTTGACTGCAGCCACCAGAAGATACTATCAAGAAAATTTTAGGGTCAAACTGGGAAACAAACTCACTCTCCCATTCGAAACTACAAAAGGCGTAAGACAAGGATGCTGCTTGTACCCTACCCTCTTTAAAATAGCCTATACTTAGACAGATCTCTAGTAAGATGGACAAAGAAGTGTAAAAGCATGGGGCTGAGAGTAGGAGATGACAATCTGTTCACTCTATATTTTGCCGATGACCAGATTGTGGTAGCGGAGGATGACGAAGACCTCGGGTATATGGTCAGAAACTTAAAAGAAGAATATGACGCAGCTGGTTTGACGATGAACATGGCAAAATGTGAGTACCTTATAGTGGACAACGAAGAAGTTAAGGACTTAAAATTGGATGTGGATAGGATAAGAGGTGCTGAATAAAGTAAATAAACTTAGGCGTTATTTTCAACAAACAGGGAGGCAGGTAAGATGAAATTCAAGAACGTGTTAACAAGGGGCGGACCGTTATAAGAACGCTAAATTCTCTTCTATGGGAAAGAAGTATAACAAGAAACACAAAGAAAATATATATAAGGGCAATGTGCGAAGTGTATTCCTTTATGGAGCAGAAGTTTGGAATGTTTCAGACGTAAATAAGAAAAAAACTGATGGCAGCGGAAATGGACTTCTTCAGGAGGAGTTGTAGAAGATCAAATTTAGACAGGGTTAGAAGTGAGACTATTGGAGCCGAGATGAATATTGACAGGACAATAATAGATGAAATAGAAAGAAGACAATTGACTTGGTTTGGGCATGTGAAGAGAATGGAAGATGACAGATGGCTCCGCAAAATACTAGAATGGATACCACCGGTGAGGAGGAAAAGAGGACGTCCACGGAGGTTTTGGGGTTTCTTTTAACAAGAATCTTTGCCACCCACACACACACACACACACACACACACACACACACACACACACACACACACACACACACACACAAACGCGCGCGCGCGCACACACATTGCAATGGGTGAGATTTGCATATAAAATAATAATTTCACTCTTAACATATGATAGCATGTTTCAATGAGAACTGGTCAAAGTAAAAGTTGGGTGTTGGAACATTGTATTGTAGATAGTAAGAATCATGTCAAAATTGTAAGATTAAGTTAATTTTTGACTGTATAAAAAATATGAGTGTTGTGAAATATTGCGAACGTATGCATAATAGGCCTGTTTCGCATCTTGAAATATAACTTATCTTTTAAAAATCGCGAAACAGGTTAATGATTTCGGAGTAGCACATTTGATTAATAAAACACCTGCAACAGATAAAACTGAAAAGTACAGAAAAAAGAAAACTAATATGTTACCATCACGTTTACAGGTGGCTAAAATAAACAACAGTACGTGAAAAACGACGCCATCCATCATATTCTATTTTTCCCTACCAGCTGTCACTAAATAAACTAACAGACTGAACGTTTATTGTAACACGAGTGTTCAGAAGTGTAAGCTGAAACCATTAATGGCGGCAAACGAGCAGTTAAAAAATGATTCTCAAATGGTTTGATAAACATAAATCTAAATTAAAGTGGGCAGACGTCGGCGCGGCGCGGTAAGTGGAGGCGTTGATGGATTACCCAAACTGTAAATGTTTCCTTGTTAGGAGACTGCTGCTGCCTGCTGCTACTGTTCTACCTTTGTCGGTGACCTTGTTACCGTTTTTGAATAATTCGAAACCGGTTTTCGCCTCATCTCTTGTGACAGCGCACGGTCACGTACACGATGACTGCATATTTCGCATTGAATGAGACACAAACATTTTGAAAGCCTGCAGTACGAAAATATTTTCTTAAAATAGTTTCCTTGGAGTATTTGCACAACGTGACTCAATTTCGTTGCGTCAGATCAGGTTGCATAACTGTGACCAACCGGCGAATAATTTTATAGTAGGCTCCGTTTATCAGCCACTTATGGTACCAACTTATGGTCTGTCGGATTTCAAAAACTCGGAATTACCCAATATTCGCTTCACTAAGAGCCGCGTATTGCTAGTCGAGGGCAAAAGTTTAATTAGGCAAAAATAAAAAATTAATACAAAAACACTTTATTATAGAGGTCAATATATTGAAATCTATTGACTTAAGAATGTAAAGATATCCGTCGGTACGTTCGTGTGGTTAAAGCAAGAATGAATGGTCTGCTTGCAAAGTGAAGCGCACACGCATGAACAAAGATATCTGGATGGATGACAAATTGACGGCTCTTTGACTAGGGACCTTTACACTGGAAAGAATAAGTAGGTAGAGGACGGCGATGGTATTATTATTATTATTCATCTTCACGGATTAAACCAACGATGGTTTGTTCCGGTCTCAAATATGCAAAGATTAGAGCTGGTCACTCCAACGCTTCCTCGGACCTCCCACACCTCTCCGTTCCCTCGGCTTAAAGTTCCAGAGTTGTTTGGGGGATGCGGCAGTCATCCATTCGGCAAAGATCTTCCCATCAATTCAGCCGATACTGGGCGATCGTGTCGAGTATACTCATAATATTCAGTTCCTGCCGTATATCTGTGTTTCTTCTACGATCATGGAGAGTATACCTGCCACGTGCCTGAGAAATCTCATTTCAGCCGCTTGGATACGAATGGCCTGGCCTTTCGTTGAAGTCCAATTCTCAGACCCATAAAGAAGTGTGGGAAGAGCCATCACCTTGCAGAATTTTAGGCGTGTTCCTTTACTTGGTGACTTAAGAGTCCCCCTAATGGTCCCGCACATAAGATTGAATTTATGCAACTTATTCACAACGTCGTTGCATGCGTTATAAGACACACTGTAGCCCAGGTATTCAAAATTGCATTATTATTATTATTGTTATTATTATTATAAAAATATTATTCTAGAGCTATATCAAAGTAGGCCTACATTTTAACGGCCTAATTTAACGTGGAAAATGCATAATTGTCAATGCTTACGTGGGACTACATTTAAAGACACAAATAAGTCTTTGAACAAGTTATCTTCTTTTGATATATTTCATCATTACTTCTTAATTTCCAATCTTCTGAAGTTTTTCGTGGGCCTAATATTTTCCTACTAATACGTCTTTCCAATATTTCTAGTTTGTCTAAATTATAATTCAATGCTAGATATTCATTTGCATATAGGCATTGTGGCTTCACTACTGTACTGTAATGGCTTATTTTCGCATCTTTAGATGTGCACTTTTTATTGTAAATATCTTTAGTTATACCATACGCTCTTTCCATCTTATGAATCCTTTCTTCTATAGCAGATTTTTCTAAACTATTAATCATGGATTAATTTCCTAAAAATTATTCATGGACGGTATTGTTATTATTATTGTTGTTGTTGTTGTTGTTGTTGTTATAAAAATATTATACTAGAGATATGTCAAAGTAGGTCTACACTTTATCTGCCTGATTTAACGTGGACAATGCGTAATTGTCAAAGTAATATGCTTAGGTGGGTCTACATTTAAAGACACAAATAAGTCTTTGAACAGTAAGTAAGTGTATAATTCATTAGACTTATACCGTTTATTACACTGTTTAAGATAATAGTGTAAAAATCATATTTTATGTAAAATGATGTGAATTATTTTACAGCGCCCAAGTAAAATCGGTCTGAGTTCAAGTTAAGTAAATATTTCTCCTTACAAAACATTATCGATTCGTCATGACTATCGAAAGTTAACGTTACATTATCTTATATGAAAGCTCGTTGAAGCACAGACAGAAGAGGTCTACTTTATGTCACACTTTGTGCGTTCGCATGGTTCGTGTTTATGTCCATAAATGTTTCTATTTTCTGTACTCATTACACAGTTCGCTACTTTTGAGGAAGTATTACACAGACGGGTTGAGGGGAAAACATTGTATTATCTGTTGTAACAATAGCAGCCGGAACTATATTCTAAATAAAGCGCGTGTGTATTCCCAGCCAGAAGCGTCCAACAGCGATGATTATGATGAGAATGTAATATAAATGTTGTCTCAACTGGTATCTTTAGTAACACTGAGACTTTAGTATTGGTTGCAAACTGAAATAATTTTTGTACAAAATTCAGACACTTAATTGTAGGAATCGCATCTGATCAACAAGAGATACCAAAAACCGCATTACAAATAAAAACAAAAAGGAAAAAATGAAGGTAACAAAATTTTATCAAAAGAACATTATTTTAAAGTCAACTTTCTTTCAATGTCTCATTTCATTTTTTATTATTTTTAAAAATTGTATTAATATGAGTTGTATTTATATTACTTCAAACGATAATGAAATTTATAAATTTAAAAATAAGAAAAAAATACAATCTCAACAGCATAATTTTAAGTACAATACTAGAGTCTGTAATAAAAAAAATCTTACCGTACGATGAATGTTTATTGTTATTATTACAGTACTTATTTTAAATTACTGTTATTTTTAGATTGTTAGTTTTAATTTGCTTTGTATTTTTATACTAGCCTACTATCTACAGGCTAGGCACTTAATGAATGTCCGTTGTAGAGACATTTCATTGTATTAGTTCGCTCGACCCCTGTTGTTGTCCCTGATTCCCTAGTGGATCTGTAACAGCAACGTACGCAGGTATCTCTGACATCCAGGAACATTTTCTGGCATTTCCTGATTTCATACGCATATAACAACCCGGTGACACATACAAATGTGACCGGAGGTACACCTTATTGCAACACCCTGGTCGTCATAGAAAATACTGTGATCGTTGTAACATACACTCCAAACGGTCAGTCAGAAATATAATAGCCTATATACGATCGATATACAACGCAATATAAAAATGTTACTTAGTTATTGTCAAGCAGTCACTGTATGCATAATTATCGTGTTTCAAAATAATTAAATTTTTACTGTCCAACGAGTAGTCTCATACTGTCTTGGCATTCTCTGTAGTTAATGAAACTTAAAATATTTTTTTATAATCTTATTTAAAATGTTAATTGTGTATTTCACTGCTGAAGAAATTTAATTAAACGCAGCAACGGATATGGAAAGCAGCTGAATCATGGAGTCTTAATGGAGAGAGAGAGAGAGGGGGGATCTCAGGAGCTGCGCTGAACAAAAACCCTTTGCGAACGCAGCCAGTTTTTTTGTAAATAAATATTTCGCCCTTAGAGAGCATTTCTTTGGCGCATTGCAAACTCATTCCTTTTTCCACCCCATTCTACGTTATTGGAAGACTAATGAAGATAATCTAGTTTAAGGATCTACCCGCTTCAGGGCCTACTTTGACTCTCGCTACAAGGGTGTAAACGGTTTTAATTGGTGCTTACATCAATCATGATAAAAATGAAAGTTTCAGCCTATTACACTAACTGAATACAGCTTCTCAGAGTTTTGCCTTCCCATTACGCACACTTCCACGCCATAATGAGAATATTACTATTCACGAGATTAGTATCCGATAATGTATCACGTCACTACCTCCAACACGACCCACGATCGCACCTTATACCCATTACGATCTATTTAATACCGAGTTCACCCATATGTAAACAATGAATGAGATTATTTAAGGAATAAATAAGTAAATATGCTACACTCACTTCAACAATGTAGCCTAAAATCTGTAGAGTATAGTTTATAGACAATAATTAATTACTCACAACTACTGTAGTATTGTTATTTACTATTCTAAATTTAGTCACTGTACGTTGTTTTAAACTTCGACACAGTTATGAGAAGAATTTGATGACCTTTCTCAGATGCCCGAGTAATACGGATCTACACGACGAGTAAGTTACGAAAACGAACGTCGTGCCTTCGTTATAAATATCAAAACCTGTGCTCGTCTTTATCGCTGAAGATCTCACGGCTACTCTCTTAGATGACGGTTTTCACGATTACACCGACATCATAAACATAACACATTTGCTTACTTTATTCAGTCTCGAGACATTCTTGAAATTATTAATTTTCACAAACAAGTCAGTCAACGTTATTTTGACCACTGGCCAAGGAATGTGCCCACCGATGACAATTAATAATGAAACTAACTCACAAACTAACGGTATACATTTTAAACAAAGTATAGAGGCTAACATGTCGCAAGTCAAAACTGTATGACGTGTGACGTATGGAGAACTGTCCCCAAATCAAAGACAGAGTCATCCAGATACGTCATCTCAAGGTGGTTGGATCCAGACTCTGAGCACCGTTGTGTATGACCGATGAAAATTCACACCGCGATCACAAGTCCCGCCTGGTAGTTTAGGGTCCGCCGTATAGCTACCCTGCCCGTCTACGTCGATGCAACCGTTATCGAGGTAATTAATTTTTTCCTTCCGTCAGTGTAGTAATTAAACAAAATACGTTTTCGATATGTTTCTGCAAATGAATGGGTCGGTTCCATTGAAGGCAATCAGACTCATGCACGACACGATCCGAGTGGTGTAGAGCACGGAACTTCCAGAGTGGGTTCTGGGAAGTGTTGCGCAATTAAGAACTCATTAGTACACCAAAGCCTTCTGAACCTTAATCTTCTGGCTGTTTTAGTAATAAACCAAGGACGAAATTAAGACTATTGGTGTAGGATACAAAACAAGACTGAAATCTCAACCGCACACGTTGACTACAGACGTAACGAAACAACGCAACGTAAGTGGATTTAAACGCCAGGTGATCTCGTTTGACGAGTCAACGCGTTAGACATCAATGCAGTGCGATGCAGTACGATATTAAACTGTAGTAGACCCATGGGCCAGTTGAAAAGGATACACCTCTCACACGAAATATCTCTGTTATATCTAATGCTGAACCCTACTGTCCTTTATTTTGACAGCTTGAAAAAATAAAAATACGACAAAAAATATTCTGAAAGACATTCATATTTATCCAAGTGTATTTTATATGCCAAGAAAATTATTTATTTTTCCTTAACTGGGTTTAATAAATAACAATATGTATTTCCTTAGAAAAAATTTGATAACTCGAATTCTAAATGTATTGCCCTCTATATAAAAATATTTCTCGGTTACGCTAAACCTTGCTTATGTGATATTTCATTGACCAGGTCGTTTTGTACATTATGTTTCATACATATTGTAACCAGACCGCTGTATGCCGGTCGTTACAAAAGATAAAAAGTTGATGGAAAATTTTATAAAAATAAAATTTTCAAATAATAAAAAATTTTGTTTATGTTTATTAATGTAGGTAAATAAGAAATAAATCTGTTTAACAGGTTCTTGTAAAAATTTTGGTAATCAGGCTGGTATTTATTGACTATCGAGCACCTCTTGAAGATTTGAACCAAGTCTGGAGTTAAATAGATTAACTACAGTTAGCAATCGATTGGTGATTTTTCTTGCTGGTCCAATATCTCGCTCAAATAAAATATTTTCTTCTTCTTTAAGTCCCTCAGCCTTAATAAATACTCTTAAATTAACCTGTGAAATAAATAACAGATAAGAAATAATGGAAATATAAAGATTTATTGAACAATTTAAATAAATAATCGATTTGTTATCGATAGAGAGCAATTATCGACTCTGTCTCGGGAATTATCGATTGTGCATACAGAACAAAATTTGTGATATGTATTATATAAAAGACAGGTTCTTTGAGCGATTAAAATTAATAGTCAGAGAAGGGTGACGAGAAAGTATAACATTACCAATTAAAAATAAATACAATAATTATTATTCAAAAGTATTTAAATAATTCCAATATATAATATTTATAAAAGTTGTCGTCAAACCATGTGCAGGCGATGACGTCACTGCTGGATGACGAATGTAGGCCGGCTTGTTGAATTAAAAGATGGCCGCTACTATTTCTGGCGTAGTTACTGCGAGATCGACATGTCCAAAATCACGACAAAATTACCTTTGTGAATGTCTGAAATCTTCCCGCACTGGTGTAATATGTCTGTTAAGTTATTTGGTGTATTCTGAAGAAGTATTCCGTGTAAACTTGTGTTAGTTAGTTTATTTTGTATGTGTTCACTTCTGTGGGTTAAAGTTCTCAAGATATGGTTAGGATTTGTAGAGTGAATTAGTTTAAATATATTGTTTTACGGTTTTCTATCACTCGTACTATGAAGTTAGGTGTTTGTTTTCACTATTGTCGTGAACGCTTTGGTAGATTTAGTTTAAAAAAGTGTCTAATTCGTCTAACTCTCGGTTCACTGATTTTAATGGCTAACTGCTAGTACCATTTTCGATTCGGTTTTAAAGGAACGTTCTTCACACAACTATTCAGCTTGATATTCAACAAAAGACTAATTAACTTGGTCAAAATTTGGCCCAGTTAATCCTTGAAAAAGTATTGTTAACATATTTCGATTACCCATACACATGATAGAATATTACATTATATATGGAATCTATTTATTTTATTCATCACTTTTATGAATTATGAACCTTATCATTGGTTTAATCATCTCATTCCTTTTAAATTGATGTATTATAGTCCATATCTGTAGACATTTTATGGAAATTAACAAATTTCTTTACTTTTTGGAAATATAGGCTCAAAATTGGATTTCCGTCTTTATACAGATTTCCTCCATTTTAAATATCATTAATACTATTATAATAAATTTTAATTAGTCATATTCCTCCTTCTTTCCTTAAATACATATAAATTAAACCTTTAAACTGGTTTTTTGTGTTAATCTCTGAATTTGACATTGCTCTTTAAAATTAATTAATTTATATAATTTGAAAATTTACAATATTTTAAGGTATATTTCCTTATTATCATTTTAACTCCTAGGATCATTCCCAGTAGTGGTTAACTGATTTACTTTATCTAAATCTGGCTAGTTTACAGGATGTATAAGTGAATTATTCTGGTTTATATCGTTTCTGTGAATTCACCAAATGGCCTAGATTTTAGAATTTTATATTTCTGTTTTTCTCAAATAAATTTAATCCTAACTCCTCCTCTGACCTTACATAGTTACTATTACAATGAAAATAAAATGGTTTCTAACTTATTGTGAGGTGTAGTATTTAATTAACACTACTGTTATTAAAATAAATAATTATGAACATTATTTAGCAATCTGCACAATTGAACATATTGCTGATATGGTTTGAACATGAACTTTTAACTATTTTTGAGTTAACATAGAATACCTATTGAAACATTATTAATGGTATGTAGGCTATTATTTAGCAAACATAATTCATTTTAAAACACATAATATAAATCTTATTTTCTAATAACTCTTACAAATATATTTTACTAACACATTGATTTTATGGCTGTGAATAAACAGTCTATTTAAACATTTTACACTTACGAATACTAAATTAATGCCAGTCCTTTCTGGTCTAAACCATTATTATTTATGATCCCCTACATCAGTAAACATGAACTCCCATACTTTATTTATTATCATTTTTTACAAATGTCTTGTAAATAAAGAGTTACATTAAAATAATAAAATACTGGAAATCTTCCATTTTATTATTTTATTATGCTGTTTATTATTGGATATTAAAGTTATTTTATAGCATACTGATAAGTTATAGTTTCACCAACTTTAAGTTTATTGCATTTCTAAAAAACACTTACACAAATTCACTTTCACTGTTGGTTCTGATATTTTGAGTCTTATTATCTCAGACCAGACCTTTAGTAATCATGGACTGTTAAGACTTGTTTATTTTCTTATTACACAATAGCTTTAGTCGGTTCACTTCTTATAATACTATACAGCACTTTAGTTTTCTAAATAATTACATTTTTATAGGATTTTGGGTATGTTATACTTTCTTTTTAATCGTTTTTGTGGGTTTGGGGTTGATGGTATTTAATTATAATAATAGGTTTTACAACGGTGTTTCTTTCATACTATTTCTTCCTCTACTCCTGTCTTCCTTCTTGTCCTTCTTCTTATCTTCTTTCTTGTCTTCATTCTTGTCCTTCTTCTGGTCTTCATTCTTGTCCTTCTTCTAGTCTTCATTCTTCTGGTCTTCTTGTCTTCCTTCTTCATTCTTGGGTAAACCAAGGTACTTGGTGTATCTCGACTGATGTTTAGTTTGGAGCACTTATTTTATTCACTGATACGGACCTCGTTCTTCTCTACAGGTTTCAGGGTATTGTTTTCTTCCTGATCACAAACTTTATTCTTCCCTCTTCTTGTTTTTGGGGTATTTTGGTATTCACCACTCTTAAATTAAGTCTCTTTCTTCTTGATATGGTCTTATTTATTTTGTTTACTGCTCCTAGCTTCCTGGGTAAATTACTGATATTATAATATGAGTTGCTTTTAATACTTTCTTTGATATTTAAACAGTGGTTTCTTATATAATGTAATGAGGATTTTTATTTTATCGTGGTTCATTCCTTTGATTTCCTTAAATCTCATTCAATATTATTTTAACATATTTGATGTAATTAAACTTTATGATTTTATATAACTTAATAAGTAGTGGATTTTCTGTCACGCTACAATATTTATAGATAATTTAGTAGGCCTACGTATTTTATTAGTATACAGTATTACAATATTACCTGAATAATTAACAGTATGAGAAATGCTGTTCCCATTGCGACAATGAACTGTAGTAGGCCTACCATTAACCAACAGGTCGGCTTAATGGACGCACATTACTCCAGCCTGTAGCACCATTACACTAGTTTCTATTGTCCCATGTTCCCGCCCGTTTTATTGGAGCAATATATCTGACTGTGGATTAGCCCGGGTAACAAGGAAACAAATTTCATTTACCGCGTTGCAGTAAAGCTAGGCGACAGTCAAGTGAATTCCTATCCTAAACTATCGGTGGATTTACGTTTTCTTTTCCCCTCTCCAAAGTAGTATAATAATTCTGTCGCCTGTTGGTAAACAATTAAAATTATACTCCCTACATAATTCAATGATTTATTTCAACTATGTTCTCACCACTAAAATGTGTAGCGGAATTTTTCATAATAGATATACAATATGTGAAAATAATTTCAGAACACTGGCCTATATCAATATACTTTAGAACATTTTAAACCAAATTTCCTAGTTTCTGGCAACGTCCTAATTTCCCCTCCTCTACAAATTCGCCGCTCAGGGCTACAGCCCACTCAGCCCTTCTGTAAATTCATTCGGCCGTGTCCTGAACATGTAAAATTGCTTTACGGAAGGCACACCTAAGACTAAAGTACTATACAGGAAATAATTTTATTATCGCTGACAAAGTACTATGAATATCTTGTAGAAAATTTACAATTGCATCCTACGCAATCAGATGTGTTACATGGGGTATCGGAAAGATCCACGCAAAAATTTATAAGTAGGCCTAAGTGATAGCACCAAGCAGAAAGT
Source organism: Magicicada septendecula (assembly GCA_034769895.1). NCBI lineage: Eukaryota > Metazoa > Arthropoda > Insecta > Hemiptera > Cicadidae > Magicicada > Magicicada septendecula. The sequence goes on along the minus strand of CM068372.1, from coordinate 407,558,949 downwards.
AAAGAGATGTCTAAAATCGTCCAGAACATTCTATTTGCTAACTGAAGTTGTTAAATATTGGTACGTAATGCGGAACGTTCTCGTGCGTTCGATGGTGTCGTTCGACAAGCTTATCGACTAGCCCTGCCGACGTGTGTTTCTGCCAAGGCCACGCTGAAGTATCCTCTAGAATTTTCGAGTGCTTGTTAAATCACCCTGCTGGATTTTTACAATTTTTTGAAATCTGTTGTTCCTTTCTTGGACGGATTGTTCTAAAATTTTGAAATTTCCTAAAATGTACGCTATATTCAGATTATGATTGAAATGCTGGTATCCTACATGGATTTATGAGATTTATAAACATTTTTACACAATTTTTGGGCCCTGAAATCTCAGAATTTTTTAATTTTTAAAACTCAACACTATTTTTATACTTTAGGTTTGTCGTGTTTACTTGCTGAACTGCTCCTTGTCATGTTCCGGGCAAGGCCTTACAGTGTTTCCACCATTTTCAAGTCCTAAACCACGACAGGCCTCGCCCGAAACACGACAAGTAGCAGTGAGCAAGTAAACACGACAAAGTTGGAATTACAGAGACTGCTAATTCAAATAACAAGATGAATTTCAGATTTTAGTTAAAATTTACTTTTAATTTGATACTCCACATAAATTTTTGAGATGTTGTCAAATTTTTCACCCACTTTTTACGGCTCTGGCCTCTTAAAACTTTGCAATTTTCAAAAATTGCACACCGAATTTAGACTGTGGTTAAAAACTCCTTTAATTTGATACCACACATGGAATTTGGCGATTTTTTCACTATTTTGACTCCTTCACAATTTTCCCTCCCGGTCACCTATTTTTGGGGGAATCAATCTCTAAAGCAATAGGGCTCTGCAGATTAAACGTATGAACGCGCATGTTGAGTTTTTCGAAGATCGGTTGATGCGTTCAAAAGTTATCGCGAGACATACCCCAAATAAAGAAACACACATCTAGGTAGACAGACAGACACACAGGCAGACAAATACCAAACGGTCGAGACAAAAATGAGAACTCACTTCGCTGGTTCAATTACTGCAGTGCTACATGAATTTTACATTTCAGACTTAATTGTAGTGTTACTCGTTAACTAAAACGGCGGGTTAAGTAGAATATTAAAGTTGATTTCAAAAAGACGTGAATTAAAGGAAACGTATAGTCGACGATCGGCTGTATCACGGTCTGCAACTAGTGGTGGCGAGCAACGTAACTGTTGGATTGCTTGAATTAATTCGTTACGATTGTGTGGTGTGGAGAAATTAATTATTAGGGAAAGACTCGGTAAGATCTTGATTATACGGTCGAGTGCAGAAGTGCGTGAGGCGGCAAGAAACCGTGAGCGAGGTGGGAAACGTATATAGGAAAAAAGTATCGCAGAAAGGAAACGCCGAAGAGAGGAAGTCAGACCAATTTAATGGTCGCAATTTACGTAACGTGATTACGTAAGTCAATTACACGGATGGAAGAGTTGGTACGTACGGATTTTCAGAGTGTACGGTGCGTGTAATACAGTATGACAAGACTGATGACGTAGTCGAGCGGATCTCTTGAATTTTCCCCCTCGCGAACAATGACATCACTCAACCAAATGCACATTTAATCTCGGCTCGGCTCACAATTACCTGAAATTGAACAACCGTAATTACATAAAAGACGAAACTCCAGCCAGACGTAACTATTTGTAATACTCGAACTCGTACAAGCTGACAGGTACCATAATACTCGCAACTCGTGTAAAAATAAAAAAAAATAAAATAAAAATGTTTTAGCAAGGTTGAATGAATTCGAGTTTTTTTGGGGATCTAAAATCCCACAAGCGGACGACTCAATTCGAAATGCAATTATCAACTCAGCCAATGTTCTGTAATTAGTTTCTATGTTTACACCGTTTAAAGTGAACCATGATGGGATATAAGGGAATATTTTACCCAACACACAGTGTTAAAAATGATACATTTCAACACAGATGTAAAATCCAAAAAATTTTCTTTGATGTGTTTTCTGAAAGCTTCAGAAATACAGAAGGGGCAATTACAACAAACAATGTGTTCAATCCGAAGATTGCTGCCGCTTCTTTAGCAGTAGTTTCCCATTAATCACGTCCGTCTGCCTTCCTCTTCATCTCTTCATAACTACTCCATTCTATATATTTTCTAACATGTTGGGTTCGATTTATAACTACCGTAGTGTTACGTAACACGGAACGTTCTACAAGTTTATTGAACGTTCCAGTGGAATCCGGGTGTAATGTGTGTGCGTACGTGAATCCCAACGCATTAGCTAGACTGTGTCAGAAGCCGCGCGCACTGTGTCAAGGCCGCAATGAATTACGCTCTAATTTTTTCCTTTATTGTTAATGCGTAGTATGGAATATTCTGGTATTTCGGCGGGGTATAAATACAAGTACTCAGCGACGTTCAGTTCAGGTTTGAGTTGCGAGTTATTGTCGGGCGATTACTCTGTGCGTTCAAGTGTTTATTAGTGTGATTCGTAATATTGTGGCCGAAGTGTTATGTGTTTTATAATTGCGCGGGACAATTGTAATGCAATTTTGTTTATATTAGTAGACATTTCTATTGACTGTGAACAATTTTTATTTGATTTATTGTAAGAGACTACTTTGTTGACTACAAACTGTTTAATTGTTATAATTAAAGTTGGTGATTAGTGACGTAATTGGTGTCATGTATTTTGTTTTCCACTGTACCATACGACGATCAGTAGACCGATCGTAACAGTAGTTTTCCCTTTGGCCTTCTTCCAATAACATGTGCCTCTAAAGCAGGCCCGGATTTAGGTGTCCTGTCGCCCCTAGGCACTACGGTTAGCCCCCCCGCCCAACAAGTAACTTCCATATATTCAATTCTCCTTGACTGCTGAAAAAACGTTGTTGAAAATAATCATATCAACTAGGCATACCTCTACTGCAAATATCTCATTTGATCTTAAATCTAAAAGGGAAATGTGATGGAATTGTGTAAAAGACTACGTTTTTTAACTTTTAATAATATTTATTTACGTGTACACTTTAGTAACACATAGATTAGTTTTATAACAAGTAATATACGTAGGCCGACATTTTTTTATAGGTTTATTTATAATTATTTAGTTAATTTAATTAATGTATTTAGTTAATATAAAACTAACTTAAATGTATCAAGTTCTTCCCTTCATTTAAACAACATTCTCTATTGTGCTTTGAATATATATGATCATGCGCAGTAGGGATTGTCTTTTAGATCGAGGCGCCCTAAGCGATATCGAAGCAAACCATTTTAGTCGGACAAGAATTTCAACGGAGTGTCCAGACCTGTATATACGACCGTGCTCCGCTCCGACCACCGCTATTGATAGGCCCAGTGTCAACACCGTGTTATTCAATGATATAATTAAAGGTTATTTCGAAACCATTTTCTTGTCCAATACAAATACTGTAATTAAAAAACCGAAAACATGAAATCTTAACAAATAATTATTTTTCACCTCGTGCCGCCCGCCTGAGCCAGCCGCTCCTACCGAGGCACGTGCCTACTGTGCCTAGTGGGAAATCCGGGCCTGGACTAAAGTTGTTTGCAATACCACCGTATGGCTCATGCATACCCGATAGGTATTGCCCGGTAAGTTGCACGTTCCTTTTACAATGATTTACAGACTTTAGTTCTATCCCACCCTCTGAAGTACCTCCCTCTTTATTACCTTGGAAGGTTATTACACTATTATCATGCGTCGATGGCACCAAAAGATAAATTGTCTCTTCTCTCTTCTTCAGTACCCAACCATACAAAGTTGAAGTTTTCACAAGCATAAGTAAGACAACAATGCAAACATACGATTTCAGAAGTGTTACTTCTTGTTGAATGCGCTTTTTGCTTGGTTAATGCTAGTTCTTACTTTTTCTCCACTCTGGTCAACTTTAGCCTTCTTGCTCTCTATATAAATAAATGAGCCCGTTATTCAAGGACTTCATTTCTATACTAATACAAATCTCAACTTCGCCTTCCTTGTCACTAACAATTACATTTGTTTCAGATTCATTCACATTCATATTACATTCTTTTCTCATAATTTCATCTATGTTATTAGCGTAGTTTTAAGGTCTTCTTAACTCTTAGATAGAATAAGAATATCGCAAGAAAATTTAAACATTTCTATTCTTAAACCGTATATCACTCCTGCTCTTAATTCCCCCGTCACTTCTGTTTAGAGCCTTATATTGAAGACAACAGGTAACAGTTTACACGACTGTCGCGCACCTTTCCGAATCTCCTAATCTTCCTGCTGTCTACCAATAACACCTGTCTCGTTTCTGTATGTCATGTTCCTCTTCGATTTCGACAATCTCTTCCAACTTTTTCAGAACGTCAAACTTATTATCCAATTAACGTCGTCAGTGACCCTTTCCATATTTACCAATGTAAATATTTTCTAATATACAACGTACGCTGCCCTTAAAGTAAAACACAATGGTGAAATCCAGAACGGTAAAAGTCGACACACATCTCTCCTGCGTTACACTAGATTCGGCAACAACTTTTCAGAAATTTCTAGCCGATATAGACCAGTCCAGATAACACAATGAACAATTCGCGTAACACGTAACGTCGTGTGGCCATTGAAATGGTTTCTAATTTAATTAGAAAGTAGTGGTTATCATCACAAAGAGAATAATCACTGTTGCACACCACTATAAAAAAATTATTCCGATTAGCGCTATCAAGCATAACAGCTCGTCGTCAGATCGGAAATAACAATAATAGGACAAACAACTTATTCATACAGTCTTCTTCACACATGGTACTTCATACAGTACAGACATGGGTGACTGAACTCGCTAGTTAATAATAGACAGGAAGGACATTTAACTTATAGTCTGTTTTCAAAAAATGTGTACGAGTCAAAGACGACGGGGGGGGGGGGTATGAAGCAGTTGTTTGTCCTATTATTGTTATTTCCGATCTGACGATGAACTGTGAAGGTTGAAAGTGCTAATCGGAATAATTTTTCTATAGTGGTGTGCAACAGTGATTATTCTGTTTGAAATGATTTCATCAATAGGACTATACTACTACGTATTTTTGCCAATGGAAAGGTAAATGACATATTTGAAATCAGGGAAATGTTTGTGATGATGAAAACGCTTTAAAAAATGCAGGAAATTAAAACAAACAGACATATTGTAGTCATCACAATTGAACCTCACTTTACTTTAACTTTTCTCTAATGGAATAGGCCTACCTTATAAATGTGTGCTCTTAAATGGAATAAAAGTCTGCATTAATAAACAGACTGCTGGTACCACTTAAAAAAAAATTTTATGAACACATTCTTATAATAAGACAGATAGCAATGGCAAAGAAGCTGAATATTTAAAGTTCCCCTCACATCGTTCTCAGCATTCAGACCTAATCTGCGGACTGATCATGTTGTAGGACCGACACAAAGAAGAATCAGAAGGGAGCCTTCCGTGGTGATCTGGCTGAAGGAGAAGAATTGCCAGAAAACCCGACTAGCTATGAACTAAAACCCGCTCGTCTAGCGATTCTACTGACAGTGTTAATGACAAACGTATGCTAATAGATTCATAAAGTATTTGTTGCGGTCCGCTATTTGCAACAATGTCCACCATGTTAATTATTCCTTCCCTGTCAAATATATGGAGCTGTAGACTCCTTGCATAACGTTCTGAAAATCACACTTGGTATACTAAATAAGACAATAACCTGAGCACAAGAAATCCAAGAACAATTCAGAAATAATCTGAACAAGGTAAACTATTTTAACTTCCTTCTAATTAATTAATAGACTTATAATTTCACTTTTCTGATAGCACAAAAAGTGGTAGTGAATTTTAATATTGCTTATTAAGGATATTTTTCCCTTTCATTTATATTATTCTCAGAAATCTACGTTTACAATATCATAACAAGGAAGCTAGTACGTAAGAGCTACGTAACAAGAAACGCTGATGAAGAGGTGTGCGCAGCACAATCAAGATATTACGATATACGTACTACATTATTTAATCTAAATTATCCATGTTTAACAGTTGTTTTGCAAATTCTTAATCAGTCTCATATATACAAATGTGTGTGTATGCGCGAGGGCGCTTTACATTTTCTTCAAGAAGAAACTCTTGGACAGAATCATTTTTTTTAAGAGAAATGCCACTTTTCATGGCCATATTAAAAACCTAATCAAGAATACTAACAAATTATAAACTATCAGTTCAGCTTAAAAGGTTCAACCAATTTGTCTAAAACTGTAATTCATAAAAGCCACCATTTAAGTTATAACGATATTAAATAATGTTATATCACCAAAGTATAACATAATCTCACATTTAAAATAACCTGCTGATCAGCTGATGTCTCTACACAGTGAAGGAAACGTGGCACATTTCTACAGACCTCTTCCTAAATGCTGTAACTCACTCAAAATTTTAAAAAATATCTCCGGATGAAGCAGTCATAATGGATACCAAATTAATTATACCGACGAATTAAACTATTCCATTGTGAATTTAGTGAAACATTGCGTTTATTTAGAGGAAGAAACAAAGGAATTTTTAAAAATCGCACTTATGCTAATAACTTTCACGCCTCTGTACAAAAGTATGACGTACGTAAACATCGGCGTTTTATTTGTAAAGGCGTATAAACGTTTTGGACGTGACCATGAATTTATAACATGCAGAAATAAACAGTCCACTCGCTTCGTGACGCCAACACGGCATCAGGTGGTCACTCCCACGTGCCAGAATACACATTTTCACGTATATATACAGTGAAGAGTTGTCTGCTGACAAACACACATAGGGTGAAGTGATTAAAACGTACCACTTCTGTATTTTGAAGTTGTAACTTCCTTTAGTGTGATTAAAAGGTAGCTACAACTACCCCTATAGTTGTATCTTGATTTTCCCGGACTGGTAGTTATAACTTCACTTTGAATGTGATAAAAGAGAAGCTACAACTAGTTACGTGTAGTTATAACTTCATTATTTTGGAGTCCGAGAAGGGGCACACTCCACTTTTGTCAGTTGTTAGTCGACTTCACGATGGCAATGTTTATGCATGTAAGAGAAAGAAGGGCAACGGTAAAAGAAGAGTTTTGAGTAGGTGCAAGGAGCTGATGCGTTTTGAAACAGGCAATATTGATTTTTTAACATCAGAATTTCTGCCACATACTGATGAAACTCGAGGAAAAGCACTATCTCCAAGACAACGTATGGAAATATTTTTGCGTTATACTGCTGATCCAGGATTTCAGAGTGGAGTAGCAGAAGATATTGGAGTGGACCGCTCCACGGTATGTAAAAATATTAATTATGTGATGGATCGTATTTTAGAAAAAGCTAACAACTGGATTTATTTCCCCAGTACAGTACAAGACATAAATAATGCAAAGGTTATGTGGCAAACTCACTTTAACTTACCAACTGCTGTGGGTGCATTAGACTGCACCCACATCGAAATTAAAAAACCATCAGTGTTTGGCGATGAGTACGTAAATCGTAAGGGTTATGCCAGCATCAATGTTCAGGCAACGTGTGATGCGGAAGAAAAGTTTACAAGCATTAGCGCTGAGTGGCCTGGCTCAGTGCACGATGCCAGAATATGGAGAAGGAGTGCAGTATGGGACATAATATCACGATATGACGGCACTGCTTGTTTGCTTGGTGACTCCGGCTATGGTATAGCCCCATGGCTGATCACGCCATTCAAGCCACCTCAAGACAATATTCAACGTCGATTTAATCGGAAGCACACAAAAGAAAGGGTGATAATAGAACGAGTGTTTGGACAACTTAAACAAAGGTTTCCAATTCTTGGTAACTGCGTAAGAGTGTCTCTTGAAAGAGTACCAAAACTAGTAGTGAGCTGTGCTGTCCTGCATAATGTCACTAAACACCTTAAAGACCCTTTAAATTTTGAGGACTTGGGACACGGTGGAGATGAAGATGCATTCGTTGAGGATGAAGTTGGCAGAGAGGCACACGAAAACGCTGCAACAAATGTTCATGGTGAACAAAAGCGGAATGATATGTTAGCCTTTATTTAAAAGTAAGATGTTACGTTCAAACAGTCAAAATGTTGAACTCTGTTGTAGAAATAGAAATAATTTGTATATTAAATAAAAATCCTTTTCCTTCCATAAAAAAAAAAATTTATATTAACGCACCTAAGGTTAGTCCAGTTCGTGTGGTCTAGCTGTGCACACGGCGGCAGTAGTAAGTAGCTACACATGCCAGCCATGAGCATAGCAGGCTATACTGGCCTGTAATACCTGTGATTGGTAGTGTGGACCTGTTTTTGGCATCCCACTGACCCTATGCAAGGTTCCACTAAGAATCACAGGGCCGTGGCCGGCCGGCCCTGCTATACTCATGGCTGGCATGTGTAGCTACTGCCGCCGTGTGCACAGCTAGACCACACGAACTAGACTAACCTTAGGTGCGGTTAATATACTTAACTATGTTTTTTTTTATTTATTTATTTTTTTTATTTATGGAAGGAAAAAGGATTACAAGGAATAGGTTACAAGTTTATAAAAGTACAATAATCTGAGGTTACATCAGTTTGTGTTCCTTTTTCTGCGCAGTTTTTATTTAACTTTTTTAATTCAATTTTCACTTTTTATATTTTTATTTTCTGCAGTTCAAATTGCTGCAAGAGAACAAGTCTCTGCAGCTGAGGAATTGTCAAATCTTTTGTTTCATCTGATTCGTAGGACAATAACTTATTCACACTGGGTCTCACATAAGCATTGGCAGATGGAGTATTTGTCTGTTGGACGGCTTGAGAAGACGTATAACCTGAACTACTAGTCGGCGTAGGAGACATGCTACAGTTATTATTGTTGCTCTTCTTTTCGGTTAATTCCGAAAAGGTTGATTGGGATACCCCTACTGTACAACTTCCTGGCACTTTGGTAAAAACAGGGTTTTCTACTTCACCCAATATTGATAGCAAATTCTTTTCCCAGTCTTTTAATTTAATTTTCTTGTTCCCTGTCGCTTTTACATCTGTTTTATTTTTTATTTTAGTTTTCATATTTTGTAGCATTTTTGTCATTTGAGATGTGTTTACTTCAATTCCAGTGGTTTGGGAATAAATGGTGCACAAGTATTCCCACGCCGTCTTTTTTTTCAAACATAATTTTTGGTAACCTTGATTTCTCCAATAATACCGGGCTTTCTGACAGTAATTTAACAAATAAATCTCTGTCCACACATTTCTTCTCAACACCCCCTTCATCTTCAGATGATGACATGATGCTGTGACAGACCAACGTGAAGTGAACGCTACTGGTGACAGACACGAAACAGTAACAACACGAGCGAAGCGAATAGAGGCAGTGGGTGGGGGGATCATGTTCCAACATGAAAGGTAGTTACTGCTACACTGGAGTTGTATCTACCCATAGTTGTATCTCCAGTTTTCCCGGATACCACTCCACTTGGGGTAGTTATAACTATGGAGTGTTAGCGTTTGTTTAATCACACCGATTTGAATTAATGCTATCACTACACCGTAGTGTCTACTATGTAGTCACTACGTTATAATCACTTCACCCATAGCCTACATAGTATATTGGTGTACTTGTTCCTACTTCTGGGGCACTGACGATTTCTTTATCTCTGCAGTGCAATTATAGAACGTGGCGTGTTGTTGTACCTATTACTAATACGTACCTGGCACATTACGTAATATTATGCAATTTTCAAATGCGTAATACATCCATTCATCGAACGTTGCATTCAAAAAGTATCTCACAATCAGTCCATAGTGAGGGGGTGCCCCATCTTGTTGCCAAATTAACTTTTCTCGAATTGACTGCAGATGTTCAAAAAGTGGACTGTTTTCTAGTTCCATCAACACTTCGTGTAGCATTTGTAGGTAACTTTCAGCATATAGTTAGCATAAATGGGGTTTATTTATTATGCTAATCGTGATATAAATGATTTACATTTAGTAAATGGGACTAGTGGTATTTTATGTGAGTTTATCACTTTCTCATATGTATCTCGCCCTAAAGCTGGATGCCATTTACATTTAATGCCAAGCGTTGTGCAGCCATTTACATTTAGTGGTGTAAATATAATTTACATCTGTGGTAATTAATTGTGTAAACCATTTACATCTAGTGAATATTAATCTGTGCTAATTATCTGCGCGGATTAATTACTCAACAATTATGAATCATATTAATTAAAGATTTATGTAATACGTTAAAATTGATATATCTAAAATTATTTCTATTCGTCAGATTTGACTCAACACAGTGTCTGATTAAATACGATTTTATGAGTCTATTAATCAGACGTTTCAATGGTCGAGTTTATTGTATCCATTGATGTTTAGCATAAGTTATGAGATTTTTAGTGTAATACTTACAATGAAAATACATCAATAACAAAGGTGAAATTTCAATAATGAACGCATGAATACTGTAAATTAACTACTTATTTATTACACATCTTACTGAAGTAAGTAACTATATCCTGCAAATTACATACATATTAAAGCACATGATATAAATACAATTATTCAATTTATACGATGTTTCCTGAAACATAAACACATGGTACATTCAAATGCAGTAAATAATGCACATATATAAAACATACACGAATAATAAACAATCAACAATTATACTTATTCCTACCTAAAATGCGTTCATTATTTCTCAGATAACGAATTACGTTAGTGTTATTTTATAGATTTTATGATTCATATGACTCATATGTAATTATTCTCTTGGGGTTAGTTCTTTGAAAAGAGGCAACAGAACAGTAGTGTAGTATATACTACTAAGATTAAGTAGACATAAAGCTTATCTTTGAGAGTGTTTATCCAATTCCGTCGTCGTGAGAAGACACTTTCTAGATGATTCGTCGAAGATCATAATCACTGTTACGCAGAGCACTGATAATTTCACTTCACTCCACTAAATCTCCACTCCCGTCATGTGTATGGTATTGTGGTAACCCGCTGATGTCGAGTGTCCGGAGTTCAAATAGTGAGGTGTTAATGTTGTCATTAACTTGAATTGTTCTGAAAGTTTGCCATATTTGTGTACATGGTTAACTGTGCCGTCTATTTTGGGTGTATCGCGTACTGCGTGCTTAATTGTTTGGTATAGTTTATTCAACTAATTGTTCAACATGGTGATACGTTATGATGTGAGAATGTTTGAGGTGACACTCACTGTTCTACTTTAAATGTTAATTAGTATATTATTATGTGCGCGTCAGTTGAGATTTCAAGTCCCGTACGCACTCATAGTTTATATTTCCGCACAGAATTGTGTATAAGTGTGACTATACCGATGTCTTTGTTCACTTATGAATTTACAAATTAGTGAATCCGGTCGGTCGACATAATCAATCGTCTGTCTATCGTACGCACTAACTTCTGACTATTAATTGCGACTACCAACTGCTACTATTAACTACATACTCTTGACTACCGACTGACTGTTAACTGCGACTAACTGTTCGATTGAACGACTTGACTACTCGATTGAATACTTGACTATCCGATTGAAAATTACTGACTCTCGATTAACTACTTGACTGCCTGATTGAAAATTACTGACTCTCGATTAACTACTTGACTGCCCGATTGAAAATTACTGACTCTCGATTAACTACTTGACTGCCCGATTGAAAATTACTGACTCTCGATTAACTACTTGACTGCCCGCTCCGCGTCTTCGCCAAACAGTTTTATTGGAACATCTTACCCATAAGTCTAAGTTTCGATCTCTACGCCTTCTCGAACTCTTGATTGGTCGTACAAATTCCTACCCTTCTGTAGATCTCATCCTCTGTTTCACGATTCGTCGGCCGAACCCTTCCTACTCTCTCCACGAGCTCTCTTAGAAGATGCTTGATGCTGGTTGGTCGTCGTCATCCCCGGAGTGTTTCATGTGACGAGCGTAGCACAGATTCTAAGAAATTAGGACAATTTCATGGCCTTCTGTTATCCTTTGTTTAGACTTTCCCTAAGGTTCTGACTGAGCTTTTGTTAACAGACTCCAGGTCTTGGTTAATTGTCTAAGTTCCACGACGTTCGTTCCGCCGATTATCAACCCTTCGTTGTCTTCATTTCGGTGAAATTCTACTTTTCAGTCGTAAATTTCAGTAAACTGTCAAGAATGTGTTTTCACGCTGTGCAGGGTACACTGGCAGTATTCACTGAGTTACGTCTATTGTCTATCTCTCCGTTAAAATTGCTCTGTACTTCCTTTGTAACATAGTAAAGCCTTTCATAATTGAGCAGTTACACTTTGCTTCCACAGCAGGCGTTCCATCTCGATTCCGTGTAACTCGGCAGCTGGACGAAGTCTTTGTTTCAGATTGTTGGGTGCTGTAAATTTTGACAAACGGCTAGCTGTCAGTGACGCCTTGAAATACTCATTGTGTGCAGTGCTCAGACATTTTTTCTTTGTCTTCGCTCTGTCGTCGGGTTTGACGTGCCCTCGATTCGTCATTATTTACGACCTGGGCTTGTGTCCGTCGACTTGAGTGTGGGAACGTGTCACTTGATCGAGGAATTAAAATTTTTTTAAAATTTCGATCATTACATTGTCCCCAAATTGGATTGGATGTTGGACTTCGGGAGACATCTGATCCAATTTCTGCGCTCTGTCCCAGTCGTGGATGTCTGCTTCGGAATGGACATGGTTGACTGACATCTATCTCTCATAGGAAGCAATTAATTGTTATTCCCCATCTTAATGTTTTATATGGTCATATGAATTTATTGCCGCACATCTGAGTGAATGAACGCATTTTTACACTTTGTCTGTCCATATGCGGACTGTACAATACGATTTCGAGTAAATAATTGAATTTAAGACATGGACGTTTGTCCATTTGACAGTTTGTCTCGTTATTCTTTATACACAATGTATTAGATAAGCTGTAGATTAGCTACCCATTATATTAATCGATCTTATGTCGATGACCTATATAGCAATAAAATACTTTTAAACTTGTCATTACTGTCTCTAGAATACAGTTGATACTAACAAATATATACATATGGTCAATTCGTAACATGTTATAAATGATTACATTGGTAAAAGAAACATACATATTAATTAAATAGTTAAGGAATCAGCATACTTCGTGATGCATACTCTTAAAGTTATAAAACAATCGTCCATTTTGAATTATTATTTACATAAACAAATTATTCGAGTCTCTACATTTTAACAAGTTATTATTCATAATTATTAACGTCTTTGGTGTCCTGTGTCATAGTATTACACTGTCCTTCTGACACATGGTACATTTCACAAATCACTTTCTGTATATGTTGGTATTTATACGTCTAATTAACATAACGAATGACAATTATGTGCTGATCACAAACACAGTTAGCACTGAAATACAGACTAAACACAACAAGTAAAATGCATATCATTATTTGGTTAGCTGGACTGGCCGCGCGAGCAAATTACCTAAACTATGTCTTCTGCTGGTCGCCGGGAGTCGTCGCTACCACTCGTGTTATCTATACTTCCGTTCGCTGGCTCATGATACGCCTTAATTTGCCGTATATTAAATTTTCCTCTCGTCTTCCCGCTATCGCACTCCACGAGCTCATATGTGGCCTCGCCGATGATGCGGTTGATTTTATATGGTCCTGCGAAAAGTTCGAAGAACTTGTCAATTCTCTTTGACGCAGCGTCGGATTGGTGGAATGCTCTTACCAGAACCTTGTCGCCAATCGCAAATTTTGTGATTTTCTTCTTCTCATTACAGCGTTTCGCGTGTTTCTCTCGCTTCTCCTTTATCTTTACAAATATATTGTTTTCGCGTTTTCCTTCGCTGCTAATGACTCCTTTGTCCAAGCATTGCTCCCATGCTCGTGTAGGTCTCGTGCCGAGGTGTGCTTCGTGAGGGGTTATTTCGATCGTCTCGTGGTACACCTCGTTTAGACACGCTTCAATCGTTTTCACGTATTGGGACCATTTAGTGTGTTGGTCACTTATGAAAATGCGAAATAAGTTTCCCAGTTGCCGGTTAATCCGTTCGGCAAGGTTGGTACATGGATTACGTATTGCAGTAAACTTTGGTTGTATGTCCAACTCCTTTAGACCGTTGACCCATCTCTTGGATGTGAACTGTGTTCCGTTGTCCGTCAAAATGGTCCGCGGACGTCCAAATAGTTCGCAATACGTTTTTATCCTCCGCAACGTCGTAGTGGTTGTTGCTCTCCGGAGGGTGAATAACTTGACATATTTCGTGAAATTATCCACTATGACCAATAAATATTTGACTCCACCCGTTCCTGTCGGTAGGGGTCCATAATAATCTGCGCTTACCAGGTCTCCTTTGGCCGTAGGTATCACAGCGCGTGTGCCACCAAATAGCTCTCTGTTGTTGGTGTCTTTGCACTTCTGGCATAGGTCACAGGTTTTTATATATGTTTTTATTTTCTTTGACATCCGGTCGAATGTGAAATGTTCCTGGATCATTTTAATACACCTTTTTGTTCCTAAATGACCGAACATATGATGGATTTCAGCAATTATGTCCCCAGATATGTTGCTAGGAACATACAGCTTCCATTCATTCCGCTGTCGTCTATACAACTTATCGTTAACATATTTATAAAATTTAGTTAATTTAGGGTCTATATTTCCCTCCTTAAATCTAGTGATGATCGCTTTTAGCTTATCGTCTTCCATCTGGTGCTTTCCGATATTTTGGATTAACTTACGCACCTCAAGTCTCATTTTTACGGTTATGTGGTTAACTAAATATTCATGGGTGTTGTCATGAATCTCTTCTAATTTTGTATTGTGTGGATATCTACTTAAAATGTCGGCTACGATGTTTTCCTTACCCTTGGAATGAATTATATCGAATTTATACTCCTGCACTGCAAGAATCCATCGTGTAATCCGAGAATTATTTAGATGGCATTTGTTTAAGAATGTCAACGCCTTGTTGTCGGTGATGATCGTTAATGGTTGTCCGA
This sequence comes from Magicicada septendecula, assembly GCA_034769895.1. Taxonomy (NCBI): domain Eukaryota; kingdom Metazoa; phylum Arthropoda; class Insecta; order Hemiptera; family Cicadidae; genus Magicicada; species Magicicada septendecula. The sequence continues at coordinate 407,543,929 of CM068372.1, read as the reverse complement.
GAACGTATATTCGGAATTTTTCTAAGCATCGGACAATACTTAAAAGCTCTTTTTCCGTAGTATAATAGTTCCGCTCAGCACCCTTGAATGTCTTACTAGTGAAGGCGATTACGCCGATCTCCCCGTCTTCATCGAGCTGGTAAAGTTGTCCTCCGTATGCGTAATCACTCGCATCACACTGTATATAATACCTCTGGTCTGGGCGCGGAAATCTTAAAACTACAGCGTCAATAAATAGATTTTTGACTCTGTCAAAGCAGTCGTTTAATTCATTCGTCCATACAAATTTGTGATTCTTCTTCAATAATTTATGGAGGGGTTGTGTTGTCTCCGCATATTTGCTAGTAAAACGGTTATAAAAGTTAGTGAGGCCTAGGAAACCCTTTAACTGTTTCTGGTTCTTGGGTTTAGGGAAGTCCATAATGGCTTTCACTTTCTCTTCCGTAGCTTGGATGCCGCGTGTTGTTAGTTGGTATCCAAGATACGATATTTCTTTCCTGAAAAACTGTGACTTATTTAAGTTGACGGTTAAGTTATTTTCGTTAAGATTATTTAATAATGCCTCTAAATGTTCTAAGTGTGTTTTAACATCGTCAGAATAGCATAGACAATCGTCCACGTATATTAATGTGTTTTTCTTAACATCTTCATTTAAGACCGTATCCAATCCGCGTCTTAGTGCCGCTGAACTGGTACTAAGGCCGAATGGTGTAACGGTGAATTGGTAGCACCTTCCCTCATACATGAACGCGGTATACTTCCTGCACTCTTTCTTCAAAGGTACTTGCCAAAAGCTGCTCGACAAATCGACAGTAGACAGATATCGCATCTCGCTGCATCTTGCCAAGATTTCATTTATTGGAGAAACGCCTTCATAGTCGGGAATAGTAACGCCGTTTATCTTTCTTGCATCCAGGCATAGACGGACCCTTCCATCTCTTTTTATGACTGTTACGAGTGGATTTATGAACGGGCTTGTACAACGTTCAATCACACCGTATCGCAGCATCCTATCTATCTCGTCCTTTACTTTCTTCTGATAAGCAAGTGGTACAGGCCAACCCCGTTGAAAGTAGGGCGTACTGTCCGTAACTTGAAACTCATGCTCATATCCGTCTATTCTTCCCGGGCATTCTCTAAACACTCTTCTATTCTTAACAAGTATTCCCTTCAAATTTCCCAATATCTCCTCGTCTTGACAGTCCATGTTTGATATCTTCTCGTCGATGCACCTCAAGATTTCTTCTTCTTCTTCTCCATTATCAATTAGTTCCATGTTCATGATGGGTACGGCGTGCACCTCTTCATCAGCCGCATTCACTATTTCTATTTTCTTGCTGCCAATGTCGATACGACATCCTACCTCCTGTAAAAAACTTATCCCTAATATACAGTGTTTAATAAGGTCAGGTATTATTAGAAAGACACACTCATTTTTGATCCCGTCAATTTCTATGTCGCACAGTATTTGTTTTCTAATTAACTTGGACTTGTTCCCAACAGCACTAATGATTAGAGAGTTTGTCATGGGTAAAATTTCATATGGTTCAATGTCCCTTTTGTTTGCGTTGAACCATTCTTCTGACAACCCATTAATAACTGAGCCGGTGTCGACAAGTGCTAAAACTTTAATGTTATTATTAAATTGTATGATTATTTCAGGACATTTTAATATTTGTTTCGTGACGTCCTCGTCATATTCATTCAGTAGGTCGTCTCTTAAGTCAGGTACCAGGATATTGACATTATTGGTGGGGTTGTTTTTGTTGTCGTCAAAAACTATGTCGTTCGCTGTGTAGGGGTGTTTTTTTTTTTGTTGCTTTGGTCATTGTTCGACCTAGAATTACTGTCGTCGCTTGCCTGGCTTGTACCCGGTTTGGAGTTCAGGTACTCAACGGTGTTTACTACTCCGTGTGATTTACCCTCGTAACGGTTACCGCCGTGCGCCCGTCCTTGCCAAACTGGTTTCCTTTCACTCTCGTTCTTGTTGACAAAGTTACCACTGGGACGATCGACAGTTCCGGCTTCCCTTTCGTTCGTTATCTTATATTGCGCACGTCTACTTCCTGCGTGGCTTGATTGAATGCTAGTGTATTCAGTGATCAAGGCCTCGAAATTGGGTATGGTGACGATCCCGCGTGTTATAACGGCGATCTGCAAGTCCCTTCCAAAGTGCCTCGAAATTTTCCTTATCAGTTGGCGGTCGGTCAACGCTGGGGTTAACTGACGACTTTCCAAAAGAATCCTCTCGACGTACTGTATAGCTGTGACGGGTCCCTGCCATTCAAACCTGCCGTACTCAAGGTTGTCGCGGATAATGTCCTGTCGTTCCAACCCCCAGTACTTCAGTGTGAACGCCTCCTTGAATTCTTCGAAGGTACTTATCTGGTCCCGGATCACACGCCACCATATGCTTGCGTCCTTCTCTAGGTGTTTGCCGATCCACCTGATGTCGCTGCTCGGGTAATAGGATTCTTGAAACTCCGACAACTCCTTTAGGAACTCCATCGGGAATCTGTCGGTTCCGTCATATTTCAATTCAATCTGTATTTGTCCGTTTACTATTCTGTGATGCCCAGACTCCCCATCGGTGATCTGTCGCCGCAGTCTCTCTACTTGACACCTGAGTTCCTGGATGTGGGTTGTTTTCTCTTTGACGTTCTCGTCGAGCTTCTGTTCGGTCGTCCTTTGTCGGCCGTCTACTTCCTCGATTTTCTGTTGCAATGTGTGGTTGGCTTCACCTATCTCTTGCTGCTGCTGTCGAAGCGTGTGGTATAATTCGGTCTTCAGTTCTTCCTGCTTCTTCTGATTACCATTGATGTGTAGATCTAGCTTGTTATGGACTTTCTTGATACTAGATTGTGTGGTCTGTGCCAGGCTTTTGAGTTCTTGGTGGTCCGACTCTCGGGCTTCCCACACTTCTTCAAACTTCTTATTGGTGTCATCTTTTATTCCTTTTGTAGCATCCTCTTGTTTCTTTAGGACTTCACTTATCTTATCGTCGCAACTGGTCTTATGGTCACGCATTTCTGATCGTATAAGCGCGAGCTGTTCGTCCATTTGTCGCTTGACGTCCTCCTTATGACTATTAAAATTTTCATTAATTTGATTGAATTTCTGGTTGATTTCTTCTTTAATTTCTTCTTTATGTTGATCGAATTTCTGATTCATCATCTTGAAGCTTTCATTATTCGTGCGCATGAAGTCCATCAACAATGAACGTAGCGATGCCTCTTCATGTGATTGCTGGGACTCTTGTGGTTGCTGTGACTCCTGTCCCCGCGCTCTGACCTCTGACGTCTCCTCCGTCATATTTGGTTCGGTGACTGATGAGTTTTCTTCGTTGGTGTCGGGTGCGCCCAACTGGTTGTTAACGTCAAAGTCCATGCTATCAGAACTACCGCTAGCCATTTTCGCCTTGCTTCGCGTTATCATTTACCAGTCAAGCTAACCTTACACTTATTTAATAATGTCTTACGTACTATATTATTGTAATTAGTCTAAATACTACTGTCTGCTCTCTTTTGCCATGCGATGGGCGCCATTTATAGTTAGCATAAATGGGGTTTATTTATTATGCTAATCGTGATATAAATGATTTACATTTAGTAAATGGGACTAGTGGTATTTTATGTGAGTTTATCACTTTCTCATATGTATCTCGCCCTAAAGCTGGATGCCATTTACATTTAATGCCAAGCGTTGTGCAGCCATTTACATTTAGTGGTGTAAATATAATTTACATCTGTGGTAATTAATTGTGTAAACCATTTACATCTAGTGAATATTAATCTGTGCTAATTATCTGCGCGGATTAATTACTCAACAATTATGAATCATATTAATTAAAGATTTATGTAATACGTTAAAATTGATATATCTAAAATTATTTCTATTCGTCAGATTTGACTCAACACAGTGTCTGATTAAATACGATTTTATGAGTCTATTAATCAGACGTTTCAATGGTCGAGTTTATTGTATCCATTGATGTTTAGCATAAGTTATGAGATTTTTAGTGTAATACTTACAATGAAAATACATCAATAACAAAGGTGAAATTTCAATAATGAACGCATGAATACTGTAAATTAACTACTTATTTATTACACATCTTACTGAAGTAAGTAACTATATCCTGCAAATTACATACATATTAAAGCACATGATATAAATACAATTATTCAATTTATACGATGTTTCCTGAAACATAAACACATGGTACATTCAAATGCAGTAAATAATGCACATATATATAACATACACGAATAATAAACAATCAACAATTATACTTATTCCTACCTAAAATGCGTTCATTATTTCTCAGATAACGAATTACGTTAGTGTTATTTTATAGATTTTATGATTCATATGACTCATATGTAATTATTCTCTTGGGGTTAGTTCTTTGAAAAGAGGCAACAGAACAGTAGTGTAGTATATACTACTAAGATTAAGTAGACATAAAGCTTATCTTTGAGAGTGTTTATCCAATTCCGTCGTCGTGAGAAGACACTTTCTAGATGATTCGTCGAAGATCATAATCACTGTTACGCAGAGCACTGATAATTTCACTTCACTCCACTAAATCTCCACTCCCGTCATGTGTATGGTATTGTGGTAACCCGCTGATGTCGAGTGTCCGGAGTTCAAATAGTGAGGTGTTAATGTTGTCATTAACTTGAATTGTTCTGAAAGTTTGCCATATTTGTGTACATGGTTAACTGTGCCGTCTATTTTGGGTGTATCGCGTACTGCGTGCTTAATTGTTTGGTATAGTTTATTCAACTAATTGTTCAACATGGTGATACGTTATGATGTGAGAATGTTTGAGGTGACACTCACTGTTCTACTTTAAATGTTAATTAGTATATTATTATGTGCGCGTCAGTTGAGATTTCAAGTCCCGTACGCACTCATAGTTTATATTTCCGCACAGAATTGTGTATAAGTGTGACTATACCGATGTCTTTGTTCACTTATGAATTTACAAATTAGTGAATCCGGTCGGTCGACATAATCAATCGTCTGTCTATCGTACGCACTAACTTCTGACTATTAATTGCGACTACCAACTGCTACTATTAACTACATACTCTTGACTACCGACTGACTGTTAACTGCGACTAACTGTTCGATTGAACGACTTGACTACTCGATTGAATACTTGACTATCCGATTGAAAATTACTGACTCTCGATTAACTACTTGACTGCCTGATTGAAAATTACTGACTCTCGATTAACTACTTGACTGCCCGATTGAAAATTACTGACTCTCGATTAACTACTTGACTGCCCGATTGAAAATTACTGACTCTCGATTAACTACTTGACTGCCCGCTCCGCGTCTTCGCCAAACAGTTTTATTGGAACATCTTACCCATAAGTCTAAGTTTCGATCTCTACGCCTTCTCGAACTCTTGATTGGTCGTACAAATTCCTACCCTTCTGTAGATCTCATCCTCTGTTTCACGATTCGTCGGCCGAACCCTTCCTACTCTCTCCACGAGCTCTCTTAGAAGATGCTTGATGCTGGTTGGTCGTCGTCATCCCCGGAGTGTTTCATGTGACGAGCGTAGCACAGATTCTAAGAAATTAGGACAATTTCATGGCCTTCTGTTATCCTTTGTTTAGACTTTCCCTAAGGTTCTGACTGAGCTTTTGTTAACAGACTCCAGGTCTTGGTTAATTGTCTAAGTTCCACGACGTTCGTTCCGCCGATTATCAACCCTTCGTTGTCTTCATTTCGGTGAAATTCTACTTTTCAGTCGTAAATTTCAGTAAACTGTCAAGAATGTGTTTTCACGCTGTGCAGGGTACACTGGCAGTATTCACTGAGTTACGTCTATTGTCTATCTCTCCGTTAAAATTGCTCTGTACTTCCTTTGTAACATAGTAAAGCCTTTCATAATTGAGCAGTTACACTTTGCTTCCACAGCAGGCGTTCCATCTCGATTCCGTGTAACTCGGCAGCTGGACGAAGTCTTTGTTTCAGATTGTTGGGTGCTGTAAATTTTGACAAACGGCTAGCTGTCAGTGACGCCTTGAAATACTCATTGTGTGCAGTGCTCAGACATTTTTTCTTTGTCTTCGCTCTGTCGTCGGGTTTGACGTGCCCTCGATTCGTCATTATTTACGACCTGGGCTTGTGTCCGTCGACTTGAGTGTGGGAACGTGTCACTTGATCGAGGAATTAAAATTTTTTTAAAATTTCGATCATTACAAGCATTCACTGTACCATTAAAAAAGTAGGGTCCGATGATCCCACTGGCAAAGATCCCTGCCCAAACAGTAACCCCCGGAGCTTTTAACTCTGTCTCTATCACCACATGTGGATTCGCAGTATCCCAGTAAACACAGTTGTGCCTATTCACTGTACCATTCAGCTTAAAAGTAACCTCGTCACTCCAAAGAATGGTTTTGTAAAATTGTGGATCGGCTTCTTGTCATATTGCGTACCATTCGCAGAATTTTGTACGCCTATCAGGATCATCTTCATTTAGGCCTTGGAGTAAAGTGGGCTTATATGGTCTCAACTTCAACGTTTTCTGCAGCCTTTGCAGGCTTGTTCGAGGTATTCCATACTTATTGGACGCTTTTCGTGTTGATTTCTTTGGTGACTGCACAAAACATTGCGCAACGATATTTAAATTCTCTTCTGTTGTAACTGTTTTTGGCCTACCTGAACGAGGAAGTTCCGCTACCATTCCAGCCTGTTCAAATGTCTTATTCAGTTTACGAATACCTTCTCTAGATGGAGGTGCGATGATTGGAAAACGTTCCGCAAATAACTCAACAACATCACTGTAATTATGGTCCTGTTTCCACCACATCTGCAGTACAAAAACACGCTGCTCTGTAGATAGTTTTCTATTCATTGTCTCGCAAACAACACAAACAACAAACAAGCGCTAACCACAGCATACACATCAACATCAACCTAACCTCATAACCTCAAATCTCAACTGAATTATGGGAACTACTGCTCTAGTCAAGTCAAGTAACTAATATGCTAGTCAATCGAGCGTCTACATACTACTAGTGCCAACTGACTTATGGGCCACCCGGTACAATGTCATAGTTAATTCTCTTCTTCTGATAGTTCCTGTCCGTTTCGGATGTTGGATATCATACAGACTACTTTAACTTTCTGTACTGCTGCATGGAATAAGTCAGTTGTATTAATGCCAAACCAGGTCCTTAAATTTCTCAGCCATGAGATTCTCGGTCGCCCAACTCCTCTCTTTCCAAGTACTTTTTCCTGTAGTAAGGCCTGCAATAAGTAAAATCGCTGTTCATTTCTCATGGTATGTCCCAGGTACTAAAACTTTCTTATCTTCACTGTGTTAATAACTTCTCTTGCTTTCTTCATCTTTAAAGAACTTCAAAATTAGTTATATGTGCTATCCATGAAATGCCCACTCAATATTCTATGGTACAGCCACATTTCGCAAGATTCACAATTTTTTAGTTGTGGCTTCAATCAAAGTCCAAGATTCTACACCGTAGAAGAGGACCGAGAATACGTAGCAGCGTAAAAGTCTCATCTTTGTGTTTATTGTTAAATCGTGACTTTTGAATAAACTGCTCATTCTAGTGTACACTGTTCATGCCTTTTCAATTCTGCTCTTTATTTCTTGAGAGTGGTCCCATTGTTCATTGACTATAGTACCAAGATATGTAAATTTGCTTGGAGGTTCACCTGGCCTTTGGTTTACACAGAGTTAATTAATCAGTTAATTTTAGTAAATATAACAAAAATGTTCGTCTATTAAAATTATATCGTTGTTGATAATAAAAAAATGTTGTACGTAAATAGCTTTTACAAGCTTCAAGAATACGTCGAACAGGAGATAATGGGGAAACTGAATTCGAGTTCTGCGTTCGTCGAGATTATTAAGTTATGAAACAGTTTTACAGAGGTCTAATACAATTATACGATTCCGCAAGTGAAGTAACAGTAAAATACCGCATTCTGTTCAGATTTTGTCTACTTGAATGGTACATGAAAATGCCAGAATTTTTATAAGCGAATAAAAGGTTGATGACACGAAAATAATATATAACACACGCACGCACGTACACTCACACATGTGCACGCTTTAGAAACGAGTTTACACTTTGTAAGTGTTACATATTATTTCCCTGTAAACACGCATTGTGTTACAAAGCACAGTAGGCTGTATATAGAACAACTGTTAATACACAAGCAGCGGGAGCGGCAGGCCAGTGTGCTTACTGCTAAACCATTTCCGCCGTTTTTGTTGTTGTTTGCTAGAAAGTATCTACAGAGAAGCGTTTGTAACATGTGGCCTACACGTGTTTTGTGAACGATGCTTACTGACAACAGGGCATGAACTTTATATACCCCTCACTATTAAATCAACCGTTATATTATTATTATTATTGCTATTGTTGCTCTCATTATATTTATTATTACTATCACTGCTTATCTGTACAGGACTGGAAGATCCGTCGTGAGTCTTTGATGACTCTTTGATAACTCAGCCTTCCACGATGCCCCCTTCACGTTCTTTGATAGTTTGGAAGAGACAACGGCTTGAGGTGGAGATCCCCGATGGCCCATGACCCCCGATAACATCATAGGCGTAATGCTCAGGAACAGAAAGGCCTGGGCCTGGGGACGTTAGCGTGGACGGTTCTGTCTCTGGAGAAGCCGGCATTAGACCAACTTACATAGTTAAGGAGAACTACAAGATGTATGAGCCTAGTACGCGAGATACGGAGCACAACCCTGACGTAATACGAACAGTAGCCACGGGCCTGAAAAGAGTAGGTTTTTTAGTGGGTGACAGTTCCACATACTGGAAGACCAAACGGTGGCCGCCTGATGGTGCACATGGTACATTTTCCTCCTATGCACAAAAAATTATCATCATCATCATCATCATCGTCGTTGTTATTATTATTATTATTATTAGTAGTAGTAGTGGTAGTAGTAGTAGTGGTAGTGGTAGTGGTAGTAGTAGTAGTAGTAGTAGTAGTAGTAGTAGTAGTAGTAGTAGTAGTAGTAGTAGAGTAGTAGTAGTAGTAGTAGTAGTAGTAGTAGTAGTAGTAGTAGTAGTAGTAGTAACGTATTGTTGTTTTTACATTTCTGCCAGGTATGGACCACGTTAATTTCTTGCGCTTTAACTTTTACTCAGAATTCCTCCATTCGTTTTCGTTCACGTTGCTGGATATCCTCAAACGTGATCCTCACTTCCCGCAGATCCTTTTCCACCATGATGAACCAGGCCCTCTTGGGATTACTGTTGGTATTATTATTACTATTGTTATTATTATTATTTATTATCGTTGTTAATTGTATTTGAATAATAATAACTTTATAATAAAAATTATTATAAATATAATAATAATAACATCAACATTAATAATAATCAATATTATATTTTTATGTTGTTGGAAGCAAGAAGGCGAATAAAGACATAATTTTCCAAATAAACAAAAATTACATGAACTTTCTGAAGAATTATTATACTTTAACTACATCCGTTGTGATTTCTGTCCTTTAAATTTCTTCATTTGCTGTTATTAGTCTTCATTTTATCTCTTTTATTAGTCTACTGAAATCATCCTCAGTACCCCGTTGCTGCTGAAAACATTTTCTGTTGGTTCTTGTTACTCACTACCCTAGAACTCCATAGCACATTTCAGATACTTCACATTTCAGATACAAGTTCGTAAACGTAAAAAAATTTTTTTTTTTGTTATTACTGATATGTCTGTTACACATGATGATTTCGTTTAGCAGTCTTTTGTTCGTGCAAGTGCATTGATGGAACTATACTTAATATAAATAAGAAGTAGGGCCTATGTAACCAATGTTTAAAGTAAACTAAAAATACCGATATAAGCCTAAGTTCACGCGCGCGCGCGTGTGTGTTAGAGAGATCATTTTATTATAAGGCGTGTTTTCATGTAGTCGTACACACGAACACGGCAATTTCTCTTGTTATTTTTTTCAGCGGAGTACAAGCGTAATTGAAACGTAAAACCCGCGCCTGCGCCTCTGTCCGCCACGAATTTTTATGTAAAAAAATAAAAATTATCCCACAAAACTTTGATATCACGTATTAATTATACAGCACGCATTGTCCTCGTCTGACAATGTAATATGCCCTTGTGTACACAAAGCCGCCCCCAACACACAAAGACCACAGAAGCAGCATTTCGTATATTAAATTACGTGTGCCGGAGTGTGTGTGTGTGTGTGTGTGAGCGCTGTCTAATTGAAACATAACAACACGCATCTCGTACACCGGTACACACAGTGTTTGCAACAAATTTCAAATTAACGTTACGAAAGGACGTTCCAGATTAAACCATTTTGTTAAGCATGTATGCAGTTGTGCCGGGAATTCATTTTCCTGCGTAATTTTATCATTTTCTACAGTCAGCTCCGTCCTTCCGAGGCTTCCTCCGGAGTTGCGAACGAGGTTGCAGGAAATGGCGAAAATGTTAAATTTCTGTAAAATTCAATTTTCCAAATTGTCCCCCTAAAGTGCATCGTACATTTCATGTATGTTTAAGCAATATTTCATTTAATGAGTAGTCAGGAGGAAGACAGTTCAGAGTAATATTTTACCAAACAACAGGAATTCATTTTAAAGGAGGGAATTTGAATTTATTGTCCGGAGGCAGCAGATCTTTGAATACATTTAACCAAAAACGACACGTTAATTTTATAGACTTTGAAAGGTTACGGATCTCAACTGTTATGAGATAACTTCGAATGGCTATAACTAGGAGAAGGATCGGGTTTAAAGAGATGGAAAAGATTGTCTACTTGAGCGAAGTTTTATTAATAAAAGTAAAGAAAAGGAAAAGAGTAAGACAAAGTCAAGCAAAGTAAAAGGCAGGTCAGAAGGTCACGAGACTACACTCGTCTCACGACCTTGTTACATATTCTATCCTGGCTTGGAAACACCACGCTAGTGCTTCGTATAACTTACGTCCTTGAATATAAACCTATTATCAATGTATTCGATATTCTAATTTTGAGACTCATAATAGTGTTTCAAATTTGCGCCACGCTGCTATTGGCGCAGCAGTCTGGGTCTATAAATATCGTTACGACGGTCTCACTGATCGTCGTATATGATTTCGTAAAGTGGAAAAACATACAGATACAAATAAAATCACTAATTCCCAGCTGTAATTAATCACAATTAATAATTTGTAATCAATAATCAACAAGATAGTCTCTTACAACAATTCGAGTAAAATTTGTACACACGCAATAATAATGTCACGTAATAGACCTCCACACTAATTATAACACAATAACACTTCCCTACAATACTTCAACTGCCACTCAATCCGTACTGAAAACATTCGCTCAACGTAAGTGATGACAAAGCCAGTCTCTATACCTTTTATAGGTAGCGCACGTGTTCCAGAATTTTCCATCCCTACTACGGCCTGTCGCATAATGCGTATTTTTAAGTGCTCTCCAGAGCACTCTGGAACGTACTTGAGTGCGGCCCTGACGAGGCTACGCCTGCCCGACTCGTGGAGGCACGGGTGGAGGACGCTCTCGGCTCTCCAGAGCACTCTGGACCGTACTTGAGTGCGGCCCTGACTGGGGCTACACCTGCCCGACTCATGGACGCACGGATGGAGGACGCTCTCGGCTCTCCAGAGCACTCTGGAACGTACTTGAGTGCGGCCCTGACTGAGACTACACCTGCCCGACTCGTGGAGGCACGGGTGGAGGACTCTCTCGGCTCTTCGAGAGCGTTCTATCGTTTCAATCTTCTTAGACCATAAAAGCATGCTAGCGTGTCTCTGCCTTCAGAAGTGCCGTTTACTCAGCCGGAACAACGAATTATCTAATAAGCGAAATAGTTGTCAAGGTTTTGAAAATTTGGTGTCTACGACAATACTGAGGCAACTCCATTATACGAAACATGTTACGATAACGTTGCTGCTAAGCAATAATTCGCAAGAAACATAACGACAGAAACAGAAATTGATTTAAAACATTTTGGGAACGATGGATCAGACGGCGAACATGTTACAAGAGCAAATGAAGAGGTATGTAATACCAGTAAGGAAGCGGAAATAGTTATGGCGACAAAAGCCAGATGCTCGGTGGCTGGGGTGGAGAGAATGTCGGGTGAGAGGACGGACGGATAAACTTATGGCATGGAGAGTACCAAAGAACAAAATGAAGGGAGGAAGACATGTGAAACGTGAAGGTATGCAGAAGTGATGGAAAAAATGTCGTAAATTTAAAAAACAAGATCTGGGACTGAGAATTACGAGAAAAGCAACTATAAAGCACAAAATATAAAAAGAAAACATTGAAAGAGGTGAGATCGACTAACGGACAATTTTTAATGTTCGACGAACGCAAAAGGGTGGACACATGTATTGTTAAATGCTATTATGACGGTTTGCTCACATTTGCCACTAAAACGCGCAATGACGAAAGCTGCCATGATGAGGAAGGCGTGGGAAACGAGCGAACGCCACACGTTTTCATAACGCCTTTCATGGCCAGATTAATAATTTTGCTCTTATTATTCTTGATCATAGTCACAACACTTAAAGCATGCAGCGAACAGTGATATGCACTTCCTCTGAGAGAGGCATATATATGATTGCATTTTATAAGATCTATCTCCAACTGCACTCAGTCTGTATAAAGTTATTATGATAAATTAAACATTAATCATCATCTACACCAAGGATTAAACCAAGACTGGTTTAATCCGGTCAAAAGCAGATGGAGTAGATTTGGCCACTCCATCAGTTCTTCGGACGTCCCACACCTCTGTCCTTTGGACGTACGTCCTTCTTCTACACCTCCCCGCAATGAAAATAAATTGAAACAATTGAATTCATGGAAAAAGTGAATATTATCAGCATCATCTACATCAAGGATTAAACTGAAAACGTTTTGTACCTGTCCCAAGCAGAGAGACTTGAGGAGTCACTTCAACGCTTCTTCGAATGTCCCACATCTCTCCGTTCTTTCGGCTAATACTTCAACAGTTGTTTGCGGATGCGGCAGCCATCTATAGGTTAACACGATCCAACTGTTTTAGCCGATACTGGGCAATCTTAACGAGTATACTCATAAAACTTCGAGCCCGTAGTAAAACTTCAAAATAGTACGAATGGTAAAATAAGGACAATAGTAGGCAAGGAAAATTGGGAAGATACATATATAAAATTTTGTCAACCGGAGAAGGATGTCAGGAGATACAGTCGGAGCAAATGAAATGACTGTGATCAGTTACAGAATATACGACTAGTATGTTTGATAAATTATCGCATTAAGGGGGAAAGATTTAATTGGAAGCAAAATAAGCAATTTATAGGACTTGAGGAAAGCGAAACCATGGAAGGTCAAGTAAGACACAGTGTACTGAGCCGAAACAGGTTCATAAGTCTATGCCTTAAAGCTGATGCAGCGTTTAGAGTCTGATACTTTTTGAAAACACGAAACGCTAATCAGAAAAGAACTTTATGTCAAGTGATTCTGAAATTTTACTTCATTAAGAATTACTGTTTTCAATGCTATCCATTTGATACTAGTTACATATAAGATTAAAAGGTCAGACATTACAAATATTTAATATCTTTCACGTGTGTGCGTGTAGGCTCCCATCTGTTTACTAATGGGAACAGGGTTTTTTTAAACGTTGTTTGACAGTGAATAACAAATAAGGAAACCTTTCGATGCATATTTATATATTAAACACAAATATAATAAGTTAAGCAAATAGTGTGTAATAATTCAATTCATACTTTATATATTTTATTACATGTATATTCGTAATCTGTCACATTTTAGAAAACAAATCTAGGATATTATCTGCTTCCAAAGCATGATTCAATTTTGACATTTTAATTTTCCTCTCAGCTTCATTTTCCGCGAAAATATCGTTTTAATTCGCCCACGCGGGAAAACCATAGGCAGATGGCCAAATACTGATGTCTGACAAGGGCGGTCTCAGAACACACTGTACTTGTTGTGGCCAACGCTGGAATTTCCTGTTAGTGTAAAGATAAACAAATGTATTAGTAACCTGCCATCTGCAGAAGGAAATTAACCCAGTTTTCAATTAAACACAGACTTTATAACGTTTGAATTTAGATTATGTCAGTCCACGCGTCTATTGGAGGAGATAAAATCTTTATTCTTCTGAAACCGACAACTGAATTGAGTACGTAAGTCGAAGCCGGCCGTACACGTGAAGTTGTGAGTTGACTTGCCCTAGAACTTTAAAAGTAAAGACGTGACTTTGCGTCAGTGACACACACAGCTGGTATACGTCACCTGCACCGGTCAATGTACAGAGCACCACACGGAGTAATCTTTGTCGATAGCGTTAGCAGGCCTACTCACGCCCAACTTACCCTCAGATCCGAACTTGTAACACGTACGTGCGAACTAGATTTCTGTTTAACGCGAGTAGCACCGGTCCGCGTTCGCTCTAGAAATACACGAAACAGCGATGTGTGTTGAGACGTCGACAGACCAGCTACCGACTGTATGTCATTTAAGAACAGGATTGTCATTAAAGGACGACCCCTGCAGTTGGAGTTGACTGTCGGGTTAAAAATCTCCTGGCGAAAAGTCGTCCGGTTGTGGTGAACAAAATAATTTTAGTTTGCATCCCTCCTCTGTATGTAACTGGCTGTGTAGTACAGGCACTCATATATTAGGAACCGGTCACGGGGAAGGAATTTGTCTGTTTATATTATTTATTGTACAACAGTAACCGGATTAAAGTATTGTACTTTCCCACAAAAACTAAAATGTTACCTGCTGTAGTACGTGTACGTCGCAAACAATAGTATATGCGCATCTCCTCCCTCCACTTAGGCTATGAACCACCCTTACTTTTAAAGTGTACGTCTGCAGTTTTGGAATGTATTTGTTCCACAGTGAGTCTTGCCAGTGGGCTGAATGTTAGTCTTTTAAGAAGAAAAGGCAGTTGTTATCATTGCACATTTATGCTCTGTATGACGGTGGTTGGCAGCGGCGTGCGGACCCTTGGTCTACCTGCTGCCTCTCTCCCATTGTAATACTTCCGCCCGGGCTCGATAGCAGCTAATTGCGGCGTGAGTCACCTCACTATGCGTCAACATTATGAAACAATTTTTTGTTTGCCTCGCCCAATACTGGTAAAATTTTGATATATTTGAAACCAGCGAAATAATACAATGAAAATAACACCAAACACGACTAAGGAATATTAAAAATTGGGCGTTATAAAGTAACAATGACTGAATAATTACAATGACTTTATTTGTATTATTTAATTTACAATAACTTTACATATTTACAATGACTTATGCTAGCGATTGTAATAGAGCAGGTCAAAGTTGATGTTGGTAAACGTATTTTTCATTTAAATTTATTCTTTGAGCACTATGCACTGAAGATGTGTATTAAAGTAGTTGTTGACCTTTTACCTTGAAACATCTTAATATAATTTAATATTTTTTAGTCGTGTTTGGTGTCATTTTCATCGTATTATTTCGCTGATTTCAAATATAACAAAATTTTACCACAGTATTGGGCGAGGCAAAAAAAATTGTTTCATACTGAACGCACAGTGAGGTGACTCACGCGACAATTAGCTGCTGTCGAGCCCGGGCGGAAGTATTACAATGGGGGAGAGGCAGCAGGTAGGCGAAGGGTCCACACGCCAACCACCGTCATACAGAGCATAACCTTTTTTGTTCGCTCCGGATGAACTAAAATTCACAGATACCAACAAAGACAGTCAGCGAGTTCTAAGGCAAATATGTAATGATCGTGTAGACAGGAGTAAAAAAGAGAGAAAAAGAGGGAGATGAGCCGGTATCTAGGATCTACAAAAAAAAAATTGGGTCATTATTCTAATTGCCAGTCGCGTTTCATGCTCTGAACCAATTTCTTCGTATTAGAATACTTACAACATCCCGGATTCTCAACAACGTGGCTCAGGTACTGCTATTCCCTGCAGTTCTTTCCCTTCACTGTACCCTACGTGGAGTACATCAACAATTTCCCAATCAACCTGCCTAACACTCTCGTTATAGTTCTTCATCCGCTCATTTCTACCCGATATTCCCAGAACCCACTCATCTGTCACTTTTGATGTCAGACGGGCATCAAAATTCTAAACGGGTGGTATAAATTGTCCACCCACTTTATTTCTGCCGTTCCTGTAGCAAAATTCAAAAGATTCTATTGTTCCACTGTCCACAGTTTTGTATATTGTAAAAAAAAAGAAAAAACACACACACAGAGCGATGCTACAAATATACCTCGGGAGTTTTTCCTAATTATTAAACCAATTTTCACAGTAATACGTTTTTCTTCTAGAAACCCCCTTTTTGGCTAATACTAACCTGCTTTTGATGCCATATAAGCTTCGTCCATTCATTGATATACTACAGCTTAAGTAGGTAAAGTGATCCATTTCCTAATGTTAATCTTCCAATTTTCATCACCAGCATAATCTTCAACAAGAATTAAACAAAAATCGGTTTGTTGCGGCATATAGACTAGACCTGATCGCTCCAAACCTTCTGAGGACGTCCCACACCCTTCAGTCCTCAGTACCTCAGTAACTCAGTAGTTATTTAGGGATGCTGCAGTTATCCATTCGGTTAAGATGTGCAACCATTTTTCCCGATATTAGGCAATCCTATAGATACTCATAATATTCCGTTCCTCCCGTATATCTGCATTTTTTCTACGATCTCCAAGAGTAGTATATGCCCTACCATATATATATATATATATATATATATATATATATATGTATATGTATATATGTACCTAGTATATGTACCTGAAAAATCTCATTCCGGCCACTTGAGTACGACTGGCGTGGGATTTCATTTAACTTCCAATTCCATAAGAGCCATAAAGATGTGTGGGAGAAGACCATCGCTTTGCAGAACTTCTGCACTTTAGAGTTCTCCTGATGGTCCCGCATATACGCGTATGTCTGAACTTATGCAGCTTCACCATATCACCACCAAATTTTAATATTTACATATTTCAGTATTTACATTATTAACTTTTTAATATAACACATTTTAGTTTTTACATTAAATACTACGGATTCTCGTAACTTATGCGATCGATTTACCGATTCTCAAGCGAAATTTCATTCGTAATACTTTTTCCATATTATTCAATAACGTAATTTGCGCTTGTTGTTCGCCACATATCGAGAAATTAAGTTTTCTTAAGAACTAACTGTACTCCTCTGACGTGCAATACGACTGTGGCGCTCGGACACGTACTTTTTCGTAGCGAAAGTCAGCAGCACACAGTACGTAGTAAGCTTGCAAATACGTTTCTTGAGACAACTCGTAAAAAAATTATCTACTTAGTAAACTAAATGAATAAGTATTACCTTCTTAGTCCGTCCTGTGGCTTCCTTATATAAAATTTAAAGATGTAAAAACAACGCGTTTCAGAACTTAAGTTCCATCATCAGGTGCGTTTCACTCGTTGGAGGTCGTCAACACATTAAGACACAACACGTATTTAAACACAAAAACTAATTAATAATAGCGCGCGAAGTTCACGGTGCGCACCGTACGGTGTAATATCGATACTGCCATCTGTTGTCATTGTAGTCTGTGCGCTATCTGTGACGCGGGCTTCAGGCATTCTGAGACTTGCAATGCTGTATCATACAATGTGTTGGAATGAAAACTCAGCTGGTCGTTTAACAAATGCTCGGGATAAAATTTATACGTCTTATACTTTTCAAATTCTTCGGCAGCACTCATGTACCGGCCTTTCTTGCAAACATGTAGGCCTATGGGTATAAGATTTGTAGCAAAATCTGTGTAATTGTGGTTACTATCCATCAAATGTCGCCCGAAATTGGATTTTTTTTTTTAAGTCTTTTTTCGGTAAATTTTCTTTAAATATTTGGAAAAAAGACCTCCCTTTTAGCCTATATAAAAACATTTACAGTCACTACATTTAATTTTGTAAACGCCCATTTTTTCTTCCAGTGGTTTAGTAATCTACTTAATAGCCAGTATTTTACGTTACACGACTTAAGAGGTGTTTTAAACGAACTCTTATTTCTTATTAAATCGTGTGCACGACGCTCAAAGATAAACGTAAACTACGGAGGTTTGAAAGGAAGATAATAGTGAAAGTTACACATCAGATATGTCCGGTGAACCATACAGACGGTTGAAAAAATAAGAAGCAGACAAGCTGCTGACAAAAACGAATATAACAAGGAATACGAAAGCACGGAGGCTGAGATGGTTTGGTGTCGTGCACAAAAACGAAGTCGAAACGATAATAAGAAAGGTAAATACATGCAGACTACTCTAAAGGTAGACCAAGGGAAATATGGATGACCTGAAGATTATTGATATCATACTTTTCTCTTCGTAAAACGTAACAGAAAATTTCCACTTCAACTGTCAAGCTCTCATTCACAGTCCCCTCCCCCTCCTTCTCTCTACTTTTTTCCCTTGTTGTCTCCGCAGCGATGTTTTGCTCTTCTTTTTCCTCAATTGCAAAAACGAGCGAATGGATTTTATCGTCCATCTAACCGACCATTTCTGCCTAAAAACACGCGCAGATAGGCGTACGTGGTGCTTTGTCTGCTTGAAAAACACCAATATAATTAAAACAAACTGCGCGCTCCCGTGTGTAGCTTCGCTAACCAAATTGAATACACGCAGCGCCGACTGCCGTTTTAAATAGAATTAACAAATACTTTCCCTGGTTTCGAGGTTCTCCAAGCAATATTTTACACAAATGTTTGTCATGAGATCACACACACACACGCGCGCGCGCGAATTAAAACAACTAAAAAATTACTACTTTCCTTAGGATTGCTTCACTTAACCACCAGTAGGTTATATGAGCAGAAACACAAGGGATTAATATTCATAAACGCTGGTCGGCGTGGGAACATAGACAGATGTTTAGTTGCGAGGACGGGAAGGCAGATTCACAGGATGAAATACCAATAACACGTTTTGTGTCTTGAGTAAAATTCAATCGTTCATTCGTTTTAAGGACTATTAATAAGCTTATGTCACCGTTTCATAATCCCGTCTCTTGGTTTCTGTATTTCCACTCATCTACAACCGTCTCATCACTCTATTTTCCTTAAACCGAAATCGTTGTCTAAAAGCGTTTTGGGAAACATTTGAAACATTTTGGGTTTAACTTGGGCCAAAAATTAAAATCTTCCTTCCTTTCACTGTGCATGGTACGTCTCCTTTATATGTGTCCTTGTCTCTTTTATATCTTATACAATATATATTTTATGCCACTTTCAGTGGCGGCTTGCACTACTTAGACCTCTAGCCTACTTGGGAAGGCTGATTTTGTACTTTTACACTCCTATTTTTTTGGCCTAGTTATTGCGATAATTGACAGAATCCATACAGGTCGACATAAGTAACCTATAAACGATTATGTGAGGAGGGCCTTAGGTATACCGTGTAAAACGGCTGATTACGTAACCAAACTTTTCGAAAATCGAAAAGATTGAAATCAAAATATACCAAATACTCGGTAATTTATATTAAGATAAAATCGAATATTCCATAATTTACCTGTTGCGTTTATAAAAATTATCACAAAACGAACGTCGTGTAACCGTTTTCAAAATGCGTAGCAGAAAATAAACAAACTACTCTTTTACAGAATGGGGGGATTCGGCATCGACTAACAATTCGAGAAGTGTTATCACCAGAACTTCCGAAGATACAGATTGATTCTGTGCAACGTGTGTTGCACACTAATAAAATTACTTCTGTATACACATGCAGACGTAATTTATTATTGAGTAATACAATACATAATATATTCGTGTAGTAACAAATTTAATTCACTAAAGTTTTAAATATTACCGTATATAAAATTGATCAAATCTAAATATCTACATCCAGTATAAACCAATAATCACTTGGAGTTAGTATTCAAGTAAAAATATACAACAGAAGAAGCGCATTATTCAGTCAGGAGTTATTGCGTAATGAAATCGCAAACCGATTCTCCAGAGTGAGAGAAAATAATTCTTTTCAGTCATTGTCATTCAGGCAACAACTCCAATATCGATATCCGAGACATTATTCAGTATTCAGCGCGAAGCAGCAGTAGTGTAGACAAAATTCAATATTCAAAAGGCGTAGGAGATACAAGGCCTGTTAATTGTAACAAGTGTCGTAGCTGGTTACGTGTCACGGCCGTCAGACTACAGCTGCCGCATGCTGAGCAACAGCTTTGTTTGGATAAGTAGCCTGCCTGGCGTCCCCCAAGTGCTAACTTTACTCAGCTAATTGCGCGAGAAATACACGTGAGCCAGTTACGCGCACCAGCGTGTTTGTGGTAAACATTGAGTTATTCTTACATAACACGTACTTACTTTAAAATAAAACTGGACGGTCTAACTCAGGGGTCTCCATAATTTTTCACTTGAGAAATAAGACTTCGTTAGGAGATTTTTCCTGCCAGAAGCAATTTCTTGAAACTAAATTCAGTGTAAAATTGACTTCTATTTTTCACTCGTATAGTCAGAACAGTGTACTAGCGTTCTGTCCTTCCTTTCTGCAGCGATGTTGACAATCGTCCGATATGGTCTTTGAGATAATCCATTCACATTACTATGTAGACGCCTTCGCCCATATTACTTGAAAACGCTTTCTTGTAAATAAACCTTTCAATTGTCCATCCGGATTTTGCAATTTCGAAGGTCGTGTCAGTGAGTATGGTCGTAGTATTGTAGTAAAAACATTGTTTTACAGAGACATTTATAGAATTGTTCCAAAGCTCATGGTACAATTCACATCATGATGAATATTGTACAGATTTACAAAACTCGCTTGCTCTGCCAAACCTATTGTAACCCCGACGTAAACATAATGTTCCTGGAACTTAACGTTCTACTCACCTGAGGGTCAGTTTTAAAAACCGTATAGGCCTACTGTAACTGAGATTTACGTATGGAGAACCAGATGTGAGGAATGAACTGGTTGCAATATGGGGGACGACTGCAACGGCCACGAGATGCATATACACGGTTCACTATTGTAGAACAGTGCTTATAACCGCGTTCCGTCTTTAGATTTACGTATGGAGAACCAGATGTGAGGAATGAACTGGTTGCAATATGGGGGACGACTGCAACGGCTACGAGATGCATATACACGGTTGACTATTGTAGAACAGTGCTTATAACCGCGGTCCGTCTTTAGATTTACGTATGGAGAACCAGATGTGAGGAATGAACTGGTTGCAATATGGGGGACGACTGCAACGGCTACGAGATGCATATACACGGTTCACTATTGTAGAACAGTGCTTATAACCGCGTTCTGTCTTTAGATTTACGTATGGAGAACCAGATGTGAGGAATAAACTGGTTGCCATATGGGGGACGACTGCAACGGTTACGAGATGCATATACACGGTTCACTATTGTAGAACAGTGCTTATAACCGCGTTCCGTCTTTAGATTTACGTATGGAGAACCAGATGTGAGGAAAGAACTGGTTGCAATATGGGGGACGACTGCAACGGCTACGAGATGCATATACACGGTTCACTATTGTAGAACAGTGCTTATAACCGCGGTCCGTCTTTAGATTTACGTATGGAGAACCAGATGTGAGGAATGAACTGGTTGAAATATGGGGACGACTGCAACGGCTACGAGATGCATATACATGGTTCACTATTGTAGAACAGTGCTTATAACCGCGTTCCGTCTTTAGATTTACGTATGGACAACCAGATGTGAGGAATGAACTTGTTGCAATATGGGGGACGACTGCAACGGCTACGAGATGCATATACACGGTTCACTATTGTAGAACAGTGCTTATAACCGCGTTCCGTCTTTAGATTTACGTACCGAGAACCAGATGTGAGGAATGAACTGGTTTCAATATGGGGGACGACTGCAAGGGCTACGAGATGCATATACACGGTTCACTATTGTAGAACAGTGCTTGTAACCGCGTTCCGTCTTTAGATTTACGTATGGAGAACCAGATATGAGGAATGAACTGGTTGCAATATGGGGGACGACTGCAACGGCTACGAGATGCATATACACGGTTCACTATTGTAGAACAGTGCTTATAACCGCGTTCCGTCTTCAGATTTACGTATGGAGAACCAGATGTGAGGAATGAACGGGTTGCAATATGGGGGACGACTGCAACGGCTACGCGATGCATATACACGGTTCACTATTGTAGAACAGTGCTTATAACCGCATTCTGTATTTAGATTTACGTATGGAGAACCAGATGTGAGGAATAAACTGGTTGCCATTTGGGGGACGACTGCAACAGTTACGAGATGCATATACACGGTTCACTATTGTAGAACAGTGCTTATAACCGCGTTCCGTCTTTAGATTTACGTATGGAGAACCAGATGTGAGGAAAGAACTGGTTGCAATATGTGGGACGACTGCAACGGCTACGAGATGCATATACACGGTTCACTATTGTAGAACAGTGCTTATAACCGCGTTCCGTCTTTAGATTTACGTATGGAGAACCAGATGTGAGGAACGAACTGGTTGAAATATGGGGGACGACTGCAACGGCTACGAGATGCATATACACGGTTCACTATTGTAGAACAGTGCTTGTAACCGCGTTCCGTCTTTAGATTTACGTATGGAGAACCAGATATGAGGAATGAACTGGTTGCAATATGGGGGACGACTGCAACGGCTACGAGATGCATATACACGGTTCACTATTGTAGAACAGTGCTTATAACCGCATTCCGTCTTTAGATTTACGTATGGAGAACCAGATGTGAGGAACGAACTGGTTGCAACATGGGGGACGACTGCAACGGCTACGAGATGCATATACACGGTTCACTATTGTAGAACAGTGCTTATAACCGCGTTCCGTCTTTAGATTTACGTATGGAGAACCAGATGTGAGGAACGAACTGGTTGCAATATGGGGGACGACTGCAACGGCTACGAGATGCATATACACGGTTCACTATTGTAGAACAGTGCTTATAACCGCGGGAACCGTCTTTAGATTTACGTATGGAGAACCAGATGTGAGGAACGAACTGGTTGCAATATGGGGGACGACTGCAACGGCTACGAGATGCATATACACGGTTCACTATTGTAGAACAGTGCTTATAACCGCGTTCCGTCTTTAGATTTACGTATGGAGAACCAGATGTGAGGAACGAACTGGTTGCAATATGGGGGACGACTGCAACGGCTACGAGATGCATATACACGGTTCACTATTGTAGAACAGTGCTTATAACCGCGTTCCGTCTTTAGATTTACGTATGGAGAACCAGATGTGAGGAACGAACTGGTTGAAATATGGGGGACGACTGCAACGGCTACGAGATGCATATACACGGTTCGCTATTGTAGAACAGTGCTTATAACCGCGTTCCGTCTTTAGATTTACGTATGGAGAACCAGATGTGAGGAAAGAACTGGTTGCCATATGGGTGACGACTGCAACGGCTACGAGATGCATATACACGGTTCACTATTGTAGAACAGTGCTTATAACCGCGTTCCGTCTTTAGATTTACGTATGGAGAACCAGATGTGAGGAACGAACTGGTTGCAATATGGGGGACGACTGCAACGGCTACGAGATGCATATACACGGTTCACTATTGTAGAACAGTGCTTATAACCGCGGGAACCGTCTTTAGATTTACGTATGGAGAACCAGATGTGAGGAACGAACTGGTTGAAATATGGGGGACGACTGCAACGGCTACGAGATGCATATACACGGTTCACTATTGTAGAACAGTGCTTATAACCGCGTTCCGTCTTTAGATTTACGTATGGAGAACCAGATGTGAGGAACGAACTGGTTGAAATATGGGGGACGACTGCATCGGCTACGAGATGCATATACACGGTTCACTATTGTAGAACAGTGCTTATAACCGCGTTCCGTCTTTAGATTTACGTATGGAGAACCAGATGTGAGGAACGAACTGGTTGCAATATGTGGGACGACTGCAACGGCTACGAGATGCATATACACGGTTCACTATTGTAGAACAGTGCTTATAACCGCGTTCCGTCTTTAGATTTACGTATGGAGAACCAGATGTGAGGAACGAACTGGTTGAAATATGGGGGACGATTGCAACGGCTACGAGATGCATATACACGGTTCACTATTGTAGAACAGTGCTTATAACCGCGTTCCGTCTTTAGATTTACGTATGGAGAACCAGATGTGAGGACCGAACTAGTTGAAATATGGGGGACGACTGCAACGGCTACGAGATGCATATACACGGTTCACTATTGTAGAACAGTGCTTATAACCGCGTTCCGTCTTTATATTTACGTATGGAGAACCAGATGTGAGGAACGAACTGGTTGCAATATGGGGGACGACTGCGACGGCTACGAGATGCATATACACGGTTCACTATTGTAGAACAGTGCTTATAACCGCGTTCCGTCTTTAGATTTACGTATGGAGAACCAGATGTGAGGAACGAACTGGTTGCAATATGTGGGACGACTGCAACGGCTACGAGATGCATATATACGGTTCACTATTGTAGAACAGTGCTTATAACCGCGTTCCGTCTTTAGATTTACGTATGGAGAACCAGATGTGAGGAACGAACTGGTTGAAATATGGGGGACGACTGCAACGGCTACGAGATGCATATACACGGTTCACTATTGTAGAACAGTGCTTGTAACCGCGTTCCGTCTTTAGATTTACGTATGGAGAACCAGATGTGAGGAAAGAACTGGTTGCCATATGGGGGACGACTGCAACGGCTACGAGATGCATATACACGGTTCACTATTGTAGAACAGTGCTTATAACCGCGTTCCGTCTTTAGATTTACGTATGGAGAACCAGATGTGAGGAATGAAGTGGTTGCAATATGGGGGACGACTGCAACGGCTACGAGATGCATATACACGGTTCACTATTGTAGAACAGTGCTTATAACCGCGTTCCGTCTTTAGGTTTAGGCCTACGTATTTAGGCAATGACGAACACGTTTAATTGTTCATTTGTTTTAAAAATGGTAATAAAGCGATAAATTAAAAAATGCGAAACAACTGTAAATACCGATTTAAAAACTATGTTCAACAATAGGAACGTGAGTATAATATTGAAATATCAAGTAAAAACCTGTTCAGGCCGAATACTGAATTTATTCAAGTTGCTGTGGAATATAACTGGACCATAAATATTGTAAACCGAGTTGGATATACTCCGCGGTGAATAAACACTCGAAGGCTTCCCCTTTCCTATATGGCAAGATATACTCTCAGAAACTAGGTTTTAAAATTTGAATCACCAGACAAATAGCACTGATTACAGAAAACGATTTCATACCTCAATTTAAAATGTTTGTACCAACTTAACTAAAATTATCCTAATTACTTAATTCGCCTTATACGAGTAGACCTAAATTTTTACCGGCATTTTTTTTTTTTTTCATATAATTTGTTATTTATCCCTGTAAGGGTATTAAGCTCCAAAACCATCTCGCAGATTTCCATATTCGAGTAGAGGCGCTGGCATTACCTTATACAATTTAATTTAGACATCCCTCCTTGTTTGTTTCCTAATATTGTACTGTGTCGCATATCATGTTATTTATTGAACTGTGGGTATGTCTTTCTCATACTTGTAACTAACATTACATCCCATTAATTGGAAATAAGATACAAGCATTAGTGCTTGTTCAGCATCTTCTACAAGGATTAAACTAAAAATGGTTTGTTCCAGTCCCAACCACGTAGACCAGAGCTGGTTACTCCAACGCATCTTGGGACGTCCCACACATCTCCGTCCCTTTGGCTTATAATTCTATAGTTGTTGGGGGATGTTGCAGTCATCCCTTCGGTTAAGATGTTCCAAACATTTTAACCAGTACTAGGCAATCCTGTCGAGTATCCTTATAATATTCAGTTCCTGCCGTATGTCTATATATCTGTATACGATTTTCGATAGTATACCTGTCACGTGTCTGAGAAATCAAGTACTAACTTTGTTTGTTTATGATAATTTTGGAAGGTACTAAACGTTCCCCTTTTAAAGCTACAACTTAGTTTTATTTTCAGATATTATAAAACTGTATTTCTGGTACAATACAAACAAGTGGTACACAGACCAATGTTTTCTGTAAATGTATTAGGCCTACATTTTCATATTTAGTTTTAATTTTCAAATTACAAATTAAACCCCTTTTAATTCTTTTATTATTAGGTTTATGATGTTGAAAAATTAAAATATACCAAATTATAAAAACTGTATATGAAGTAACAACTGTACGGCGTGTTTTGAGCGACTCGGTTATAAAAGGAACACAATGTAATAAGTTATTCATAGCAGTAACTTTAAGTACTCCTCGCACACAGCCTTTTCCAGCCTTTTCATAATTTAATTTCATGGAAACAAAAGACATCTCGACAACTTTGCTTTATGTAAGCAAACAAGTTTTACACAACTGCGCGCGGGCGGAGAAGCTTTCTTCAGCGACTACGCGTCTATCTATTTGTTTTCAGAATTGCTGGTTAAGTAAAAGCGTCTTGTGCGCGGCCAATTAGCGACGTCGATTCCTCGGGACAATATCATTATTAAGATACTGTGCACGGTGTTTATTCATGTAAATTACAGGTGGCTACTCCGTGACAGCCACTGTATAGAATAAATGACACTCAAAGTAAAATGCACCTTTGTGGGTTATTACATTATAACATTTTTGGATGAATATATAATTATGGAATGTTTTGATGTACAAAGAAGACCGAAAAAGTTATGTCTGGAGAGTGTGGGATAGGAACAAAGAAAAGGCACGTAGCTTTCGAAATGTGATACTACAAAAAAATGAAGATGGTTTGGAGAGAAGAGCTTACAAATGATGAGGTTCTTCGGGGAAGCTCCTTAAAGCATTTAATTTACAACCGTGAACAACCCAGGTAACTGGTCACACACGTCGCCACAGTGAGTTTATGAAAATCAGGGGTGCCCCCCCCAAGGCCCAATGCGCAACCCCCCAAAGTCTCAATCCCCCAATTGAAAAGTCTCCCCACTAATAATGACCCAGGCGGTGCAAGCAGTTCCGGGGGGTCTGGAGAGTATGGAATCCCCCCCCCAGTAAAAGGGGAAAATTTGAAAATTAAGACTTCAAACTCGAGTTTTAGGTATATTTTAGACCTAACTCTCGGGGTTTTTCAATAAGCCTATACAAATTATTTTAGTTAAAAAAGTCATGAAAAACAAAACAAGTACCTACACTAAAGTTACGATAATTGTTACACTTGTTAAGTTGTTTTAAATTGTATCATTGTTTTAAAAGATAAGGCGCTACACTGGTGTGGGTGTGGATGAGAAGCAAAGACATTTGAGAGAGATATTTTAAAAGATATTGGTCATATTGGAACGTGGATGGCCAGTTTAAGCTTACAGAATTTTATCATTAGCCCTAATAATATCGTTTAGAAGTTTTGTATGTCATTACTTTGAACAAAACAGGCTAGATTCAAAGGGTATTGGAGTAATTAAAAACCAAGCAAATATTGTACTTAGCAAATTGTATTTAACAAATGTGTTGCTAAAGTAAAAATACATTTTAAATAATTGTACTATTAAAATCAATACAATGAAATGACGCAAAAACGACGTACAATGTAGTTTAAATTATGATAGGAAAAATATGTTTGTGCACAAACACGGTAAAAATTTCCATCAGTGTTGGATTTAAATGTTATTCCTGAAACCCCCCCCCCCCAAAATCCTTAAAATACACGCGAAAAATCCTTCCCAAAAATTCTCAATGCGCAACTTGCGCTATGATCCCCCCCTGTGGGCACCCCTGATAAAAATAATAATTAGAGAGACGGACTCATTTTCGAATACACGGTCCAAATATAGAAGAGAAGAACAGAATTGTGACTTGTACTTTACTTTGGACTGAAGAGGAAGGCTACAGGACAATAGACCGAGGAGCATAGAGAGCAGTTACCAATCAGCTTGTGGAATCTTGAGAGAGAGAGAGAGAGAGAGAGAGAGAGAGAGAGAGAGAGAGAGAGAGAGAGAGAGAGAGAGAGAGAGAGAGAAGAGAGAGAGAGAGAGAGAGAGAGAGAGAGAGAGAGAGAGAGAGAGAGAGAGAGAGAGAGAGAGAGACAGACAGACAGAGACTCCAACGACCCTAAATGGGTACAGTGATAACAGTTTCAACACTTGAAAGCAAAACAATAAAGAAATTGATACCGCAGACTTGGTTAGTACTGGAAAA
The DNA here is from genome assembly GCA_034769895.1 of Magicicada septendecula. Classification (NCBI taxonomy): domain Eukaryota; kingdom Metazoa; phylum Arthropoda; class Insecta; order Hemiptera; family Cicadidae; genus Magicicada; species Magicicada septendecula. Next base: position 407,515,645 of record CM068372.1, on the reverse strand, counting down.
ATACTGAAGTGTGACAGAGAGTCATTAAGAGCGGAAATTTTGTAGTTATGACAAAAATGGTAGGCCTAAGTCAAATGTTGTCACTATATACACAAGATGTCTGGTAATTTATCAGTCCATCTTCCAGTCCTATTGAAAATTCAACTTTATAACGTCACTAGATGATGATCTCCCATTAATCAACTTCACGTAACCTTGAACGCATCGACTCCCGTCATCCCAATCCTGCTGTGCATACCTAAGACTAATGCTTCCCAATTATTGGTTATCTCAACGTCTTCCAAGTCCAGTTACAGACAGACCAGACCAGCTAATCTAAGAAACCAGCGCCGAGTCGGCGTGTTCTGCATGTGTTTTATTCATTTGAGTTAGGTTTCTTATTTCCCTAATGCATATGGAAACACTGATATCAGAAGTTTTAATGAAACCTGAAACTTGGAGCAAGAGACTCAAGAAGTATTCGAACCGGTTCGTTATGATGCCTGTTAAAAGATATATAAAAGGAAGTGGGTGTTGCAGGTAAGCTGATAGAGATTAATTTCATGGACACCACTTCTCTTTTGTACCAGTTTTAAGGTAAACTGGCAATGAGTAAACACATAGATTCTTCACTGCTTAACTCCATGACTGTGACTGAATCTGTACTGTTTCGGCGCCTATAGCCTGCCATCACTATGCGACCCTACCTGTGCTCGTCGGCGCCGGTTATCGGACTCTGACAACCTGCCTGCACTCTATGGTACCATAGATCTCCTGCCCAGCTATAAATTCAATTACACACTATTAACAAGAAACCGTACACACAAATACACCTCAAACCGTACATATTGGGACTGCATCTGGCACGCCACGAGACTGACAACTTTTCCAGTGTCTGGGCTCACCGCGTGCCATGCAATGCACGAAGGTGTATGGGCCACTTTAGACAGAGGAAACAGTGGCGTGCAAGTGCCTACTTGCAGGAGCTATCGGCCTCGTTGTGGCAGCCCTCCCAAAACGTCTCGAAGCTCTTACGGATGAACCCTTAAAACGGAAACGTAACAGTAGGCCTACCTCAAGTGATAACTTGAACACAGTGAAACGATGTTATCAACGTGCATTTCCTTGGTTTGAAGTACAAACGTTACACAACTGATGCTGGGCACGTTACATTTACAGTATTCAAAGAGCACGACAGATATTTTAACACAAAAAAGTAACAGAAATTTTTTAAATCGGTTACATGCCATTGTTATATTGATCTAAGGTTTTAGATGCAAGCCTAGTTTTCTGCCTAGTTGTATAAGACTGCGTGCTCAAATTACCGTATCGTCCATCACAAAGCAGTGCTATATAATTATGTTTTTTATTATTACTACCAATAAATAAAACTTTTCTTCCAAGAATATATTTCTTTGTATTTTTTTAATATAACACTGTTTCGATAGTACAGAAATACAAATTAAATATGACAATAATTGTGGTACAGTATAAAGTTTGTTACGTAATGCATAAAAAGCTATAAATTCAATTACACACTATTAACAAGAAATTGTTAATACTCCATTACGGAACGTTGTGGTACATTGCAGAACGATCCTGCAGCTGTAATGCGTACGTGACACTTGACACGTGAGGCAGTATTACGTAATGCGGCACGATGGTGTCTCGTGCGTTCGATGGTGTCGTTCTGGAAGCATCTCAATTAGCCCAACGGTGCGTGTTTCTGCGAAGGTCGCGCTGAAGTGAGCTCTAGAATTTTCGATGGCTTGTTAAGGACGCATATTATGGAACATTGTAGCCCATACCTGCTGCTTAGTTTTCAGTTATTTTCGGGCGATTACAGTGATTACTCTGTGCGTTCAAGTGGTTACTAGTGCGGTTCGTAATTGTGGCAAAGTGTTATGTGTTTTATAATTGCGCGGGACAATTGTAATACAACTGTGTTTTATATTTGTAGACATTTTTATTGCGTATCAACAATTTTTATTTGATTTGTTGTAAGAGATTATGTTGTTGATTACAAAGTGTTTAATTGTGATAATTAAAGCTGGTGATTAGTGATTTAGTTGGCGTCTTGTATTTTGCTTTCCACTGTACCATAGGACGATCAGTCGTAACACGTCGTAATACGTCGTAACAGTATTTATTTTCCAAATTCAAAGATTGAAACCTATTCTATATAATAGGTCTAATATTGAGCGAAGGCCAGTATTTACCATCGATTCCCATATTTCTCAATGGGAAATCGCTGACTCCGGACTGAAAATCAAGGTCTACTGTACCCACAATAATTTAATAACTGATATTAAAAATAGAGAAACACCAAGGGAAGGAACATAAAGAAGTGACGAAATAGTAAACACGGTTAAAATCATTTATGAATGTGGTAAGAATTATTAAGATTACTAATATTACTAATTATTATCAACAGTAAATTACTAAAAATCTCGAGCGCGACTTGAGACCGATACCAACATTAGTTCACACAGCAGTTGGTATCGAAATAACTTTTCATGCTGCATTAGCTAGCTCTAAAGCCAATGAAGCGGAAGTGCATCGAACCTTAAAGAAAACAGTAAGGAGAAAAAGAAGAAGAAGCAGAGGGGAGACGTCGCAGCTCCGATACGACTAGTTTGTTCGTACACAGAAATATCACATTGATAATATGTACGGTGCTAACATAGAGGTGCAATGAAACCGGTTTTTGCAAGCGACTCGTTGCTTGTAAGTCTAGTTTGCAAACCGGTCACTGAATCCAGTTTGCAATTCTAAAAAGGAAATGTTTTTCAGTCAGTCCAAGCGTACGCGTTCTGTTCACTTTTACAATAATATTTACACTGCCACATCGTGTGCTACTTCCAGTGATTTCACTGCACAAAACGTCTGGCACTTAACCAGTTCTTCTTTTTTTGTTGTACTGCAATTACGGGTAATATGTAGCACAGTTATATTTCACTGTAATATCAGCCGAGGGAGAAGGAGCACACAGCTTTTCCAGTAACTCTGAGATATTAATCAACCTTTTTTTCATATTTCGTATACGCAGTTAATATTAAATATCATTAAAAGTTTCTTGTATGTTTCCTGTACATAGCTATTATGAACGGAAAATTTTTGTTATCATGGTTCTTTTTTTTGTTTTTTTAGAGGTTTCCGCAGTATAATGTCTTCCCCAACCAAAACAATATTCCAAAGGCAACAGTTAAAAAAACTAAACTATGCATTTCAGTGTCATCTAAATACCGTAAGTCTACTTTTCCACTTTGTCTGTACATTACGTGTTTGTCGTGCAGTACTCTCAGTTTCGTGTTTTTTTCTCACTCCATCCATCCAGGTGTCAGGAGGGCGTCATCTTTTATGTTTTCCGTCTGGTTCCCAGGGTATCACTGACTTGGCCCATCACTTTCATCGCCCGTCTTTCCTACCAATCCATACCACCATAATCTGTCTCTTCTTCTTGGACAAACAGTTGGACCACGGCCTGGAAGACTAACATCTTTTACTTCAGCGGCGCGAAAGCTTTCGGTGTTTATTCAATCTAGGTTCACATCGAATGGGTTGAGATCCTGAAAAGGTAGGCTAATAACCTTCGTTTCATTATTCTTAGTGTGAAATAAATATGAATGGGAAATACGGCTGAAGTATGAACATGTGAAATACGGATGCGAAACAGAGACCTGAGGCAGAGGCGCGCCAGTAGTGTGTGCAGAACTTTAGTTGGCGCTCCTATAACCCCCCCTCTAATAAAAAGTCACTTTATAAAAACGTATTAGTGAATATCTTCAGCAATGTCTTCTTCACTTTCATTCCGAACAAGACTTTCTTGCAATTTGGCTTCAGATAAACACCATTTAGATAAACAAGTCTAAAGAATAACTAAACACGTAACAGCAATTAGCCCTATACGTATCACTTACAGCATAAATTATAAAACTTCAAGCACCCCCCCCTTCCAATTAGCAAATGTAACTAAAATTTAACTCCCCATTACAATAAATATTCCTGTTTACTTATCGCAACAATTACAAAATCTTAAGCACATTCAAATGTCAGGTATCGCAGCGTAAAAATTTTGCGAGAATTCCCGTCCAGAGCATCAAAAAGGTTAATACAATTAACTTCATGAATATTTTTTTTGTTTTCAAATATTTCCTACTCACCTTAAATGTTTGGCTCCTTTACTATCCTGGCGCATGTGTGCGCCGCACACTTTGCAGACTGTGTCGGCGCGCCACTGACCTGAGGGCTGAAGAGGTGCTGGGCATATTTAAGCGACGAGTACTGACGGAAATCTGTTACCCAGTTAGTGCTAAAGATGGGTGACTTATCACCTTCAGTTACGAATTACAACTGCACAAAGCACCCAGCATTTTACAATCCGTCAGTCTACAACGATACGTCAGGACAAGTAGAAGTCACGAGTGACATCAAAATACCCAACAAATGATTCAGAAGCAGATGCTGGGTACTAACACAAGGGAACACCACAACCTCACTGACAGGGCAACACTCAGCGAGTTGCTGGATGCTGAGACCCTTCGGGGCACCTCAGAGACCTAAGGATCTCAGGACTCGGCATGGACTGTAGCACCACTGAGAAGGAAAGAGAAACATATTTTCGCGGCAGCAAAGCAATGTGAAACGTAATCGCCTGATAGAAATCGTGACGTTGTTTCTAAAATTATTGCCGAGATTATTTATAACTGAATAACCCAGTCAAGACGGGTAAAAAGAAGCATGAATAATCAAACTGACGTGTGAACGCACACAAACTCATAACACGAGCACGCGCATTCGGGCAGTGTCGGGGGCAGGCGTACGTTGAGTGACAGGCGGGGATGTCAGTCACAGTCTCGTTTCCACGAATGCTTTGATCGCTTATCACCGTCTGGATTTGGTATAAAAACTTATGATAATTTACCGTCCATCACTCATTTGATTGAAGGCTCTCTGACTTTCGCGTTTAGCTGTCAGTCTGTTATTAGAAGACAGAAGAAACCATTTCCATTGTCTCATCCCAATTGTAGACAGATCTCTGTGTAAGCAACAACCCGGCAGAGTTCATATTTACTTTAAAAAGAAGAAAATATTTTCTGTACAAACCTCTTTGTTAATTTTAAAAGTTTTTAAACCGAAAACACGTTAACCGTTTACAATTTATGAAAAAGGTAAAATTTTCACAAACGCTCTTAACTTATAGGAATTGTTTAAGTTAAGGAAATGATTTCGGAAAGAGTATGGACAGTTTCAGATTCAAATAACCTATTTCCCAGTATTAAAAAAGTTGTTTTGATTAAAACTAAAAACAGAAAATGATACCAACTTCCTGGGTCTAACTTAAAAAAATAACGTTCCTGTAAAGCCAACGTTATGACCAAAAAGCACAGATCCAGCTAAAATTCCAACTTCTTTATTGGCTTCTTGGGCGAAAATCAAAATTACCTGTTGGGAAAACCACCTCAAACCTACGTGGACGTACAGGGTCCATCTGTAGGATTGCGCCCGTACAGATTATCCAGAGACTGGAACCAAATATCTTATGAAGTCTTCTGGTCGCCCTGTGGTTTTGACGACCGAAAGCAAAACACTAGAATGCAATTACTTTAGCAAGTTATGCTCATGTCAAAATCTCACTGTTAGCCCGATGCCTCAAGAATACTGTAGAAGTAATAGTTTTCACACCTGATTATCCAATCTTCCAGCACCATTAAATATTTTTAACTACCAGCAATTTTCTCTTCGCATTATATTGTTCTTTCAACTGGAGTTACTTATTGATCACCAAGAGCAGACTGTAAAGCTCAAGTAAATTAATAAACTGTAAACTGATAAACAAAACTGATTTATACCTAACTTTAATGTGTTTAGGCCTACGCGATAAAGAGGAATGTGCGAGTCCCGGTGTCACTTGCTCACTTAATGCTGCCACTATATCATAATCAATTCTCGAGGGACTTCTAGGTTTTCCTCTATTTTAACCTACCATCAGTCGTCTCTTTACTTTCTTTTCGGTACCCGATGATCGTCCATTCTTTCCACGTGTCCTGCCCGAGTAAGCCGTCGTACTTAATATGACCTACTAGGCCATGATCTGACACGCCATCCTTCTTTCTCTCATTTGGGGCTCGGATATTATTCTTATGAACTTTTTTCTCAAAAAGTCGGCAAAGGTTTTTTTTTTTTTTGTATCCACGTTTCAAAACCGTAGGTGGCATCTGGTCTTGTCAGTATCTTACATGTTCTTATTGCTGTAGCTTTATCTACAGAATTGTGTTTGTGCTCTTATTTATGTTTAGTAACATTACAATAACATTGTTATTCTGTTTGGAGAAATCTTGTTGGCTGATAGCAGGTAACGTATATATATTTAGTGCAGAAATAACTGGTACCTTACTTATGCTGTCTGTTTACGAAAAGAAACAATAAGCATATGTTACGACAGTCTCACTGACAGGTACAGTGGAAAACAAAATGCAGACACCAATGAAGTCACTAATTACTAGTTTTAATTAATCACAAACAAAAGTTTATAATCAACAAGGTACAATAATTGAACTTAGATTTGTCCAATAATAATGTCAATAGAGTTGCACACTGAATATAAAACAGTAAACGCTTTCTACTACCACTCGATCTGCACTAAGGAAATCGCTCACAATAACTGAACTGACAAAGCCAGCTGCCATGTCTTATACAGGTAGAGCAGGTGTTCGAGAATAACTTTCCGTCCTTCCTGCATCGTGCCACCATAATGCGTATTTCAAGTGTCCTCAGGAACAATCTGGAGCGTACTTTATGCGGCGTTCACTGAGGATGTACCTGCTCGACCAGAGGAGAGACGCGTGGAAGGACAGTCGACTTTTCGAGAGGGTACCATCGTTACAATATGCAGGTATGGCGACTAAAAATTAATACGACGAAAAGTAATCTAATGATCAGTTCTTCATGTTATTACGTATTGATACGACGAAAAGTAATCTAATGATCAGTTCTTCATGTTATTACGTATTGATACGACGAAAAGTAATCTAATGATCAGTTCTTCATGTTATTACGTATTGATACGACGAAAAGTAATCTAATGATCAGTTCTTCATGTTATTACGTATTGATACGACGAAAAGTAATCTAATGATCAGTTCATGTTATTACGTATTGATACGACGAAAAGTAATCTAATGATCAGTTCTTCATGTTATTACGTTTCTAACGTCTTCCACTTAGGGTCAAAAGATACGTCAAATTGATTGATGATGTTCAGTCCTCATATCTGCTGACTATTTTCCGTGAGGTTTATCGCCGGTGGATTTCAAGTCTTACAATTTATCTGTCAGCGAGTTGACTTCATTTAGCGCTCCAGAAGGCCTTCATACATACCCTGAATAGTTACAATAACGGGCCATTTGTTACATAGAATGCGTAGCACCGTGTGCTTGAAACTTGTTAATAATAAAGTAGTTTGAAAAGAATGAAGTTTTCCAGAGCTATATGTCTGAGTCCATAGTGGTATAAATAAGGCAACAGCTTAATTCGGGGCGATTTTCTGCATCAAACAAACAGTGTTGGCGAAACTTGGAGCTGGCAAATACTCTCCTCTTCAACCGATGCGTGCGCACCAAATCAGTTGTTTGTCGACGTGAAACGAACCATATTTTACGCAGTCACTTGAAGGAATATAATCGTGTTACTTTATGGTGGCCGCTTCAAAGCTGCGCAAACAGCAGGGGGTAGTGGGGAGCTCAACGTGCTCACTCCTAAACTCTCCATGTCAAAAACGTCGGTTTTCTATTGTTGCATCCGTTACTATTCAGAATGACGAATTCAGAATTATAATTTGTATTATAATTATTAATTATTAGAACTTGGATTTTTCACCTTGTTGAAATTTCCTGATTTCACTCAAATACTCTTCGTAATTTAATCAGTGTTACTGAGAATTTCATCAAATCCGTATTCGTAAAACCAAACAACTTAATCCATATATATAAAAGAGAAATACCACTGACTCACTGACTCACTGATTCATCACGAAATCTCCGAAACTATAACACCTAGAAACTTGAAATTTGGCATGTAGGTTCCTTATGTGATGTAGGTATCTGCTAAGAAGGGATTTTTTGGAAATTCCACCTTTAAAGGGGGAAAAGGGGGGGAAAGTTTGCCTGACTAACTGACATAGAATCAACGTAGAGCAAAAACTACTGAATGGATATCAATGAAACTTTGAACATAGCTTCATCATAGGTCTTAGGTGCTCACTAAGAAACGGTTTTAAAAACTTTCACTCCTAAGGGGCAAACCCCCCCTTATTTTATGTATGTATCTATGTATGTATGTTCCACATCTCCTCCTAAATCACTGGACCGATTTCAACCAAACTTGTCACAAATATTTTACGCGACGGGAGAACCAACATAGGATAGGTGTTTTTTTTCGATGGGGTCCTTTGGGGGGTTCTTTGGGGTCATCCACATCTCCTCCTAAAAAACTGAACCGATTTCAACCAAACTTGGCACAAATATTTTACGCAACGGGAGAACCAACATAGGATAGGTGTTTTCTTCGATGGGGTCCTTTGGGTCTTCCACATCTCCTCCTAAACCACTGGACCGATTTCAACCAAACTTGGCACAAATATTTTACGCAACGGGAGAACCAACACAGGATAGGTGTTTTTTCGATGGGGTCCTTTGGGGGTTCTTTGTGGTCTTCCACATCTCCTCCTAAACCACTGGACCGATTTCAACCAAACTTGTCACAAATATTTTACGCGACGGGAGAACCAACATAGGATAGCTGTTTTTTTTCGATGGGGTCCTTTGGGGGGTTCTTTGGGGTCTTCCACATCTCCTCCTAAAAAATTGGACCGATTTCAACCAAACTTGGCACAAATATTTACGCAACGGGAGAACCAACCTAGGATAGGTGTTTTCTTCGATGGGGTCCTTTGGAGTCTTCCACATCTTCTCCTAAACCACTGGACCGATTTCAACCAAACTTGGCACAAATATTTTACGCAACGGGAGAACCAACATAGGACAAGTGTTTTTTCGATACGATCCTTTGGGGGGTCCTTTGGGTCTTAAAAACTATTAGATCTGGTTACTATGGCAACCCAATAGAATAGATTCTGGTTACCATAGCATCGGTGGAAGTCTCCCGCGTAGGAAATAGCGCGGGAGTCGTCCGACGGGCCTTCCCTGGAGTTCATCCACGGAACCTGGGGAGTCTTAGGTCGGATCCCGCGAAAGACGGCGGGGCCAGAGTCCACGGTTCTTATAAATAAAGATATAGGTTATGATATCAAAGGTGGTGTATGCATCTTAAGAAACTTCTTAATAGTGTGTAAATTCAGAGTTGTTTCAGTTTGAATTTAAAAGTGGATAATTTAAGATCGAAGTAAGTTATAAGCGAGTATAAAAAACAAAGTTTCGATAGCAAATGTATTCAGGTCATAGTGTTCAGACAATATAAATGCACTTCCTTCAGTTTGAATTTAAAAATTGATAAGCTGAAATCTATAGAGGTATTGTATTGTTAGAATAAGTTTAGGAGACACTAATTTAACAAATGCCTTATTTCAACATTAACACAATGAATTATAAAAGACAGTAAATACGCAGCGCGTGCAAGTACTGTAGACATTTTATTGAAAACTAATTTAGCTGTTCGCCCTCTCCCAGAGTTAGAAATCGAGCAGGAGCATCACGCGCAACAGAATTCTTCTCCAGATATAAGAATACAGTTTATGACATGTTCTTAAACAGGTGCGCTACAGAGTATTCCTCCAGTGAGAATGCGAACGTAACAATATAAGGAAGATTATACAATATACAAGTAATATAACGTTAGAACAAGAATAGGTGCCTATGAGCCTATGAATAAATTATGAACCCGAGCAACGCTGGGTAAATCGGCTAGATATAGATATCTATATAAGCCAAATACCACTGACTGACTCACTGATCACGATATCTCTGAAACCACTGAATGGATATCAATGAAACTTTGAACGTAGCTTCATCATAGGTCTTAGGTGCTCACTAAGAAACGGTTTTAGAAACTTTCACTCCTAAGGGGCAAAAAACCAAATAATGAAATTTATCGCGGGAATTGCATACTTTGTAAATGAAGTGGTTGACATCTCAGTTTATTGGAAACCCCGAATACATTTAGTTCTGAGTTTTTAATCATTGTTTTAAATTGAAAAACTTCGTTGTTTGCAGGTTCTTATAGTCGAGAAAATTTCGAAGTTCAATTAATTAATAAATGTATGTCCTTTTTTTTCTCGGAAACGAATCTAACGATTTTCTCGAAATAAATAATAAATAGCTGTTGCTATGAATGTAAATAAACAAACTAAGAGTTGAGAATTTGTACAATCTATCTAATCCTATACTATTAAGCGAGCAATAATTGTACAATTACGTACAACGTGAAACTCCGTAGCGAAGCACGGGTATTTTGCTAGTATATTGTATAATGCAGATAAGAGAAAACTCACTGTACATACCGTGACTGTTCATTTTCTATTATTACCCCCCATCCCTCTCTTTTAATACGGCGGACTGTTTATCACAAACTCCTGTTGCTGATACTATTCGTTTTTGAACCTGTTTTAGTGGAATATTTATTCCATCTTTTTCATCTTCCATATACTTACATATTAGAGATCACTGCCTCTGCGGAATATTTTTAACGAACTTTGACTTAATAAGAGATGTTTTCCTGATTATTTAAGTAAATCAAATGATAGTGTAAACAGCAACAATATTTTTAAGCAAATAAAATATTAGTTTAACGATATACAGTATCAGAACATCACACAGTAAGTATTAAATGAAATTAGAAACGTGATTTAATAACGATACAAACTAAACAATTAAATCAAATACACGCCTGTTTGTTTCACTGTAAACATCAACACTTACGCACATAGTCAGATGTAGGGTTGCAATGACAAAAAACGGGGCACTGCGCATATTACTTTCGCCAAGGTTGCCGGCCACCATAAAATAACGAGGGAGTAGATAAAACATGAATGTTATACCATCATGTTAACTATTACCATACCTATTACCATCATGAATATTACCATCAATGTTATACTATTACATCATGATATACCATGGTAAATCATGGTTATATTATTAATTATTATAATATTGCTATTATAATAAGTATTATTATTTATATTGTTATATATATATATATACCATTAGTTATAATTATTTATATTATTATATTATATTTATAATTATTCTAATTTTAATTTTTATAACAATAATAATAAATTAATATCTTATAACCATAATTATATTATATAAACCATGGTAAAAATAACGAGATTTCATTTCGTTCAGTTTATTAAGTCTCAAATTTTTTGCTCGTTTTTACACTTCGTTTAAGTTACACACGCAAAAAGGGCTGAAAAGTGTTGTTTAGTCGATACAGTTACGATTAGTTAAGCGCGCGATCCTGCAATCGAATTTTCCAGACGCGAAAAACTGTACATTTTACTGCAGAATGCGATGACATTCGTCTCCCTTCCATATACACACTCAAGCGTGGCGAGATGAAAAAAAGCCTTGAACGAATAAATGGTTTCGTTTAATAGCACGCTAAAATTAACTCACGAGTAATTTAATTGCACGGGGAAACATTGCTCTTTGATGAAACCGCTTGTTCATAATTACACCCGGCTTATTTGAAATACCGTTGCATAAGGGTTTTTTATTTAAAGCTTCAGCATTGTTGTCTTGAGGTGAACAAAAAACTACGGCGTGCTGCAGCTAAACAATAGAGAAATAATTGAACTCGCTGTAATGTCGCCATGACGGCACGTGGACATTTTGCAATCGATTGCATCTAAACCCAGCCCACGCTGTCTTTCATTATCTGACCACATTATAATTAAGAAGAATATTAATAGGAAGAAAATGCAACAGCTATTTCACCTCGCCTTCCTACGCCGTCTGCCGGCAGGCTGTTCATTACATCGATTACTACGTACTTCCAGTCACTTGGGAGTCGTTGAACCTACTACGGCCGCGTGGGACGACAATCTCAACGCTCGTATCATTACGTGGTCAGTGCTAGTGACAAGTGACCAACGTGTCTCAAGTAATGTTGTTAAAGACGTCATAAATCGCGTGTAACTTTTGTGTTGCTAGTTTTTCTGTGTGACAGTAATCGAACTCATGTCTACTGTTCTAGACGTGTCGTGAAGTTGGTGATACACTTCATATTCGCAACTGGCGAAAGGTGTATGAAACAATACACATAACCGAATCAGTCAACTGACGCTATCCATCTTTTTCAATTTTGTATTCATGTCTGTATTCGAGTTACATAAGGTTTACCAACTTTGTTATTTTCACTTAATCAGAGATTTTCTCCCCCCTCCCACATACACAAACATACACAATATTTTATTATCACAATAACAAGAGATTTCCTGTGCAGTTATATTTATTGGAAATAGGGTAACCTGAAGACACATCGAGAGACATCATCTTTATGGTGTCGAAAACGAAGTTTTTTCGACATACGTTTATTGGACATTTTTCCTTCAGTTTAATAAGTAGAATCATTTCTGGAAATTTAACACCATGTTGTAAAGGATGAAAGGCAAACTGGCTGGATAGCTGGATGAGGCGAGACTATTGAAGGAGGGCTCTTTGAGGGAGTAGCAAGTGTGCTGAGGAGAAGATGCAGGATGGTTGATTCAATCAAGACATGACGATGCTAAAAAGTGGCTCAGAATCGAGAAGCATGAAGTGTTGTAATGTGAGATCATGCTATGGAAAGGCCGAATACAACTAATTGACTGATGATGTTCAGGCTGTGATCTGTTTTTTATTATGTTTTTGAAATATTCTTCCGGTATGGACCGCGTCAAAAATGCCTTGTATGACAACGTTTCACCCATATTACAATGAGTATCCCCAGGTCTAAGTGACTTATCTGCAGCATTATCTAAGATTATCTAAGACAAGTCACTTAGACCTGAGGATACTCATTGTAATATGAGTGAAACGTCATACAAAACATTTTTGACGCGGTCCATACCGGAAGAAGATTTCAAAAACATAATGGACAGCGGCCGCGGAAGCCTACGTGACAACATGTGATCTGTTTCGTTTAAATTCCAGCCTAAGCCTAAAATACACTCCGTTCTAGAGACTTACTACTTTTTCCTTTTATAGACATAGTATTCTGTCTAAACTTACTAATAACATAATTTCCTGATAATTCTATAATACCAGACTCGCCAAAGGATCGTGTATTTCGATATCAAAATAATGCCACACTGCGAAGAACTGAGACGAATACGCCACGAAACATTAGGAATTGGGCACGAAATAGGCTAGGCCAAGATCCATGAAGGTTTGGGAAGATACAGGTAAATATGATGATTATGAATAATTTCATGTTGCTGTAAACAATCTAAATGAATAATACGAAAATATATAATAACCATAATCACAAATGTGGATTTTATATGGATTAACAAATAGCTAAATAAAATTAACCATTTAACACTCTTTATTAACCTATCTGTTTACTTTATTTTCTTTAATCTACTTATTGGAAGATAAAAATCATTATATCGTAGTAGCACAATAACTGATGCGTATGATAAAAATTTACTTATTAGAAATACGTATTTATTTCAACAGAGCAAAAAAAAAACTTTGTATGTTGTCTGTAATTGTAAACAAGTACGCTCTATTATTGGAGGCATTATCTTTTATATAACCGTAAACTGTCTAACTTTAGTAAAGGGAAAAAGGTGATAATTTAGATTTTTGTTAATAAGCAGATCAGTTTTTAAAGTTACTTAATATTTAGATTCCGGAGGACCTTCCTGCAATGTGAATGAGATGGATCTTTTAAAATGCTTTGTTCAAGAGCACGTTTTATCAGGACTGGGGTCTACTGTCAGTACAGTATTGGAGGAAAAATATTGGATTACAAACTATTTCGTAACTGAGACAGTTTCAAATGCCAAGTAAATTTTAAAGTTAACTGTTGAATGAAGTCGATGGAGCATGGTGAAGCAGGCAAAGTATTGGTATTGGTAATACGATAACCAGTGTTTTACTTAGTAGCCAGTTTGAGTTCCACTTACCTCGATCGTGGTTCATGAATTTTATAACAACTTGGCACTGATGAAAGTTCGCTGTTTAAATTAAATGAATAATAACTGACGAAACTCAATTCTCAAGTTTTCCAACTATAATCTCAGTATACTGTAGAATAATGCCTTATGAAACGAACTGCAGTAAGAAAAGAAGGAACGAAAAGTTTATAAAATGATTCCATACACAATTATGTAACTCAAACAAAAGCAAGAGAACACAGCGAGCTGAAGTAATTCGATTATGAAGCATGCACTGCATTATAACTTATTTAAAAACGAAACTTTAGAGTAGTCGCTGAGGAGTCTTTTTATGTCGTTCCATAATTTAGTTGCGGTGGAAACAAAAGACAACTCGACAATTTTGCATTGAATACGTAACAACTTTTGCAGAGTTGAGTAAAATACTTGTGTTGGTTTGTGTCTTGATATCTTTGCACTTCAGTTTTTCATTGTATTTGAATGTCCAATTTGGTTCGAATAATTTGAAGAAGTTTTTGTCTCTCACATAAAAAATATAACGTATAGTTAGTGTTTGTTTATAAAAAGGCATTACCATGTATTTAAACTCTCGTACTTGTTAATATTACGCTAGGATCACGTAACAATGATCATCATCATCTTCTACAAAGATTAAACAAAAAATGGGTTTTCCCGGTCCGAAGCGAATAGACTGTAGCTGCTCATTCCAACGATTCTTCGGACATTGCACACCTCTCCGTCCCGTCCCCTCGGCTTGTAATTCAATAGTTGTTTTGGGAATGCGGAAGTCATCCACTCGGTGGTCAAGATATTGAAACCGTTTTAGCTGATATTGGGTAATAATACCGAGTATGCTTATAATATTCAGTCCCTGCCGTACATCTGCATTTCTGCAGAAATCATATCTGCAGGTGCCTGAGAATTTCGGCCGCTTGAATAAGACTGGCCTGTTATTCCGTTAAAGTCGAATCCTCAGACACATTAAGAAGCGAGGGCGGGGCTGTTACCTTGTAGAACTTCAGGCCTGTTTCTTTACTCTGTCACCGGACAAAAGGCCTGCCGCATGACAAATGGCGCCAATCGTACACTCTAGTGTTTTTGTTGGCCCTAAGAAGGACCTGGTGGCGAGAAAGCTGAAGTTGGTCGTGCCACGCTGAGAGGTTCGGCGGCTGCGCACGCTGTTCGTGGCGCACTGCAGTCCTCCTCTTCTTTCGGCATTGGGTGTAGAGTCGGTTGCCGGCCCAGCGACGTCCTATCGCTGGCGCGGAACTCGAGGGCGAAGACGCAAGAACGCCGGTTCTATTCTTCGGCCGTTCCTTCCAGCTGACTCCGCGCCGATGTCGTCCGAGAGAGGTGAGGGTGAAGTGCGTTCGATGGCGTGGCGATGATGAGTGCTAACAGATTGTTCACCACGTCTTTGTGTGCAACAGAAGACACGTTATAGTCCATATGTTCAAAACTACTGACCTGCTCCAGAACAGTACCATGTACAACAATTTTACTCGTATAGGATCAGCTCCATCCAAAGCCATCACGTTGGTCTTCAATGCAAAGATCTGCAATCCGAAGTCCTTGCAGATTCGATGCAGTGAGTGTACAGCCGTCTGCAAGATGCTTTCCGAGTTCGACAGGACAGCCTGGTCATCCGTAAACAACAACTTGTCGACTGCGGAATCACATAATCGTCGTCATATACTATATGCTTTCGACTGCACAGTTCTGACTTTTATACAGCTGGTCAGACGTAATTTTGCTTTTCTTCTTCAAAAACAAAATCGGTCATAATTAAATGTTCATGGAACTGTACTATTAAGTGAGGGTGTTTTATGTGTCTTGTTTTCACTTTGTACATAACGGTAAAGGAAATGGTCTGAATTGCATGATTACCTTACCGTTACTTATTCGTGTAACGAGAGCATTTCTGAAATCCATGTCTTATAATAACTAGAAAATATTAATGACTTGACATTATCGTTATTTTATATTAATAAAATTGTATATCCATATTTAAAATAACGAGTCCGTTCTATAGTTAAAAATGCACTAATTAATTTATAGAAAATTATGTAGTTCTACAGAAACATGAAATTAATCAAGTAAAATATTATAGTGGTGTAAGTTCGTATTTTATTTATGTGCAACTATTTCCAATTGCGATTAATACCCAATATTTGTTTTTTACTGCCACAATTTCATGTTACGACTACTTTAAATATTTTAAATTTATTTCAAAAAAGGATATTTAATTTACTGCATTAAAAGTTTTACTATTTATTTGGCTTAAACACGAACAGTAATTATTAATTTTTATGAGCAATGTTTCCAGATAAGTATTACAACTTCGTAAGTACAGAATTTACAGCAGCTACTATAAGCGATAATGATAAAATATTTATTGGTGGTGATAGAGCTAGTAATTTGCCGACCACATACGTACATATGTATGTGTTTATCCTTCATACAGAGTACTTTCTAGTCGGCGCAGTTTTACACAGACCTACTACGGGTGAAAGTGAGAGTGATGAGTCAGCCGTCCTCTCAGTCAGGAAGCCGTCAATCACTTATCACAATCAAAAATCTTGTTTAAAAACATTTCTTAACACGTTAGTCATCCATTTAATTCAGAGCTTCGGTGTTAGCTATCAACCTCTTGTCAAATGTTTCAAATTTTCTTGTGAGCGGTGTATAGCTGAATTGATTATCTGATCTCGAACTACAACAACGCTGGGACAACGAGAAAAATCTTTTCAAGTTATTCAGAAATTCAAAATTCTATTGTACAACTTTACAGGATGTGGCACGGTTATTTAGCTTATGAGAAATTAATCTCCTGTAAGGTAAGAAGTGAACCAAGCGGTAGGAATCGCTCGAGTGAATGTCACCTGCGCACATAACAAAATTACCCTTAACAGAGGTGGTGGTAATAGCGTGTAAGGATAACTCCTAGGACCAGAACAAAAGTGACTTCAAGAGAGGAAGTGGGAACACTGAGTGTGAATATTCCTTACGATCAAAGTCAAGCTACATACACCACAGTTGTTCATGACTCCTGAACACAACACATAGACCCAGCAGCGGTCAGCGTCGGTAATCGGAAACTTGTAGATACAGTTCATAATACGTAGTAGTAAGTACGATTTGGGGTAATGATGTTGACTGAAGTTGTGGTATGTGTGTTTCCGAATCAGTGATTCCTGACGCTGGCGTTGGCATGCAGGTGGTGACTTTCAAAATCAGATACCTGACGCCCACCCGTTTAATGAGAAAAGCCGGTATACGTATACACAAAACGATCGTGAAGTTCGCTAACGCCAACGGCTACAATCGCATCGATCCGGGATCTGTATTGTTTTGATATCAATTCCGATGATTTGCAATTCTTCCATCACATTCGTATTCTTCCTACGCGTGGTGTAAACAGAGTAATAGCTGCTGTGTAAAACGAAAGCAGCAAGAATAGACTATTGATTTTTATTTAGTCAGTCGGGAGAACGTTGACATTTTTTTAACTTTACAACATCTATATTTAACTATATAAACATAAATATATATAAATAAATATAAATATATATAAATAAATATAAATATATATAAATAAATATAAATATAAATAAACTATATAAATATAAACGCAAGAAGAAGCAATTGGAAGAAAGGTTTTTCGGGCTAAAGTGTTAAAAATGGAAGGAGTTCAGGGTAGGAGAGGGAAAAACGCAGGTTCAAAGTAGACTGAAGACAGGAAGAAGAGACGTGGTGAAAAGATGAAAGAATATTGGAGAAAAAGAAAAGAAAAAGGAATAAAGTAGGCCTAATTGGAATTGGCATGTGGTCCTAAGATGGCCGTTACAAATAGAAAAAAAAAATTAACTATAATCTATGAAATTTGTTAAAACGTTTTGTCTTGTCGCCGAGGTCGGTTGTTAAAAACTACGTCATCGTTATTGCCCGACGCTTCGACGTTTGAGCGGTCGTTATCCTCACACTAGGGACAAATGTAAGATTGTATAGATGTCTCAAAACCGGTTACAAAGACCGCCTAACATCTTCGTTACCAGCCTTAACATCCAACATACGAGATTGTATATTGTGGATCTGTACAAAACACTGAGCTCCCAGTTGTGCACCGATTTCTACACAATAAGTTACGGTATATTCGTATTCAGGACCAAGCTGTGCGCTTATCCTCTACGTATTCTATGACTTTACTTAAAAATTTCCTTATGTATACCTTTGAGTTCACTGCTGCTGTAAGGAATAAAATTTCTCACTAATTTTTGTATTCAAAGCTGTGCTACTTTAAAACCTTGTGTCAAAAACAAGTTTGGTCCGGTTACAATATTCGTGACGTGCGAATGCGTTTAACGTGAAGTTACACTCTTCACGCATCGTCGGAGGCTTGAACCGGAAAGTGACTTGCCATCAGTTTATGTCTATGACCTCAAAGGGATGCTTCAGACCAACGAATGTCAAAAAGAATCAATGAAAAATCAACATATGTTGAAGCAATCTAACAAAGCAGATAGTAATGAGGCTGTCAAATATATAAACAGAATAGTTCTGATGTTACTAAAACCCTTGCTGATCAGGGATCAAAGGAGAAAAGTTTTGACAATAATCAGGAAACATTCTGCCTCTGTTACAAACTACAAGCAACCCGCATTACTGTATTTACCAATTACATGTGTAGAGGAAGAAACGAAAAATAAGAAGAAAAAGAGATGGGGGAGAAGGAAGACGAGGAGGATGAAGAGAAACAGGGAAAGGACGAGGAGGAGGTAGCAGAACCACGAAGAAGATGATGGTGATAATGAGGATCATTATGTTCGTATAATTAAAACTAATTTTAGAAGAAACTGTAGAGGAAACTTAAATTTCTCTTGGTTTGAACCAACCGGCAAACCGATAAGATTTATTGGTTCTTACCAAATACACAACGTTGCTGCAAAAAATTACTGAACATAAAATATAACAGTACAGACAGCTGCATTCATGCTAAAGGGACTCACGGCAGACTTCCGGGGAGAAAGTCAACACCAGGTTGGTTTTTGTTTTTCTTCGTGCTGATCAAGCACAAAACATAAGCTGCGCGATTTAAACTCCTATCAATGACTGTCATGGAAAAGTGACAGCTTTCGTTTGTCTGACTTAGCGCGGCGGTTGCATAACCGTCGACCAGTGATTTCCCTGTTCACAGACGGTGGCTGCGTTCTACGATAGGTGTTTGACCTGAGCTATGATTCACTGAAGAACGTACCATTTATACGATTTGGGAAACGAACCCCCACGAGGTTATTCCTAGTATCCAACGAAATACTGTCCTTTACGGTGTTGATATAAACAACAAATACGATAAAAATTAAAATTTTATTAGACCCCACGCTCGTATTGTATGGGTGAGATGCACAGACAATACTTCAGAGACAGGAACTAGAATACAGTCAGAAGGTGGAAGATATGTATCAGCGTTACAGCTGCAGAAAAAACTGGTAAGCTGCTTTAACTGAAAACTTACAGACAATTATCCGTGAAGCGATAGTACCACAGAACGACCTCTAAAATGTGACAAGTTGATTTTACTCGGAGGGAAATAAAAGATATTTAAGCTTAGAATTAGCCGTTTTCATCAGCGTCATCTGTACTCCCAGGATTGTCTCTACTCGCAGGATACTCTAATTGGTCTTTTGCTCGTATTGGTTTTGGTTTAGCTTTATAATTATAATTGGTTTATCTTTTCCTCAGTCTACCAATGTTCCTCTTTTCATGCGGATTGTATTTTAAGGCTGTTGTAGGTAATCTAACAGATGACTTTCGTGTCAGATTTCTACACCAACTACTCGTACACTCGCAAATTATCTCACATAAATATTGGATTTCCACCTTCAAATTTCCTCGTCGCTTTTCCTTCTCTAGGAAAAAACAAACCAGGAAACATACCAAATCTTCAATTCAGCAGTCTGTATATTTTATTTATCTCCCTACTAGCGATGATCTATGACTCACTATTATAAAGGAACGTTGGAACACTTGATGTTTTATAAAACTTGATTTTATTCATGCTTGAATTAGTAAGCAACTCAAGAGTACTACTACTTACCCCGCAGGTACTTTTAAATTTTGACAGTTTATAATCACAGTCACTGTCACAGCGAACTGAGATGTTACATTCCTAACAATTATAGGCCTAATCACCAACGCGCCTCCAAAGTTTGGTCGTCAAAAACTACTTCTGACGTTACGGGTTATTTACTAATAAATTCTCTGGTCCTTGACTTTTAACAGCAGAGGCCCGGAAGATACTACTGAATGCAAATTTAGGCCAACTAAATACCACTTAGAACTATCTTTCTCTTTCCTGAATTATCGGTTTACCAACCGCATAGACTAGAAATTCACCCGGCTATTTGGCTGTATTACCTTTTTCTGTATCGTTTTCTGTCACACCAAAACCAAATCAGGCTACTTATATTTTGCTACAGCCTGAGGGTGAAAAAATAGAAAAATTATATTTGGGTGAGTAAGGGTGAGTAAGAAAATTATATTTTGTCTAACTGAGAATACGGAAAAGAAGAAGAAACAATTTTAACAGATTTTTTCTAAATAATCTACAGAGTTTGTTCGTTACTTTAGACGCTCAAACAGAGCTGTTGCTAAGCTTGGATCTGTTGTGTACGCTACTTTGTCTTACTACGAACAATAGCATGTTTCTTGTTGCAACGGCCAAACAATAGAACTATAATTGAATTTCTTGTTGTCACTTGGATTACATCACGTTTCGTAACGCGCGCTTGCACCAAAGCCACCTCTTCTAAAGTAGCGTGCCGTGCAACGTATTTCGTGTTGCTATTATTAGATCACAACTGTAATTAAGAAACCAAAAAAATTGACGAGAAACTGCAATCGTCGACGCACCGTCTCGTTACGCTAATTACTGCACGTGCAGATTCGTGCAATCATTGACTTCGAAACAACACGGATGTTTTTCTTAATAGCCTACCTGTAGATTGGTTTTTCAAATTATACAAGACCAAGGAGAACTGGCACTGCGCTACGTTCATTTCATTGTCTAGACACGAACAAAAAAGATGTATTACGCTGTTCCAGTTAAACAATACAGCTATAATAGAATGTACCGTAATCATCACGCGTGGTCTGATACGTAAAAATTTGATTAAACGACACCCCGTCTCGATCTTCATCCTATGCAAGAAATATTATTTATCGAAAGTATTACTATCGGATTTTACGCTGTTTTTGTTTCTTATTCTTACAAATAATTTGTTACAAATATACTAAATATTATATCTTTAGTCATTACTACAATCAGCACATGTTTTATATTTGCCTACAGCTTACGTTTTCCGTTAATCAGAAGTGTGGCCCAGGAGATACACACGGTTCCTCCTAGTTACTCCACTAACTTACATGTGGTGTCACGTTCGACTGTCTTCTTCTTCTTCTTGTTCTTCTTCTTCTTCAGGCTGTGGACCTTACGACCCGTTGTGCAGTCCTTGGCCTGACCATCTCTTCTTTAGTCTTACAATATTCCACCGTCCCTTCCGATTATAAGACAAAATTTTATTTTTGTATCCTGTTCTTACGCATACTTTCAACATGGTCTGTCCAATTCTGTCTGTATTGCTTTACCTTTCGTTTATTTTGTATATCTCAAGGTTGTTCCTTATACCATCATTTATTAGCCGGTCCTCCGTGATACTCCTCGTACTAATCGTAAAAATCTAATTTCACTTGCCTGTATCCGGCTTTGGGTCTTTGCATTCAGTGTCCAAGTCTCACTGCCATAAAGGCCACATGGGCCACAGTAGGCTATCTCTTCTGAGCTTTCTATTCAGTGTTGTTCTTATCGTTCCACACAGTTGGAAATTGTTTTCAACGGCCTCGCGCTCTGCGAAGTATCTGCCGTATTAAGTTGGACTGCAATTTCACTCGCTAAACATATGCGATACCCACATGCCCGTTCTGCGGTAATTTCACTCGCTAAACATATGCGATACCCGCATGCCCGTTCTGCGGTAATTTCACTCGCTAAACATATGCGATACCCGCATGCCCGTTCTGCGGTAATTTCCGGAATTGTCGCGCTACAATCCCTTCTATATTTTATTCGGTTTGGGATAATGAGAAATCGACATTAACTGTACAGTTACTGTACTTGCTGAAGGATGAGGATCGATCTTCGAACAAGGCGTACAAGGCGTAACATTATCTATCGAAGCAGTTTCGACTGAAGACGTAACACGTGACAGTTTAGTTGTGCCCGACCTTCATTTGTACTGAATGCGTTGAATACATTTGTATGCATGTAGTGATCTTCGTAAACATTTCCATTCGTGTCCACATTTTTACTCCACAGATCCCTATTGTTTTTTAAATTCATTCCCCCAAAATAGGGGGATGGCAAAACTGTAAGGGATGAAAATTTAAAAAATCATAGAAATCCATATGGGGGTATCAAATTAAACATAACTCTAATACAAACATGAATATAGTGATCAGTTTTGGAAATTTCAAAAATTTCGAACGCCAGGACGATAAAAGTGGATGAAAAAATTCAAATATTCATCTGGGGTATCAAATTAAGGATAATTCAACTAGATTCTGAATATAAAATTTTTGAACTTTCAAAACATCACGACGATACCAGGTCTAGAAAACGGACTAAAAATATTGTAAAATCGACAACAGGTATCATACTAAAAGGAATTTCAACCAAATCCGAACGCGGTGATTGTTCTGAACATGTTTACGCTTACGAGCACACCGAGCCTAAAATTAAGGTAAAAAGCTTCAGAAAATTGTAAAAGTTTGTGCGAGGTATTACGACATCAGGAATTTTATTCCAAATGGGAACTCGGTATACTTAATAATTAGTATCCAAAATTAATGCCTAAACTCCTCTTACAAAGTTTGGATTGCCTTGAAAAAGTTTGTAAGCAGTTTATACAAAATTTTACATATTGTAATCAGTTTTGTACATTTGTGAAAAGTTTTAAATATAGACCCATAGATATCTATGGAAACGTTCAATAAACGTAAAAACTGGGACTAAATTATTTGTCATTTTGGCACCATTGTGTTTATAAATAAATTTAACTAAAAAAAACACACACACACACACACACACACACACAGTGCGTTAGTTAGGAGTTTTAGCATTTTTGCATTCAATTGGCCTCAGTTTTTTACTTTATAATTTCATTTAATTAAAAACAATACGTAAGATTAATCGGATTTCTCGTAATTTTTCTTTTACTTAACTTTCGTCTGAAGCTCGCACGGCCGTTGTCCATAAATTCAAAATTACGACTAAAAACCGACGATGGCCTAACAGCCCGGTTTTTAGTCGTAATTTTGAATTTATTTTTTCTTTTACTTTTTTGCTTTTAACGTTTTACAGGATACCAATGAATAATAAATAATGAGTTACGTCTGCAGCTCAGGGACTTACTACATAAAGTATACAATTTACACCAGATTCTTAAAGAATCAAAAATTTTTCGAAATTACTGGTTCTACCAGTTGTTAAAAAATTTAATACGGACAAGTAACGCCATTGAATTGATTCTCTTTACGAACAGAAAAATTAAGGAAATATATATATTCTCTTCAGTAGCGCTATAACAACATGCTTTGTTTGCATGGCAGCATTGTAAAAAACCCGACGCGACGGGACAACACGCATTGTCGCCGCTGTCAGGGATGAATAGGCTAGTCGGTTGCCCCTCTTACCGAATTTCTTATAGAACGACAGTTCTTTACCTGCGGTGTAGTTGAAAAGGTAATTTTATCCATTCCAGACACATACAGAAGCATTCACAAAGAGTGACTGTTACGTTGAGGGATGAATAGGCTTACTTACAAACAGCTGCGTGCGAAAATGTTTCGGACCCCTCAAATCACGACAATTCAATTACCCGTATCCAGTCCAGGTGGTGAATCGGAGTTACAGGCGAGAAGATTTCCTTTGGTGTGCTTTAAGGTTCCCTGAATCCAAATCGATCACATTTCAGCGACATCTGTTTGTCTACTTATATTAACTCTGTAACTGGAAATCAGTGCCGGTAGATTACTGTATTTACCCACTGCAGTGTTTAAAGATGAAATTAGGCTATAATCTGTACCATACTTGCACTAATTACAACTATAACTTGTAACTATTACTGAATACATTAAACTATACGAGATGATTGCACTGTTACAACATAATGAGTTGTTTACCGTGTTACTGCGATAACGATTAATACGACACATAAAGTGTATTGTATTAACGTGACACAGTTATCGATCATTCTAATTTCTGAAGTGAAAGGTGACTACAGGTGATATGATCAGTACGTCAGCGGTATTATTTGACCACGTGTGAGCAAATTTACCGTTTTACTTCCATGTTCCATAAGAAAATGGATGTATGGTGATGGCGAAAAGAATCGTGTTCGAGATAAGGGCTGATTCTGATTGTACTACCCTCAAAAAGTGAAGAAACATCATTTTTCGAAAAGTGTATGTGTCTATATGTAGAATTTTTTTAATGGCAAACGATAACAGCCGCAAATTCAAACAAAATCAAATAATATTTTGCGTACATTCTTGAATTGTAGAGTACTCAAGGCCTATTGATTTTGGTGAAGATCGGTTAAGGGGAAGGGGTAGTTTACCTGCAACATTTTATATTTTAACAAGAGTAATTTTTTATGACGAACAATAACTGGCGTAAATTCAAACAGAATCAAATAATTTTTAGCATATATGGCTGAGTTGTAGAGGACTCAAGGCCTATTGATTTTGGTGAAGCTCTGTTACGAAGAAAGGGTAGTTTACCAGCAAAGTTTTATGTTTTAACAAGAGCAAAGTAACTTACTTAATTTTGAGAAATATAGTATCCTGAAGAGAAGATCATAATAATCCACGGTAGAAACGTAGATGAAATATCTATAAATAAAGAGGCTGGATGAATGGGGTGGGGGTAATTTTCTATAAATGAAAATGATAGTTTAAGGGGGAGGGGATAATTTTTATTTATATGTCATGTGTACTACGTTATCGGCAAAAAAGAAGTAGTTTGTTGTTAAAATTCCTTCCCGGGCTGTTTGGCGTGGTTCAATGTTTTTTACAAAAACCAGACGTTTCGGCAGTGCCATCGACTGCCATCATCAGTGAAAATCGAGTGCGCTAACGTGAGGTGGTATACGTTAGTGACCGTAGTACTGTGGTTAAGGCTGAAGAAAGAAGTAGTTTCTATGGAAATATTTTATTTCGAAAAGGATTTTAAATATAAATCTTAGAACATGGAAGTCATGCATAGTTCTCCATACAGATATTTTGGTTGTTAATGTGAACAGCTACTAAAATGATCCATTCTGTAGACTGTTCGCGCGTTACTTTACAACGTTTCCAAAGTCAGACGACGTCTCTCAAGTTGTACGATGTTCGGGAAAAGTTTAGGTATTCTCCTTGACGAACCGTCGTGAACGTGACAATAAAATTTGAATATGCGAGTCCGTTGATCGGTTATGCGATTCCGTTGACCGGTATGCAATTCCGTTGATCGGTTATGCGAGTAGGTTGATCGGTTATGCGATTCCGTTTATCGGTTATGCGATTCCGTTGATCGGTTATGCGAGTCGGTTGATCGGTTATGCGATTCCGTTGATCGGTTATGCGAGTCGGTTGATCGGTTATGCGATTCCGTTGATCGGTTATGGGAGTCGGTTAATATTTTCCCAAAGAAATATCTTAGCATATGTGGAATGATTAATAGGTACCTGAAAAATAAAACACGGATGGAGTCCCGAATGAAATTTTACAACTGTGGCTGTCCCCACATTCCTGTATGCTAGTGAGACACGGGCTCTTGGTAAAAGGAACGTACAGAGCATCCAGGCAGCTGAAATGAAATTTCTAAGAGGGACGTAAGGTCGTTCTCTCTTGAATCGGAAAAAGAACAAGGATATTAGACGCGAATTTAAAGTTGTATATCGTTGCACCAGAAGATTGAAGACCGCAGGAGGAGATGGTGTGAACACCTGAATCGCATGGCTGATATCCGTCTCACCGTGGCTGCCTTGGGTTATCACCCTACTAGGAAAAGAGATGTCGGTAGGCCGAGGAGGAGACGGGTTCCGGAATAGGTCTAGGGCCTAATATTTGGAGTGGTGATGACGATGATGATGAAAAATGTTTTAGGGGCTTAGAACACCAGCGGGAATGGTCCCTGGTTGCTAACTTAGAGATTCCGTGTTCGTTTCCCGGGCAGCATCGTAGTGCTTATTCTGCTGAAGCCGGCCAGGTGGATTGAGTCTGTACCTAAGAGAACAACCTGTCGTAACAATGGAGCTGCTGGGGCTGTGATGTGCCGGCCATATTACATATTCCCCTGAATACTGTACAGCCCAAGCTCCAGCCTATCTTGTCTGGAACTATTAACCTGCTTTGATAGTACAAAATGGAACAAATGTTATTATGTTTTCTCTTTCTGTAATTTCAACGTTTATCAGATACTTTGGGGGGGGGGGCTACTTGGGGCAACGAAGGAAGTGATTAAGGCAGCAGAAACGGAGAGGCACATTTCTCCACAGGGACTCACTCAGATGACGCACACAAGATGTGGCCAATTAATATGAAACGACAAATGCGAATGCCACAAGAAGTAAACCTACAAGAGCGGATCCAGAATTAACTAAAAACGAATGGTTAAAGTTTTTAGCTTACGTACTGCAATCATGCATACGTGTTTAATGCATGGATTTGTAGTTCATCTTAAAAAAAAGAATCAGAATTTGTCAGTTATAAAACGATGAAGTCTGTATATCGTGAAGAGTTTTTATTTTCCTAAATTGCCTTTCCTATTAGCATAAAATGAACAAAACAATCACGGCTCTTTCATAACAAAAGAAGCCACAGCGTGTACCGTCGCTCGTGAAATTCTCTCTTCTAAGTTTTTATACAACGCTAAAAATATTTCCCTCGAGTCAAAAGCACCGTGCACCGCTTTATATCTCCTTATGCATAAAAACATTCTCATTTGATAAGGGAGCGCTGAGCGAATTGCAGTCGTCGCTCGTTTGCGTTGTAGGGGGGGGGAGGTGTATACACTGCTTGCATTCAAACACGGCACCGTTACAGAGAACTTTAAATGGCATTATTTTCTAGCTTAAATGGGATCTTTGAGTGATCCATTGTCATACTTAAGTTATGCGTTGTCAAAGAGTGTAAATAAGACGGTAATGAGAATGTTATTCTTTTGTTCAACATGATTTAAAAATTCAAGCGTACAGACAATCCTGGGAGAGATTCATTTCCAATATTGAACATAATGTTCATGGTAGACAGGTTATGGCATAGAAAATAATGAAGATGTTGAATGGAAAGGAAAGAGAAGAGGTCTCTGTCAACCCAGTTACAGTGGAATTATGGAAGAAACATTATACTCAACTTTGGTATAGTGAGGATGAGGAAGAAGGTGTGATCACGGAATGTGATGCAGAGAGTATTGATGCAATAACTCTAGAGGAATTACTACAGGCATTGAGAGAATCTAAGAATCGCACTTCACCATTGAATGGCATTAATATAGAGCTTTTGAAATACGGAGGAATTTTATTGCAGTTACGTCTGTTACATTTCCTGAATATGTGCTGGAAGGAGCACTCAGTTCCAGAAGAATGATTAAGAGCAAGAGTTATCTCATTATTTAAGAGAGGGGATCGAACAAAGACAGATAATTATAGAGGAATATCCATCCTCGACACAACATATAAGCTTTACGCCAGAATAGTAAATGGAAGATTGAAACCAATTACAAACGTATTATTGTTAGAAGAACAGAACGGCTTTCGAAAAGGAAGATCGTGTATAGATGATGCAATGTTTACTCTTAAGTTGATAATTGAGGAAAGAAGAGAGTTCAACCGGGAAACGCATCTTGCTTTTGTAGATATAGCAAAGGCTTTTGATAATGTTAGGCGATCACTACTATGGAATATCATGGAACGAAGAGGTTTTCCCACACAATTAATTGCAGTGCTCCAAAGCCTATATAACAGAACTTCCATTACCCTAGATTTAAATTGTAGGTTGACAGAGGATATTCCTACAAATAAAGGTGTTAGACAAGGGTGTCCTGTTTCACCGACACTTTTTAATATTTATATTGACGACGTATTACGACTATGGAAGACTAAGTTTGACTCAGGAATACAGCTTCAAGGAGATATTTATGTATATTCCCTACTGTACGCAGATGATAAGGTAATAATACAAGAAACGAAAGACCAGTTACTAAAAGCGATATTTACATTTAATACTATTTTGCGACATTATGGTCTGAGGCAGTGGTGTACCTAGGGGTGGCGGGGCTGGCCAACGCCAGGGGCGCCGTCACGGAAGGGGCGCCGATACGTGGTGATTTTTTGCCCTCAAACAAAGGTAGGATAATGTTAAAGTAAATAATCTCATCCGCATATCCAGTTAGAAAAAGGTGAGAATTTGAAGTACGAAAAAAGGGGCGTCATCACGGACGGGGCGCCGATGCGTGGCGATTTTTTTAAGATAGGATTTTTAGTGCTGTTGGTAATGTAGATCGCATCCAACAAGTGCTGCCATCTCTGTTCTTCAGGGGGATACCAACTGAATTCTCGGCATCTTAGCAGTCGTTGTTTGGGTGTTGTGAGAGAAATACTGATTTTGCATTCTTCGTTATAAGAAAATAAGAAATAAGCTTTTTTGTTCTACGGTAAAACGGTAAAACGGTAAATACCATTCCTTTCTTTTTATGAAACAAAAGATAACATATATAGAGCAGTGATTGATAGACTATTTAATAATATAGTTCTTTCATTAGTGAGCTGAGTAGTTTTTCTGTTTTTACTTCAAAAATAAAAATATGCTCTTGGGGCAATTTGCAAGAAAATTTATAAGAAAAACAGAAAAAGGAAAATGGTCTGCAGAAGGTCTTGTAACTAGACTTCACAAACAATTAAATTTAGAATTGTTTGAAATAATCTAACCTCTGACAATGATCATTTGTATTTGTAATCACATCACAGTCTGTGAATTTGTTCTATTGTTTATTACTGAAAATGATACACTCTTGTCATCAGTATACTTTTATCTTGTGCAATTGCAAGCGATTTATTTATATTCAATTATATAAATAATTTTTTCCAAGTATATATTCACTCTATGTGTATTGAAAATCGTTATGCAAAAAATAGAATAGTTTAAGAAGGTTCACTCGAAATTTCATTTCGTACGGATTTTCATAAAATTTTAATATGTTATGCAAAGGACGCTTTCTGCCACCCTTTTCTTACTTACGATTTCAGATTACAGAAGTTTAAAAAAGGGGTCTAAATGCATTTCTCTGCCCTAAAAGTATATTTTTGGGATTCTTTATTCAATTTTACACGAATATCACTAACTTTTAAGTGTTTATTTTTTTGGGAGGGGCAAACAGAAATGATCCTTTTTATGGAATAAATTTTTATCTATTCAACATGTAAATGCATGATAAAAGATTAAAATTTTTTTTGATATTTCTAGAATGACCTATGCTAAAATTTCAAAGTCGAACGTATTTCGTTGTAGGTTGACAATTTTGTTTTTTTAGCAGGTGCTAAATATTCTACCCTTGTTGCTTTTTATTTTAGGTAAAGAACATTTCCTACGATTACTGTGAAAATGGGACCAAAAAAAACAATCTGGCAGTGCTTTCAGGAAAATCAGGAAACACAGGGAAAAAACTGCTGTAGCTCTTTCAGGGCAGCTTAAAAATTGGTTGGCAAACAATGAAGGTGACATAAATGACGTTACACAGTTTAAGGACCAAAGTAACACAACTAAAGATATTGCAGATTTTGCGGAAAACGACAGTAGTAAGCCATCAACTTCTTTTTGCAGCACACATATGGGCAATGTCCCAACTTTTGAAGATGACGAGTTGAAAGAAGACAGGATATCTATGTCAAGACCAGGCAAGAATATTTCTGTGGATAAAACAATGCAATCATCGGGCGAAAATTGTTCTATAGAAATAAATCAAATTGTCTATGATGATCCAAAAAAGTGGCCTGGGGTTCCAGAAATTAGTGACAAAGTTACACTCCTGCTAATTAAATGTGGACCTCAAAGAGTTGATGTATCAACTTTCAAGTTTCCAGATTCAGACGGCCACGGCAATAGACATCTTGATGCTAAATGGTTTTATAAAATACTTACGAACGGAGAACGAGTACTACGACAATGGTTATTATATAGCCAGTTGGAAGATGCTCTATTTTGTTTTCCCTGTCTCCTTTTTGGGAAAGACCAACATAGAAAGACCTCATTTTCTGATATAAATAAGGGTTTCAAAGATTGGAAACATTTGAACCCTCTCATTTATACTCATGAAAACTCGTCCAGTCACAGGCTTTGTTGCATAGAATGGAAAGATTTGCAAAATCATCTATGACTTGGAAAAACGGTGGACGCTGTAAGTCAAGAAAATCTTCAAAAAGAGATAGAGAAATGGCGGAGTATTATTAAAGTGATGATGGATGTAATTCTCTTCTGTGCTAAAAATAATTTGGCAATTCGAGGAACAGCTAAGAAAGAAGTAATTGGAGAGCCTGGTAGTGGAGTATTCTTAAGCACTTTAGAATTAATAAGTCATTATCATCCTCAACTAGCAGCACATATGTCATATGTTAAATCCATAAAGCAAGCTCTAAGCTACTTTCCTCCAAGAATCCAGAATGAAGTAATCAGTTTAATTGGAGGCAAAGTAAAACAGGAAATTTTGAATAAAATAACAGCTGCCAAATATTTTTCCATTATATTTGCACTCCAGACAGTGCTCATATTGAGCAAATGAGCCAAGTTATTAGATTTGTTGATTTGTCAGATGGAAGATGTCAAGTAAGTGAAAGTTTCATTGACTTCATTAGTACAAATGAGCATACAGGAAAAGGCCTTTCAAACGACATTCTTAAAAAATTAAATGAAGATGGTCTCAGTATTGGTAACTGTCGTGGCCAGGGCTATGATAATGGCAGTAACATGGCCGGAAAATATATTGGTGTTCAAGCACAAATTCTTACACTAAACAATCAAGCTCGGTATGTGCCATGTGCTGCCACCAGTTTAAATCTAATTGGCGCGCATGCTGCAGCTGCTTCACCTTTGGTGATAACTTTTTTGGAATTATCCAGAAGTTATTCACTTTTTTTAGTGGTTCAACTGGAAGGTGGCAAGCTTTATTAAGTAATCTTGACACTACTTTGAAAGGCTATTGCAACACAAGATGGTCAACTAAACGCAGAGCTGTCAGTGCTTTGAAAAGAACATTGACTGAAGTATTTTCATCCCTTAACGAAATGGCACGTCATGAGAAATGGAATCTACAGACTAGAGTCGGGGCTCAAGCAATTATTAAACAAATAGATTATACATTTCTCTGTCTTTTGCAGCTATGGGAAAGAATCCTTGTTTCAATCGACAAAATCAGCAAAGCTCTTCAAAAAGAGACTGTTTCCATCGACAAGGCATGCAAAATGATTAAAGGATTGACCAAGACAATTCAGGCGATCAGGGATGAGGGGTTAGAACCGGCTATCGAATATGCAACATAGAAAGGCAAAGAAATTGGCATTGATTCCAACTTTCCTCAAAAAAGGTGTAAGAAAGTGAGTACAAAAGGACTTGATCTGGAGTCTAGGCATGATAATACCAGTTTCCTCACTCCACATGATGAGTTTAGAAGAGAGGTTAATGTGGTTTTTGACAGGATTTATCAGAGTTGAAGACAAGATATGAAGGAATGTCTTCAATATCTTCAGATTTTTACTTTTTAACCGGGCCAGCATTGAGAAATCAATCCTTGAATGATCTTACAAAATGTGCTACTGACTTTGGGTTAAAATATTCAAATGATGTAGACGTGGTCAAACTCTGCAATGAAATAGAGACTTTCAAGATGCAAGCTGAAGAACTTTTAGGAGATCTTGAAAAAGCAACACCACTGGATCTGCTTCAAAAAATGCAAGAATTCAATCTGAGTGATATTTACCCAAACATTCAAATCGCACTAAGGATCTATCTTACCCTACCAGTAACAGTAGTCTCTTGTGAACGTAGCTGCAGCAAGTTAAAACTGATAAAAAACTATCTGCGGTCTAAAATGGGACAAGAACGTTTGACAAAACTTGCTATCATATCTATCGAACATGAAGAAGTTAAAAAATTGAATTTAGAAGATATGGTAAACGATTTTGCTTCTATGAAAGCAAGAAAAGTTGCCTTTAATAAGTGATTACACGTTTCATAGTTTTTGTAAAGAACTTAAGTAAGTCTTAAAAACAGTCTTTTTGCTTATTAAAATATAATTATAAATTAAATATAATTAAATGTTGGAATATTTTATATATGATCTTTATAATTGAATTTTTTAGTTTTATTTAGCATCTAAGATGTATACAAATTAATAAATTACATTTAAAAACTGCTGAAGAAACATTAAGTTCATATTATTTTTTTCTAATGTCTTTACTTGTATATTTACTTGTCACTTTTAAGATACGTTTGTTATAAATATATAAAATTTTATATTATTTTTATATGTTTTGTAAAATGTATATATTACTATATTTTATAAAATGTTATATATTTTGGGTCAAATTTTGTGAAGCCATTATTCTTTTAACAATACGTTGAAAATAATCTTTTTCAAACCTCTCTGTGGGAATAAAAATAGAATTTCTCATGAAATAAAGTTGATTTTTTTAGGTACTTTTAAAGAAATTTGTTCGTTTATTACTAAATCCTTTTCTAAATAGTAATAAAAACTTATATTATCTTTGGGTCAAAAACAAGCATTAATTGACGATGACAAGCAAGTGTTTTAAGGTTAATTACTTTTCTACCAAAAAATGGGGGGGGGGCGCCACCCTTCTGTTTTGCCAGGGGCGCCAGAAACCCTAGGTACACCACTGGTCTGAGGATCTCTGCCGCTAAATCAAAAACCATGGCGTTTCTAGGCAAACGTCCCATTAGAACAACAATTGTGGTAGACAATCAAACTTTGGAACAAGTTTGTAAATTTAATTATCTGGAATATAACAACTCATACAACGTTGATACTGATTGGGTTAATAAACTATCAAAGTTTAGATCCATCTGTGGGACAATTCATAGAAATTTACGAAATAAAACTCGGAAGGAAACCCGTATGAAATTTTATAAAACAGTAGCTGTTCCGACATTCCTTTACGCAAGTGAGACATGGACCCTCGGTAAAGGGGAAGAAAAGGAAATTCAGGTTGCCGAAATGAGATTTCTGAGAAGTGTCCAAGGATTCTCCCTTCTGGATAGGAGAAGAAACATAGACATTAGACAAGTAGACAGGATTTAAGATCCAGTCTTTAAATGAGACGATTAAGGTGTATAAGAGGAGATGGTGTGGACATGTAGCCCGAATGCCAGATACCAGATTGCCAGTGGCAGCTCTCAAGTACAAGCCGAGTGGAAAGAGGGGTGTTGGTAGACCGAGGAGGAGATGGGTTCCGGAACAGGCCAACTGGGGCCTAATCCCTGTAGTGAAGATGATGATGGTGATTTAAAAATTAAACTCACTCAGCCTAAGATACCTCTATACGTTCGGGGTAGCACGTACAATTCTCGTAACATATAAAAGTGTTTAATGTTTACAAATAACTGTAATTTGTAATTGGTTTGGACACCTAAAAAAAATGTCGGATGAGAGATGCCCAAGGAAGGAATGGGAATGGGCTCCACCATCTAGAAGAAAAAAAGAAAAACCTAAACATTCGTGGAAAATGGACGTCGAACATGCAATGAATGCAAGAGAAATTACAGAACAGGACTGTTTAGAACAGCACCAGTGGAAGCTAGGATGCGAGAGGGGGCGCCAGTGGTAATTAAATCGCCTAAAAAAAATACTGTTACATTTTTTAAGAGTATTTTAAAAGTATTTTGTTAATGAAACGCTTATTATTTAGTATTATTGACAGCTCACGACGAGGATATTACAACCACGGCAATGCCCCCGCATTCTTCCAAGTTAACTATAACATCGCCCTCTCTCCGTATCACCAAATTCACTCACGAATACCGTAAGGCTTGTCCGCTTCATATTGACTATACGCTCTCTACCACCGACATCCTTAAAACATAAAATACGATCATCGCAGCTTTTCTCGACCATACGTAGGGCACTTCTAGTCATAAACATAGATGCCCACAAAGTGGTCGCGGAACGACTTAAAACGAGGTAAATCTTTTTTTTTAAGAAAAAGGTGTGTTGTTCAGCGAATAATAGCCAATCATATGAAATCAGCGCGGCACCTTCTTGTCTCGCCGCACTGAGTGTGCCGGAGTAAAAATAAAAGGCGTTCCGTCTCCAGTAAAAAATTAAATAAATAATAATTTCGTGTAATTTTTGGAAAAAAAATCTGTAAACCTTACATCACACTTCAAAAACCTCTGTCTGACACGATACGTTTTCGCTGTGGTATCAACTCCGCTAAATACGATTCAACCAGTCCAGATGTAACCAGCACTGCACTTCGCTAGCCACCACGTTCGTTTCTACATACAGTTGTGCGTGCTTGACAATACGGTGAGTGAAATTTTCCGCCAGATTTTGGTTGCCCCTATAGGGTTGGCATTCGCTGAAATAATGTCTTTCGATCCTAGTCGCATTCCACTGTTAGTAGTAGAAAACAATGTTTTTGCATTTCCACGAAACGGAACGAGAAAGCTTTCTTCTTTTCTCTAAAGACCCACTGAAACCTCGTTGCACAAGTAGTACCTGGCCAAGACTAGAAAACAATCTCTCACCATTACCTGACTCTTTAAAATATAGTGGGCATGCTTCCTGCAAGTAACTGATCAATCTATACTGGTTGTGTGATTAATTTCTAACTTTTATTCGCAAAATTTGACATACGTGAAGCCCTTTGCCAACGGCAAGTAAATAAAACAATCGACCAGAATGATGGTTTAGAAATAACTTACGAGTTCAGAAATAAGACTCGTACTTACGAATTTGTCTTGTCCTGCTACTTGAATCCGCTACATTTATCAATCTGACCAATAGCCTACTATAGTTATCTAATTACTTACGTAATTACATATGTAGTACATTACGCAATTACATACGTAATTCTTGGTAACCGTATGTATACTGTAATGAAACTAGGTAGTGAAAATAAGAAAGAAGTGAAATTTAGTTTCCTGAACATAATTGATACGATTCCGCATACAGTGTTACCTTCAAACAAAGGTACGGGGTTATTAAAAAAAAATGAATCGATTTCGAAATGTAACATTTTATTAAGAGGCGGCTCAGTAGACCAGTGGGTATGGCACCTGGCTACTAATCTAGAGGTCTCGGGTTCAATTCCCGAATCCGCACCATAAAATCAAGGTGCGTTTTTCAGCCCCGAGGTCGACTCAGCCTGTTGAAAATGAGTACCTAGGATAACATCCTGGGGATAATAATGGGCGGCTGAAGCGTAGTGCTGGCCATACTGCCTTGTATGCCGTACGGCTCACATTAGGCAACTTACCCTGCCAACTCCTAAGCTACTTCGGTGGTACACATGGGAGCCATTATTATTATATTTTATTAAGGAAAAGTAATACAAAATTGCAACCAAATCACAAATATTCTACATATAATTTTTTTATTTCCTGTCTTACAAGTGTTCAAAAAGAATGAACCGATTTCATGACGCAATTTTTCAGTTCTCAAGCATTGTCATGGAATGAGTCGTTGACCATTTGAAAGAGGAGGTTTCTAAGTTTCGAATGGCTCCACACGAGCGCTGTAGTCTTGTCATTTTATAGGCAATGATTATTTATTTGTTTACACTCGAAATAGTGAATCAAAAACAAAAGCGTTCTGCGTTTTCGAGTTCGCGGAAAGAAAATCAGTTGTCACAGTGCAGCGTGCTTTTCGAAGGCGACTCGACATTAATCCGCCCTCTCCGAAGAACATTCGACGGTATATTCGACAGTTTGAAGAGACTGGGTGTTTGTGCAAAGTAAAAAGTCGAGGACGCTCGAGTTTCACAGCAACAAGTGAAATGAATCCGTTCTGCGTTTGAACGGAGCCCACGGAAGTCCACAAATCGCCTTGAGCTTGTGATCCCACAACCCACTATCTGGCGTGGCTAAGACGACGTCCACATTTGAAATCATACAGACTGCAGTTCGTTCAGGAACTTGCCAATAACGACAAGAGGAAGAGAATGGAATTGGGATTCGTTGTTGGAGATGATGGAAGTCGAAACCTTCATTTCACGTTTAATCTTCAGTGATGAAGCGACCTTTCACTTGAACGGTACAGTCAATCGTCACAATGTACGCATTTGGGGAACAAATCACCCACATGAAAAAGTTGAGCACTAAAGAGATTTCCCTAAGGTGAACGTCTTCTGTGCTGTGTCCTTGTGAACGTCAAGGTTTATGGGTCCCTTTTTCTTCAAGAGAAACACCGTTACAGGATAAACCTATCTCGGTACGTTTCAACAATAGCTCTTTCCGATACTTCAAGCAGATTCAGATGACTTCGTTTTACAACACGATGGAGCACCGCCCCATTGGCACCGGATGGTTCGAGTTTTTTTGAATGAAAATTTCCCCAACGATGGATTGGTAGGATAGAGACCCTAGACCTTTGGGCTTGACCTGCGAGATCTCCAGATCTGACAATAAGTAATTTTTTCTTCCATCTCTACCCACCTCGATGATCTTACACATCGAATTACAACAGCGATCAACTCAGTGGTTCATAATATGTTGCTACGCGTCTGGGAATAATTCTCATATCGCCTTGATGTCCGTGCTGCAAGTGGTGGCCACATTGAATACTTGTAAGACAGAAAATAAAACTCGATTATGTCTAGAATACTTGTGATTTTGTTCGAATTTTGAATTACTTTCCTTAATGAAATAGTGCGTTATGAAATCGATTCATTTTTTTGTTTTTAATAACACTATTTTGAATCACATAGGGAGAAATACACACGACCAAGAGGTGTTCACTTGAACGAGGTAAATTCAATTAAAAGCCAAATGAACATTGCGCAGTGCCGTGTATTTTTTTTTTTTTTTTTACCGACACAATTTAATTCAACACAGCATCCCGTGTTTGTTGTTTTAAAAACGCTGGCTACAAAATATATATACATATCCGTTATTTCCTCTTGCCGTCAAAGTTCCATCCAAATATTTCCAACCATTATGGCGCAGCAATAACTACAACATCCGCAATATAACAACTTGTCCATAAGGAAAACTGTGTCCACTGCACGTAAACAGATTCATGCGCGTTCACGTTTACGGTATTCTGCAAAGTTTTTATTATCGAAATTCGATATTACGTTTTGCATTCAAACAAATGATTTTATAAACTAATCTCTACAATTTTTTTAATTGAGAAACCAGTTGTTTATTAATATAACGTTAGTTTTTAGTTTCTCCAATAATAAAACAGTATGAATGCCAGCATTAAAATATATCGGACAATATGTCAACCTGGTCGTTCAAAAATTAATACCTGGTCAAGACTACTGAAGACGGCTGCCGCGGGAGCTGCCGAAACGTTTAGCATGTACAACAATGGACTAAGGCCAAATAGGCCAAACTTTTTTTAACATTGATGACAAAAACCGTGAAAGCCATTAATCGGAGAAAAATTTTATTATCCACTAATTTTTCCAGTCACAAATGGGAATTTTTTGAGGTTTCGTACAGACACTATCGGTTTTCTATTTTTCCAGAATAATTTCAACCAATCAGAACTGGTAAATGAACCAGGTTACGCATGAGTTTCTCGGCTAGTCTAGGAGGTTAGAACATTTGCTTGGAGTGAACTTGCTCGGAATATACGTGTATTATAAACGAGGCGATAAAACACGCACGCGTGAACGCGCGCGCACACACACACACACAGGAATACCAGGTATTTTGGTTTACAGAAAACAACTATTTTGTCTACTTCACTTTTCCAGTCCGATTTACTTACTGTGCAGAGAAAGTTCGAATCTTACTGGCCGAACAAGGGGGATCCCGATTTTTTACGAATGTATAGGGCTAATGCTACATTCTATTCTAGGTGAGCGTGGTTCTTTATCTGCGATATTCTAGTATGGAGACCTACATTATCAGTTTAAATTATAGTAGTTCAAATTTTATTAAGGTGAAGACTATAAAAATAAACAGTGGAGAAAGACGTGCGATAGACTTTAATTGTAATTATCAATTATTTTATTACTATTTTTAAGGAGATATTTAGTTACAGTGTACTGTTTCCAGAGAGTACCATGGAAAAGCAGTCTTTTATACTTCCCGGAAACACTTTTGTTTTTTTAATTCTATTTTTTTTTTTTTTAATAATTTGATATACAATGCTCAGAGTTATTTATACAATATTTACAATTTGTTTTCTGTAC
This sequence comes from Magicicada septendecula, assembly GCA_034769895.1. NCBI lineage: Eukaryota > Metazoa > Arthropoda > Insecta > Hemiptera > Cicadidae > Magicicada > Magicicada septendecula. The sequence goes on along the minus strand of CM068372.1, from coordinate 407,477,065 downwards.
AATATTTGTATCTGTATAATATTTCTGTATGGTTATATGAATTTTTCGGAGACTTTTTTTTTTTACTTTTCTTTTTGATTTGTGGATGAAAAGCTAAGTTTGAAAGTTTCTCAAAAATTGTCCAACCTTTTCTCAGAGACCTTTCCCCAAAAACTTTAGAAATAAATTGGTTATCTTCCCAACAGAGGTTCTTCTCTTCTTTTCTTCAAGGTTGAGGAACATTCTGCCAAATGTGCGCAGAGTACATTCTGTAGTCTGCGTCTTTTCGGGAGGCGTTGATCAGTAAGTAAAGTGAAAGAGAATTAATTAATAACAGTAAAGGACACAACAATAAGCAACAATTTCACCATATCGCAATGTGGAATTAATATTCTTATGTAACTTAAATGGTGTGACGACAGAAGTAGGTTAGAAGTTAACATATTGGTTACGATTCATCAAGTTTCCAATTTTTAAGTCGACTGGTAGTACTTTATAGTAATGTGTCTGAAAAGAAGCAAATTCTAAAAAACCACTGGTACACCTGAAAGTACACATGGGTGAAGCCTTCAATGGGTAAGATCGAGATGCGCCATGGTCAAGAAATTCTTATGGGGATTATACGAAACCCTCGAAGGGTAGTGGTCAAAGGGGTCGGGTAAAGCACTTTTATAATCACCACTTTTTTCGAGTATCAGTTAATGTGTTACAGACGAGAAAAAGTAAAGATATTAAAAACAGCCGTTAATCCCAGAAGCGAAGGCGGAGTAGGAATGTGCGTGGTAGTGCGGAAGTGAAATGGTCGAATAAACCTAAATTTAAATATCTGTAATACAAACCTGAACGTAATGTTACCTAAACTATTAAAATAGGCTTATTTTAAAAATTAATAAAATATTATGTTAATGACTATTAATAATAGACCTACGTTAGTAAAATATTGTGCACTGTTACCATAATTCTACGATAAAGAAGGTTTGCGAAATTATTACGTTTTGAAATAATATTTCTAGAGTTTAATAATAGAATGATACAGGCCTAATGTTGAATTTTTCCTGTTCCTTTGCTGCTGCTGCTGTAAAAATACAAAGTAATTAAAAGTAAAATATTCAAGCAGGAATAAATTCAGGAAACGGTGAAAAGCTTTTGTCTTAATATATCTGGCCGTTAAAATCGTCCATTAAACGGTGCTGAACACGGAAAACCGCCGCCCTGCTGATTTTGAATGGCCGTTAATTTCAACTTTTCATTACGCAAGACATAACCAGCCACGGTGTTTACGACCAGTCTTTATGGTTTTCGCGTTCTGAATAGTAATTCCGACGATAGCGTTTAATGCTTGTGTTCACTTAATAAACGGCGTGCAGACGAAGCAAGAATCTGCGAAGCGTTAGAAAACACAACACCGTATTCTGCTACTCTGTGCATACCGCCGGGATGATGGAAGTTGCCGGCGCGTAAACGCACGACGAGACTGGAATTTTGATGTTCTTCAGAACCATGTGCGAGTGAGTGCACGTCTGATGTTGAAACGCGAAATATAGGCCTAGTATTGTTACGACGGTCTCACGGATCGTCGTGTTTTACTGTGGAAACAAACACAGACACCGATGAAGTCACTAATTACCAGCTTTAATTAGTCACAAATAACAATGTGAAATCAACTAGGTACTCTCATAGAATAATTCTGGTTAAATTTATCCGTACGAAATAATAATGTCAAATATATTAGGGTTTCAATCGACAACTAATTATATTAGAGTTTCAATCAACTAACTATAACACAATAATCACTTCGTCACAATACTTCGATCCGCACTTGAATAAATCGCCAGTTCTAACTAACTAACTAACTAACCCGGCCGCTGTTGCTTACGTAGGTCCCGCAGAGGTTCGAGAATAATTTTCCAGTGCCAGTATAATCAGCGTAGTTACGAGCGTTCTCGAACAGTCTGGAAGATACTTTTGTGCGGCCTTAACCGAGACTTGCACGACTAGCCGAGAAGCGGGTGGAAGAGAGCTCGAGAGCTCTCTTGGCTCTTCGAGAGCGTTAAGTAATTGTTGTATCAGTATCGACTCCAAATGTTATTCACATAAGGAATGAAGACGCACCGTTAGGCTACTAAATTTCAACACACTCGAAATCTCAAAAATATTTAAAAGTAGTCTCTCAGTCTGTCTGTCCGTCTAATTGTGGTGGGTGCCTCACAAAAACGCGTGTGGACATGTTAGACACTTGGAGGCGATTTCAGGCTCTTTTAGCCAGTTGAAAGAAGTTCTAGACAAGAAAGTTCCCGCATGCGTCGCAGGCAGGAAAGTCTTGAACGAAGTCCAACGAATGTTTAGGCTTAGCTCCTTAAGGAGCTAATAAGCCCTTAGCTCCTTAAGCCTAATAAGCTCCTTAAGGCCTAGGGGGAGGGCACCTAAGCCTTAACTAAATAAATGATTATTTCATAATTCAAAATTTTAAATTTTAGGTCCAAAACAACAGAAATAGCCTATTTATTTAAACGTAACTTGATTAGCACGTCGCCAAATTCATAGACTACTTACGCATCACTTTAACCACTACCACTCGTTGTTTTTAGGGTGAAAAATGATTGTCCAAGTTGAAAATTATGATAATGATCCAACATCAACCAATGTTAAAAATTATTTATCTCAAAAAATATCTGTCACTAAAGGTGTTACATTCGGGTAACTCTATCGACGATCTAGTAGGAAAATGGAAACATCTAGTGAACCCTGGTACAGGGGTTAACTAGACAACGAGTTAAGATACAACGGGACATATTTGAATGTGCGGTTCTTTGCTGACTACTGCTTGTAATTCAATACACAGAATCGGCTTTACAAAAATCTGTTGTTAAATTTCATCAGTTCTGCAAGCAATACAATATGAAAATCTCCGCTTCAAAACAAAGGAAACGGCATTTCGAGGCGAGGAACTAATAACAACAAAATAATAATTAATGATCAAACTGTTGAACAGGCGAGCCATTTTAACTACATGTGAAATCATATTTGCCATGATAAGAATTATGAAATTGATGTTAAGTTTTGTAAGTTCCAGACGATCTGTGAGACAATCAATGGTATTTATATAGACAAGGTGCGTCGAGATACAAAATTTGTACAAAGTTATAGAGGTCGCTGTACTGTCCTATGGGTGTGAATTATGGACGACAACCAAGGAACAAGAAGGTAAAATACAGGTCTCAGAAATGACGTCTTTAAGAGAAGATACAAAGGTGTTCTAAACTTGATCGTATAAGGAATGGAATGGGGCTATAAGAGAAGAATTACAGGTTTTTAACTTGTCTGATAGATTAGAAGGTTATAAACAATGGTAGAAAGAAACACTTAGAAAGAACGTCGGATACAAGATTAGCCAAACAGTCTTTAAATATAAAACTGTAGGACAGAGGTGTGTGGGTAGACCCAGAAACAGGTGGCTGGAGGATCTCTGAAGGCGGAACACGCAGCACCTTGCCTATGGCATGGTGTGAAGAAGAAGAAGAAGAAGAAGAAGAAGAAGAAGAAGAAGAAGAAGAAGCAGAAGAAGAAGAAGAAGAAGAAGAAGAAGAAGAAGAAGAAGAAGAAGAAGGAGAAGGAGAAGGAGAAGGAGAAGGAGAAGGAGAAGAAGAAGAAGAAGAAGAAGAAGAAGAAGAAGAAGAAGAAGAAGAAGAAGAAGAAGAAGAAGAAGATGATGATGATTTACTACCAAAAATGATGCAAGAAACATTACCAAATCTGCCATATTAAAGGCTGAAAACTACACTGTCATAGTTAAAAATATCGCCGTACACGCGATAATAAAATAAAGAAAAAGGTGATTTTCGTTGACTCGTAACAATCCGGTCTAATGTGATAGTCGGTCGAGCCGGATGAATCGAGGTATGATGGTAAATCCTGTCTTCTGCAGTCGACCACGCTATTTTTGATAATAGTAATTCAGTATTCTTTCTTAGTGTATGTAAATTTGTGTTTATAGAATCTGAATACTTTTCACACCATAAATTGCACTTCAATTTATCGTAATTACAGTATAGAGTATAACGGTAATGCAGTATATATAGAACCTTAACAGTTGTTTAAAGAAGACTCGTATGGAATATTAACATATAGACCTACAGACTGAAGCGTATAAAATTGTATTCAAAGGATTCGTTCTAATATTTATTTCAGATAGCCTATCAAATTTTAAATATAACTGTAATAATATCGTTTTTGTAAAGAATGAAAGTACAAAAACACAGAAAAATTGGAATAACTAACAATATATAAAACCATGTCTTGAAAATGTCTTTGATTGATGTAGGTATATCCGCTTATTTTAGAAAGCCCTTGTCATTGAAAATTACGAAAATGTCAACCGCATTTTATATACTCGACCTATAGAATCAATTTTGTCAATGTTTAAAATCATTATGTCGAGGACAGAACCGAGTTGTACTGCAGAACCGGAGGCCGGATAGCGGCGAGTCTACTGAACTAGTTCCAATATTGTAATTAATACTTTGAATTATGAGATTAATGGCGCAAAAGTGTTTGGATTACATTAAACATGGTTCTATATTTAGATTCACTCAATTCAAATCAGTCACCTCTCTTAACCACAGTTCCGGGCGTTACCAGAGTCCACGAGGCGTAGGGGACAGGACATAAGACTGCACCACGGCTGCGATAAGATAGAGACATCACAGGTCGCAGCGTGAAACGAAGTGAGAGAATTGTGTTATAAACTTCTTGGGGGCATTTAAGTGGAATGAAATCATATGAAACGCTGGACTGATCAAACGGAGCAAAGAATAAGTACTTTTATTAAGTAAAATAAAAGTAACAGTAACAGTTTTTTAATTACTGTTTTGAATGTTCATCTCTTCTTTGTTTACAGCACTTAATATTTATTAGTGTTGACGGAACTTTCACTTGTAAACTTACTTGTAGTTTTCACTCAAACGGTCGTTTCGGAGTGGTGTGCTCCTTCGGCAGTGAGTTTTTTTTTGGGTACAGAATGTGCAAGCTGTCGGTAATTCTGTGTGTAACGGTATTGGTTAACAGGTTGTGTGTGGGTGGAGATGAAGGGGATTGGCGCATTAGTTAACCTCCACCCACACACAACCTGTTAAACGTCTGAGTAAACGCACACGTCGTTTCGCTGTTTTTTGTAACTGAAAGATTTTACCTGGCATGGACCTCGATAAATTTGTATCGTTATGGCTTATACGAGGGTTTGAAAAAGTTTCCTGCCTAACATGGAAGAGGGGCAGATAGACCAATAGCAATACCAACTTATTCGATGTATTCCCCTCACGGTTCAATACACTTACGACAACGGTCCTGCAACAACTGTAACTCTTGGACAAGAAATTATTTGTCTTTGTCCTGAAGCCACGTGTTAACAACATCAATGACAGCATAATTCTTTGCAAAATAAAATATTTTCCTTCCAAGTCCGTTTTAAATTTTGGATTAGATAAAAGTTCGACAGAGCTAGGTCCGGAGAATAAGAGGGATGGTCGGTCACTGAATAGCCTAGATGATCCAATTTCTGGATTGTGATAAGCGCCTTATGACATGGAGCGTTGTCCTGAAGAAAGATGATGCTTTTCACCAGCTTTTCCCGCCTTGTCTTTCGGACAGCTGCAATTTATTTATACAATATATTCAGAACATCGCAGTAGTGGTTGGAATTCACTGTGGACCCTTACTGAACATAATCGATGTGGATGATTCCTTCCGCATCCCAAATACAATCGCCATCACTTTGGCAGGGCATTTCTGCTGTTGAAATTTCTTGTGCCTTGGTGAACCCGTGTACTGACTACTGTTTGGTTTCTGGATCGTAGTGGTGGAACCACGTTTCATCGACAGTCACCAAAACGGTTCAAAAAATCGGAGTTGTCTCGTTCAAAATGGGCCAACATTGCGCGTGAAGCAAGCACACGATGTCGTTGCTGGTCGGCGATCAACTCTTTTGCGTTGAAGTATGAACTGAAGTACATACAGGAATCGCTATATCACATGCTCCAATTGTACTAATCTATCTATCTGCCTCTCCCTTCAATGTTAGCCGGAAGCTTTTCAAACCTCCCTCGTAAACATCGGAAACTAATAGCAGACTGGTGTTACGACGATCGCGTTGAACGTGGTCTTTAAACAGTGTAATATTAATTTAACACCAGCGAAATCATTAATCGCAACTTTAATAGCAGTTCAAGTCTGTACTAATATACAGATTTCCAAGTTTAAAATTGTCCTACAGACATTAATGTAACAAATAATAAAAGTTAACCGAGTTTTCTCTATTCGTTGTTTAAGATCTAATGTTTTAATTTGAGTAAACAGTACGAAATTAGGAAGGAAGAAGGGTATTTTTTCTACAATGTTGTAGCGTGATAGAAAATCCACTACTTATTAAGTCATATAAAATCATAAAGTTTAATTACACCACATATGTTAAAATAATATTGAATGAGATTTAAGGAAATCAAAGGAATGAACCACGATAAAATAAAAATCCTCATTACATTATATAAAAACCACTGTTTAAATATCAAAGAAAGTATTGAAAGCAACTCATATTATAAGATAAGTAATTTACCCAGGAAGCTAGGAGCAGTAAACAAAATCAAATAACACCATATCAAGAAGAAAGAGAATCAGTTTAAGAGTGTTGAATACCAAAATACCCCAAAAAACAAGAAGAAGGAAGAATAAAGTTTGTGATCAGGAAGAAAAAAATACCCTGAAACCTTTAGAGAAGAACAAGGTCCGTATCAGTAAATAAATTAGATGCTCCAAACTAAACATCAGTCGAGATAACACAAAGTACCTTGGTTTACCCAAGAATGAAGAAGGAAGACAAGAAGACCAGAAGAATGAAGACTAGAAGAAGGACAAGAATGAAGACAAGAAAGAAGATAAGAAGAAGGACAAGAAAGAAGACAGGAGGAGAGGAAGAAATAGTATGAAAGAAACACCGTTGTAAAACCTATTATTATTATTAACTACCATCAACCCCAAACCCACAAAAACGGTTAAAAAGAAAGTATAACATACCAAAATCCTATAAAAATGTAATTATTTAGAAAACTAAAATGCTGTATAGTATTATAAGAAGTGAACCGACTAAAGCTATTGTGTGATAAGAAAATAAACAAGTCTTAACAGTCCATGATTACTAAAGGTCTGGTCTGAGATAATAAGACTCAAAATATCAGAACCAACAGTGAAAGTGAATTTGTGTAAGTGTTTTTTAGAAATGCAATAAACTTAAAGTTAGTGATACTATGACTTATCAGTATGCTATATAACAACTTTAATATCCAATAATAAACAGCATAATAAAATAATAAAATGGAAGATTTCCAGTATTTCATTATTTTAATGTAACTCTTTATTTACAAGACATTTGTAAAAAATGCTAATAACTAGAGTATGGGTGGTCATGTTTACTGATGAGGGTATCATAAATAATAATGGTTTAGACCAGAAAGGACTGGCATTAATTTAGTATTCATAGGTTTAAAATGTTTAAATAGACTATTTGTTCACAGCTATAAAATCAATGTTTGTAAGAGTTATTAGAAAATAAGATTTATATTATGTGTTTTAAATGAATAATGTTTGCTAAATAATAGCATACATATCATTGATAATGTTTCAATAGGTATGCTATGTTAACTCAAAAATAGTTAAAAGTATATGTTCAAACCATATCAGCAATATGTTCAATTGTGCAGATTGCTAAATAATGTTCATAATTATTTATTTTAATAACAGTAGTGTTAATTAAATACTACACCTCACAATAAGTTATAAACCATTTTATTTTCATGTAATAGTAACTATGTAAAGTCAGAGGAGGAAGTAGGATTAAATTTATTTGAGAAAGACAGAAATATAAAATTCTAAACTCTAGGCCATTTGGTGAATTCATAGAAACAATATAAACCAGTATAATTCACTTATAAATCCTGTAAACTAGCAAGATTTAGATAAGGTAACTCAGTTAACCACTACTGGGAATGATCCTATGAGTTAAAACGATAATAAGGAAATATACCTTAAAACATTGTAAATTTTCAAAATATATAAATTAATTAATTTTAAAGAGCAATGTCAAAGTCAGAGATTAACACAAAAAACCAGTTTAAAGGTTTAATTTATATGTATTTAAGGAAAGGAAGAGGAATATGACTAATTAAAATTTATTATAATAGTATTAATAATAATTAAAATGGAGGAAATTTGTATAAAGACGGAAATCCAATTTTGAGCCTATATTTCCATAAAGTAAAGAAATTTGTTAATTTCCACAAAATGTCTACAGATATGGACTATAATATATCAATTTAAAGGGAATGAGATGATTAAACCAATGATAAGGTTCATAATTCATGAAAGTGATGAATAAAATAAATAAATTCCATATATAATGTAATATTTTATCATGTGTATGGGTAATCGAAATATGTTAACAATACTTTTTCAAAGATTAACTGGGCCAAATTTTGACCAAGTTAATTAGTCTTGTGACGATTTAAATTGTGACAATTATAAAAAAATAAAGAAATAAAAAATTTGAAGTTGCGAACAATTAACCATTTAAATCTCACAATGATAATAATAAAAAACATGTAGGTACTAAGTGTAAATGGAAGTAGTAATTAATAAGGGCAAAGAAACGGTAAAGAAAAGACATATTGTAAATAATTATTATTGTCGCATTTAACCCTTTGCTTGTTATCAGGCGCCTACCTGTTGATACCGGACTCGACATGTTTACCGAGTCTTCTGTAATTAAAATAATATAGAAAAATAATGTTAATAATTAAAGAATCTGAAGACACAGATAGTCACGAAAACAACTAATTTAAATGATGTATTTTTATCTAGCGATAGTTTGTATAAATAAAAAGTTTTATTTAGAGAGAGACCGGGACTATATTCTCGCGGAATAAACACCCCACTATCTATTGTCCTGTACCAGTGGTAGCGGACGAAAAATCTCTCTCTCGCTATGACGACTCCAAGCAGTGCACACGCACGAGCGAAATGCTCTGTTGAAATGTTATGTGATTGGTTATTAGTTTGGATTAATTCTTATGTATTTTACTAACTGCTACAAAAAGTGTAATATGTAATCTTAAGAAAAAGAAAAATTAAAAAAAAACGTTGTAACAAGAAGAAATATGTGACAACCAATAGTACGAGTGTTAATAACTATAACAGCTATCTTCTCCGATTGACGACTCTCCACAACATCCTGCCTGGAGACATGAATCATCAGAATTACAACTCTAGTAGACCCGACCGATAATGCAGTTCGAGATTTCTGAGAATCAACGAGTACCTGTGTAGAAGGCCCACTCTATCCTGCAGACGTTTAAGCCGTGAACTACTGAGACCAGACCTAGACGAGGACGACGCTCTTAGGATTCCCAAGATGTAACCATATGGAGGAGACTTCTACATCCCAAATTAAAGGTGACTCGATAGCACGTCTATCGAGGAATAATAATAATAGTAATTGTAACACAATACTCTCTTAAAGAGACTTTCAGAGACGATTGACTTTATAAGAATATAAAAATTTAAATCTAAGAATTTAATTGTAACTATTCAGACTTCTTGCAATTGTAACAGTTTAGATTTTAACGTATCGTAGTATAATTAATACCATTCTTCAAATGGAATAATAATGAAACTTAAAAGTAAAAGTAAAAGTAAAAGTAAAAGTAACAGTCTTGCAAGCTAATATCTTGAATTGAATATAATTAAATTTTAAAGTTTAAAGACTAAATACCAAATGGTTACCCGGATCCGGGGAAAAGCTAAATATAATTTGTTGTGATCCCACAGTCTATATAAAGCAATTTAAACAAGTTAATAATTTAATTAATAATGTAATGGGATCTGTTTTTGAGTAAATGTCATTTGTTTTATTTTAAATGTTTAATAAAGGGAAATCTTCTTGTTGCACACATATACTGAGTACATAAATCAACAGTTTTCCCTTCCATGATTCCTTTTATATTTACTGTGTGTTGTTCTGTTTAAATTTCAGCTCGTCCCGAATAAGGCAGCCTGAAGTAATTGGCCGAACCAATTACTTTGGGTTCCCTCTGTTATAACTCAAGAGAAGAGGTTATAGTCTTTTGTTGAATATCAAGCTGAAGAGTTGTGTAAAAAACGTTCCTTTAAAACCGAGTCGAAAATGGTACTAACCGTCAGCCATTATAATATAAGTGAATCGAGAGTTAGACGAATTAGACACTTTTTTAACTAAATCTACCGAAGCGTTCACGACAATAGTGAAAACAAACACCTAACTTCATAATACGAGTGATATAAAACAGTAAAACAATATATTTAATCTAATTCACTCTACAAATCCTAACCATATCTTGAGAAACTTAACCCACAGGAGTGAACACATACAAAATAAACTAATTAACACAAGTTTACACGGAACACTTCTTCAGAACACACCAAATAACTTAACAGACATATTACACCAGTGCGGGAATATTTCAAACATTCATGAAGGTATATTTGCTGTGATTTTTTGACACGATGATATCGCAGTGAACTCGCCATATCTAGTAGCGGCCATCTTGAAATTCAAGCCTGCCTTCCTCATCATCCAGCAGTGACGTCATAGTCTGCATATGGTTTGACGACAACTTTCATAAATATTACATATCAGAATTATTTAAATACTATTGAATAATAATTATTGTATTTATTTTAATTGTTAATGTTATACTTTCTCGTCACCCTTCTCTGACTATTAATTTTAATCGCTCAAAGAACCTGTCTTTTATATAATACATATCATAAATTTTGTTCTGTATGCACAATCGATAATTCCCTGAGACGGAGTCGATAATTGTTCTCCATCGATAAAAAATCGATTATTATTTAAATTGTTCAATAAATCTTTATATTTCCATTATTTTTATCTGTTATTATTTCACAGGCTAATTTAAGATTATTTATCAAGGCTGAGGGACTTCAAGAAGAAGAAAATATTTTATTTGAGTGAGATTTTGGACCAGCAAGAAAAATCACCGATCGATTGCTGACTGGAGTTAATCTATTTAACTCCAGACTTGGTTCAAATCTTCCAGAAGTGCTCGATAGTCAATAAATACCTGCCTGATTATCAAAAATTTTACAAGAACCTTTTAAAACAGAATTATTTCTTATTTAAACACATTTATTAACATGACCGAAATTATTTTTATTATTGAAAATATTATTTTTTATAATATTTTCCATCTACTGTTTATTTTTGTAACGACCGGCATACAGCGGTCTTGTTACAATGTGTATGACGGCACTGTCGAATAATCGTTACTCCAATCCATTAATAATTACAGTTACCTAAATACAGTGCTCGTCCGTGTGTTTGCACTTCTGAGTTTTACGAGCTCACACAAACACTTTCATCAGCCCACTCCCTCTTCACACATCGACTACTCTTGGAACACAACCTATATCACCTAAGTCTCCAACTTAGCAACCTTAATATCCATTTTCTTACTAATATCTTTGAAAATATAACTTCTTGAGGTCGAGTCTACATAATACAGTCGAATATAATGTAAACATTAATAAAACGTAAACTGAGGTAGAGATGTGTGATGAATAGAAACAGCAGTGAATACAGAAATATTGCACAATGTAAATAAAGGATGTACTTATTTAGAAAGGAAAATTTTAATCGTGGGAGAAACTCGCTGAAGCGAAAACAGCGTTTAACAAAATGACGCGCCTTTCACTACTAATTATTTCAGCAGACGACCAGCGAAAGGATGGTGAAAACATTTATTTGGATGCAGCCGACACGGATGTGAACGTTGGATAATAATGAATACGGAAAAGCCGGTTAATTTTATATGAACTGCGGTGTTACTGATGGAGGAGGAAAATAACTAAGTAAGACGTTCGACAGAGATCTGTAGAGAATAAGGTTATTTGCAATGGTGCAAAAAAGAAAATCAGTACGATACACGTGTGCAAATTATTAGACACAATCTGATCGTTCTTAAATTTGTTGTTTTTGCCACTAATTGAGACAGGAGGACTCTTGCAATGTAGTAATATTTATTACGGATATCATCGATATAGTCGAGTCTATGAAGCATTTTACCTCGGAATTCATTGCAATAGAACGAACTGACATAAAACCTTCTGTAATGACTTCGTTATGATGCTTAGATAAAAGTTTAAAAAATTGTTTTAGGTGCTCTCCTTCAGTGGGTGTAACGTAAAAATATAAACAACCCCTAAAATCGATAGAATAGATAGAATATAAAATTTTAAGAACTGGTTACCCCCTTTCAATGAAGCCAATGGGTTTCGAGTTACTGGCAGTTAAAAATTGTGATTTTCGCCCCCCCCCCCACAAACATTACTTCATGACAGTCTATCATAAATATCTCCCAAAATATTGAATCTACTAAAACGTGATAGGGAATCAAAATATAGTCTATTACACTCGAAACAAGTAAAGTTTTTTATACCTGTACATCAATACTTTGGTTGGTATGATTGTTTGAAAATGATGCTTCGATTTATTTTCCGCCAGAAACAATTTTGATTGCTTACAACTCAGAAACTATGGCTTTCAAAAAAGTGCCTATAACCTAAATTGAAGGGCATGAAATTAACCTTTAAAATTAATTTTCTTGATGATAATATCAGTACAAATAACAACGTTAAGATCAAAAAATTGTTTGTGTCTTTAATTATTTCAGAAATGTTTGGAAATATTTTTTGGTATAATTTTCTACTATGCAAAACTTTTAGAAATCTTAGTTGCATATTATTACTATACATTACTCTCAGTATACTCAATTATATTTTAGTTTATAGCTACACAATGTCGCTTTCTAGGTTGAACAATTTACATAAGTAGGCCTGCATCCGATATACGTTCAGAATTACTTACTAGATATACAGTGCTTGTATGGACTTTTGTTTCTATCTATAAATAGGCCTACAAGTTCATATATACCACTCTCTTATTTGTACTTGTACACATTAGAAATCATTTAACGGATCTAAGCATTTACTCTTCTTGTGGGTTATCTGAGCTGCAGCATATGACTGAACGTATTGTGCTTTGATCCTAACCCAGTGACCAAACGAGTGTTCACCTAATGACCTTTGGCATCGCCCACTTGAAAGCGTGTCAAAGGGACGGCGACAGTTCAGCGAAAGCGTTCCCAGAATCGAGTTCATCGGCTCACTTGCTCCAGATACTCTGTACCCTCTATATCGTGCCTTACCATTACTGGAGGAGAATGTGTCCTTTCCGTAACGAAACGCTTACGCACGGATAAGACTGGATAAATTTATTTTAATAGTTTTTTATTTATAAGCTTGTTGGAGACTCGAAGTTCTTATTGCCTTAGCCGTTCGCCGTTTGTGAGTGGTAAGCGCGATTTTATTGCTAGAATAGAAAACTCATTTTGAAGCAAGCTGTGAAATGTAACAAACATTTAATACTCTACAATAATTTATCGGTTTTTTAGGACGTAGTGACAAATATATTCTTTATAGTGCTATGAATATTGTTTCAAGATTTTCGCTTAAAAATTTGTTTATCCATGGACTTCCAACAAGAAATAAAATTACATTTTAGGGGATTAGTGACTTCGAATAAGCGGAAAACGGAGTGGTAGCAATGATGACTGGATTGAAGGCTGTCACAAGATGTAAAGAGGCCATGAGGACAGCACTTTGCAAACTGGAAGAATTATTTGTGGGCGCACATAATGTAAATAATAATTTTTTGGGTTTCTTACCTGAAAACTAAAAAAAATAAGCGAATTATCTAGAATACACAATCTATTTTCTTCACGTGTTCTGGTTATCGTCGAATGCTGGTCTCTCCGAGTTTTCTACCGTGGCCCATTGTGGACATCTGTTTTTCACAGTTTACATTTTTCAAGAGTAAATTTATCGGATCAAAGAAAAGAAATAGAATTTTTCTATGAATCTTAGTAGGTTACAAGATTTCAGAATGTATACATAAACTAAGAAAAATAAAAACACAGTAGGCTTATATAAGGCAATTTTAGAAATATGTAAAAACTCAAATTTATGACTAGACTTTTTATGAAGATTAGGAAAGATTTTTCTTCTAACAGCGACAAACTGCGTTCTACATTTACTTCAGCTAGAATAGTCAATATAACGGTCAGGAAAACCCATTTCTTTTTAAATTCGATTAGTCGATTACTGGTGTAGGTACTATGCAGGGTATAGGAAAATATTTTTCCTACGTGGAAGACATTTTATGTTCTTTCAGAAGGTTAAAACATAAGTTACTAAAACTTTATCTAAAACTCAAATTTTTAGTTCTAAGTATTTGATTGAAACTGGGCATGCAGGCTTCACTCTAGTGAAATAGTGAATAGGCCTATCATTTCTCTCAAAACACCTAGTTGGGAACGTATGTGATCGGTGTAAACGAGGTTGGTGTATAATATAAATTACATCTGAAGAATCTCAGGAACACCAAATTACTGAGAGAAATCGATTAATCCACGATTAACCCACAAATGAACGCCTTATTAATCGTGAATTAGTAAGGTGACAGAATACAGTGAAAACATACGTTAACAATACCTGCTGAGTCAGCTACAAGATCTAGTACTGCAAACTATAGGCCTAATAATGCAGAAAGCAAATAAGTATATCTCTTTGTGTTATGCCTATTACCTCTGTGTGTTATGATGATAGTAATGATGCACTGTATAGTTTACCACAGGCGGTTATTTTTTAAATACATGTACAATATTGTCAACTGTAAATTGAAAATACGAAACAGAACAATCGTAAAAGTAATTGCTAACCATTGGTGAATTGACAATTTGTAACTCTCTGCCCTGTGTAATTTAATATAGCAGGAACTGTTTCAGGGGTTGCGACTTTCTAAATGATTTTCAATGAAGTCTACCCAAAGCGCTATGAAATTAATTTTGCAAAACGAGTTAGCGGGCGTTCATTGTCTACAGACACTGGAGGAGACTACTTAATCGTGTTAAGAGCTTTCTAGCCGCGAAAACGTTCAAACTTCGCCGAGCAGACGGGAACAAGCGGACGCGTCGAAACTTTGACAATGGCCGCAATTTCTTCACTCAATTAACTTTGTCCGTTGGGCAAACAATTCATATTAGCTTATATACCGAACTTATGACGTAAACAATCCTTCTAATTATCGAATTAGTAAAATGATGAAGTTAGCGAAACTCGAATTAATCAAACGGTATTAAGAAGGCCACGCGTGCAGCGGGGTATAAATTGTATTAGCACTCGTTCCAGACTTAATACAGGCTACGTATTAAAACTGTTTAGCATAGCCTATACAGCGACTTGATGTTTAGGGTGAGGTTACTTTATATGATGATAGTTTAAATTCACACTGTTTCCACATAAACTAACCATTCGAATTATGGCATATTTACAGTCCTTATGCTGTTGTGAATATTTCATTGTCTAGTTGTAAGTTTTGGGGTTATGGTATGGTCACTGTTCAGAGTGCTTTGTATTTTATTTTATTCTAAATAAGGAAATGAATTAAACATAGGCCTATGTCACACACACATGTAGTATTCTACTTTGGTTATAGTTTTCAGTCGCATAAATAAAAGCTTTAATTTTATTTTGTTGTGTAGTGTAATACCTTAAATTATAAGAATTAAAAATTAACCATTTTACTGCGCAGTGCCAATGGTTAACGCGTCACCTTTACAAAAGAACAACGATAAACCTAACCGCAATGAGTAAACTAACAAATACTTTAGAAAATATTGTTTTCGTGACATTAAAACTCCAGCGTTCAAAGTGAAAAGTGAGGAAAAGGCCTTTTACGAGGTTCACAACACTTTGATGTTCCGTGAACCACTCTGAAAAACGGCTTACCACTATCTTCTGCAGGTAGACCTTATAATGATTGACTTAATGATTGACGTAATGTTGATTAATCCACAAAGAGCCTGAACGTGATTGATAGTGGACCTGATTGCAACACATCTTAAAAATTACTAAAATCTCCAGAGCATCAACCTACAAATAGTTGTAACGAAGATGGTTATTGGTCCTGCAGGATTTGTAATTCGCTAAGAAAAATGCGAAAAAAAAAACGGATCCAATGTTCATTTTGTTGCTACACAGCATGAAATGTGCCAGTCGCACAGACTTGATCAAGAGACCAAGCTGTTATGGAGGAGACAATCATAAAGTTTTCTGTTGTCTCCATGTGTTCACTGTTCTTTACTTTTGATATCTGCCTTGCATACAATTAATAACAATTAAATAAATTAATTTATAAGTTCAGTTAGATTTCATTGCTTAAAACGTTTATTCTAAACTATAAACTATTTTATAATATTATTAATAATAAAACTTTTTACAAGAATATATTTTACCTTGTAAATTACAGTGTTTGAATGGTGATGATAGCTGAATGGTATTGGAACACTGTAATTTACAAAATACAATATATTCTTGTAAAATGTTTTATCATTAATAATTTCGTAAAATACATAACAAGAAAAATTGAGTATTTATGACTATAATTAATAAACTATAAAAGTAATATAATGATCATAGTTGTATTATCACCATATTAAAAAGCACTAGTACCATATTAAGTATCCTTATCATCATATTAAAGATCCATGCAGGCTTTTAGAAATTAATTTAAAAAATTCTTTTTAACTTTGGTACAGAAACCTTTGGTACATAGTTATGACGTAGACTTACATAGTTAACACAAAATATAAATAATATTCCTGATTTAATTTTTATTGTTTCTGAAGAATGTCATAGGATGAAATCTTCAATAATTCATGAACTATCACCATATTAGGTAGACTAACCTTCCACTACGCATGTTGCCTTCTCATTCAAGTAATGAGAACTCTCGTATGTGCTAGCACGAAAACAACGACTTTATCCACTGTATGTTGAGAAACTAAATTGTAATTTACTCGTAATATAAAACTCAAATATAGTAATGATAACAGCTCACTTTTATAAAACACGGAAAATACCTGAATGGAATTTTATAAAACTGTGGCTGTCCCCACATTCCTGTATGCTAGTGAGACATGGACTCTTGGTAAAAGCAACGTGCAGAGGATTCAGGCAGCCGAAATGAAATTTCTAAGAGGGAAGCAATGTTGTTCTCTCTTGGATTGGAGACGGAACGAGGATATTAGACACGATTTAAACATTGTACCATTGCACCAGAAGATTGAAGACCACAGAAGGGAATGGTGTGAACACTTGAACCGCATGCCTGATATCCGTCTACCTGTGGCTGCCTTGGGTTATCACCCTATTGGGAATAGAGATGTCAGTAGACCGAGGAGGAGTTGGATTCCGGAACAGGTCTAAGGCCTAGTCCTTGGAGTGGTGGTGATGATGATGATGATGATCAAGGACAGCTCACTTTTGTACTACCGAAGTGATTTGAAGCTTGGCTCAATAGACTGTTTAATGTAAAAGCAACAGAATACTGTAAAAGCAGTGTTACCCCAGATGTTGTCTCGGGTATGCCTAATTATTTTTACAGGGTGAGTCGTCCTGGGGACTGAAAAACGTACCCTAATTTTATGCTCTGCCCAAGAATCTTACCCGTTATCTCTAGACGCCATACCCATAGATCTACTAAGTCCATTCACAAATAGGGCTTCTCAAACCCCACACTGGCAATCTCTAGTTATTACTTATCCTCACTGTGGATGCCAGTTGGGCACGACTCGTTGAAATAGTTCGTTATCATTGTGTGGTTGCCACTATAGGGACTCCACCAAACACAAAAAAAAAGCCAAATAAAATTAGTAGGGAATGTGATTCTGAGAAAATCGATGTAAACAATGCTAGTTAAATATATTCCCTATAATTCTGACAAATTTGAATTTAATGAATACAGTATAGTAAATGAATTTAATAAATAACGTTTTCTATAGGATCATAACATATTCTGACACGTTTTGTTTTCAACACAAATCAAATTTCTGAAAATTGCATTTTGTTTTAACTAGCATTATTTACATACATTTTAAATAAAATCACCCCCACTCACCAGTAAACTCACTCAGTAAAATCACTCAGTAGACCAGTGGGTATGCCACCTACCTATTATGGTCTAGATACGTTGATGATGTATTAGTAATTTGGGAAGGAAGCATAGAAGAAGTGCATGAGTTTATAAATGAGGTAAATAATAAGGATAAAAACTTACAATTTAAAGAAGAGATAGGAGGTAAGAAAATAAATTACTTAGATTTAAACATAGAAATTAAAGATAATGAGAAACTACAGTTTGGGATATTTAGGAAAGAGTCGTATTCTGATATAATTATACCAAGAGACTCTTACCACCCTTATAGATATAAAATGGCGGCAATCAATTCATTTTGTTACAGAGCTCGGAAGTGTTTAAAAGAGACCGAATCAAAAGATAGGGAGTTAAAAACGATAAAGGGAATTGTAAGGAATAACAATTATTACACCAACATAGTGGATAAAGTTATGAAAAGGGTTAACATGCAAAAAGCTAAAATAGAACCAGAACAAAATAATTATGCAGGGTCATTGACATACATAGGTTCACATACTAGAAAAATTATAAAATGTTTTAATAAATACGGAGTAGATATAGCTATTAAAAAATGTGAAACGGTATTTGATAAGATAAGGAATAAGAATATAAAAAAAATTCCAGTATTACAGAAAAGCGGAATTTATAAATTAAAATGTAAAGACTGCAACAAAGTGTACCTAGGTGAGACAGGACGAAAATTCGTATGCAGGTTGTCTGACCACAAACGTGGAGAAGGTAATAAAACAACCAATTCGTTATATGCAAGACATTTCATAGAAGACAACCATAAGTTTGTTAATCCTTTGGAAGAATACGAAATTGTAAAAGTAGTAAATAACACAGTTGAAAGGAAGCTTAGAGAGGAGTTAAAAATATTGAAAGAAAGAGAAAAAGGGTTAGACAATTTAATTAATATTAAAATTAAATTTGATAATGAAGAAATATTTTATAACATAATTAAGATGTAAATGATAGAGGACAGATAGATAAGATTAAGAATTATATTGCATAGTACTAATTGGATGTTTTAAAATAAGGGTGTGTGACTGACCCACGTGTGTGGACAGGAAGAGGGTAAGTTTAAAAGGATGCACGCGCGCGCGCGCGCGCGCTCACACACACACACTGAAACACAAGGAATTTGCTAGAAAAATATGTAACTGTACAGATGGTGGGACAGGGTTTAGGGGGGTGGGGAAGGGACATTTATATTATAGCTTGTTGTGTGTGAGCAGGGTGGGGTGAGAGGGGTGAAGGGTTTGTTTTCACATAATTTCTGTCTGTTCCGATCTGACGATGAGCTGTGAAGCTTGAAAGCGCTAACCGGGATAATTTTTATATAGTGGTGTGCAACAGTGATCATTCTGCTACTAATCTAGGGTTCGATTCCCGGGCCCTAGGGGTTTTCAGCCCCCAGGTCGACTCAGCCTGTTGAAAATGAGTACCTGGGATAACATTCTGGGGATAATAATGGGCGGCTGAAGCGTAGTGCTGGCCACACTGCCTTCCTTGTATGCCGTACGGCTCACATTAGGCAGCCTACCCTGATTACTCCTAAGCTACTTCGGTGGTACACATGGAAGCAATTATTATTATATTTTATTTTGAATTCTTCTTTGTTTATTAGCAATTTAACAAAGTCATAGTACACTAAAACTAAACAATTAAGTCTTCTGGGTCCAATATTTTGCACTTTCAAGTTTTTAAAACTACTAGATGTAGGTATTTCACCCTTGTTTTTGTATATTTCACGTCATGCAACGTATGAAACCACCAAATTTTCCATATAATTTGTGTCCAAGAATTTTTGTATAGCATTATTTTGTCTTCGGAACAGGAATACGGGCAAAATTTTCAACAGCCCATGACTCGATAGTGAAGCATTTCCGGTTCTACGTGTGCATCTCGTTCTTATCTTATTTTTAGCTCTAGAATCGCCTTGTGAAACAGTGACACTGTTCACTAGTGAATAATGAACGGCCTACTCCAGTGCCATATAGAGTAGGAAACGGATAATTTTGAACTAACTTGTGATGACGTTCTCTTGGTTATGCCTGGTTTGCACGTACGCTTATCACGATAATTAACGTTTCTATACACAGTTACTGTAGTGAATTGATACATTATTTAACTTTCAATACATTTTCAACATAATAATAACAGACTAACAACTTTCGTATGCTACAAAGCAGACTAACACGCCTGACCTTTTGGTAAATAAAGTTTCCTTCTCTATTGCGATAGTACGTAAGTAGGCCGACAGTTTTAATGTTGCTTTTTGGATACAAATTTATATTTTTAATGTTCATGTTCATAACAAATAATTTCTTTCAATATCGTTGCTCGAATTATAGGCCTAGATGTCGAATAAGTTTATGGTCTATAGGCTAAGCTTTGTTAAG
Source organism: Magicicada septendecula (assembly GCA_034769895.1). Classification (NCBI taxonomy): domain Eukaryota; kingdom Metazoa; phylum Arthropoda; class Insecta; order Hemiptera; family Cicadidae; genus Magicicada; species Magicicada septendecula. The sequence continues at coordinate 407,456,545 of CM068372.1, read as the reverse complement.
CTAGACGAATTCGTCGAAGCTATATCGAAACATGGTAGCCTGTTTATAGAAACCACCACAACTGTAAGGAGGAACTAACAATATATTTACCCACCACTCTACTTGACATTAGCATAGATGTGTGTGTGTGTGTTCATAATCACTCACATTATACTTACCATTTAAGCATTAATAATAAATTACATTTTATAAACAAGAATATAGGCCTATGTATTTTGTTATTATGTAATTTACAATCTTTTGACAGTTTTTATACTACTGTCGTCTTCAAATAAATGACAGAATTGTAAACACTGTCAAAACATTGTAAATAAAATAATTAAAAACATGTGTGTGTGTGTGTGTGTGTGTGTGTGTGTGTGTGTGTGTGTGGTGTGTGGAGAGAGACTACATTCTTGTTGATAAAAAACAAAGAACTATTTATTATTTATGTAATATTCATAATTACACACATTATTCTTGCTATTCAAACGCTAATAATATTAAATATTTTTTAAACCAGAATATATTTTGATTTTTTAATTTGCAGTGTTTCAAAAGTTTACTTCACTGTCATCTTCGGAACAAACATTTTTGATGTGATGACACTAATGTAAACTGTTGAAACCTAAGAAATAAATAATAAAACATATTATAATTTAACAAATGTAAAATATATTTTACTATTAACATACACACACACACACACACACACACACACACACACACCTATATATTTATTTATAAACAGAATTATACTTCTATTGATGACATTAATTTAAAACAGTCGAAACATTGTTAAAAAAAATATTCTTGTTTTCAAAATATAAATTATACATTTGTGTGTGTGTGTGATAATAGAATATAGGCCTACTGTTTTATAAATAAATAATTTACGCACAAATATACATATTACTTTATAACTCGGTTGTTTTACCTTTCCAAACAAGATTAACAATTTAAACATTAGAGTCTACTACAACTAAAATATCATTCACCATGGAAATAACTAAGGATGATTAATAATTAATTACTCAGAATTGCATATACGTAAACATTCGTATAAAACTGATAAAACCTCGTAGTTAGCCTACAGGCTTTTACTAAAAATTTGCATTTTCTTGCGTTATTCGAATCGAACGTCCTAAAACCACTGAGTGCATTGCTGCAATTATCACTGAACTGCTATCTTTACTTCATGTGTACGTGCGTGCGTGCGTGCGTGTGTGTGTGTGTGAGAGAGAGAGAGAGAGAGAGAGAGAGAGAGTGTGTGTCATTACAAACATTATGTAGGCTAATACTAGTCTGGCGTTACAAATATAGGCGTATGTAAATTAACACAGCTGTTAAATTATTGAACGAGTGAGGCAAGGTCTAAATGTTTAACTCGACAGTTTGGCGTTAGTCTGACTGGGGTATGTCTCGCGTGACCTTTGAATGTGTCAACTGATTTTTCGTACAATTTGGCAGGCGAGGCGTGTCTACACCTTTACCTCACAGACCCCTGTTGTTTTTGGGATTTAGGCCTACTACCCGCCCCCCAGATGGTGTGCCAGAAGGTAGGGGTAAAATATGTGAGGTCAAAAATGAAAAAAAAAATGGCAAAAATTCATGCAGAGTTTTAACGCAAAATTAAACGCAATTTTAACGAAAATCTGAATATGTGCATAGTGTTTACTGTTCGGAATGGACACCACGTCCCAAAAATCTGAATATGTGCATAGTGTTTACTTTTCGAAATGGACACCACGTCCCAAAAATCTGAATATGGGCATAGTGTTTACTTTTCGAAATGGACACCACGTCCCAAAAATCTGAATATGTGCATAGTGTTTACTTTTCGAAATGGACACCACGTCCCAAAAATCTGAATATGTGCATAGTGTTTACTTTTCGAAATGGACACCACGTCCCAAAAAAAAACTGATCAAAAGTTTGTAAAAATCGTACAAATTTACGCAGGGTATGAAGTAAACATAATTTCAGCCCCAATTCGAACGTATTATTTACTATTTTTTTAATTTATAGGCACTATGAGTTAAAAGCGGAGGTCAAAATTAAGCAAACATTGTTAAGTGTAGGCCTATGTGGACCATCAAGTTACGAGGAATTTTATTCAAAGTAGGCCTACGAACTCGCTACTTTTAATACATTGAAAAAATTAATACCTGTCAACATCTTTATAAATTTTGCACCACCTTCAAAAATTGTGCAAACTATGTTTACAAAAAGACTTTACGTATGATATCAGTTACGTATATTGGTGAAAAACTTCAGATACAGATATCCAGATATGTATGGTCACCTCATCGCGGCGTTTTTCGGCTAACGTTATCAATCGTATAGTTTTACAGTGGCGTATCTAGAATTTGGCCTGGGGGGGGGGGTCCGGGGTCCGGTCGAGTCGGCTTCATACGAAAGAAATGACAAGTTATTACTACTCAACATTACTGTCTTTAAAGTGGCTGAAAAACGTGTGATGACATCCTGAAATCAGTCTCATTAATGTAAACTGTAATAACACAATAAAAATACGCGTTACTGAAACATTGTCTAGAAGATATCAATTGAGTAAATTGATTTTTCTATATTTCATATTTTAAACGTGTAGGTAAGTAATGCTATGTAGTAACCTGTATGTACATTTAAGAAAAAGTTACTACTATATATTAGCATAAACAGCTAAAAAATAAACTAAACATTATGAAATTTAAAACATTTGTCAACTTCCGGTTCCGTTGGCCCCCCCCCCGTAAATACACCCCTGTAGGCCTATACGAAAACTCTAGTCACTGCTTTAAAAATTTTCAATTTATTAATTTGATTGTAAAAATAATATACGTATTTTGAATAAAAGAATGTGTTCTGCAGCTAAGATGGCTTATAAGACACCAACAATTGAATCTACACGAATAAAAATATAATATTTGATAATAAATAATTACGAAAGAACGTTCAAAATGTTAACACATAGAGAAAACTATAGCACCAGTAGCAACAGGAAAAGAAGGTGTGAAATGTGCTTAGGCCTACAAAAGATGAAAAGTGCATACTATCTAACAGAATACGTAATAAGAAGCCATCTATAAAGAAACATGCAAAATGAAGACATTGTGAAACAGTAGGCCTACTATGCTCTAAAGCCTTATATGCACGTGAATGCTTGGGAGTCTTTCCGCAGAAGAAAATTAAAAGTCAAATGAAGAATGTTAAGGCAAATTTACAGCCCAAAACAAATGAAAGATTTAATTTTAGATTAAGATCCAATTAATAAATTTACAAAGTTTTCTTAAAACTCTCCATTTAACGCGGAAGAGAAAATTAAAATATTATGGAATCTTATTAAGAATGGAAAATAAAAGATTAACGAAACAGGTATTTGAATATGTAAGAAATATGAAAACAAAAATGTGGATGGCATAATTAAAGAAGTACAAAAAGATTTAGAACAAATTCCAAATATAGTTGAAGAAACAAAAGGAATAAGTACAGAAAAATAATAGATAAAGTCAAGCTGGACAAACTTATCAACAGACAAGGGAAGCGAGGTTAAATAGCAAAAGAAGAAAGATCGGAAGTGAAAAAATGAAAGCCTACTGGGAAAAGAATGAAACACCAAAATGTGCAACGCGATCCGCAGTCGCCTTAATCGAAAGAAAAATAATAAATATGGTCTACAATATTATACAGGCATATAAGAGTATTAATAATATTTAAACGTTAATTTATTTTAATAATTAGGCTATTGATGTAGGTTAATAAAAACTAAATTACTGTTAATACATTCAGTCTCTGAATGTGCAGAACAAACTAATCTTTTGAAACGTACGCCAGGCTCTGGCATGCTGATCCTGCCATACAACTGAAGCACTGGCATAAGAAAGCAATTATAACTCGCGTAAACAGTAGGCCTATAGGAATTTAGGAATTACACCTTTATAGCGTGTGTGTTCAATGGTATGCTTTCATGTAAGCATAAATATACAATATTATAAATACTGTAATGCATAAAGCGTAAAGCATTATAGAGAAGACACATTATCAATATACTTGTCATGAAACGATTTCCATATGGTCCTACAAAATCCACGTTAAATGATTTGAGCCGTCAATGAAAATCAATCTGGCAAAGTAAAGTTCATCAGCATTTCTTAACGCTGTTCTTCGTACTAATGTTTGTAAAACAGTAATAAAATTGATAAGACAAAAATTGTCAATACTCTTTATGAAGTATCAATCAACCTATCAGATCGGATAATAAAAATTCTGCCTGTCCCACTCTACAGACACTCTAGAGGTACAGACTTTAATTATGTTATATTTACGCTCTCAAATTAAAACGCTATACTTACTATAAATTTAGCGTAATACATTTTTTTTAAAGGTTAAAAAACTACGGTTCGCGGTTAGAAAGTGTAACCGGCATTTTCCTGTAGAGGCCGGATTGATGGTAATAATTACGCATTATTTTAAACACCTGCATATGAAAATATCTCAGCTTATTACGAATTTAATTAACTTATGTTTCCAATTGGAGGTTATAATATAATTTTAAATAGATCAGTCATTGCACGGGGAGTAGGTAATTATTTAATTACAAATTTACAAATGAAATTACTATTTTAACCACGAGCATATGAAAATATCTGAGCTTATTATGAATTCAATTAATGTATGTTTTCAATGGGAGGTTATAATATACATAAATGGAATTATTTTAATTTATAGAAGACAGGTGGGATCATCTGCAAAGGATGACAGAAGATCGATTGCCGAAAGCGGCACTGAACAATATAGCCATTGGTAGAAGGGACGTGGGTCGTCCGAGGATGAGATGGGTACCGGAACAGGATTGTATAACCTAATCCTTGAAGGGGACGTTGGTTACAATATAATTTTAAATAGCTCAATCATTGCTCGGGGAATAATTATTTAACCGGTGACCGACCTACATTAGTGTGATAATTTTGTTTGAGAAATTATATTATTAACGTGAATAGCGACGTTAATGTCACAACTGAGTAACTCACCTCTGCAAATCTGTCGGAGATAAATCGTTGTACGAGCGACGTCTTCCCACATCTGCTGTCTCCGACGAGAACGATCTTGCAGTCTATATCCTCGAGACCGGAACTGTCTTCTCCTCCGGCGGCGTGGTTACTCTCCATATCACCAGCAGTGCCATGAAAACACTTTCACTACCGCACACTGACCTATTTATAACACACTTAAACCAGCACACCGAGTTGGGCACAACAGAACACTCGTAAGTACACTGTGACAACGGGGCGCGGCGAAACACAAAACAACTTACTACTAGGCCTGCAGGTCGCGGCCAGACTGAACGTTCAAAGCGCACCACCAGTCACGTGGCGACTGTGCGCTGCCAGCGGCAGCCTAACGAATTACAAACTATCATTCATTTTCTAATAGCTCTTTGGAAACCATTCATCAATGTCTCACCAGCATTCAATTACCGCGTACTTGGCATCGATTCCCTACCATACAGTACTACTTAACTCTGGCTTAATATAGTCGCTTCCAGTCATTTCAACTGGTTCCTTATATAATATAACGCTTAGCGTTCAACAATAAAATAGTATAGGCTATATCTCATTGTTCCTATAACTCGCTCTTTTTTATCAGCTTACAATAGTACATTGAAACCAGATATGCGAATACAATATTTATTTATATTACATTATATCTTTGCTTAGACAAGTAAGACTTGAATAAACAGAGTTTGTGACATTCTTGTGTGTGTGTGTTGTGGCCTGGCGCACGTTGAAGGGGAGAGAGAGAGAGAGAGAGAGAGAGAGAGAGAGAGAGAGAGAGCGAGAGAGAGAATTATTAAATGATTTTTTTAAACGTCTAAAACAGAAATTATTAAAATTTCGAAGTTGTTTAACTTTATACGAAAATTGACTTGAACCGTTGCAATAAATTAGAATTGAATGAGTAAAAAATATTTAATTTGATTAGTATTATCTTTAACATTTACACCTGAGCTCGTACATGATCTATAGTAGTTCGCACAGTCCGTCGATGCGTTTACGGCAGAAGGAATAAATTTGAAATATTTACTGTTCCTCAAAGGCACGATTCATAAAATAAATGTAAGCGTATTTAAGTAAGAGAGTCGTTAAGTAACTCGTAGACTTGCCCGTAGTCGGAACTTTTAATAATAACAAAATGTGTTGTGGGATCATCAGTGACAAGCGAAACTCCTGATGTTCATAACAATACCAGTAAAACGTGGCTATCGACCTGAAAAAAGTTTTGTTATTATTAGTTCTTTAAACTGCAACTGTATTTTTAAATTATATGACATTGTGTGTGTAGCCTACCTGACGTCACCGTTTGAACTAAATTCCAACCAAGCCTGATGTCCCGTTCATGAACCATCGTTAATTTCCTCCCTAACGGATCATTTGTTAACTAGCCGTTATCATAAGGCTACTTCGCCAACTTTGTACTAATTCGGATAATTAACGCATGGTAAACACAAATCCACGTAGCTATGGTATCATGAGAATTCTCGACGTTACTTCTGTTTGGTGCGAGAAATCGCGTATTCCCACGTATGTAATAACTTTACAATTAATTATACAGAGTGTTCACAAAACGGTCGTCCAATACTTCGGTAACGTGTTCCTTACATAATGACAAGAAAAGAAGTTCCTGTAAACATAGGTCCAAAAACTTATAGTTTTCCATCCGTCCGCCATTTTGTATTTTTTAAGGAAAATTTTATTTCTCAAGAATGGAGTGAGATATTCTAATGAAATCTGGTAAGTGATACCCAAGTAACATAATCTACAAAATGAAATTTTTTGAAAATTTTACATTCACCAATTTTAAAATGGCGGTTGTTTAAATTTTTAAATCATTCATATCTCACAAATTATTTTAAAATAATTTGTGAGATATGGAATATTAGTTTTATGGAATAATGTTTCTCTAGATAAAATCGTAAGCATTATGTCATGAACAAAATGATACCTTATTTGTTACAATGCGATCTCAAACAACCGAGTTATGATGGTATGATGGAAAATGTTAGTGTGAGTCACTCAATGCTCAATACCATGAAATCAGTGATGTTATCTCGTCCAGGTATTACTCAGAAACACTAGGCCAACTGAATATAAGTCAACAATACTTCAATCAGCTGTTTTATAAATTAATAAGCAAATTTGTAAAATTGAAACTGCAGTTGATCTTAGTGTTTTGAACAGAGTAGTGAATTGTGCGTTATTTTGATAATTTTTTCGCAATAGTGTTGTATTGTTTTTATTATTTTTTGTTTTATTGTTTATTGTGTGTTTTCGTAATTGTAATTAGATGTGGGAAATTTGTATAGTAATCATGAAATGGCTGACATGCATTTCATCTACGGGCAAGCCAATGGATCTGCTACAAAAGCAGCCCGCCTTTATCGTGAAGCTTATCCAGATCGTAGTCAGCCTTCCAGTAAAATGTTTGTGAAAAGCCATCAGCGATTGTGTGAGATTGGTACATTCCAACCATCGACTCAGGATTATGGTAGACCGAGATCTGTTTCAACTGCTGAATTATAGGAACGAGTTTTGGTCAGAATTGAAGAGAAACCAGAACTGTAATGCCGAAGAATCGCTCATTAGGAAGGTATTCAAATCCACACCACCATATGGAAAATTCTTCGCAATCAATTGCTGTATCCGTATCACCTTCAGCGTGTTCAAGCTCTCGTACCAGCCGATTTCCATAGCAGGACTGGGCTCTGTCAATGGTTAATGAACGAGCGAGTTTGTAACCCTATGTTTGTATCTAAAATTTTATTTACGGATGAGGCATCCTTTAGTCGGGATGGAATAAATAATTTCCACAACAACCATATCTGGGCAGAGGAAAATCCACATGCAACCTTAGTGTTAAATCATCAGGATCGGTTTTCGGTTAATGTCTAGGCGGGTATCTTCGGAGATAAGCTGATTGGTCCTTACTTTTTGCCTAACAGATTGAATGGAGAAGCATACCATGAATTTCTTACCAACACACTTAATGAAATAGTGGATGATATTCCTCTACATCGTGTACAACAAATGTGGTTCATGCATGACGGTGCACCCGCACATTTCTCAAATAAAGTCAAGCAGTTATTGAATAATCGCTTTCGTGGCCAGTGGGTTGGGCGTGGTGGTCCAGTTGGATGGCCTCCCCGCTCACCAGTCCTTTGGATTTTTACTTTTGGTGGCATCTGAAGAGCTTGGAGTATAGCACTCGAATATACAAGGCAGATGAATTGAGAGACAAAATAATTATTTGCTGTCAACAAATTAAAGTAATACTGGGAATTTTTGAACGTATTCGAGCTTCGATGGTCAAACGGGGTGAAAGGTGAATTAAGTAAATGGGGGACACATTGAACACCTACTTTAATTATTTCGTGCTGTCGTTATGGTAATTTTTCATTTTAGATAATACTAAAATCTGCGATGGTAGACTCACACAGTCACATTTTCCATCATAACTTGTTTGTTTGATATCGCATTCTAACAAATAAGGTATCATTTTGTTCATGAAATAATGCTTACGATTTTATCTAATGGAAAATTATTCCATTAAAACTAACAGTTTTGTGAGATATGAATGATTTAATAATTAAAACAGCCGCCATTTTGAAATTTGTGAATGTAAAATTTTCAAAAAAATTTTTTTTGTAGATTATGTTACTTGGGTAACATGTACCAGATTTCATTAGATTATCTTACTCTATTCTTGAGAAATAAAATTTTCCATAAAAAATACAAAATAGCGGACAGATTGAAAACTATGCGTTTTTGGACCTGTTTACAGGAACTTTTTTTCTTGTAATTATGTAAGGAACACGTTACCGAAATATTGGACGACCAACTAAAACAAATTTTGAAAAAATACTTAAAAAAAGGTTTCATAAGTTTTCATATATTCGGGTTTGTGTGCATTTATTACAAACAACAGCCATTTATTTGTGAATAGCCATTTTTGTGCTTATAAAATAGTTTTCTGATAGGTATATGTGTTAGATGCGTGTATTTTATTTTCCTTTTTCTTTTAATAATTTCTGATTGTTCTGATTAACAGGCCTACTGAATAGACCGACTAAAATAGGCCTAAACTAAAACAAATTTTGAAAAAATACTTAAAAAAAGGTTCTGTATGTTTTCATATATTCGGTTTTGTGTGCGTTTATTATAAAACAACAGACATAACAGTCAAAACTAAGTGATCACACACAACATGAACGAATGTTTTGCGCATACATTTTAATAAAATTATACTAATGGCTATCTAAAGTATAACATAAGTGAAAGTCGCGCCTCACAGACTTTTAAGTCGCGCAGTGAAAGTCGCGCCTCACAGCTTTCCCAGTTTAAAAGGGAGTAGGTTACCTAATTGTCTGAAAGTTTCCCGTTACGTTAACCAGCTGTTTAACGGTTGTTAATTTTAACGGAGATTCGTAGAACAAGCTATCTCCCGTCAAATCCTTAACTGCTTATTTAACTGCCATTAAAATTTTTAATTACGCCCATGAAACTGTGCACGTAAGTTTAGTCTCACTGCAAGTAATAACTTTTGTTTGTGTTTGTTAGTATACATTTACTCATAGGGATGTTCACTGAAATAAAACTCAAGTGTAGTAATTCAAGTAGCCTACACTATGTGTACGAAACAGATGACTTACGTGCTCATTTGGTTTTGATACCATTCCAGGTATCAAAACCAGTTAATAACCAAACGAGCATTAGCATAAAACTAATGGTCGTCCTTGTTATCTCTTATTCGTCTGTTAAACAGAACACACTCATACGCACCGTTCTACCCTCCTCATCATCTTTATCTTCTTATTCTTATTCTTTGCCTTCCTTTGTTTTCGAACATCATGACCCACTGGATTTTCAGTAGGCTATTGTATCGTGGTAGCGTCCGTCTTATTTCCATTACGTAATATCATAACCGGTCAAATCTATAAGTGACTGCCAACTGTACGTATATGGTGTGAAACCTTCAGAAAAACGATACTCCAGTAATCTCTGCGGGTGCTGCCCTCTGCCATGCGCTTATTCATTCACGAGTGCTTATTGGCAAAACCGCGACTGGTATCCTTTGCAGTCATGGGATGTTCCGTGTCGGTCCCCACGCCGAACCGTTCTTCGGGAAATTAAGAACTTATTCATTTTAGAGCTACTCTTCTATTGGACTTGTTCCGGGCCCACCCACACCCGTATAAATTACTTTCTCATTGCACAGTACACTGAAAATAAAAATGAGGGGTTTTAAAATAGTATATGAGTTCGTTTGGGTTACAGATATGGTGTACGAACTTCCATACACCCGCGCATACTTTCATGCACGCGCACGTGTATAAAAAGTTCTACCATCTGATTTAACGGCTGGTGTCATTTTTTAGCATAATAATAAAAATTTGAAATTATAGGAAGTTGTTACAAGGGATAAAGAATGAACGTATTGTGCTGTTCTGGTGAAGAATGAGAAATTAGGCTATAGAAACAACTCAGGAATATGGTTGCAGTGAGACTGATGAAACACAAGGCCGGGGGGCATTTAAACCTATACTAAACGTTTCATTAACCATAATGTTATTCAGTATCAGTTCCTACCGACAAGTGCAGAAAAATCCGACACGGGTCTTTGATACTTTACAAAACCGTACAAATATTTTGTTACATTAGTGGCATAATTTTAAAAGACCCTCAAGTCAGGATCAACACTTCTTGAGTACTAACAGTACAAAGGTATAATACTTCTAGGGATTTAATTTCGTTTGGAAACTGAGATATTCGAGCTCATGTAAAATCAGTGAAACAACGATCGACATTAAGAACCAGGCTAACCAGTTGGTTAATTGAAAACAGTTCCCACTGTACACTAAGCTAATTATCTATTAAATCGTGTTACAACCAACTTGAGCGTATTGAATCGAGTTATGCAAGCAAACGCCAAAACAAGACAATGTTGAAAAGCTTTCAGTCAAAAAGCCCAGCTTATTACGGCAAGCGGGCTTTACTGTTTCTCGAAACAAAATTGTTACAACATTACAGAACAATCTACGTGTTTATCGAATGTTCGAGAGGAATCCGGCTGTAATGTTGTGTGCGTACGTGATTTCAACACGCTCTCGCGAGACTTTTCTAGACGTCGCCGTCACATGCACTGTGTCAAGTCCGCAATCAATTGTTGCGTCCTAGTGTAGAGCTGATGCGTAGTGTATGGATGTTTCTGGATTTTCAGCGGGGTATAAATACAAGTACTCAGCGACGTTAAGTTTCAGTTTGAGTTGCGATTATTGGAATGCGGTTCGTAGTATTATAGTTCATTTATTATCGGGCGATTACACAGTGAGTTCGAGTGGCGAATTACGCGTATTACAGTGCGGTTCGACGTATTGTGGCGGAGTGTTATGTGTTTTTATAATTGAGCTGGACAATTGTAATACAATTGTGTTTTACATTAGTTGACATTTTATTGCATATGAACAATTTTTATTCACTCGCAGCTGGACACTGACGTTCTCACTTCTGGCGTCTGTTCCACGACACACACTTTTTTTAAGTTTTAGAAACCGTTTCTTATTTTTGGAACATTCTTATCTCAAGTATACATTTGCAATTTAACAAACACAATAATAGTGTATAATCAGACTTAGAATATAATAGAATTCTGAGAACCAGACACATTATTTTGACGTCTACATAGTAATAACATTATAGCTAGTTGTCGGCAATTAAATAATCCACATAATGCATTCTGTGTTGTGCTCTGTTATTCATTACCAGTATAAATTTTCAAGAGCTGACTGGTAGTTGATGAACTATGTGGTGTTCTCCACCGTAAATGTGTTCAAAGATTCCAAGAAATACGTGACGAAGGATTAATTTTATGTAGGCCAATTGATTTTCAATCGCTAATCGTAAAGCTAATGAGCTGGGAGAAACGAATAACATTGTTAGTGATACCTTAACATCAGAAAATACAAGTTGAAGAACCATTTGTGAAGACGTAAATTTTAATTGTGCTTCATGGATCACAAGCAATATGTGTATCCGTCAATGGAGTTACTGTCCACATGAAGACCTAGCATCCTGTTTTCTTCACCTCTTCCTACCTCAACAGCTTTTCCCACTCTTCTCTGTTTCTCGTTAACGCTGTCCAAATTGACAGACCACCCTGATTTCAGTTTATTACAGTTCAGGTTTATTCGAGGTCTGTGTATATTCTCTGAATTTACCAAGCTCATTTCAGTCTCAGAAGCTTCATACAGATGACTGTCTCTTTATTTGTTGGTTTAATTATTAGTTTGCTTTAGTTTGTAACTTAACTTCGTCATTCGTATTTTCTTTCTGATCCGTTTCGATACAAATCCGTAAAAACAAGTAGAATTTCTCTTTCGATTATAAACGGCTTTTTTGTCCATCACTGCTAGTATGCAGACTAGGCATCCACGATAACTGTCGGCCTAATGACTGCCATTAAGTAGCTAAAGTTTAGATACGTTTTTATCAGAAGTGTAAATGTAATCCCAGTTTTTTGTTACATGGTGTGATAATAAATATTGTACTGTAATTATTTTGCAGATATTGTATTTAACATATGTTCCACGTTTTAACAGCCATTAATGTACTGTTCTTTTATTTATAAGTAGCCTATTGTAATTATTGTATTTAATTACAGATATTACTTTTTTCTATCTGCACATCAACAGAAACTCTATCTCAGGGTTAACAATTATTAAGTTGATTTATATTATTTAATATTGTGTATGATTTATTCTTTTCTTTAATCCGTACCAAATAACGTTAGTGTATAAATTTTTTGATAAATAACAAGGTAAGAATATCTACCATAAAAATGTAAATAGCTTGAATCTGAATTCTTCACAACTGCAACGGGTTCAATTCTAGTTGATGTTTATCATCTTAAAGGTAATACTAGGCTTCGTGATCTGTTCCTTCTCGGGGATTTCTTATTAGATTTAATGTTGAATTTTATTTTCTTCTATGTTTACGAAATTGATACCTCTTCGGAATATTGGATTTTATTGTATTGACACTCAAACAATCTTCCCGTACAGGCTTCTTCTTTTAGTTCGGCGTTCTCTCAATGATATACCCAAACTTCTTGAAATATTGTTGTTTATTAAGTTGTATGCAAATTATGATTCTTGCAATGTTATGGATTTATATTCTCGTATGTTTATTAAATTCAATATCAATGTTAATTCCCTTCCTTTGAAGGTTTCTTTTATTAAATAAACAATTAAACTCTTTTATAGAAAATTAAACTCTTTTAATGTGTATCTTATTACATATAGGCCTAAAATTAGACTTTGTGATGTGCATCTTCTGAATTATAAATTTTGACTCTTGTTGTTGCTCTTCTTAAATATAAATTTAGACTAACAAATTTTCTTCTAATTTTATACAATTCAAATCTAACAATTTACATTTTGCCACATTGATACCTCACTACATTCGTTACATCTTCCCATCATATGACTCTTAAAAACATATATAACTTTCCTAATTATTATTAAATACATTTATTTGATTTCTAACATTCTTAATTCTAATTTGTATTTATTAGATTATAATTTTATTACTCTTTCATTTTATTTTATTATTAATTTCCAACTTAATATAATACTTGACAAAACATATATCTTAACGATGTTCTATCTAATATTGGAGTCTACCTCTATGTTGGTTGGGACTGTCAATTCAGTGTTTTTGTTTACAATTCAAACATCTGTTCCAAATACTATTAACTTTATATCTTTGATCCTTCTGAATTTACTATTTTACTCTTATGTCCTATGGTTTATTTTAACAGCAGTACATAATGTGTACAAGATAAATTCAAGAAGTAAAGGAAATTTTTCTTTTTCCTGTAATCAGATATAGAGGATAGCACTGAATTATTTAATGTAGGCCTAAATAATAATCCCACGGTGTCTCTGCACTGAAAAAAATAATGTCTCTATAACAAAAAAAAAAAAAAACTTTCAAGTGTCAATACTTGAAAACTAAATACATGCATTAGTACACTTGATCTGCTAAATTACGGAATGTAACATTAGTAGAAAGAAACTGAAATCTTTCATCAGAGAGAATAATTAGAGAACTTCTCATGGGAACCTATGTGTCCTGAGGAAACTTTTGTTTACTTGTGGAAGTGTAAGCTTCGGTTTTACACTTGTGGAAATCGTGAATCCAAAACACTGTCCCTTCTTACCTTTCTAACTACCAGACAACAATTAAAATAACAAGTAAGGGAGTTCATAAATGAGAGTACCATAAGAATGGAAGGAGAGATGGAAGAGTATTCAAAACTGAACGAAGAAGTCGGTGTGTGTTAAGTTGACAATAGCATGGACGCAACAACAAAATGTAAGTCAAATTATTTCAACTATTTAAAAATTTCAAAAGGGTGTTACTCTCTTGTAGAAATACAAACAAGTATACTTTAATACAAAGATCACAGAAATCGTATAGGTCTATCATAGAAATACAAATATCTCTTGTAGAATAATAATGCAATAAAATATAAGTGTGGCGTAAATTATAAATTTTTTTTTAATTCATTGCAGATTTGTAATCTGTTCGACTAACCGAACATTGAAGAAATTGACGGACAAAACACTTAGATGATTATGAAGAGTTGACCATTGACAGCTATTCTTGTTATTGTCTACAGAATAAACAGATACACAAATTACAAGACTAAACAACAAAACATGTAAACAACTAAACAAAAGTCACTTCCACTTGCTGCTGGGTTGATACACTAATTCAATATGTTAAACACTGCTCCTAAAAGGCAGATGTACTGATTGACAGTAACACATATTGTTGACATGAACACAAAAAATACAGATAACACAGACAGTACAATGCAGAGAATAGAGATTATAATTATCCACGAACCTGGAGGGTAGATCTAATAATTTATGTTTTTTTTGTCGTTAAATGTCTTCACTATTATCTAACAAATTAATTGCTAGAGGGTTAGGGTGGTCTTCTAAATTACATATGTGTTTCCTGCAGAGGCGCACGATTTCATTTTAAAATTCATTTAGATAATGTTGTAAATGAACTATTTTATGAAATTGCAAAATTATGTACTAAAATTACACTGAAGTAAATAGTCGAACTATGTTTGAGAAATCTAAATTATTTTTGAAATTTCACTTATTTTGAAATTAACCATATCATACTATTTCTCTTTGTAATAAAATGGATCATTATTATTTTCTGTTAAATTTAGAATCGTTAATAAAATTAAAATCCTCTCATAAGCCAAGCGAAATTATTTTTCAACGCCTCAAACCACCATCCTTTTACAATTTTCAATGCAGCACCAGTGTAGGAAGAGTAGTCTGTGTTGTAGCAAGATATACGATTTGATCTATTACTTTAAAATGGCCGCAGACATTCCACAACAACAAAAATTAAAAACATTACTGTAGGAAACTTAATGAAGGCAATACTTTTGAATACAGAAGGACCCCTTTTGTCTCCATTTCACATGCTAAGTTTAAACTGTAACTTGTGGTAACCGTTGTGAACTACTGCAATTACTTAAGCCAAAAATCAAGAATAATCAATGTGATAAACTTCCAAAAAGTGTCGCTTTGCACAAAAGAACTCCGTACTTTTCCGATCAAAAAAATAATCAGCTGCTACTGGAACCATCTACCACGCATTCCTGACCTGGCTTCAAGCAAGTTGTATTTATTTTTTGCTCTACGCAAAGAAAAGCTATGAAGGAAGCACTTTTGTTGAGATGAATAGATCATAGAAGCGTTGTAAAATTGGCTGCACACCACACTAAAAAGTTTCTTCAAGCAAGGAATTCAAATCTCGTTTTAATTTAACTAAAATTTAAATTGTAATACGTCCTCTGAAAATGAAATTGTAGGTGTGATTCTGAATTTGTCGTGTTGCGATATTTGATCAAATGTAGAATTTTGTATGTCCAGGTATACATTACTTTCAAATGTACGGTTCTTACCCTGGGCCTGCGCCCACACATTCGCGCATAGACAAATACCACAGATACATACACACGTAGAGACAGGTTAAGTATATAGAAGTGGGAAGGGATTATGTAGAACAAAACACAAATGTTAATGTATGTAAGTAAAAATAAAAATAATGTTTCCTAATAACCCTTTACTGTTAGACTTACCTTCCTATAAATATAGGTAACGTTGATGTTAACAAATGTAAGTGAGAGAATAATAAATCCATAACCCTCACACACACACACACACACACACACACACACACACACACACACACACACACACACACACACACACACACACACACACACACACACACACACACACACACACACACACACACACACACACACACACACACACACACACACGCATGTCATACAAACGTATCTGCGAGAACTGTGAAGTAAATTTAATTCATTTCTATAATTGCCATGGGACCGACAAGAGCCGGCATAAAGTAATTAGCTTATGTTCGTACCGCATCTGCTGAAACACGGCCACACAAATATTACTTTACTGGTTACATTATATATTATTTTATAGTTGCGGGTGTTTGCTTTTATGTGCGGCTGGCCTGGCTACTAATAACATAAACGATGTACACTCAGTTTTGTCTGTTCGCCTCGGGACTGAGACCGATATTTTTGTTACTGCGTGTTACCTCTGTGGAGGGACGATATTCTCTTTGGGCAGAATTATGACGATAATTAAAACGGAAACATGAGTCTGAAGTTAAATTGGATTCCGACGGCAATTTAAATAGCTACGTCGTTTTAAAAGGACGTAGTCTACTATATAAATAGACCGAGCTTCTGCGAAACATTTAATTATTATTTTGAAGCTTAGAGAAAATGCTCAAATATGCTAAAGGGATTTAAAAGTGAAATATAATTACACGGACAAAATTAAGACTCAGTTTTGATCATCAGAAGCTCCAGGAGAATTAATTATTCCCAGAATAGAAAATAACGAATAAAATTAACAGTTATTTTACAGTAGAAAAAAATAAAACAAAATTCAGAAGACCAAGTAATTTGGTAGTACGGGCTTTGATAATAAATTTGTAAACATATGATAACAAGAAATTACTTTAGTTTCACAAAGAACCTGTATTTTAGAAATTTTTCTATTTCTCGAAAGGGAAATAGAAATTGTCATTTGGAAATTGGCTACGTCATTTGCTAAGTCGTTTGGTTACTATGGCTGCGGTTAACTTTCGGTCATTTTACTTATCACTGGCGTTTAATATTCTTCTTCAGTTTCGTCATCATCATCTTCTTCTTCTTCTTCTCCTTCTTCTTCTTCTTCTTCTTCTTCTTCTTCTTCTTCTTCTTCTTCTTCTTCTTCTTCTTCTTCTTCTTCTTCTTCTTCTTCTTCTTCTTCTTCCTTCTTCTTCTTCTTCTTCTTCTTGGGGTTTGAGAGTCGTTCACTGGACCCCGGCTTACTTCAGCATCCACCTCCAAGTAATCGTGAACAATTAATGACACCAAACAATCCTTGTACATAATTTCTCCGGCAGCTGAATTCGTTATCTTCTCTTATTCCATCTTCTCACAAGCCTTCGTCGCCTTCTCTTCTTCCAACATTTCTCTGTGCCCTGCTCTTCCAAGTGTCTGCAACGTGACACAATCACCAGACTGTGGTCCTCGTATAACGGCTTCTGTTTCTCCAGGTGTCCATTGGTGTTTGACAGAAGTGTAAACGTCCGGCAGTACAAGGACATTTCTTGCACTAGTATTAATTAATTAGTATTGGAAGCAATACTAATACCGGTAAAATATCTATAGCCTATAGCATATCGGTCGTTGCGTAGTAAACAAAGCGAATCACACGTTTTATAGTGAATACCAGAACAAGTATAGTGTTATATTCAAAGATAATACAATTTGTGATAAATCTCAACATAATTTCAGATACGTCTTTCGTAAGCATGTTAACACTAAATTATTTAAAGTTTTATTGAAGCAATTATTGATCTGGATTTGTTGTTTTTATATTCCTGTTGATGATCTAGTACATAGGCAGGCAAACGTTTTCGTAAAGCCGACGGGTATTAAATGGTTTTTGGTTTTCAAAGGCCAAGAGACAAAATAGAAGTAAATCTCCAGGTTAGTACTTGTAAGAAATACAAAGTAATATATTTATCAAATATCTTGTTTGTAACCTTCTTCAATAAAGGTATAGTGGGACACAAAACTTGAGCGCATCATGACAAAAATTAAAAGTGTCTTGACAAATCGTTTTACAAATTGTGAAAGTGCGGAATGGTCAACTCGCGGCTGTGCAAATCAACGTTTTGAGGGGGGGGGACTAGAAGACTGGGTTTGGCCCGCGGTTCATAGTTTGCCTATCTTCGAGCCTAGCATAAGAAGGAAAGAAGAGGAAAGATGTTTTGTTAAAAATAACGTAACTTTTCTGAAAACAATATGATAAAAGGCTTATACGTAACTGATTATAGGAAAACACAAAACTTGACTTTAAATGATATAATAACGTTGTGAAGAGAAAGGTAAATTTCATAAATTGTAGGTCCGGATTTTATTTTAATTTCTCTTCTGGATCAAAATTTCAAACACAATTCATCAATATTGATATGTGTTTCACCATTAAAAATAAAACCAGCAAAATGTGGATCCTACGTTCTGTCATGCTCTCAGCCATGACCGTCTCTAGTGTCAGGCCGGAAGGTAGAAATGTGGCAACGTTGCATCTGAGGCCGAAGTGGGAGTTGAGTGGAGTATGAGCTGTATCGTGTGAGCGGGTAACCTTCTAGTAAAATTTATATACGTTTTGTTACAGTTTGTTGTTAGTGACTTTTTTTAGTACAGAAGTGCTGCTTATTGTTATAGATTATAATACTACATTGTTGTTAGTGTTTGTTTTCTGTGTGTGTGTGTGTGTGTGGTAAGTTGATTTCAAACACGTGTTGGTCAACCCACGTGTTTATTGAAACATAACCTAAACTAAAATTTGCATATGTTTAAAAAGCTTAACCAGGATACGTGCTTAGAATTTTTAACTACAGTAACCTTCCGGATTTAATTTATAACAAATCGTTAGTCGGCGAAATAATAAATTGTACATCATTCATTTAGTGTAGGTTTGTAAGTGATAATGCCACTTAAGTGTTGTGTTCCTGGTTGTAAAAGTACTGTAATTACAAATCCAAACATTTTATGAACTTATGTGTAAGGTATATATTTTATTCTTTCCAAATTTTCGGTTTTTGTTTTCCTCTTAAGTAGTGAATATTTATGAGACACAACTATTGTAATTAAATGGTTCTTAAAGACATTGTGAATGTAATTTCCGTACCCAAAGTACTTAAGATTTTTAAACATAGAATACGTAATACCTATAATAAAAGTGCAACAATGATTTCTCATTTACTGTTATTATTCCCTGAAAGTAGCGCATTGTTAGTTTCCATCTTATGAAAAGTAAAAGATGAATGATGTTAAGTATGCCTATAAGCAATGACGTGTAATCCATGGCTAAAGTGAACACGTTAGATTTTGATTTAATTTCGTAGCATTTTTAAAATCATGAATATTTGTAGCTATATCTAAATTGCAGGTCTGTGCGCACTTAGTACTATACGTTTAAGCTGAAGAAATTAGTGAATTAGTATTAGGCCTAATGAATTAATATTTTTTGAATGATTGAATTCGCATCATCTGAATGATTTAATTACTGCGGTATTTTCCTTAAGCAATACAACAGTATTTTTCATAATAAAATTTTAATTCACAAAAAGAAGAATTATAGAACTGCGGTTAACCGACAATTAAAAATGACGCGATATGATTATTGAAATACATAAATTAAGAGATAATACTAGTCGGCCTCACATAGGAGCTTATTGCAGTGTTGCCACGTTTAACCTTCCGGCCTTCCACTAGTCGTCCATGGCTCAGCACCTCTTATAAAATAATTTGTACAATAAGAACATTAATAACGTTATTAACAAAAAACACAACTTTGATATATAGTGGAAACAATTATTCATGTGTCTCTGGATCAACACTCTAACTCACTTAACCTGGGATATTACAAATTCCAGTAGACAACAGAATATCTTGCAGCCGAAAATATAAACCAGAAAAGGTAACAAAAAGAAGGATGTTTATGGCATGAAAACGGGCAAATATTTGATTTCTTCAACTATTTGTTCACAGCAGCGGCAGTAATACGCCTCTTAAGAGAAGAGTTTTTTTTTGGGGGGGGGGATAGAAATTTGTAATGACTGCTAGCTGTAATGTCTCCCAGAGTACTGGAGAGGATAAGTAATGCTTTATGATCTTATTCCTTGATGAAAGGAAGTATCCAACTGAACCTCCAAGTACTGGGGGATGGGCAGCACATACAGGTGGCTAACGCGGCTCTGGAGGCCGAGTGAGAGCCGGTATAAGCTGTCCTTCCTCTACTTGTCATTGTTAACTAGAGGTTAGGCCACACTCTTGCCCATGGGGTGAGAAATTGCCCCTAAAGTCGGATGACCTTCCATTGGTAAACGACGTAGGATGTGGGAGGCAAGGAGAAACCACCACATTGAAGATCCTTATGTATATCTCAACAGAGAAAACTGGTCTCTTTAGTCTGGTAAGACAGAGAGTTTATCGGAGAACACCCAGACAGAAAATCGGTCTGGACGTTAAGCCTGAAGGTGGCACCTCCACCATACGACGTCTTACTCTGCGATATGCTAGTAACATGTCCAGGGGATATATTCACTACTAAATTGCCTCAAATAAGGACTAGCTGGACGGATCGGCTGAATTGGTGGGAATATCTTTGCCGAATGGATGACTGCCGCATTCCCAAACAACTCTGGAACTACAAGCCGAGAGGACGGAGAGGTGTGGGACGTCCGAGGAAGCGCTGGAGTGACCAGCTCTAATTTTTGCCTATTTGAGTCCGGAATAGTCCATCCTTGGTTTAATCCATGAAGAAGATGATGATGATGATGACTGCTAGCAGTATTTTAATGTAGTAAATATTAGAGTATTTAATATATGAGTATTGTTTAATTCCACTATTCTTAAAAGTAGACTTTTGTGCCGAGTTTTGGAATACTCGGCCATTTTCCTAGTTAATTAGGTGACGGTCATTGCGGGGGTTTGTGAATTAATTATTTGAGCGATGTATGAGCCATTATCTGTCTTGTTCGCGATCCGTGCGCGCTCTAGGCGGGAGTGATAGAGATATTTTTCTTGTGACTACGGAGTTCAGTTATCGTCAGGCAGCCGAACACGAAACACGAAACCAATTTCTCCCGGCGGACATCAGTTTGATTTTGTACTCTACTATTAACCATCATGACTAGATAATCGACTAAGCGACTCTTCGGTAAGTCTGTTAAAAGTAACTTATTTATTATTTAAGAAA
Source organism: Magicicada septendecula (assembly GCA_034769895.1). Taxonomy (NCBI): domain Eukaryota; kingdom Metazoa; phylum Arthropoda; class Insecta; order Hemiptera; family Cicadidae; genus Magicicada; species Magicicada septendecula. The sequence continues at coordinate 407,435,109 of CM068372.1, read as the reverse complement.
AGAATAGTTATTTAGCTTAAAGTAATGCCGATGCAATGCGATATAAATACGAAAGTCACCAAGTTAAACTCTGTGTATGCATGCCTTGAAAGTTAACACTGGCTGAGCTAAAGCATTTATAAAGTAATTATAGCTGTGTATTTTTCCTAATTATATCATAATAATTTCTTTATAATCATAGGGGGGCATAAGAGAATGTTTTATGCACTAAATGTAGAGGTACATGAACTGTATATGTTTTATGAACCTGTTTAAGTTTGCAACTCATCTCGATATTGTAATAAGGGTTCATTAAGTTGACGAACTGTCCATAAATACTAGTAATTTTAATTCTAAAATTTTCTACTGAAGGTAACTTCTGTGCTTTCTTAAAAATTGCATATTTTCTTTTAATCTGAGCATGTGGTAGTGTGTGATTTTGCTGGAGTCATGAATATTAGGGGGATCGTGAATTGGGTAACATTAAGTAATTGTCAATATATATAATTGTTCAGGGTTCCCGACCTAAGACGATCTCGATCCACTCCAGCGGGTGGCCGAAGTTCTGCCACCAATGACATTATACGAGTAATTCTCCGTCTGTGCCGTCGGGAGGAAGAAATGGACAATACACCAGGTTTTGTGCCGGAATTCACAGGTGACATTTACCCTTTTATCTATATTTTGGCCTCTGCAATGTAGAACACCGTATTCACTTCCTGGAACTTCTCCAATTAAAGTTGTTGGGACACAAGTCCAGCGAGACAATAAGTGCTTTTAAATTTTCTCAGTATATTTTATTAAGGCTTATGCCCCCTTAGTAAGTGTGAGCCCGGACGGGGTCATGCGCTACCGAATTTTGCTGAGAAATTTTCTTTAAGGGTAAAAGTGTGGGTGACTTAAGTTTACTGATTTGTTGGGGGTGAATTATGCTCACATTTATTAAGGGTATTCATAGCTATATGGGTTTCGTTTTTTTTGTAGATTTAAAGGTTTGGGGTGGTGCTGTAGCCTGTGGACGTCACCCGCTGGTGCCGTTAGTACAGGTCTATAGCATGTTTTAGGTTGCTGAAACTGGTGGTGCGCATGGCCTCGCCTGTGGCCAAGCCAACACTGTAGAAACAACTCAAACGTGTTTTATTAGGGGCTGATGTTATAAAGTTTTTTTAATTAAAATGGTCTTTATATATATATTTTATAATATTATATTAATTCAGTAATATTTCAATATAAGTGAAATTTCGTTCAGTTCTTCTACTGCCATAGCCAGTGTACTACTGGTGCAGTTGTTAATATGAGTACACTATTGATTCTCACTGCTATTCATAAATTCTGTTATACCTTCGTACGGCCGTGCGCCCATGTTGACCTGACCATGGCGCAGTCCTATCTGGGGGAGCTTTTCTAAAATTTTGTGATAATTCTTTGGTTGCAAGCAGTCATAACTGGACTGGTTTATGGTTTGGTTTATGAAGGTTTATGTAGGCTGGGTACTTTACCCTTTTACTGTATTTTGGGATGGGGATCTAGGTCACTGATACTGAAGATGCTATTCTTCGGTGGCATGGTTAAATGTTTCTGAGCTGCCTGCCAGGTGAACATGTGTGTAGTATATATATATATGTGTGCATATCGATATGTGTCCGCCATGTGTATTTATGTAACTATTTATTTGTGTGTAATTATGTGTGCATATTGATTGATGTTATAGTTATTTATATTTGGGAGGTATTATTATGCTGATGTCTACATGTAAGGAGTTATTATTATGCTGATGTCTACATGTAATTTAATTTGATGAAAGGATACTTGCATGTTATTTGAATAGCTAAATAAAATTGTTATTGTTGCTAAACAATGAGTTTAATTGCAAGTCCCGTCATACTGGACCCAGCGCAGTTTTGGCTTCCCTAGGCTCTGGCCTAGTTTTAAATAACTAGTGGCCCCTCTTTCAAAAAAAAATAAAAAAAAAAAAAATAAAAAAAAAAAATAAAAAAGTTTTTTTTTTAACAAAGTCTAAAAGTTGAAAGAGGGGTTACAAATGGTAGCAGAGCGCGATCGATTCTTTGGTCGAACCCTTGGGTCCTGTGGTGTGACGGGGCTTGCAAGCTCGGAAATAGTTTGGAAAGAACATCAAACATCAGCAATATTTGAAAATGAAAATAATTGGTAGATGCTATGGGATTTCAATTGTAAACCTGGTGCCGCCACGTGGCATGCGTTTTAGTTGGGAGTTTTGTTATTGTTGAGATTGGACCTTACCGGAGAGCGCGGGGGTGTTGCCGGGGGAATGGCTGCCTGTTATATAAAGTGTTATGAAGTAATAGCGTGAGAGGTTAACTGGATGCGGTATGGCCTGACCGGAAGTCGGTACTGTCATTGACCCGACTTAGTCATGGAAGTTATAATAAATGTCTTGTCGAATTGTTATATGTTGTAGTTGTTCGGTGGTGTGAATTGTATGTTTGTGTTAGTGTCTGATGTCATTTCTTCTTTGAGTCTGGCGGCTGACGGGGAGTTGGTTCTGGAGTGGATTGAGTTTTCGCAGCGCTAGGGAACCCGGGGGTCTACTCAAAGGAAGGACAGTACTTGAGTTTTTCCGATTCTTGTTAATATGTGTTGTAAGTCATGTTTTTGTGTTAGGTGTTTCGTGGGAATTATGTTTGTTGTTGTGGGTTTTGAATTGTGATTCTGGCGGGGGTAGGTTACCAGAAACTACCCAACCCTATTTCCGGCATTCTCCAGAGACTTCCGGTGGTAGATGGACAAGATGTGGGCAAATTGTTGGTTTTCCTGGACATCGTCCTGCAGTTGGCGGAGTTTCCGGGGCTGCCCGAGGATGTCCTCTTGTCTGTTATATATCCATATTGCCGGGGTTCATTGGCTGAGCTGGTCACCCGCACTCTGCGTCGTGGTGGCAGTATCGACTCTCTCCATGGGGAGGTGTTGGACTCTTTCATACCCCGTCGGCAACGTGAGCATTTGAAACTTAGCCTGTTCTATCGTGCACAGGCCAACGGAGAGGCGTTGGGGGATTTTGTGCAGGATATCCGTAAATGTGCTCGGGTTTTGAGGTTAGGGTTGCCCGAGAAGGATGTCGTTGGAAGAATTTTAGAAGGGGTGACGCCCCAAGAGAGATCCCGTTTGGTGTTCGCGGACCGTCCACGTTGTTTTGCGGATCTCGAACGGCTATGTGTGTTTTCTAGAACGGTCCAGGGGATTGACGAGTCCCGTGAGCACGTGACCCATGATAAGTTAAGACACGAGAGGCATGGGGGGCGAATCGTTCCATCCTCATGCGGTAATGAAAATAGAATTATAAACTCTTGTAGCGAGAGGCGCCGTCGTTCGCCTAATGTGACTTGTTTTAAGTGTGGTAGGTTGGGCCACGTCAGACGATTTTGTACTGGGGTTGGGTCGAGTCCAACGTCCCTCCCCAAGGCGCCCAAGGTCATTCAGAAAAGGGTCAATGAGGGGAAGATATGTCGGAGGTCTTCCCCTACCTGTCGCGGGTCTTCTAAGGTACGCGCCTCCAGGCCAGTTGTAGGTCCCAAGTCTTTAGGCAGCAAGGTCCTCCAAACCATCTCTAGAACCACTTCTGTATGCCCCTTCTTGCTGTTGGAGTTGAAAAAGAGTCAACTCAGAGCATTAGTTGACTCCGGATCAGCAAGATCTATCATTTCATCCAAAGTGTGCGAGGACCTTGAACGACAGGGTTTAATTAAAAGGTCGGAACAGTCTTCCGTAGTGTGCTGGACGGCATCCCAGGAAATTCTGCCCATTTCCCGGGTAGTTTCTTTCAAGTTCAAAATCGAGGGATTTTCTTGGGTGTGGAGCTTTCTGGTTTCTCCTGCTCTGGGAGTTGAATGCATTATTGGTGCCGATTTCATCTGCAAAAGTGGTCTCGTTATTGACATCCAAGAGCACCAATGCTATTTTAAATTTAATCGGGGAGTTGTAATCCCTTTTCTTGGATATCAGGGGACCAGGCAAGATATCCAAGAGGTTAAGTGCCCCGACACATCTAGAGACCACCTCTCCCAGTCCCAGCGGTCCGCTTTAGATCAGTTGTGTGAGCGTTTCCCCACTGTATTAACTCCGGCCCTTGGGCTCACACATCTCTTGGAGTATAAGATCCGCCTAACGGACTCCAAGGTGGTGCGCTCCCACCCTTATAAGTTTGCCCCTCCGAAGATGAGCATCTTGAGGGAGAAGGTTCAAGAATTATTAGATCAAGGGGTGATTGAACCTTCTCAGTCCAGTTATGCCAGTCCAGCGTTCCTAGTGCCCAAGCCTGGAGGTAAGCACAGGATGGTCATCGACTACCGCAAGCTGAACGCTAACATCGCGGTAGATTCGGTCCCACTTCCTGACCTTCATTCCGCGTTCGATTGGTTCAGTGAGGCGAGGTATTTTACCATCATTGACCTCAACTCTGCATATCACCAGATTCCCTTGACGAAAGAAAGTAGGCCCTACACGGCATTCTGTGTTCCGTGGAACCTCTATCAGTATACTAGGGTTCCTATGGGTCTAGCGGTAGGGGCCCAAACACTCACCCGTTTGCTTGACACCGTTTTTCACGATGTCAAGTTCAAGTACGTTTTTAATTATCTTGATGACTTGCTGGTGTACAGCAAGGGGTATGAGGAACATTTGGATCATCTTGAAGAGGTGATGTGCAGGTTGAGGGGTGCCGGCCTCACTGTCAATCCAGAAAAGGTGAAGTTTGCCCAGACACAAATTTCTTTTCTGGGCCACCTGATTTCCCATAGAGGTGTCACTGTGGATCCTGAGCGAACACAGGGGATCAGGGACTTTCCCCCACCAAAGGATGCCAAAGGCATCGCGAGATTTGTGGGGATGGTCAATTTCTATCGACGTTTCATCCCAAACGCGGCGGAGATTGCGGCACCTCTGAATGAACTCCGGAAGAAGGGCGCCAAATTTGTATGGGGGGAAAAGCAACAGAAGGCTTTCGAGACTCTGAAGGAAGCCATTATTTCCCCTCCAGTACTGAGAATGCCAGACTTCTCGAGACAGTTTATCTTACAGACGGACGCGAGTTCGGTGGCGCTCGGGGCGGTTCTGTCCCAAGTCGTTGATGGTGCTAGGCAGCCTGTGGCCTTCATTTCTCGAACTTTGACCCAACAAGAACGGAAGTCTTCAGTGTATGAGCTAGAGTGTTTGGCTGTTGTATACGCTCTAGATAAGTTCAGGCGTTTTCTGGAACACGCTGAGTTCCTGCTCGAGACCGACAACCAGGCTCTCTCTTGGCTTCTCGCTCATCCCCGGCAGCTGGGTAAGATTGGACGATGGGTGGTTAAAATCTCATCCTTTAAATTTAAGGTGCAACACATTCGGGGAACTCAAAATGTGGTTGCAGATGCTTTGTCCCGTATGTTCTCCCAGCCCAGCGAAGCCCAGCCGGAGCAACCCTGTTCTGTTCTACTGGACTTTCCTTTAGCTTTTACTGATGTGTTGCCCCATCAGTTAAATGATGAAGAGTTGGGTCCGATCATCCAAAATCTAAAAGAGGGTAACGTGCAGGTCCCCTAATTCTTGTCCAATGGCGTCCTATGTTGCAGAGAGAAGAAAGGACGGGCCCCGAAGATAGTGCTGCCTAGCAAACTCGTGCCCATGGTCTTCAGCTACTATCACAATTCCCCGGTAGGTGGACATAAGGGAATTTCGAAGACCATTTCCAGTATTAGGAAAAACTTCATCTGGAAGGGCATGGATAGGGACATAGCAACTCGGGTGAAGGCATGTCATCTCTGTGGCTTAAGCAAGCCTGCCCAAAACACAAAGTTAGGGCTGTTGTCATCTGATGTGGCGAGCAGACCGATGGAGAAGCTATTCATCGACTACGTGGGACCCTTCCCGCGTAGCAAGTCAGGTAATGCTTACCTACTTGTCTGTGTGGATGATTTTTCGAAGTTTGCCTGGCTACTGCCCTTACGGCAGGCAACTGCTCGATTGACCATAAACGCGCTCCAGAGTCATGTATTTCAGCACTTCGGTCTTCCGGCCATCATTGTCTCGGACAATGGTCCACAATTTATTTCAGGCGATTTTCGGCGAATGTGCTTCGCCAATGGCATCAAACATGTAACCACTTCCCCCTATTACCCACAGCCGTCCCACGCGGAGAGATTCAACAGGAATCTCCGGTCCGCACTCATTGCCTATCATGCGGAACAACAGACCACCTGGGACCAGAACCTTAAGTGGTTACAGCTAGCTTTCAATACGGCCCTGCATGACAGCCATAAGGCCGTTCCTTTTGAAGTTATGTTTGGTTTCTCGCCTACGCTTCCCTTGGCCAACTTGTGGAACATAGACGATCTTCTGCCGAGTAATCCGGACATTAGGACGGCAGATAGGTGGAAAGAGGCCCGGAAGAATTTGCTTCGTGCGCACGAGCGCGTCCGTAGTCGGTATAATCAGGGGCGTATTCCGAATCCCTTTAAAGTAGGAGATTTGGTCTACTGCCAGAGCCACCCGATCAGCTCAGCTGCCGATAAAAGAGCCGCCAAGCTGTGCTACCGCTGGTCGGGGCCGTACCGCATCCTGGGGTTCACGTCGCCTGTGACGGCTAGGTTGGGCGAACCGGGAGATACGTCTAAAGAGGTAGTCTCTCACGTTTCGAAGTTGAAGCCCTGCCACATCGGGCGGACGGGCTGATAGAAAGGGGGGGACCTTGCCGGTCCCCATTTAGGTAGGGATGGAGGTTATTCGGGGAGGTGTGTGCTCTGGGGGGGGGGAGTCGATATATGGTAGCGGGTAGGTGTTCCCCACAGTCCCAGTGGTGTTCGTCTACTTCAGGGATGCGCCCCTGCCTGCGCGAGCCTTGGTTCTCTCCAATTTTCCTTTTTTCTGGAGAGAGCCATGTCCTTACCTTCTGTTCCAGGCCTTGATCTTCAATGATCCTTGCCCTTTCCTTCTTCCTGATTTTCCTAGCCTGCCAAAAAAAAAAAAAAAAAAAAAAAAAGGAGAGTAGAGAGCCCTTGGAGCACACACACACGTATGGGATTGTGGATATGTATACATATACATGCAAGTGAGATTATTGGGTCATGGAGACCCGATCCCCTTTTCTTCAGTGATTCTGAAACACGGTTATTGTTTGGCGTTTTGGGGGCTAGTCCCTCTGGTAACTATAGGGCTTGCCGCCCTGTTGTGGTTGTGTCGGTTTCTCAAAAAATAGTTGGGCATGTCTCGGGGGGCCAGTGCTCAGGGAGCTCCCGTACCTTCTTTCGTCTTTTCTTCGCTGTCTCTTCTTGCCGTAGGCTGGCCCTGATCAGGTCGGCCTGCGGTGGCTACACACTTACACGTTACATGTCTTCTTCTGCTCTTTCATTTTCCTTCTGAGCCTCTGTTCTCCTGGGAGCCATGACTGATGGGAAAACCGATAACAACTTGAGTATGGTATATAACGATGGTACACTGCAGGGTACCACTGAGTTCCAATTGGGGCAACCATGTTGCCCTTTTGGAGTTGGGAGTTTTGGAATACTCGGCCATTTTCCTAGTTAATTAGGTGACGGTCATTGCGGGGGTTTGTGAATTAATTATTTGAGCGATGTATGAGCCATTATCTGTCTTGTTCGCGATCCGTGCGCGCTCTAGGCGGGAGTGATAGAGATATTTTTCTTGTGACTACGGAGTTCAGTTATCGTCAGGCAGCCGAACACGAAACACGAAACCAATTTCTCCCGGCGGACATCAGTTTGATTTTGTACTCTACTATTAACCATCATGACTAGATAATCGACTAAGCGACTCTTCGGTAAGTCTGTTAAAAGTAACTTATTTATTATTTAAGAAAAGAATAGTTATTTAGCTTAAAGTAATGCCGATGCAATGCGATATAAATACGAAAGTCACCAAGTTAAACTCTGTGTATGCATGCCTTGAAAGTTAACACTGGCTGAGCTAAAGCATTTATAAAGTAATTATAGCTGTGTATTTTTCCTAATTATATCATAATAATTTCTTTATAATCATAGGGGGGCATAAGAGAATGTTTTATGCACTAAATGTAGAGGTACATGAACTGTATATGTTTTATGAACCTGTTTAAGTTTGCAACTCATCTCGATATTGTAATAAGGGTTCATTAAGTTGACGAACTGTCCATAAATACTAGTAATTTTAATTCTAAAATTTTCTACTGAAGGTAACTTCTGTGCTTTCTTAAAAATTGCATATTTTCTTTTAATCTGAGCATGTGGTAGTGTGTGATTTTGCTGGAGTCATGAATATTAGGGGGATCGTGAATTGGGTAACATTAAGTAATTGTCAATATATATAATTGTTCAGGGTTCCCGACCTAAGACGATCTCGATCCACTCCAGCGGGTGGCCGAAGTTCTGCCACCAATGACATTATACGAGTAATTCTCCGTCTGTGCCGTCGGGAGGAAGAAATGGACAATACACCAGGTTTTGTGCCGGAATTCACAGGTGACATTTACCCTTTTATCTATATTTTGGCCTCTGCAATGTAGAACACCGTATTCACTTCCTGGAACTTCTCCAATTAAAGTTGTTGGGACACAAGTCCAGCGAGACAATAAGTGCTTTTAAATTTTCTCAGTATATTTTATTAAGGCTTATGCCCCCTTAGTAAGTGTGAGCCCGGACGGGGTCATGCGCTACCGAATTTTGCTGAGAAATTTTCTTTAAGGGTAAAAGTGTGGGTGACTTAAGTTTACTGATTTGTTGGGGGTGAATTATGCTCACATTGATTAAGGGTATTCATAGCTATATGGGTTTCGTTTTTTTTGTAGATTTAAAGGTTTGGGGTGGTGCTGTAACCTGTGGACGTCACCCGCTGGTGCCGTTAGTACAGGTCTATAGCATGTTTTAGGTTGCTGAAACTGGTGGTGCGCATGGCCTCGCCTGTGGCCAAGCCAACACTGTAGAAACAACTCAAACGTGTTTTATTAGGGGCTGATGTTATAAAGTTTTTTTAATTAAAATGGTCTTTGTATATATATTTTATAATATTATATTAATTCAGTAATATTTCAATATAAGTGAATTTCATTCAGTTCTTTACTGCCATAGCCAGTGTACTACTAGTTAAATTGTTAATATGAGCACACTATTGGTTCAATCATAAACCATATTTTATATGTTTTATAAAAATTATTTTAACTCAGTAACAATTCAATATAAGTGAAATTTCATTCAGTTCTTTTACTGCCATAGCCAGTGTACTACTAGTTAAATTGTTAATATGAGCACACTATTGGTTCAATCATAAACCATATTTTATATGTTTTATAAAATTATATTAACTCAGTAACATTTCAATATAAGTGAAATTTCGTTCAGTTCTTCTACTGCCATAGCCAGTGTACTACTGGTGCAGTTGTTAATATGAGTACACTATTGATTCTCACTGCTATTCATAAATTCTGTTATACCTTCGTACGGCCGTGCGCCCATGTTGACCTGACCATGGCGCAGTCCTATCTGGGGGAGCTTTTCTAAAATTTTGTGATAATTCTTTGGTTGCAAGCAGTCATAACTGGACTGGTTTATGGTTTGGTTTATGAAGGTTTATGTAGGCTGGGTACTTTACCCTTTTACTGTATTTTGGGATGGGGATCTAGGTCACTGATACTGAAGATGCTATTCTTCGGTGGCATGGTTAAATGTTTCTGAGCTGCCTGCCAGGTGAACATGTGTGTAGTATATATATATATATGTGTGCATATCGATATGTGTCCGCCATGTGTATTTATGTAACTATTTATTTGTGTGTAATTATGTGTGCATATTGATTGATGTTATAGTTATTTATATTTGGGAGGTATTATTATGCTGATGTCTACATGTAAGGAGTTATTATTATGCTGATGTCTACATGTAATTTAATTTGATGAAAGGATACTTGCATGTTATTTGAAATAGCTAAATAAAATTGTTATTGTTGCTAAACAATGAGTTTAATTGCAAGTCCCGTCATACTGGACCCAGCGCAGTTTTGGCTTCCCTAGGCTCTGGCCTAGTTTTAAATAACTAGTGGCCCCTCTTTCAAAAAAAAAAAAATAAAAAAATAAAAAAATAAAAATAAAAAAGTTTTTTTTTTAATAAAGTCTAAAAGTTGAAAGAGGGGTTACACTTTCGTATTGGCCTACATGACTTATTATGCTGTGCATACACGAACAATACTATTTCACCGGATAAAAGTACAAATGGGTAGTAAAGATAATGGTGTGAGCAACTATTGGTATAAAATTATGTTCATACCCGGCTTCGGTATCTGATTATTCATTAACAAGTTATTTGCCACTGACAGATAACTTAAAAAAAGTGGAAAACAATAAAATTATAAAAGAACATTACAAATAAAAAAGAAGAATCTAAAATATAACAATAAACAACAAGAATGAGAATACATTAATGAGAAACTAAAATGTAATATAAATAAAATTTAAAATGTTTAGACAAAGTAGAAATATTGGAAGCACGAATTATGAAGAAAATATTACGCCCAAGAAAAACTTCTGAAGGTTGGAAATTAAGAAGTAATGATGAAATATATCAAAGTACAGAAAACGTATCAGAAACAATGAAAAAAAGAATACTATTATTTTTTGGACATTTATATAGAATGAACGACAATAGGTTAACAAAGCAGATCTTTAAATATCTGCGGTGGAAGAAGTCAACATCAAGTTGGATTAAAGAAGTCCAAAAGGATTTAGAAAAAAATAATATAAACGCAGAAGATGCAATTGTAAGAAACGTTTTTCGGGCAAAAGTGTTAAAAATAGAAGGAGTCTAGGGTAGGAGAGAGAAAAACGCAGGTTCAAAGTGGACTGAAGACAGGAAGTAGAGACACAGTGAAAAGATGAAAGAATATTGGAGAAAAAGAAAATAAAGAATAAAAAATTGAAACTGGCATGTGGTACTTAGATGGCCGACACAAAAAAAATGTAAAATGCAAAATATATTATAAATTAAGAAGAAAACTTAAAGGTATAATAATGAATAATATACATGAAATAAATTAATTTGAAATCCCGTTTTAGAGAAACGTTTTAAAACGTACAGCATATACGTGAATTGTAAAAGTCATTAACTAGTCAATGGTAATAAAGCGTGAGTGCGCCGCCTGTAAGATTAAACAGAGAACAAATTTTAGTCTAAATGGAAACAGCAAATATCGATTGCTAGACCAAGGAACACGTAGCTACATTTAAAATCTCTACTCATAAGTGTTCTATCTTAATTTTATTTTTCGGTGTACCTACCCTAATTTTAATACGAACAACTTGCATACACGCGTATTTAATAAGATGAAATTTGTTTTCCTATCTGCCTCTTTGCGTTTCCCTCTTCAATCATCCTTTCTGTTCAGACATACAGATGTAGGCACAAACACACACGCCGCAAGCGTACGCACAACTTGTAACTTCAGAATTGGATTACGGTTCTTTATGACCTTTTTCTTTCATAGGATGGTGGTTCAGATAAGCTATGGCTGGGGTTATTCTGCCTTCCATTTCAGTATCTGTCATGTAATATCCGAATGTCATTTGCAGAATACTTATTGTCTGGTAAGACTAGGTTGGTATGAACTTTGAGGATAACTTTCTCCTTGAAAATAGTTTTATTATAGATTTTTTTGGTTAAGTGGGGATAGAAGAATAGAATTTCATTACTCACATTGCTGTATTATTATACCATGGTAACAATGAGTGGTGTGAAGTTGCTTTTGGAACACATTCGAGTACTGTAAAAACTTGAAAGTACCTTCAGTTGAAGTTTCATTCATTTACTTAAAATGTTTTTACATTGTTTGTTAATAAATGCACCGTGTGTACCAAACAATTGTATGCCTTCTACTGTCTCAGCCAAATCTGAACGATCACTGGAACCTGTGTGAACAAAGAACGCGCTGCTTCTTAGTGGATGTGAGATTTGCAGAGACTTCCAAGTAGACATCTTGCTAATGGTTCTAATGAGTTTCTCTGAAACATTTAATTATCGTGTTGAAGCTTAGAAAAAAATGCTTAAACATTCTAAAGAGATTTAAAAGAGAACTATAATTACACGGACAAAATTAAGACTCAGTTTCCATCATCAAAAGCTTTTGGAGAATTTTCCTAGAATAGAAAACAGACATAATTATCCTTCAGGGTAGAGGTACTTGCTGTTTTCAACATCGAGCAACGGGGCTGAGGAGAAAGCCTACAGAACGAATTTGTATGCAGTTTTCTTGACTGGGCCACAAGGTTTCCCTAAAGGGGACAAAACCAACCCCTACGCCTATTCTACTAAAAAGTAAGAGACTATTTTATACTCTGATGATCGCCTTGTGTAGAGAGGTACTGTGATGATGATGACTGTGTATATGATAAACTGGGGTATATGAAAACAGTGCCAAAGTTAGCAGCGATTGTTTTCCTCGCGTGTGAGAAGTAACACAAACATTGTAATCTATCACTTTAACGACAAGTTGGGTTAATAAATAACTTAAAAAGTTATACTTAAAAGGTCCAAGTTACAGGCCATCGGTCCAAATTTCACGGGAACAAATTTTCATATGAAAATTATTTTTAAACATTGCAGCCAGGTTAAGTTTAAATTTTTGACGGAAACGTCTTACACCGCGGATCCGGTGGGGGGGGGGGACCTATCCGAAAGTCGATGTTACGATTTTGTGTATACCAGACAAACTTTAATATCTATAAAACTATAAAGCATATTTAAATAAGCAATGCACAGTTCAAAAGAGCAAGATTTAGAAAATGTCACGCAATATTAACCTTGAGCGCTTGACGTCATATGCCATTACAAGATGGCAGCCAAATTGGAGTGGATAATCACCTGTTTGCTGCGCGGAAAAGTTAGCACAGCTCGGGAACGCGTATCCGTAGGATATTATTTGAGGTGTCGTTTTATAAACCTCCACGAATACTAAGAAAACAAAGTATAATAGAGATAGTGAAACAACTTCATAAGTAATACAGTGACAAGTTGTTGAACTTGGACAAATTTTCCTTAAAATTTCAAAAATGTCAAAATATCTTCACAACAAGAAGGTAAATGCCAATTGTAAACGCCAATAAAGTAAAGGAAGAATGGATGAGGAATCCAAAATGACCTCTATGACAGCAGCAGAGCGAATGCGGAGGATGAGGCTATAAAGATCTTTGGTGTTCCCCTTTTATTTCGTGGTGTAAATATACAGTTTTAATTTCACTTTTGTGCTAAATATAAAGATTCTTAATTCTAAGTGTGATTGCGTCTGACAACTAAGTATATCTGCTCGTTTAACTTGTGAAATCAATAATTACTGTTGGGCGCCAGAGCAGAGTACCTCAGGGTTTATCAAATAATGACACTTTCTCGTTCAGATTCTAATAATACTCTATATTGATTCTTTCATAATACAGACATGTAAATTAAAATTCTAATACTCCATACTACACATTCTTTATATGGTATCAATTGATTTATCAATAGTCAAACTTATAATTACTTATTAAAACAAAATTTAATTGATTCACTAATCTTCAGAATTACAATTGCTCATCATATAAATTGAATTACCAGTTTGCAATATTACATTTACTCACACAACATAAATATTTAATCGATATCATTTTAAGGCACGTCATAATATTCTATCAACCATTATGAATCTCTTAATATATTAACATTTGCGTGTAAATTAGCCTCTTACATAATCCCAATGGTTACTATACCTTAATTTATTTATTACGTTTTGTTATATAGAGCTTAGCTATATCTACACATCTACTTATTATTCTTCTTGACATGTCATAATACATAAATTACTTTGCTTAGGATCTGAACGAACTGTGGGGTCTTTCAGAATGAGATGAGTTAAGTTCGGTAGACATTAATTACTATGTTTGAAAATAATTGGTTTATAAATTGTTATTATAGAATTGTGTTACTTGTTTTGCAGGATTCCTCTGATATGACTGGTGTTTCCACTTTGCTCAATACACTTCACTCCACTAATAAGCATATTTGATTTATTACTTTTGTATCATACGTTCGCGTTTATACAATCGACGCGCACATAGATATAAATATACTTCTTGTTCCGTATTTACGCGCACATAGATATAAATATCTTCTTGTTTCGTACTTACGCGCACATAGGTATAAATATCTTCTTGTTTCGTACTTACGCGCACATAATAAATATACTTCTTATCTCGTACTTCCGCGCACTAATCTATATGTTTTTTTCCTCCCACGGTACTAATTATTCTTTCCGACTATTTATCATAACAATTTAGTCATTATGTATAAGTTTGGAGTAACGTTGCCGATAATGGAGTTATTTACAGAGTGACATAGACTCCTACCCCATCAGACTTTGATAGACTCCCCGATTTTTTAACATCTTCTCTTTTTATAGTTTACTTGGAGATACCCTCTATTCCGTCATAGCTAATTCCTTTCCCATTGGTTCTATTTTGGAAATTTCCTCGGTATGTTTGAATATACCCATTCAGACATAGCAATTCTTTCGCGCTTCCTAGTGACCCTACTGCTTATTGGTCAATGAGTTCGGGCACGTTGTTTTACCGCGTGGCCGTTTAACTTTTTAAAAACGACGCTACTTTCTAACTTTCACACTTTATGTTGTGGTGAATCCCATTGTGTTTTGAAGGACATCGCCTCGCCTTTCTAACGGGACTTACGCATTTTTTGCTGTTTTGATCATACAAAGCATTTTATGTTTTTATGACACGCAAGGTACAGGCTTCTATTATATTTCTATTTTAGCTGGCGACATACTGTCGGCGCACTGGGCCTCACCCTGTCCCTTCTTATTCTACATAATTTCTTTTTACATACATAACAATTTCTTACTTACTATTACTATTCATAATTCAATCATACATTATTAATAATTGTATATCATATTTGCTTAATTGAGAACTTGTAAAGTTATGTTACAAGGCAGGGTCGAGTTACGATGGCACAGGGACCTTCAAGAATCAGAAAACGTGCAGGGCTCATGTCGCTTGACCCGTTCCAATACGGTTAATACCCAAATATTCTGGATTAAATTGTTTACAAGACGTTCATGTCGGCGAAGGCGTATTAGTGGAAGTAGGGATGTCCAACCAAATCAGATTCATTCTAGTGTCAGTCTATATTCATCCACAAACAGCAGTAAACTTTTACATCGAGATGTTTCTCTTTCAACTGGTGCTATACAGAGCATGTCAGAAGAACAGTTAGCGACTGACACTGCGATCCCAACATACCGCTTCTGCTCACCGAGGACTTTAACAATGGGGCGTCGAACAGTTTCTCAACGGCAAGTTTAGATTTGGTGTTGGCCACGGGTACAACTGATTTCACAACTTAAAAAAAAATACCACAATTGATCTTGCGTTCTCTTGAGATATAAATGTATCACGTAAGTCTTACATATAGTACTACTCGTAATATTGTCCTGTCTTTAACAAAATTTTAGAAATTACCCAGCATTGTGAAAAACAAATAAAATAAAAGAAATGCAAGTTAGTTAATTTATTTTCTACTAATTCTACAAATACGCCGTCCCAGCAACACCGCCAGGGTAAGACGTTTTCCGCCAAAAACCTCAGGACAGTGACGTTGACACTAACTACCCTTATTCCATTAGAATAAACGATGTCTTGCCTGTTTGAAGTTATGTGGTCCAAGTTATACGGACTTCCACTATTTATTTACAAGCTTAAAACCATCCACTTTGAAACTAGAATTTTTGAAAAACTGAAACACAAGTATTCTGCAAATGACGTTGTTTACAAATGTTAGTCATTGTTGCAAATGCCACAATGACTAAGAAAACAGGTACGCAAAATTAAACGCCAGTAAACAGCTGACCTCGTTTGACCTGTTGGAGTATAGACATGAGTGCAGTACAGTGTAGTACTATATTTTGCCTTTTGTTAACGGTCGCAATAAAGATTTAAACGAAGGGGTCGTAAAACTTAATTTCACGTTTCCAAATCAAGAGACCGGAAACATTTCACTTAAACACTGCTACAAATTCAATCACTCACATTTTGCTACGCAGCTGTTAGAGTATTTAATTAAATGGTAGAAATTATAGCAAACGTATTATAGTTAAATTGATTTTTCTGATGTTATTGGCGGATTGGCAAGACGTTCTAGAGCATTCTAGAGCATTTTTCGGTCACTGAAATTAACCAATTTTCTGCCTTGACTACAGTAATTTTAAGTACGCTGTTTACAATAGTTAATTATGGTAATCTAGTAAAATTAAACCCAGCCGCTGAACAACGACACAGAAACTCGCGTACACGGCATTCAAATATTTATGGAGAGTAGAATAATTTTATGTTGCCATGGCAGCCACAACCAAACAACCGAAAGGTGAGGGACCTGTGTCCGGTCGGAACAATACATTGTTTGTTACTCGTTGCCGTGGAAACAAATGTCCGTCAACGACCTTTATTGGTAAAATAGATGATAGTAATCAAAATGTTTTCATACAGTAATTTGTCAGTGACAGTTACTCGTAATGACTACTACTAAATATAACAAAATATGTTAGTGGAAACGTATTAATTTCATTTCTCACGAAAATTTCTATATATGTACTATAGCTAAGGAAAACAGCCTATTATACGGTACCTAAAACAATGGTTCTACGCTTTAAAGTTATTTGTAACAGATAAAAGAATCTTTTTAATAGAATCGGTTTTACGTGCAATCTTTTATAATTCCTGCTGATTTACATTCCATTACACTAAATTCCTGCTGCTATTACACAACATTCTACGTGTTTCTCGGCTATTTCAGCGGAGCCCGGTTATAACGTGTGTGCGCGTACATATTGCTGATACTTTGTCATTACGTGACTCTTGTCACGCCTCCGTAGCCGAGACTGTTCCAGACTCCACCGGTCCGCGCGCACTGTGTTCAAGGCGGCAAGCAATAATTACCCTCTAGTGTCTTCTAGTAGCGTTGACGTCTAGTATGGATTATTCTGGAATCTCAGCGGGGTATAAATATAAGCATTCAGCGACTGTTAGTTTCAGTTTAAATGGCGATTTATTCAAGTGAGTTTCGAGTTATTGTCGGGCGATTTATAGAGTGATTTTCAAGTGGTATGTTAGTACAAAGTGATTATAGTGCTGAATTCTTTATAGGCTTAGTTGACGACATTATTATTTGTGCGGACAGATTAACTTGAACTGTTGTACGAGAATAATCTTATTGAGCATCTTGTTGATTACAAACTGTTAATTGTCTAATTAAAGTTTGTAATTAGTGACTTCATCGGTGGCTTGTATTTTGTTTTCCACTGTACCATACGACGATCAGTGAGACCGTCGCAACAATGTGTTATAACTTCTGCAGTCATTTCGCATGAAGAAGAAGGCTGAGGGTTGAGTATCAATGTGGCATTGAAAGCGACGTGATTGAAATAAGAACGAGGAGCAGACGGAGAAAAGAGAACTGAATTATCGCCGATAACAGAATTGTCCGAGATTTTAATTACCTTGACTGCAAAGTTAATGGCCATGAGATAAGAAAGAGGATAGCAGGGCAAAGAGACATCAAGAAATTTCTGGATATAGTCCAAGAAGGTTTAAGGAAAATATAAACGTTTGATACACAAGACGATAATACGGCCTGTCGTCATATGTGGGTGTGACTCTTGGAGGAAATGTTTGGGCCCAGCCAGTAAGGTGTATTGTCAGAACGGCGCATCGAGTTTAGTTACGTACTACAAGTATACAAGGAATCCAACGTTTTAAATTACATTAGGCTACAAACCGTAAGATGGGTAGAACATATGTAGCAGAACTGGTGACACCAGAATATGCCAAGTAATAAGGAATAAACAGAAGCTGGACACCAGAAGTGGAGGAAGACTAAGGACAACGTTCGGTCAGATGCTGAGACTCTTCTGGGATCGTGACTGTTGGAGGAGAAGGTCGAAGGAGGTCAGGGTCCAGCATAGAATACAGCATCAAGGTTTAGTTTAGGGTTTCCAGGTTACTATAATTTGAGGGATTTTGGATAGAGAAATTTGATAATCTCTATTGACAAATGAGTATAATATAGCCCGATGAGTCGGTCAGTAAACAGAGAGAGAAGCACTGTGTATTTACCGCATCTGTAAAAATATATTTGAGATTAGAGTGAATTGTTTAAAGTAATTAGACATAATACTTTCGCCGAAATAGCGCAAGTGAAACGAATCGCCTAGTCATGTAAAGTCTTGTCCTACTTTTTAGAGTTCTTGTACTTGGTACACTGGTACTTGCACTGTTTGAAGATCGCATGAAACTTGATCTTAAAATGGTGGAATAAATTACTGAACGCAAAAGAAATTTTTACTCACAACTTTTAACACGTTGTAATAAAAATCAATTAAATTAGATTGAGTCTGTGTGTTCTTAATTGGTGTGTTTAATTGGTGTGGCTCTCGACGTCTTACTGGCCTGAAACACTTCCTTAAGTTTCCCAGCTGGTCGAGTTCCAATTGTAGCAAGACCTGTCAGATAGCGTAATGTTGTTGAAGAAATGTATATGTAGCTTCACCAAAAGTTTCAAAACACAAATTGTTGTTTTGAAGAAAATTAAAAAAAAAATTTATGTTTAAAAAAATATAATTTAAAAAAAATTTCCTTTTTATTAATTAAATAATTAAAATCAATTAATTAATATAGGGCTGTGAAGTTTTAAAAAGCGTAACACTCTTCTGAAAAATTTTATTAAAGGTGTGGTATTTTTTAAATAAACTACCACCACTCATAAGATTGTCTCCAAACCAATCGATACTTGTTTACCTTTTCGTTTTTGTAGGTTATATTCACTTATAGGTGGTAAAGTCCTGGTAGATTGTTAATTAGAATTATATTAGTGATAATTAGTAATATTTGTGAAATAAAGAACTATTTAGTAGTGAAAAGTATTAGGATTTTATTAGATAATAGCAATATTGACTCTTATTGATTATAATATCGACTCCCAGGATATCGAAACAGTTACAAAGTATATTATATAAAATTCAAACAGGGTTCTTTAAACAGCCAATTATTATCAAAGTCAGAGAAATCGGGCCAATATTTAAAAAGTATAACGTTACAACAAGTTAATAATTATTACTAGATACAGACATTGAATAATAAATTTGAAAATAATATAATTGTTTTCACCAACAGCTGACGTGAGCACGGAGAAGGCATTGAGATTGGCAAAAGCAAATGGCCGCCATCCAGTTGATCAAAATGTCGCTCGATTCTGCTACGTTCCGAATAATATATTTTCTGGCAGTATTCCTGTTCTGGTGTCTGCAAATCTCTTTTTAAATGTTGTGTAGTGCCTTGTGTAAAGTTTCTGGGTTGTATTTTGTGTATCTGTGTAATTATAAGTTAAATCACTTTTCCCGATTCCGACACTAATATTTGGTTAATGTGTTATACAGTTTTCTGGTGTTTTGTAGTGTTTTTCGGGGTAGATATGTATTGTTCAGTGTCATTTAGTGTTTCTTGATTGTTTTTGTCACAATGTAGATGTTCTGGAAGGATTTTATAAGCCACTCGCGATTTCACACAAACGTACTATTCACTCGCTCGACATTACCGTTGTAAGTTAGGTTAGATTCGTCATAAAACGCTTGTCATGTTAACCGTTCAAATACCAATAATCAAGTATCTTATTTCCTTCAGTTTCAATTAAACTCTTAGCCAATATAATATTATTCTTAACATTGTTCAAATATAATTTCATATCCTGTGCATATATAATAATACACTATATGATTGCCTAAACTTTGGTTATTTATCAATTTTATTTACTAGATGTTATTTAAATTAATCTTTCAGTTCATTCGGCTTATTTTAAGATTAAATAATGCCGTTTTATAGTGTTTTCTGTCCAAAATTAGTAATTTTACTTTCATTTTGTATTCTCTGAAAAGTCAAAACATCTCCAAAATTTACTTCCTGTTATTATGTAAATTCAGCCATTTTATCAGTTATATTTAATATTAGTAATCTTATATTGTATTAAAAGGTTTATATTCCCTTATTTTCTTGTAATTAATTGAATTAGTTGTATTCTAAAACATTATTCTGGAATATATGACTCCCATGTCCAAATTTCTGAGTTTAGTCATTTTTATTTTTATTTATAATTCTGAATATAATTTATTAAAATCTTTCTAAATGGTATGTGCAATTATATGGCTTGATCTCAAGTTTATTTTGTCTAAACCCCTTTTGTTTATTTGCATTTAAATGAATAATTTATCTGTTTTGATGAAATTTGGTTTTCTTTCTTTGGCCTAGGTTTTTAACAATTTTGTCTTACAAAATATTTTACAAACAATATATGATGTGTGATACCCTCTCTGACTTTTAAATATAGTCTTATAAACTAAACATTTTTCCAAATTACACAATAACAATTAGTATTGGTTACAATACAAATAACAGTTAAACAAATAAAGAATATTTTTTAAATAAATGGTTGTCTTCAACCTTCAGACATTTTACAACAAAATCCTTATTTCTAACATGGAAATATGGTTCACAAAAAAAAAATTTCTACTAACTAACATCTTAATTACTTCCTACTATTTACCAGTAGTAATTTTTTTTTTACAGTTCTGATGTTAGTTATAGCAGACCCAAACAAATGGCCTTATATCTAACACATTTTTAAACATCCTTATACTATATTCATAAAAACCTTATATCTATATTCTTGTTGGTAACTATTATTATAAGTAGGATTCTACAGTTTTCATACCGTCTTTTACACATTGTCTTTGGGGAATTGTACCCTGTCATAAATAAATAAATAGTATAAATTGTTCAAATAGTATTATGAAATCTGTTTTTCTTTTTGCATATAAAACAAAAATGTTATTTTAAACAGATTTATGTCTCATAAGTAACATATTCTCACAGTACACATTTCAAGTCATTGAAAGTTGCATATTTCATTGTATTCAATGTTTGTGATTGCCAAGAATGAAACACAAGGTTATTTTCTATAATACCCAAAACTATCACTGGTTCACTTTGCACTTTTATATTATGTTATTGCTAAATGGTCGTATAGTCTTATTAACATAATAAATTGGTTAGTGTTTTACAATGGAGATTTGTTCCATGGGTACTATATTATTGTTCATCTTAGTTCACTGGCAACTTTTACTTTATACACTTCTCTCTCTCTTAATTTTATGTACATGTGGTTTTCATTTCGTTATACTTTTATTGGTTAATGATTTATTTTGGGGGTATGGGGATTTGGGTGTCTTTTATAAGAGCATGACATCTTCTTCAGGATGCTGCCTTCTTCTTCTTTCATCAGTCTTCTTTTCTCCTGCCTTCTGGGACTGGTATCTTCTCCATCTTCTTCTTGATGCCATCAGGTTTCTTGGGATCTTCTCCATCTTCTTCTTGATTTTAGAAATACACCACCTGTATTGGTTGATCTTGGCTTATTCAGGGTTTCTATTCTATTTATTCTTCCTCGTTGTGGGTTTGGTCATATTCTGTACTGCTTGGTTATTCACTTTCTTACCTTCCTGGGTTATAACTTGAAAACCTTTGGTTATGAGACTGGTTTTGGATGACTCATCACTAGTAACTCATTTTATTTGAACTTGTATTTTTTTTTTAAATAATAATGATTTCTTTCCACAGTTGCTATGAATTAATCTTTTTATATTAAACTTAATGCTTTCTTCCAAATTTAAATATTATAACTTTATTATTCTAATGATCAATTGGCATTCAATATTATGCATACATCTGTCACGTTACAACGTCTATGGAACAAAATCACTTTCGTAGTACAGTAGTGTTACTATTTATAAAATTATTCGTAATCACTATCACAGTAAACAACAAAAGTCGTCAAGTTGTATAAATAAAGAATGAGCGAAGCGGGTTCTCAGTTTTAACTCTACCGTTTGATGTGTCTGTCTGCCTGTCTGTCAATGTGTCTGTCTGTATTTTTGGTGTATTTCTCACTGTAAAGAGTGAATGCGTGCACCGGTTTTATAAAACTTGGCACGCATGTTCGCACTTCACCCTATAAGCTCCTATTCTTTTTGAGGTTGATCCCCTCAAAAATAGGGAAGCACCAATGTAAGAGATCGAATTTGAAATATTCTATAAGTCTATATATTACTTGTAATTTAGTCATTATGACAGCAAATTTAATTTAAAAAATGCAGTAAATCGGAATTTACAGTGTTTATTGTATGTTTATTGCCTGCGTAACAATTGCTATCAAAAAAAAGTTTCTTCTATGATCATGGAGAGTATACGCTGCCACGTGCCTGAGAAATCTCATTTCAGCCGGTTGGATGCGACTAAAAAAAAAGTGAATATTATGAGTATACTCGACAGGATCGCCCAGTAACGGCTGAATTGGTGGAAACAACTTTGCCGAATGGATGACTGCTGCATCCCCAAACAACTATGGAACTATAAGCCGAGGGGACGAGAGGTGTAGGACGTCTGAGGAAGCGCTGGAGTGACCAGCTGTAATATTTGCCTATTTGAGACCGGAACAAACCATTCTTGGTTTAAACCTTGAGGATGATGATGAGGATGACAACAAAATGTTGGTAGACTAAATGGGGTTTTCGTAATTTTCGTGACGACTGAAAAGTTACCTACAATTAAAATTTATCCTTAATAATAAAAAAATATGTTGAGTTAAAAATAATGAACAAGGTCTGCAGCTCAGAAGCGTGCTAGTAATAGTTCTCAGTCCAAATATACAATTGAACACTTACCACTTTCAGGACTTTTACACGATCACACTGGATAAAAAGCCTGTTGGCCGTAACTGTACCTCACTCACTTTGACTGCCTGTGGTGGTGATGGGAGTTCTTTAACGTCGGATGAGAGGTGTACAGCATAAGTAAAAAACAGATTGGCGAAAACTGAAGAAAGCATTTTCGATGAAGACAAGTTTGTTGATACCTCGACTTGTTTCCCCGGAAACGAGAAATCCATGTATAGGCTACGAAGATTTGAAGCGTTTGTACCTGTGCCTCAGAAACATGAACTTTAACAAAAGCAGATAACTAAAAGCTTGAGGCCTTCGAGATGTGTGTAGTAGAAGATTACTGGAGTTATCATCGGTAGAAGGAATGAGGAGTGAAGTCGTTCGTTTTGACAAGAGTCGGCGAAAAGCGGACTCCGCTAAAAAATAATTGTGAAAAGGAGACTTACTACTCAGTTGTTGTAATTTATTGCTACAATTTAATCGGTTATCTAGCTTCTTTGAGTGAATGAAAGAGGGAAGTATTATCAGGGAAGTTCAAGAAAGTAGTATATGGACAAGATCAAGAAAGGAAGATAATAAAAGAAGGTAGAGACCTCTGGAACAAAGAAAGCTACAACTCTGCCAACCTGCGGGATAAAAAGAAGGGGACGAACGAGAAAAAGAAAAACCGATTAGAGCTCATTCTCTTTGATCTGTAAGTCGGCCACACCACCACATAATATTTATGCTATTGATGCAATTTTTTCCGAAATTAATTAATGGTTTTGTTATGCACTATGTTTTCTTTTAGATAGGCAAGATGGTTCATTTGCAAGCGCAGCAAACGGTACTACCTTCAACAGAACAGATTCAAACAAGACAGTTCGAACTGTCGTCGTGTTGTATCAGAAATTCAGACATAACAGTGTGGTGCGTACCGTCTGTTGTTCGGGCACAGACAGTGCGTGTTCAGAACCACGCCAGGCACGCCCAATTTATTATTGATCGTTTGGCACGATACGGCCACATTCGCACGTGTGCCGGATGCCGTCATTTGGCCGTTGTAACTATTGTTATTGTTTTTGTTTGCAACAGTTGCCAAATATTACTTTCGCACCGTTTTTCTCTCTCTGCGTGCTATAAATCAAGAATCCGCAGAGTCACAATATTCCTCTGTGCAACGGGTGTAAAACCAATTTGTTATTGTTCTTTGTGGATGTGTGTGCGTTGAACTCACGACTGTGTGACTTTCTACTTACCCTTTGGTAGGAACATGTTTTCGTTTTGCACTTAAAGGAACACCCTGCCCCACAGGCATATACAATACATACATTATGAGGAACACCCTGCCTCCTAGGCAGGTACCCATATTTTCATAAAAATGCCAAAATAACTACTTTAGAAAATAAAATATACCATTTCTTCTTTTCCAATTTACTTCATTGTAATAATTTCACATTGATATGTATTTGTTTGCAGACTTGGTATATGTTTGGTACTATACACCTCCCAGTGGAACATCTGCCTGACCCCCCCTTATAAGGAACATATGCCTAATAAGCATGCAAAACTACGTACGGTTAGAGAATCATATGCCTGGAAGGCGTGAAATCAGACGTACATTTAGAGGAATACTTGCCTGACAGACAGGGTAACTTTTAGAAAGAGGTAACTTACGGTCAAACGGAGGAGAGCTACGAGATGACGACACTTTCGCTGTCACACACAACAACTGATTGAGGAATTCTAGGAGGGGGGGGACTTGCCCAGCAGCACGCAGGAGGCTTCTAGCAGCAAAAAGGTAAACCATACATGCCTGGCAGGCATATGTTGCTACCGAAAGGTTAATATGGGCACGTCTTTTGTAACACATAGCAAATTATTATTAGCAACTTTAAGGGTATAACCTATTACTAAGGTTTTACGGCCTGCGTCAGCATTGTTAGAAAATTGATTTTGCTAGAAATACATATGTCGTTAAATAAACTCTTTTAAATTTCTGTCAGATATTTTTCTTATATGATAAAGACTACTTGGTCCTATAGAGGTGATGTCTGTTTAACGAATTACCTAACCTATCTCAACTTTTGAAACATTACTCCGTAGCACTTAGAAAGTAGAACACTCACATAAAAGCAAATATTTCTCGTTGTTATTGCAATATAGTTTTTCCAGAATGGGTTAGAAAGCAATAATAGATGAAAGAAAAGGTAACAGAGAGATGAGTAGACAGACACAAAACGCAGGAAAAGAAAAGCAGAGAGAAAATTCATAGTGTCAGACAAGTTTTTGCTTGCAATTCTGGTTTTATTGAGACACATAATGTATTCACCCCTTCGAGCCCTGAAAATATCCTTTGCGTGAAACACTATTTATATTATAAGTATCTTTGTCAATCGAAACATGGCTGATTTATATTATCTTTTACGGGAGCATTATCATTTGAAGTCAACGTTAGAGCAGTTAAAACATTTTCATTTCGATATCGTGATGTCTTTTCGTATTTAGAAATCTCGACAATCCAATGTATGTCAGCTAATTAAGTGTCTCTTCTATTCAATACATCTTGGATTCTAAGTTACTTTTTTACGTGTCCTGGTCTGAACTAAAAAATCCATAAAATTATTGTTTCAGTGAAGCAAAACAAAGCTGAAAAATACCAACCGATCTAAATTAGAGTAATCTTGTTTTCAGAACTTCGAGTGACGGATCAGAAAACTAGATATAGAATATGCTAGAAACAGTAAAATACCATACCCGGTTGACGTAAACAAGTACTGATGTGGCTTACAACACGATTCTAGAGTTTAAAGACATTTTCAATTTTATTAATTTTGCACTAAATAATAATACTATACGCAGTTTTATGAAAAGCTATTATAATAATTTCATTTCAGTAAGTGATTCTTATTTCCATTTTCTGTTACCACTTGCCATTTATCTTTTTTATCTATTATTCATCGTTCTGTTTTCAATTAAAATGATAACGCAAACTTAAGGATATGCGTTACTCTTCCCATTATTCACTCTCAGTGAACACTGGGAACCCGTTGAACGATCTGCTAACGTGAAGGAGAAAAACCAGTATGCTCTAAAGGTATCTACCGTGAAATTAATGTCGATGATGATGATGATGATGATAATAATGATGACGGTAACATCCAAATGGACCAAGTATATTTTAGAAATGAAGTTACCGAAATTTTAGTTTGCAATATATTTTATTACCTATGTATTTTTGATTTATTATTAAATAGCCATAATATGTTATCTGCACTTTTCTTAACAACTTAGTATTAACAAGCAGCCACCACTTTGTTTTTTACCAATGACTAAATGAAGAGTTGTAATTGTATGGTGAGGGCTTTTGGGTTTTGAGTTTAGTATACAATTTGTGTTTATTCTTGGAGAAAGTTCCTAGTGACGATCTCACCAGACAACAGGAAGCCACTTTAACAAAAATCAATTATTTCTACCTTGCACACTTCCTTCTTATTACTATTATTGTTGCGTATATGTTATCACATATATTAAAATATATGATAAATATTATGATTAATTTGTTGCAATACATTATCGTATTAAATATAAGTGTAAATATTAATTATTCCAGTGTCATGTTAACATATTATAGAGGCGTAATTCTGATGTTACTAATCTTTACGTAATTATAATTATAAAGTGTGAAAATACTAAAAACTGAACCCGGTATTCTGAGTAAATCTAGTTTAAAATGTTGGTGAATTATAGAACCTAAGCTTATCGTTATGGTATACTGTAAATAAAAATAGGTTGCTGCTTCAAAAAATTATAAAATAAATCCCCTTTATTCTCATACATATTTTTGTATACGTACTCAATTAAATAGGTTTCGAATTAATTCGTCTTGTCATGTCGCAATCAATTTTTTCTAATGACTTTCGATTCTCGGTGTACAAACATTTCAATTACTTGAACACACAAAAATTTTTAAATTGTTTACTTTAAAGTGAATGTAACCATTTTGTTACAAATTATGTGAAAGTCAAGGCTCTTCTGCATATCATGTCGTGACTTTTGTTTCTTCGTTAAGAAAATTGTTGAATCTCTTTTCTCAATTATTATTAAAGAAATCGCGCTTTTTATTTTGCCTATCAATTCCTTTAGCAATTCCTGTAGAGCACTCTTATACAAACTTTCTTGCCATTATAGTGATCACAAATTCTGTACATACAGATTTATACATATCCTAATATATAAATTATTTTGTAAGGGTTACAATTTAAACATTTCACTATTGTACAACATCCAGATTCGGAAACATTCAACAGTGCTAAGGATGGTCGTCAAGGCAACAGACTGACGTACAAAGACAGAGCATAAGGTCTCTACAGCACATTATCTTAGTCCTGGAATTGTCAAGTTCTCATCCCATTTTCAGTTGAGTTTCCCTATTTGTTGGTGAGCTAGTATTTAAAAATACCTAAAACTGTGCGCTTCTTCTGGTATCGTACCGACAACTTTTATGATCGTAAGAACGTTAGATTCTTAGAATATAACGTTAGATATTTTTATGATACGCATTAACCATGTGGAAACAGAAATGCCATGGAATGGGAATACCGATACGAAATGAACACCTGTACACTTGTACACTTGGTCATGCTTCGCCGATGACCAGGTAGTTATAGCCCAGGATGAAGAAGATCTAAGCTACATGGTCAGAAAGCTGAATGAACAATACACAAAGATGGGATTGGAAATAAACATAAAAAAGACTGAATACTTGGCAATTAGAGATGAAGAAACAACAGATTTAGAAGTAGACGAAAATGTTAAAACTAGAGGAACAGACAAATTCAAGTACCTAGGATTTACTCTGAGTAAATAAGGCACAACCGAAGAGGAAATAAAAAGTAGATTAGGGCAGACTAGAACAGGGATTAGACAATTACACAGTGTTATATGGGACAAAAATATTAGAAAAAGCACCAAAAAATGATATATCAGACCGTAGTTCAAAGCATTATGACGTATGCAGCGGAAGTATGGGTTATTAACAAGAAGATTCTTGCAACGGAGATGGAATATTGGAGGAGGTGCTGTGGAATAACGAGAGCAGGCAGAATAACAAACGAGGAGATCAAAAGAAGAATGGAAACGGAAAGAAGTGTAATTGACTATGTGACGATTTAAATTGTAACAATAATCGTAAAATAAAAAAAAATTTAAAAATTAAGTTTGTGAGCGATTAAGCCATTTAAATCTCACTATAATGCCTAAACCCCCTGTATGTACTCAGTATGAGAGGAAGAAGTAATTAAGAAGTACGAAGATACTTTAATAAAAAAGCATATTGTAAATAGTTATTATTGTCGTATTTAACCCTTTGCTTGTTGTCAGGCTCTGACCTGTTAATTCCGGACTCGACATGTTTTCCGAGTCGTCTGTAATTTAGAATAAGATAAAAAAACTAATGTTAATAATGAAAAAATCTGAAGACACAGATAGCCGCTAAAACAACTTATTTAAATTATGTATATTTATTTAGGTATAGTTTGTGTAAATAAAAATGTTAACTTAAAGAGAGATAGGGACTATATTCTCGCGCAATAGTGGCCCTACTCCCCCTTGTTATGTACCAGTCGGAGCGGGCAGAAAACTCTCTCTCGCTATGTTGACTTCATGCAGTGCAGACGTGCGAGCAAACGCTCTGACACAATGTTGCGAATTCTTTTGTTTTACTTAAATATTGTATACGAGAAATTACTGCTAAAAGCATGTGTTATGTATTAATCAGTATAGTTATGTGAAAACAAGAGACATAACTTATAACACGAAACATAAAAATGGTGTAAAACAAGATGACTGCTAACTTCAAGAACTAACTACACTTTCAACATCATTCCTGGAGATGTGAACTACCAGAACTTATAAACACTCGTAGACCCGACAGAATATGCAGATCAGGACATCCGAGAATCTACATGTACCTGCATCGTAGAAGGTTCAATCTACTCTGCGGACTTTTGATCCATTTATGACGAAGACCAGACCGAGATGATGACGGCGCTTTCAAGGATTCCCAAGACGGACACCCCAGGACGAGGTTTCTACTTTCCATTCTAAAGGTGACTCGATAGCCTGTCTATCGAGGGTTACTAATATTTGTTACACAACACACGTTAAAAGAGACTTTTCAGAGACTATTAATTTTGTAAACATTAAAAGAGTAAATCTAAGAGTTTTTATGTAACTACTCAAATTTCATACGTTGTAACGGTTTATATGTTAATGTATCGTAGTATCATTCCAAGTAATAATACCATTCTTCAAATGGTTAAATAAAAAGTCTTGCAAGCTAATATCATGAATTGAGTATAACTAAAAGTCTTAACTAGTAAATACCGAAAGTTAACCCGGATCCGAGGTATAGCTAAATAGAATCAATTTTGATCCCAAAGTTTAAAGAAAGCATTGAAATAATTTTAGTTTAATTAGTGATGTCATGGGATCTGTCAGTAAATGTTTTTAAATGTTAAATAAAGAGAAGTCGTCTTGTTACACACATATAACGAGTGCGTAAATCAATAAAATACCTTCCCTTGTTTCCTTACACAGTTAGCAAGTAAATTGTCAAGTTAATTAAGTGTGGATACATTTCGTTACAACGTAGGCACCCCATATAATTGACAGAGCTCCCCCGGAGAGCCCAAAATAGGTGGATCAACAAAGTAACGGAATGGAGTCCATTAGGAACGAGAAAAAGGGGAAGACCGAGAAGATCTTGGAGGGACGAAGTGGATGAATCTATGCAATGTATGGGACTTGAGGAAGGACAATGGGAACATCGGGAGAATTGGAAAGCCAGGTTGAAGGAAGGGAGACGGCACTAGCTGTAGCAACCCTATATATATATACTGTATAAGAACGTTAGATTACTTATTAATAACATTGACTTTCATCTTGTTGATAATATGTTGAGTTCTGGCCGTATACAGGATTCAACCATATTAGTAGCACCACGGCGCACAACCTTAGTTCGCTCATCTCAACATCGTTTCGTTTTTCAATTACATTCGTCAAAAAAATGATTCTGAGTGTTGAATTGAACTGAAGATAATTCATTCACCTTCAAAATATTTTGCTGGATAGCAATTTCCGTTGATTTGTGTCATCATCTTTTTTATGTTATTGTTTGAATCAAATATAAACTTCTTTTACATTTTGCGCTTTTACATTTATAAAATAATGACTCGTATCTACATTTTTGAGTAATAAAATCGCTAGAATACATCGTATGTTAAACAAGAAAAATTTGACAACACTAAAAGTTGCCGTGCGCGTTTACTGACCTCGTCTACACAACACACGTTCTTAATAAATACAAGTGCGTCGCTGGTGGACGCTTGTCGAATAAGTCATTCAACACGCGGACCCAAGTACTTTACGTTTTTTGAAAATGTTTTCTGTACGTCGTAATGAAAAATTATTTCAGTATTGCATTATACTACATAGAAAGGGATCTAAATATTTCATAAATATGTTCTGACAATATTCTATAACTACAGGCGTTAAGGAGTTATTCGTACGAGCCATTCTCAAAAGAAAATTTATAATTAAAATTTGTTAATTAAGAAAGTTGTGTTAGTGGTTACAATCACAAACAGAATTATCACTGTTGCACACCACTATAGAAAAAATATTGCAGTTAGCGCTTTCAAGCTTCGCAGCTCATCGTCAGATCGGAAATACCGTCAGATCAAAGTATTTCCGATCTGACGATGAAGTGAGAAGCTTGAAAGCGCTAATCGGAATAATTTTTCTATAGTGGTGTGCAACAGTGATAATTCTGTTTGTTTAAAATTTGTTAATATATTAATTTAAAAACGTTTACGTGACAATTACTCAAAAACAGGATTCAAAAAATGTTAAGCGGAAAGCGCGACTTCCATCCAGCATACCGATCTAACACTGTAGAAATGTCTTATCAAGAAAGTTCCTAATATCAAGTTTTGCATAATGTGCAGGAGCACCATGTTGTCATCATTGATTTGTGGTAACGTAAACAGCCTAAACATATCACCATAGTTGTCAGATGCTGCTGTGCGTTCCTAGTCACCATATGAGGGGTCTCTCTTATCAATTTTATACATATCACACTCTTGTTCAGAAAACACATAAACTTAGTCGTTAATCCAAATTCTCATATTTTGCTATGAATACATCTTGAAACGTGAAGAGTAGGCTTATTACCGAAGATTACATGATCTAGAAACTGGCCGTTATTGTCAATTTGTATTCATGTCATTACGATCTAATATGTGAGTAATTACACTCTTGTGTAACAACTAAAGTTTTTAAGCAACAAAACACAGGCGTATTTTTGACCTGCTGAGGGGCTGTAGTTTTTGAAAGTCCTCATTCTCACATTTACATTTTCTAAGCACTAGAGGTAGAACTGTTTCTACTGCTCTAACAGATTCCTCACTAGCATGTGGATCACCAGAACGGTTACTATTCATAAAAACGATAAATGTTGGTTCTGTGCCCTGAGTCCTCATAGAAGACTCTGCGAAAGTCACCTTACAAAATGGTTACATATCATGGCAACTTCGTAAGCCACAAAACGCACTGCAGTTTTCATTGCAAATTACTCATGTTGCTTAAAGCTATTTAGATAGTAACTTTATTTACTGTTTTAGCGTGGAAACCGTTTGAAATTACAAAGAAATAAGTTTGTGATTTTTTTACACATATAAAAATTATGTATTTATTGTCTTTGGTTTAATAAACGTTTCTTGTTGAAACTGTGGCATGACTAGGAACACACCGTTGTATCAACATCACATTACGTGTTAAACACAACATATTATGACTAAAGAACGCTTACGATTACGTCATAGCATGTCGTGCAGGTGTTGTGTATTTAGTAGTTTTGATCTTCCTCCTCGTGTTACCAAGATCTCGTATTTTACAAAATTATGTTAGTCCCAGCACTCGCTTATGGGGGTGATAAAGGTGCTCTTCCAAGGCGACATCAAAGGAAAATAGAAAGTTCCGAACTGATATTTCTTAGGGTGGTAGCGGAATGCATGTTACCTGACATAAAGTGTAACGAGTTCATAAGGGAGGAATCTTAACCCTATGTGTGGCGATGGCGTGTGGAATGTTCTGGAATAAAATGAGCGATCTGCTAATGTGAAAGAAGAAAAACCAGTAAAACTATCTACCGTAAAATTGATGACGACGACGATGATGATGACAATGACGATGGTAACATCCAAATCAGTTGTTTGACAAATATAGGCTTACCATTGTTTTACTGGTAATTATGGACAAAGAATAATAATAATTTCGGTTAGGAATTCTTGACTGTGTAATGTTTCACAGATGTGAGACGTGTTTACCGGGCTGTTAAGGCCGTAGTCTGGTTTAACACGTCCTGAAACGCCAGACGTTTCGGTCGTAGTCACGACGGCTATCTTCAGCAGAGCGGAAACAAGGTATTAAGCCCCCAAAAATAAATTCAAAATTAAAATAAATCCAGAAGCACATTTGGATAAGTAAAATAAGACATTCTATAAATTCATTGTCATATATAGAACCTGATGGTGTGCTTGTGGTTTTAATTTAATCTTTTAATTTTTTTATGACATCACAGAACAATATACGTTTCTCGAACGATCCATTGGAATCCGGCTGAATGTTGTGGCGTACGTGATTTCAACATGCGCTTGCGAGACTTTTTTAGACGCCATCAGCCTTGCTGACTGTGTCAAGGCCGCAATTAATTACGTCGCAGTGTAGAGATAACGCGTAGTTGTGGAATGTTCTGGTCTGTGAGTGGGGTATAAATACTCGTCGTCAGCTGCTTTAGTTCAGTTATTATCGGGCGATATTACCCTGTGCGTTTAAATGGTTATTAGTGCGGTTCGTAATATTGTGGAGAAGTGTTATGTGTTTTTATAATTGCGCGGGATAATTGTAGAAAATATTGTGTTTTATATTAGTTGACATTTTTTTATTGCGTGTGAACAATTTTTATTTTATTTGTTGTAAGAGACTGTCTTGTTAATTACGAACTGTTTAATTGTGATACTTAAACCTGGTGATTAGTGATTTAATTGGTGTCTTGTATTTTGTTTTCCACTGTACCTACGACGATCAGTAGACCGTCGTAACAGTGGTGTCAGAAGTGGTATAGAACCGTTAACAGTGGAAACAGTGGAAACTTTGTAAAAGGCTATTGTAAATTCGTAATTAATCGGTAAACAATAGATGCCACTCAGATGATGGAAGGTTTCCAAGCGCTGCTGCAGCAGACACGGGAGGAGACAAAAGAAGAACGAAGACAAGAAAGAGACGAAGCAGGAAACGACAGGATGAGAAACGGAGACAGGAGGCGGAAGAAGCAGGAAAACGACAAGATGAGAAAGCGGAAGGGAGACAGAAAACTCGACTGCTGGAAACAGAAGAAAGACAAAAAGCACTGTTGCTCGAGTAGGAAGGACGACAGGCAGAATTACGTAAGCAGGAGGCAGAGGAACGGAATCGTTAAACAGAAGACATCTAAGAGTTAATACAGGAGCAAAAGCAGACACAAGAACAAACCGCTGCAGAGTTAGGTCTCCTACGAGGTGAGCTTAACAAAAGTTACTAAAATATCGGAAGTACAAGAATCAATGACATTAAAAATAGCTGAAGTAGAAAAATCTGTTTGGAGTTTTGAAGAATCGATGTCTACAAAAATACCTGTCATATAAGAATAGATGTCTACATAAATATCTGTCATAGGAGAATCAGTGACAAATAAAATATCTGCAGTAGAAAACTCAATGGCAAACATAAGAGAACAAATTAAAAGTGAAGTTGAGCAGTGCATGAAGATGCAACCAAAAAAATTTTGTGAACAGACTGTACCAATGATAAAGACAGAAAAAGACACTGAAAATAAGTCAACAGAGAAAGTCACTTTGCCTGCAGTAGGGACAGTTCATGTCAAAGCTTCAACCTTTGACGGAAACAGTCACTGGGCAACGTACCTCCGCCAATTTGAAGCTGTTGCATGCGCAAATAATTGGACAGAGAAAGACAAGGCAGATTCATTCGTTCTCGCATTAAAGGGGCCCGTGGCAGAACTACTACAGAAAGTGCCACCTGACAGCCAGAACATCTATGCCGAGTTGATAAAAGCTCTAGAATTACCGTATGGTGATAAACATTTGCGAGATGTGTACTGGCACCCAGTTGAGATCAAGGCGACAGCATTCCGGCGAGAGCCTTCAAGATTTTGAAGCAAGTATCGACAGACTAATTAGACTGGCCTATCCTGAAGCGCCAGAAGATTTTCGAACAAGTTTTGCGATGCAGATATTTACTGCCGGTGTCCGAGATAACGAATTACAGCAAGTGTTACGAATGGCAAGACACCAGAACAGTGCGGACGACCTGGTATATGCTTTGCAATTTGAGGCCGCCAAATCAGCGTCTGGTTGGGCCGCTAAAAGATCGCGACAGCACAGACGATGAGGAAGAAGAACAAGGAACAGAGACTCGACGGTCGGCGCCACAGATAAAATAAGCAAGACTGGAAGACTGAAGTGTTATAGATGTGGGAAACCTGGATATCTACAACGAGATTGTCGGGCTAAAATTCAGCAGCAGGGAAAGGAGCAGTAGTCGGTATAACGGGGCGTGTGCTGACTAACTGGAGGAACGAAGCCCCTAAACAATACGCAATATCTACACTTCAGGAATACAGCGGGAGCTTGGTGGTTACCTGATTCGTTCAAGAAAGGCCAACCTCGATTACAGTTGAAACAGGAGCAACAGTTTCCATTGTGCGGCCCGACGTGGTGAAAAATCTCAAGCTAATCTGGTGCTCTTGCAGCTTGCGAACAGCTACTGGACGGCCTGTAAAAGTGTTTGGAAAGTAGAGATACACCTACGCCTCGGTCGACTTGAGTTTAATCATCAAGTACTTGTTACAGAGATTGTGGATGAAGCAATTCTTGGTGTGGACGTTATGAATGCATACGGATTTATAGTCGACTTCAAAATCAATGTCTTGAGAATCGGAGGAGAAGAGGTAATGCTCTCCACAATGACTACATCAGAAAAATCGATGGACGTGATAAACGAAGTGGCCGTAACTGTTCCGCCAAACTCCGAAAAGATCATCATGGTTAGAACCGAGGTAGATACTAGGGGCAACCAGTGCTCTATACTCGTATTAGAACCCCAGGTAGTCAGCACACAGGGCATACTAATTGGCAGAAGTTTAGTAAAACCTGACGAAACCGGAAATGTACCTATTAGAGTGGTACCTATTTTGGATCAAGCTGTCACTTTAGAAAGGAATACACTCCTAGGCAAATTGACTCCTGTGGCCTGAGTAGCCGGAATGACGCAACGAAGATCCAGTGCTTCGGATACTTCCAAATTACCAGAGGAACTGCAGAAATTATTGAACAGGTCTTCTAACTACCTCTCAAGTGGCGACGTAAAAGAACTCAGACAGTTTTTACATGAATTCAAAGATTCTTTTGCAGTTCGGGGACAGTCATTGGGAAGAACCTCTCTTGTACAACATCGCATCAATACCGGGGACACAACACAGATACGCCAACCACCTCGAAGGCCTCCGTTAGCTAAGCAAGAGGAAATGACTAGGTTAGTACAGGAGATGTTAACAGAGGGAATAATCAAGCCTTCGTCAAGTACTTGGTCTTTTCCGGTTGTGCTGGTAGCGAAGAAGGATGGTGGATTGCGTTTCTGCGTAGACTGTCGGAGGCTGAATGACGTGACAAAGAAAGACTGCTATCCGTTACCTCGCGTTGATGATACACTCGACACGTTGTCCGGAGCACAGTGGTTTTCCACATTGGAGCTGAAGAGTGGATATTGGCAAGTGGGTCTTCGTCAAGAAGACAAGGAAAAGACCACTTTCTCGACGCCAAGTGGCTTACTCCAATGTAATGTCATGCCATTTGGACTCTGTAATGCACCGGCAACATACGAAAGATTGATGGACCTGGTACTCCGAGGACTGACATGGAAAACTTGCCTTGTTTATTTAGTCGATGTTATAGTCATCGGAAAAACTTTCAAAGACCATTTGGAAAACCTTAAGGAGGTTCTGACTAGAATTCACGCTGCTCAACTAAAGCTGAGCCCGAAGAAGTGTTCCCTGTTCCAGAAGGAAATACAGTATCTGGGCCATCTAGTTCGGCAGCAGGTGTTAGCATGGATCCTAATAAAGTAAACACCGTAAGAGACTGGCCACTTTATATATATATATATATATATATTATAATCCGATTCTGTTCCCTCCGCCTCCCTTGACGGCTCCCTGTCGCCACCTAACAGCTTTGGCGACCAGCGTCACACGTCCCAGTCTTGGCCCCCCCCCTGCAAGAACGTCGCAGAAAAATATGAAGAAATAAACTAAATAAACAACATGAATAAATAAAGATGCCCCAGAACAATTATAACGGCCACGTCCATCTACCTCTCCCGCTCGTGTATGGCTACACCTCACACAATATAACCAACAAACAGTACTCTCCCAACTAAGTGCCTCCACCTTCTCTGCGCCCCGGTCGTCTGGCGTACGTCCACACGGCTGAAGGGAGCTCGTCTCCAAAACAGCCCGAGTCCGACCATACTGGTCGGGCTCAAACAGCAAAAAAAAAAAAAAAAAAAAAAAAAACTGGCCAGTGCCGCAGAGTTAACACGAAGTTCGGGGTTTCCTGGTGTTATGCTCATAATACAGACGTTTTGTGGAAGGCTTCGCAAGTATTGCTAAACCACTACAAGAGCTAACGGAAAATTAACGAAACTTCCAATTGTCGAGAGAGTGTGACTTAGGAATTTGAAAATTGCATTATGTTCACAGCCAATTCTCGCTTTCCGTGTTTCCGAAGGGAAGTACTTCGTAGACACAGACGCAAGCAATACTGGTCTAGGAGCAGTTTTGTCTCAAGTGCAGAACGGTGAAGAACGAGTAAAACCGTATTAGAGCAAGACGGTTTCTAAGCCAGAGAGAAATTATTGTTACAAGGAGAGAGTTGTTGGCAATTGTCAGAGCTTTGGAGCACTTCCATAAATACCTCTATAGAAGAGAGTTTTCACTAAGTACCGACCATGCCGCGCTTGCATGGCTCTTGAGATTTAAAAATCCGGAAGGACAGTTGGCAAGGTGGCTCGAACGTCTGCAAGAGTACAACTTCAATGTACAACATCGACGGGGCGCCTGCATGGTAATGCAGATGGCTTATCACGAAGACCGTGCCCGGAAGACTGCCGACATTGCCACAGAAAGGAAGAACAAAACTCAAGCGAACATGTTTAAGACCTCACTGTAGATTTCCTGGCAGACGGCTGGACAACACAAGATTGTCGGCAAGAACAGATGTCTGATGAAGACATTGGACCGATCTTGACAGCAAAAGTGGAAGGTCGCCGCCCGGATTGGCAAGGTATCTGCCATGGTTCCGAAGTGCTGAAGGGCTACTGGGCACAATGGGAATCTCTTACCTTGAAAAACAGATTGCTGAAAAGGACTTGGGAAAGTGCAGATGGACGAGACGTGATCATGCAGTTGATAGTTCCACGAATTAAAGTGCAATCTGTTTTGAAGGAGATGCATGATGGAACATCTGGAGGCCATCTTGGCGTTAACAAAACCCTTGACAAAATACGGAAGCGATTCTATTGGCTTCATCTTCGCCACGACGCGACGTAGAGTATTCGGGTCGGACGTGTGAATTATGTGCTGCAGACAAGGGCCCACAAGCCAGAAGGAGGGGCAAAATGAGACAGTATAACGTTGGACTGCCTTTCGAGAGACTTGCCATAGACACTGCTGGACCATTCTCAGTTACTGACGATGGAAACCGGTACATCATGGTTGTAGGTGACTACTTTACTAAGTGGGTGGAAGCCTACGCAATTCCAAATCAGGAGGTTACCACTGTGCCAAAGCCGTTGGTTCACAACTTCTGTTGCCGTTAT
The DNA here is from genome assembly GCA_034769895.1 of Magicicada septendecula. Lineage (NCBI taxonomy): Eukaryota > Metazoa > Arthropoda > Insecta > Hemiptera > Cicadidae > Magicicada > Magicicada septendecula. The sequence goes on along the minus strand of CM068372.1, from coordinate 407,397,354 downwards.
AGAGCCCCTATGGAAATCCATACGGATCAAGGGAGAAATTTCGAATCAGGAGTTTTTAAAGAATTATGCCGTCTACTCGGAATTCGAAAGACCAGGACAACGCCTCTGCATCCTCAGTCGGACGGGATGGTTGAGAGATTCAATAGGACACTTGAGCACCATCTTTCGAAGGTTGATGACGAGAACTAAACAGACCGGGCCAACATATACCATTCCTCATGGCGTATAGATCATCAGTACACGACACAACCGGCATAACGCGTAGTTGTGGAATGTTCTGGTCTGTGAGCGGGGTATAAATACTCGGCGTCACCTGCTTTAGTTCAGTTATTGTCAGGCGTTATTACTTTGTGCGTTCAAGTGGTTATTAGTGCGGTTAGTAATATTGTGGCGAAGTGTTATGGGTTTTTATAATTGCGCGGGACAATTGTAGTACATTGTGTTTCATATTAGATGACATTTTTTTATTGGGTGTGAACAATTTTTATTTGATTTGTTGTAAGAGACTGTCTTGTTAAGTACAAACTGTTTAATTGTGATAATTAAAGCTGGTGATTAGTGACTTAATTGGTATCTTGTATTTTGTTTTCCACTGTACCTACGACGATAAGGAGACTGTCGTAACAATTTATTCGTTATCATGCTTTAGTACCGTGTGCCCCCCCCCAAACTGAAGACGACCGCCGTTGATGCAGCCGAAACGTCTGGCGCTTCACGAAGCGTTAATACTAGACCACGCTCTAACAGCCTGGTAAACACGGCCGACATCTGTGATAATTCCAAACATAAGAGTTTGCCTTCACTTGTTATATTTTTCCCTATCTCGTCTTGTATAAAATTCCAAACAGAAACTAAACAAGTTTGGGTACACCATATCCGATTATACATGGCTGGTGTATACATACAAGTTATTCATGTTTAGGCCTTAAATTATCATGATGCAGTTAGTAATGAGCAGAGACACATACTCATACTGAACAGAAAATACGAAAATTAAATTTTTTTATTAACTAAGGATGTTTACGGGAACAATTATCAAGCGAAAAGAGCTGGAATATGCATTCGCCATGTTCTGATTTTATCTACTATATGCAAAAATTCTAATAAACAGTTAACCGGTTCGGCACGGCGTAGACCTACTGTAGCTATTTATATTTATCGTGACCCAAATCGTTGGTTGTTTAATTACTAACGTAATTGAAAACTGATGAAACAAAACTGATAAAGTAACAATGAAATAAAAATTATTACATAGGGCGATATTAACTTTATCAAAATGTTCCGCTGAAATTGCTAAATTGTCAATAACGGAAATAATTGAAAAGTAATTGCTTTTAAAAATATTTGTTTAACAATTGGCTACACGAAAATTTCTATCACAGGAATAGGAAATAAAATACAAACATAAATATAATTAGTTTGAACAAACAGACTATAATTTGCAATATTCAATTTCACTATAACATAATCAAATAGCCAATAATTTTCTAACAACATCCAAACTGATTGAACAAATTAACTCATAACTTGTAGATTCCTAATTAAAATAACATTGCACTATTCTTAAACAAAAACATTGTGTTTATCTTAGACTTTTCCTCTCTATTTTATAAGTCCAATAAAATTTAATTTGGTTCAGATATTCACTTTATCTATAAATTCAATTTTTTTTCTTTTATTTTTCGTTTTCCTGAACGTTATCGTTATCGGGTATAACAGGTTCGGAGAAAAAATGTAACGTACGTGTTTTCTATAAACCTCATATTCAAAAACTTTCAAACACTGCAGTCCAAGCATGATCAAACTTTAACCGGTTGTAACCAAGAGTGGCCTATGTTTTACACGCTTCCAGACCTACATATTTTCATTATTGTCACTAAAAACCTTTTTTTCCTAATTTAGTAAAAATCCGTTTTCCAGTTTTGGAAGATCTTATAAATTCGGCCTTGTTTTAGAGCTCTAACTGTCACGCGGTTTGCTCTCGCGTATTCTACATTTACAGAATATGCAGTAGTAGCAGGGAGGATGACTTTTCAGTTGCGTTAGCACACATAATAAGCCTTCACATATAGTCAGCGCTTCTAACGGATCACGCAAAGTGTGTAGACAACATTTACTTGACAAATGTCGCCTAGGCCACACATCATGTGACTGATTTCGCAATGACGTTTTTAAAGTTTCACGGTTAAACATATACTTTTTAGTATTAATGAAGTGTTAAAGAAAACTATCACTGACTACGACCAGTAACTGCGCTGATGTATGCGATACTAAGACAGATGGTACCATTATAAATGAGTACGTTTTACGTTGTGTAAGCAAAGCACAGTGCCATTATGGATTTCCAGTGCTTATTCCTCTCGTCACTTTGGTCCAATATGTTCGTTTTAATTGCGTAAGGTGATAAATAAGAATTATTGTACTCTTAAGCGCACTGGTGTACATAACAAAAGAAAATATTCCCCAGAAATGTGCATGAATTTAACAGCACTTTAGTAAGGTAATAAACAAGAATTATTGTACTCTTAAGCGGATTGGTAGTCATACAAAAGAAAATATTCCCCAAACATATGGATTAATTTAACAGCACTCTAGTTTTGATTATAAGAATAAATTGCAGTTTACATTATTATGCGATACACAACGGCAACTGTAAGTACGAGGAGCGTTCGAATTTAAATTATAACTTGATGTGAACCTGAAGTAGAAGGAATAAATGCCAAAGTTTTATCACTGGCTGATGCGCGGAAATAAATATAATCTCTCTCGTAGTCGTTCAGCAACCAGCACACATTGCTATTTGTTTTTTAAGTAAAAGTTTAATCGTAAAACAATGCAGTATTATTAAATTCTTTACGACTGAAAATGTAAAAACCATTAGGAATTTGTAAATAACTTTAGGAGAAAGTTTTGTGAGAAACGTTGTCAAACATAAGAGTCTATAAATGGATCAAAGCTTTAAAAACTGGTCAAGAATATGTCGAGAATGAACCGCACCTACGACGCTCAAAAACATTGAGAACATTAGAGATGACTGATAGGACCAACACACATGTTCTAAATGATAGTCGAATCACGGTGCCGGATATCGTACATGAAATATCACTGTGGCAATGCAGATAGCTGTATCATAAATCAATTTCGTTCTTGAAAATTATGTGGACATTGGGTTCCGCGAATACTGCCGGACGAACACAAGCAGACAGCTTATTCATTATTGACACAACGTCAAGAAAAGGGGGGCTTCTTGAAGTCTGTTGCCATTACTGGGTATTCGATTATATCCCAGAAACAAAAAGACCATCCGTGCAGTGACGGTATCGTCCATCTCAAAAAACAAAAACGAAGCAATAATAACCGGGTTTTCAGCAGGAAAATATTCTGGTTTCATTTTTGTTGGATACGAGATATGTCGTACACATAATTTAATAACAAACCAGCAAACTATAATAGACGAGTATTACTCCAGTCAGCCATTTGCAGTAAGTTCATACAACGGTTACAATTCAAAAATAAACAGAATTATCACTGTTGCACACCACTATAGAAAAATTATTCCGATTAGCGATTTCAAGCTTCACAGCTTATCATCGATTTTCGGAACCGTGAAGCTTGAAAGCGCTAATCGGAATAATTTTTCTATAGTGGTATGCAACAGTGATAATTCGGTTTGTGATTATAACCACTAACACAATTTTCTTATTTAAATTAAAAAATACAAATGGAACGTGCTCCCCCGTTCGCTCACTTTGACTTTTATTTATTTAGACCTCTAAGAGAGTTCTAAGAGGGGAAAAGGTTCATTGCAATGATGAAGTCTTTGAAGCTGTTGGAGACCGGAGGCGTCCTCTGCTAGAAGATTTTTTTCTCAATGAATACGTGAGCTACGTAAAGATGGCGCCAATGACATAAAAGGAAGAAGACTGTATTGAAAAATGACTGTATGTATGTAAATAAATACGCTGGCAGTATATGACAAATTATTGTAAGTATGTATATGACTGTATGTAAATTATTAGTCTTACTTTTGAATAGAAGTAAATAAGAAATTATAATTTAAATTTTGACGCCCCTCGCAAAACGAGGAGAGTTTTACAAATCTTTTTGTTCTTCTTCTCTTAAGCATTAGTTCCAAGGCCTGTTGTGGCCTTTAGTAGTTTTAAGCTCTCCTATGCGACCGCTGGAGAGGAATCTGTCTGCAGTGAAGAAGTAATGCACGTTTAAGATCTCGGGCTATTATTGACTGAGGTCCGCCAATAACCGAATCCCCAGTACAGAATGAGGAATCGGTGTCATGTAAAATTGAATTTACTTCCGCTAAGGTATCCCTGCTGTGAGTATTTTTCAGTAACTGACATATTTTATTTCGACCATGCTCCAGTGCTTTATTTACGGATACTGTTAATAATATAATGATATAGTGTAATTTTTCGAAGAAGACATTATTTTATTATTTTCATTCAGTTCTCATTCGCACAAGATTTGCAATATGTGTTCTGCCTCAGATAATTGGTATATGACAAAGTTTATTTGCAAAGAATACCTAGTTTTCCTCCCCTGTATTTAATTGGATTAGAACAGTGACTGACAGATAACAAAACACCTGTTTTACTTCTCGTGATTCTTTGAAACAGGAAAATTATAGTAGCAACCTTTACTGAAGAATGTTTTCTAGACTGATGAAGAATGAGGTAGACTGAAAAAACTTCAGTAGTCGTGAGAAGAATCTCCCCAGTCACTCAAACTTTAGCATAGTTTAATTTTATTTTACATATACTGATATGGTATAACTTACAACAACGTAATTAAAACACAGTTAAATATTGGTATGAAGAACCATACATGACGTCAATGTTCTAAGATTTATATTTAAAATCATTTACGAAATGAAATGTTTCCATAGAAACTACCTCTTTCCACTTATTGCTTCAGCCTTAACCACAGTACTATGGTCACTAACGTATACCACCACACGTTATCGCACTCGATTTTCACTGATGATGGCAGTTGACGGGACTGCCGAAACGTTTGGTTTTGCAGAAAACATTGGACTACGGCCAAACAGGCCTGGAAGGAATTTTAACAACAAACAACTACTTTGTTGCCGATAACGTAGTACACATATAAAAATTATCCCCTCCCCTTCAACTATAATTTTCATTTATAGAAAATAACCCCCACCCACTTCAACTAGCCTCTTCATTTATAGATATTTCATCTACGTTTCTACAGTGGATTATTAAGATCTTCTTATCAGGATTAATTTATCAAAATTAAGTACTTTACTCTTGTTACAACAAAAAATGTTCGGGTAAACTGCCCTTTCCCCGTAACCGATCTTCACCAATATCAATAGGCCTTGAGTCTTCTACAACTCAGGCATATATATAAAAAATTATTTGATTCTGTTTGAATTTACGGCAGTTATCGTTCGTCATGAAAATATTTCTCTTGTTACAACATAAAATCTTGCAGGTAAACTACCCCTTTCCCCGTAACCGATCTTCACCTAAATCAACGGGCCTTGAGTTCTCTACAATATAGGGATGTATCCAAAAACTTATTTGAATATGTTTGAATTTACGGCAGTTATCGTCCGTCATAGAAACAATTACTCTAGTTAAAACATAAAATGTGGCTGGTAAACTACCCCTTTCTGTTACCCGATCTTCACCAAAATCAATAGGCCTTCAGTCTTTTACAATCGATGAAGGTACGCAAAAAAATATTTGATTCTGTTTGAATGTGCGGCAGTTATCGTTCGTCATAGAAAAAAAAATACCGTTGTTAAAACATAAAATGTTGCCGGTAAACTACCCCTTTCCCTTAACCAATCTTCACCAAAATCAACAGACATTGCGTTCTCTATAGCTCAGGAAGGTATGAAAAATATTATTTGATTCTGATTGAATTTACGGCAGTTATCATTCGTCATAAAAATTACCCATGTTAAAACATAAAACGTTGCTGGTAAACTACCCCTTTCTCTAAACCGATCTTCAACAAAAACAACAGGTCTTGAGAACTCTACAATTCAGGGCTGTATGCAAAACATTATTTGATTCTGTTTGAATTTACGGCTGTTATCGTTTGCCATAGAAAATACCCTTGTTAAAACAAAAAACGTTGCAGGTAAACTACCCCTTTCCCGTAACCGATCTTCACCAAATCAATATGTCTTGAGAACTCTGCTATTCAGAGTTGCATGCAAAAAATTATTTCATTATGTTTGAATTTGCGGCTGTTATCGTTTGCCATAGAAAATACCCTTGTTAAAACATAAAACGTTGCTGGTAAACTACCCCTTTCACATAACCGATCTTCACCAAAAAACAATAGGTCTTGAAAACTCTACAATTCAGCGCTGTATGCAAAAATTATTTGATTCTGTATGAATTTGCGGCTGTTATCGTTTGCCATAGAAAATACCCTTGTTAAAACATAAAATGTTGCTGGTAAACTACCCTATTCCCTTAACCGATCTTCACCAAAACCAACAGGTCTTGAGAACTCTACAATTCTGGGCTGTATGCAAAGCATTACTTGATTCTATTTGAATTTGCGGCTGTTATCGTTTGCCATAGAAAAAAATTACCCTTGATTAAAAAAAAAAACGTTGCTGGTAAACTACCCCTTTCTCTTAACCGATCTTCACCAAAAACAATAGGTCTTGAGTACTCTACAAATCAGGACTGTACGCAAAAATTATTTGATTCTGTTTGAATTTGCGGCTGTTATCGTTTGCCATAAAAAAAATCAATCTACAGACACACAGACCCACAGATAGATAGACAGACAGACACACGGACACACAGACACACACAGACACTTTTCGGAAAATGACTTTTTTCATGTTTTGATGGTAGTACAATCAGAATCTGCAATAATCTCGACCACGATTTTTTTTTGCCATCACCATACTTCCATTTCCTTATGGATTAATGCAGGTTGCAACGAATTTTCACATACAGTTTATGGATTTATGTAGAGCAATGAATATTGCTCCTAATACGTGTTCCTGTAGAAGTGGTCTTACACGAAGTGGTACTTTCTACTGTAAAGTAAAGCGTCAACAGCCGTGAAGTCACTCGTGTTTTGTAGAACAACTGTGTTGTAGAATTGCATAAGTGACTCCTGGATATTGTTTGGTTTAATTCCATTGGTTTCTGCTTACCAACCATACACAACTCGTATGGAATACTGACTGTTCCATTTTCGTTGGAGCTCATATCACTCCCTGGCGTTGAATCACAAATGAACCTGTCATAGTTATGGTGTTACAGCCGTTTTCACTATCCTCTGTCACACATTGCCAGTATCCAATTTTGTAATTTTCAGATTTTCCGCATCTTTTTGCACGCTACCCTCACATCTTAATTTTGGTCTAACTCTTTATGTGTTCTTCAATGTCGTTACCTTCTCGATTCACACTTCGGCTGTCCTCTGCGGAAGTCCTAACCACCACGACGTCTGCGCTTTTATATATACTTTATTATACAGTTTCTTTCCTGCATCTCTTCTAATTTCTGAGTTTTCCGCCACTATATTGTCCATCGGGCATTTTCTTTGCATGTCTAACTATTTTCATTTCTTTCTCCTCACAGCATCTCTGTTTGATTTCATCAGAAACCGCAAGGCTGATCAGCCGGCAGCATATCTTATTACTGGCTTTTATATTCTCAACGATTTTCTGCCTCTCATAGATCTGTAGTTTTCCAGTATGACTCTTTCCCGCGTGTATTTCAGTTTATTGACTTCCTTAATCATTTTTATTTGCCATTAGTTCTATTTAATTTATATCTACTTTTCCGTACGTCTGATCTCTTAATTTATGATTCTAACTCTTGGTTTATCTTGTCTTGAGCGTACAATGAGTAATATATTTTGTCATTATCGAAACTCTGATTCGTATCTTTTACAATAATAAACCTGAGAATTTTCTCTGAAGTTTTCACTATCTTCTGTCACACATTGCCAGTATCCACTTTTGTAATTTTCAGATTTTCGGCATATTTTTGCACGCTACCCTCACATCTTAATTTTGGTCTAACTCTTTATGTGTTCTTCAATGTCGTTACCTTCTCGATTCACTCTTCGGCTGTCCTCTGCGGAAGTCCTAACCACCACGACGTCTGCGCTTTTATATATTTTATTATACAGTAACCCTTATTACTGTAAGCAGACATAATTCGCTAACTTGGTAACTTATATGTTATGTGTGAAGGCGTAGTGTAATTTTCGAAGACTGATATGTTTGTTGACAGTCCACAAACAAACAATAACTGACTCCTTATTACACACACACGTCGCGCGCGTGTGTGTGTAGAGCGAGAGAGAGAGAGAGAGAGAGAGAGAGAGAGAGAGAGAGAGAGAGAGAGAGAGAGAGAGAGAAGTCATATTGATAAAATAGAAACAATAATAATAGACCTCGAATGCATAAAAGGTTAATTAATAACTTCTCCAACTATCAGACTAACCATATTTTTTATTTTACATTCTTTTGCAGATTTTATTGTTTCTTAGTGTTTCAAAGAAAAATATATTCATTTTTTAAAACAATAGCATAACGTATGTTGTTATCATTTTAAGTTCCATCTCGACTTGGAAATGTGAAAGGATCTGGGAAAACAAGATAACAATACTAAGATAACAACTTTATTTTTAATACATAATTTAAATGATTCGTTGTTATCTCCTTTATTAATCCTAGATAATTATTTAAAGTTTGCACCATACATTTTATATACCTTTTATACATTTTTAATGAACACTTGCACAATATTTTTATATTTTGTATCATATTAGTATGTAATATTAATTCAAATTTTGTGTTACATATCGATTATTTATACCAGTTCCCAGAATATTTGTTCATCCATATAAAGTTATTTATTCCAGGTACTTAATATTGTATTGTATATTTCTTAATATAAGAGTACATTACATTCGCAGAATTGAAGTTTTAATACAAATGAATATAATTACCAGTTTTAACAATGCTACTGAAAACAGTAATAAAAATAATTAACTACTAGGTATTCATTTTTTCGTCTTGTGGGCAAGATGTTTTTTAAGTGTAATTTTAATCTAATTTTATCTGAATCTGAATCAGATTCTGAGTTTTGACCCGCTTTATCACAGCTTGTAAACAAGCAACATCTAGCTCTCAGTCTCAGGTGAAATTTAATTAAAATTTTATCTACAAATGTAGGGTTTCGAAGACGCAGAATGGCATACGTATTAGTTGTTAAGGACACAAGTTGGATAACAAAATCCAAGGATTATTATTATTGTGTAAGTTCATCTTTACTGTACAGGCAACTTTTCAATATTTATTGCACGTTTTATGTATAATGAATATTTTTTCAAATAATAAATACCTCTGCAAGTAAAATTGTTTAACATTTGTTTTGTAGTAGAAAATACAACATAATTAACATAAATGTTTTAGTGGATGGTTAGTGAGGCTTGGTCAATAATACAACTTTTAGTTATTTTGCGTCGACGTTTCGACAATATTTATTGTCATCTTCAGGACCTGTGTATGAATACAATAGAAATATCAAACATAACGAAACAATTAAATATTTGGGTGAACGTGTTGGTGATGTGAGTGTGTGCGTGCGTATGTATGTATCATTTTTTATGTGAAGACTTATGATAGTTTGTTTACATCTTCAAATTATCTTTAAGAAAGCGAGCAAATTATAGTATGAGAGAACTTAATTTATACAGTTAATAAATTTAAATTGTAATACTGTATAAATTAAGTTCTCTCATACTATAATTTGCTCGCTTTCTTAAAGATAATTTGAAGATGTAAACAAACTATCATAAGTCTTCACATAAAAAATGATACATACATACGCACGCACACACTCACATCACCAACACGTTCACCCAAATATTTAATTGTTTCGTTATGTTTGATATTTCTATTGTATTTCATACACAGGTCCTGAAGATGACAATAAATATTGTCGAAACGTCGACGCAAAATAACTAAAAGTTGTATTATTGACCGATCCTCACTAACCATCCACTAAAACATTCACTGATTGACGGTCACTAAAAATTTAAGGATATAATTAACATAACAAATTTTACTTGATGAAGTTTTTATGATTTTAAGAAATATTCATTATATGTTTAAGTGTAAATAAAACTTCAAACTACGATTATAGTAAATCTTTTATTGTACAGTAAGATGTTTTCTCTGGTCTCGTATTATATTTCATAGTTAAAACACACAGTTATGTAATTTTTGTAGTAAAGCGCGAACCGGTAACAGCAATATGTTTCGATTGACAGTAACTCCATATTTGAGTTTATAAGTTTACGTTGCAGAGGTCTTGCTTCTGACTGATTATAAACACTATAGTACAACTAGTTACCAATTGTATGATTTAGGAAACAGATTTTACAAAAGTTTTAACCGAATCGCGTCTGTTATAAAACTGAAACTACCTAAAGCCTAATTAGGCTTGTGGTCTCTAATCGTAGTAAATTCCGGATCTTCACAAACGATCAAGGACCTTGACGTTGATAGCTATCAAGGATATTTCAAAGAAAAATTCTTAAAGATTATATGGACCACCACGAGAAGTAGGTGGTTCTTCGACTATAATGATGAGACATGGATGTGCAAAATTACAGAAAATGAAGACATTCGTTAGATTCACTAAAGAACAAAGACTCGTTTGGTTGAGTCACACTTAAGCAACGGTGTCAAACACGTAAAACAAAGAAGACGTTAAATGGACAAATCTTAAGAATGATCGAATCTTAAGAATCACCGTAAGGGTGGCTTACGGTTTTCTTAAATAGAAGTAAGGAATTGAATGGAATTGTCTCTGGAAAGAGTCACAAAGCAGAAAATGTAATAAAAGCTAAATATAATGATGGCTGCAGTGTTAGAATGGAATGGAGTGGGCTGTCTGGTGTAACAGTGTGAAACTATTACTGAGCGAGTAGGTCAGCAGAACTGCTTGTTATGCTACATATTGCTGCATACCTTTTAACATACTCGTACATTTATGTATCTCTCAAAGAATATTAAAAATTCCAGAAAATCCAAAGCAAAGTTTATAGTTCCTTACGTATAAAATGAAATTTGTAAAATAGTTGTTAAATATTGGATTTTATTAGTTTTCATCTACGGAGTGTCTGTCGGCAGCTAACTTCGTGTCAACTAAAACAATGTATTCAGGGACTGCACCAAAACTGCAAGTCATAATTATTGAAATAGAATCAAAATTTCCGACTTCAAAAAAGGCATTCATCATTATCATCATATCAGTAGCTCTACAGCCAACCGTAAGCCTTAGCTTTCCTCAGTATTTTCCACCAGTGTTCCCTATCCTTAGCCAATGCCCACCAATTCTTTTATTCCAAGTATTTTCACATCTTCTAGGATCCCATCAATCCATCGTAGTCTAGGTCTTCCACGTCTTCTCTTAACATCTTATTAAGAGAATAACGTATCCACGTCTTATTTTAACATAACAGACTGATACTCGTTTTATGTTTACTGTCAAAAATGATTTCTTCAATCGTGCTTTGTAACACGAATAATAATTATGCTGCATCACTTACGCCTAACGTCTTTTACGTACGATTTTCATGAGACTTTTGTAAAATATTTTGGCTGGGAAAACTCAATTAGACCTGCTACAAGTAAAGAAGAAGACTGAAAACAATTCCTCTTATTTTGTGTATAACACAATTTATAAAAGAAAACATTATAACACAATATAAAAAGAAGACTTTGTTACTCAACGATTGAAAAATATGTCTTAACTTCTCGTGCGCATAGATTACATTACAGGCATCTCAGACATACAGGTGATGCTTGTTCAAACTTTATTTTGTGTTTGATTGAAATCGAAATAGTGTAGAATCGAATATATTAACAACTACTCTATTGGTCAGGCGCATATTAGTAACAAATCTAAATGAACTCAGAACGTAATTAATTATTTTTATATTTTACACTGTTTTCAGTACACTTTACTGTCTTCTCATGACTTCGTTTGTATGATTTATAAAGCAGTGGTTCCCAAAGTGGGGGTCCGCGGAACTTTTAAGAAAATATAGAATGTACCATAATTTTCTCCGATTTTTTATGGTCTAAAATCTAAATTTTAGAATCTTAAAACAATTAGTAGCAGATTCCAGTATTTTTTTTTTGTTATAGCTAATTTTAATTGTAAAAGTAATTTCAAACTAACGGCTTTAATAATGTCTTTAAATCATGTCGTGTAAACATCTATTTGTCACCCGAACTGTCTAGAGCGCAGCATCAACCCAGAACTGATTGCGCTGTTTTAGTCCATGTATAAGCATTGTATCTTGCTTATAAGCACTGTATCTTAGTGAAACGTTCTTCCGTGTAGTTGGTTTTACACCTGAGTAGCTGGATTTCGACAAGTCGGCTCTGGAAAGATAGAGCCGAGGTTGGCAAAGTAATGAAATAAACTTGATATCGACAGTGACTTAATATTGAAATTATGAGACATTAAACCTAATATTGCAGAGTTATTTGTTCAAAAGTAGCTTCATTGTTCACATTAAACTATGTTTGATATCATCAATATTATAATTTTGCAAGTTAAGAGAATTTTGAACTTAATACATTTTAATTAAAATATAAGAGTTTGCATCATATTTGCTGTTTGTTTTATTTCATTACTCAGACGGGGGCCGTGCAAATTTTAATTTGGGGGCTGGTTCACGGACTGAAAAGTTTCGGAACCACGGTCCTAAAGAATGTTGTACGTTTCAGCTTTTTCAAAATACAGCTTTGTTATTGGTTTTCTACACTACGATTTTAATTTCCATTTACATAAATTGTAATTTTTGCAAATCGATCCTCATGTCTGTTGATTTTACTTAAAAGTTTTTGTTTAGTGCACGTTATGCTACAAATAAAACTGTTTTCCACATCATCGTCAATTATATTCACTGCAGGAGTGTTGTATAGAGTTAATATTTTTACGACGGTCTACTCATCGTCGTATGCTACAGTTGAAAACAAAATACAAGACACCAATTAAATCACTAATCGCCAGCTTTAATTATCACAATTAAACAGTTCGTAATTAACAACACAGTCTCTTACAACAAATCAAATAAAAATTGTTCACACGCAATAACATTACAACTAATATTAAAACACAATTTTATTACAATATACCGCCCGATTACAAAACACAGCACTTCACTAATAACCACTTGAACGCACAGAGTATCGCCCGACAAATAACTAGAACCGCAGTGTAATACATCGCAACTATAACTGAAACTGAACGTTGTTGAGTACTGGTATTTATACCCCCCTCTCGAAATACTAGCTTATTTCACATACTACGTACTAGCTCTAAACTATGACGTAATTGATTGCGGCCTTGACACAGTGAGTACGGCCGCGCTAATTCTGACACAGTCTAGCAAATGCGTCGAGAATCACGTACGCACACGACATTACAGCCGGATTCTTCTGGAACATTCGACAAACACGTAGAGTGCTCTGTAATGTCGTAACAATATTTTACATTTCTGTACATCAAATGTTTTACTGGTTTCCCCTAATAAAATATTCCCTGATGACATCGGACTACTGCCTGACAGCCGGGAAAATGAAAGTGTTAATTTCATAACCACGACATCGGCGGTGAAAGCCTACGGCAATGGATTTACACTTACTTTTATATAAGGACTAGGTGCTTGTTTCAAAGGATTACATGTTTTATATCGAAACCTAATTTTCTGTTTCAGAATTTCCTTGTTTCTAAGGAACACTAAAGAAGGGACATGTGAAGGACAAAATTCATATTTAGTTAAATAATTTACTATGTTAAATAGCGTTATGTATTATTATTATTCCGGCTGTACAATGTTTACACATTTTCCGGAACCAATGATTACAGAGGTTATTGAATTCTCATGTTCCAATGCTGCTTGTCCATCCAAAGATCTTCAGTTTTTCGTTCCCTCAATATAGTCTGAATTTCTTCTAACAAGGTGATAGGTGGTATTAGTCTTTTCCTTCTTCCTGGTGGGGTCCATTCCATAACTCTCCTGTGCTATTCTTTTCGTACGTCCATACCGTTGTAATTTTTTTGTTTGGATAAAATCAACATTTGAATTTTTCACATTCATTCTGTTCTTAATGACTTTATTTCTAATTTTCTCACGTCTGGATACTCTTGCCGCACGTCTCCAAAAGTCCATCTCCGCTGGTATTAATTTTGTTCTTGTATGTTTATTAGTAGTTCTGTGCCGTAAGTCATGCATGATACTTCTAACAATGGTTTTAAACATTTTGGTTTTAGTTTTCACTGTAATTCGCTTATCCCACAGGATTAAATTTAATGCAGATACAGCCTTCTTTTACAAATAATTCTGGATTGTATTTCTTTGTCTTGCTTCCCACTCGCCGTAATTTTCACTCCCAAATACTTGTATTCCTCTGTATCGTCCCCATGTCTTCCTCCAATATCAAGTTTTGATGAAGGTCACCTATTGCCATGTATTTTGTTTTATTCATGTTTACCCTTAGTCCCCATTACTGATAGTCCTGTATCAATTTTCTAGTCATGTACTCTATGTCTTCAAAATCTTGAGCCAAAGTAATTGGTCATCAGCAAACTGTAATGAATAGGTATAACCATCAAGTGAAATTCCCATGTCCCAGCACATTTTTATAGTGTTATATATGCATTTACCTTATTAGGTCTGTTGAATGCTTTTGTGGTTGTACTTGAAAATTAAAAATTAAAAGTTAAAACTAAATTTAACATTAAATAAAATTATGATTAAGTAACTTCGCTAATTTTGGTTTAAATTAGTTAACTTGATCGCGTTACTGGCCCCACGTTGGTGAGGTCTGACTAAATGGTGTGAGCAATTCACAAATTTAACCCTCATGTCATTTGCCGGTCGGCCTGTGTAAATGCATGCTGACAGTCAGCCGCCGTTCGTTCATAAATCATAACGTTAATAGCGTTAGACCCCTGCCGGTTTAGGACAGAGTTTGACAGGTACCCAATATTTATAGAGTCCGTATTGAATCCCTTCGTTCACACACAGCGCGGTCTCTTGTCATTCATTACGCTTTCCCAGTGCCACAACTCGCGCCGTGCTATATCACGGTCAACTACCAAGGTCACGGCGAATGAACTGGTATTTGCAGCAGTACATTTTAGTCACTAGAATTTGATTTACCGAGCCACGCTTATCGTTTCTTCGATGCCAAGTTACTTTTTTCATTTCGTAAATTTAAAAATGGTTTTAAATACGTCATTTATATGAGGAACATATTCTAACGCACTTAGTTGCATGCCGAACTGCATATAAAAAATAATTACACTACTTCTCAGCGTGGACGCTTTAGAGTTGGAGTTGCTTCTTCAGTCTAACTCAGGTAAAGTGAACCATTACTGTTACAGTTAATACATTTAATATTTATAATGAATTTACCTCAAGACATTTTTTTTCCTTATTAGGAACATGTTTCGGGTACCATCTTGTATATCCATCCTCAGCCTTCCGGTTTTTGTGTCTGGTGAAGTACATATGCGTTGGTTGACTATTATTATTGTGGCTTCCTGTTGGCTTCTGGTACTTCAAATTGGTTTTATTGTGTGTGATTTTAGTGTATGTGTTAGTTTTTTGTGTATTTTCGATGTTGAGTGCTTTGAATATTGTGTCATGTTTTGTATTGATTTGTATTTGTTCAGGTATTATTCTGTTTTCTGTTTTATGTTTGTATATTTGTAAATTTTCCCAAATGTTCATTATGGTCCCTTCGTGTGGTATATGTTTTATTAGTGTCACATTGGTCATGTCTGGGAATTCATGTCCTGTGTTTATTGCATGTGTGGCTAAATTGGATTTATATATTTCTGGCTTTTTGTATGCGTTTAGGTGTTCAAAATAACGTTTTTTCAGCTGTTTATTTTGTTTGTCCTATGTAACATTTATTGCAATCTTGGGATTCAATTTTGTATATAGCATTAGTTGTTGTATTACTTTGTTGTGTGGGCTATTTAGTTTTTGCAAATTATTTTTATAAGTTTTGTATGCTATTTTTATATCTGTGTTTTTAAATAGTTTTGTTAGTTTTGTCATTTTATTATTTATGTATGTGAATGTTGTCCATTTTTGTTGTTGTTATTATTTATGTGTTGTTCATTTTGATTAATTCTTAATTGTTCAGTTTTTATTTTATATTTGATTTTATTTTCTATTTTGTTTACAGTATTTTTATTGTATCCATTTTCATAACCAATTTGGTATATTATATTTCTTTCTTCGTCAGTTTCTTGTTTGTTTAGGGGAATTTTGTACATTCTGTTAAATAGCGAATAGCATGCTGCCATTTTATGTTGTGGTGGGTGGTTAGAATGGTTAGGTATAATGATGTTGGTAGAAGTTGGTTTTCTATATATTGCATATTGAATGTGGTTGTTGTTTCTTGTGATGATTATGTCTAAATAGTTGATTTTGTTACGTTTTTCTTTTTGTTCAGTGAATTGTATTTTATTATTATATATATAAACTTTCACAATATGAACTTACTTTCATTTATCTTTCCCAAACGTTTCGGGGTGCTGTTCCTCTTCCTCAGTGGGAGTAAATACTGAATGTCATTTTAACAGTATAACGGTTATGGACAGGTGTGTGTGGTGGGGGTTGATGGTGGGAGGGAATTGGCGCTGAGGTTCAAATTGTGTGTTTGGATCAATGTATCGAATAGTGTATGTGATCTATAATATAATTGTTCATTTAATATGTTGTTTGGTTGTAGTGCGTGATGTCTGTATATTTCAAATTGTTCAGCTGTGTTTAGTTTTCTACTTTTAGGTAAGTAGTGTAATATTTCCATGTTGTGTTCTATGTTTGTGTAACTGTGGTTTTCGTTTTGTAAATGTGTGGCAAATGTGGAATGTATGTAGTTTGTGGTGAGGGCTTTTGAATGTTCTGAAAATCTGGAGGAAAAAGATCTTCCCGTCTGGCCGATGTAGAATTGGTGATAATCATTACAATTTAATTTATATACCCCTCTTTTGCTGTAGGTGTCTGTGTGTTTGTTAGTATTATTTATGTGTTTCCTAATGGTGTTGTTGGTTCTGTAGGCTACTTTATAATTATGTTTTTTAAATGTGTTTGCAATTTTGTGCGTATTGGAATTGTAGTATGTAAGTGTTATGTATTTACTGGGTTGTGTGCTGTTGATCTGATGTGTTTTACTTTTTGTGTTTAGGATGCGTTTGTGTAGTTTATTTATTAAACAGATAAGATAAATGAAAGTAAGTTCATATTGTGAAAGTTTATATATATAATAATATTTATAAAGTGAACGAAGAGGATGAATCAACAAGATAATTAATTGTATTTTAGGATGTATGTTATTGATTTGTTTCAGTATGTTCTCTGCATTTGTGTTTTTGTTATTTGATACATATAGTCCATCATCTACATATCTTATCCATATGCCATTTGGATCATATGATTTTATAATATTTTGTATAGTTAACTACAGCAGTCGGCAACCCATCGCCCGCGACCGTCGATAAGGTTCGACGCGCCCGCGAACCAATTTGTAATTTTCTTTTCTTTTGGACGAACACATCCACATTGTACCTGCGTCGAAATACTGTATTATGAAATAATACAAGCAATTTACCGAACCGCGCTACGTCTTCCCCCAATACGACTGTTGACCTTGTAGCTCAGATTTTTTTTTCTAATACAATAATAAAATGTACTGATAGTTTAAAAAAAAAAAAAAAACTGAAACTTACAGTTATGTTTTAAATGTGGTTTTCAAATTTTACATTTCTGTCCATTTTATGAAAAGAAATAGTGTTATTGTAGTAAGTCATTTAATTTATTTTTTATTAAAATGTTTTCCTGTATAATCCGTCATAGAGAGGTTTTTCTCGCAGTGATTTTTCCACACGAAGTTTGCAGAGAGGTGGCAAGCTAAGGGGGTTCTTTGTCTACCTAACTTTGGGACCATTGTCAATGCTGCGTTTTGACTGTGTAAAGGTTCTGTAGTGTCTATGAATTTTGGGAGTAGGCGTGTTTAAGAATTACAGATTTATGATAATTTCTCTCATTACGCGACCAACCGTGTTATCAAATTATTCACAATTATGTTTTATAAAAACCATGTTATGTTTTGTTTTCGTGCGTGTTTCAGAGCATATAATGGTTTCCCAATGTTAATTTTTACAAACTATTTTTATTTTAACCTTTACTATAGTAGTAACTAGCTTTATTAGTGTGTAATTCTTTTTCAATAAGTTCTTTATTTTGTGACGTACTATATTCACTTGAATTGTAGTAAGTTTTCCTAATACGAGTAGAGGGAAGAAAAGTTTCGACTTAGCTCTTCGAATAGAATGAATCGAAGGAAATGTATGACTTCCGTTTGTTTCAGTCAGAATAGGTTAAGAAAGATGATATTGATACATTAGAGGAAAATGATGTTCAAGATATCAAGGTAGGTAGTCATGTGAATGCATTATCAGATAGATATATCAGAAAAGTGTAACCACTGTGCTGATACTGAACAATCATGAGTCAGACAAGGTGTACAACCAGAATCTTCATATTTGGTAAAAGACCATAAAAACAAATTGGTTCTAGTCCTTCTGTAAACACTAAAAGAAGAAAATATTTTAATACATCTACTAGACGTAAAACTGTGGCAAATGAAAGAATTGAACTACAGAAACAAAACACCTATTTGCAACTGGTTTTTGCACAGGGAAGTACACGTATGTATTACCTTGTATTTCACAAAAACTCACACAAATTTATTTGAAGACAACACACTGTAGATGTCAAATGTTTTCAACAAATAAAAATAAAATATTAAAATATAAGAAACAAATAAATAATATAACCGAAACCTGATTTATCATTTCAGAATGTGAAAAATATGCTGTGTGAGAGAAACTGTCGCACGCGACTAATGACGTGACTCTTTAGGTAGCTACTAATGACGGGTTAACCATTTTATCGTTTAAATTTTTTTTAGTTTTAACATGCGCGTGCATGGTGACAGATTGCAGATTGTTGATGACCTACTCTGAGGTGAAAAATGTTCACAAATTTTTATGAAAAATACTGCAAAGTTTTTTGTGATTCGGTGTTCCACGTTGCTAAATATAAGCGCAACACGCTTATATTATACAGCGACAGTTAATGTTTGTACAGTCAGGCTATTAAACTCCTCACCTTCCTATTTTCTATTGAAGGGGTGGGGAGGGGTGAGCCCATCGAACTAGTCCTCAATTATATATGCGCCCCTATAAAGTCAAATGTTGCCTATGACTAGTTAACTATAACGTGTGTGAAGCAGTCCCACGTAGATCTACCATTATATGCGTGGTACCGAATTTGACATAAAGTACGTTATTACCTGAACAGAAGTCTCTTTCTCTACAACGCTTTGAAGCCCGCAGAAATTTATCATTAGTTTAATAATCTTGGTTTATGCTGATTGTTAATCTTATACACGAATACAGTCCTCTCGTTTTCATCTTTGGTTTCTACGCACTTAGAATATCATTTATATTTTGTTAACACTGAATCTTTGCTTTATACAGAGTTATGTTTACAACTGACAAGCAACATTTTTTTACCGCAGACTGTCCAGAATTTGCTAATTATGGCTGTGTGTTCGTTTGGCATCTGGTATGTTTGCTGAAATACGCTTCCAAATTTCAAATTTTGGAATTTTTATGAAGGTCTATAATGAGTAGGAAACATAAAGGTATTGTGGGTTTTCATGAATGTATCACATTAGACAAAATTAGATGAATTTAAACTTCCTCCTCCTATGGCGCTACACCCCAAGTAGGCACCTGGCCTCCACCAATCTCCGCCTCCAAATCTACTCTATCCAATTGCAGCCCTCCTCCAGTTTCTTATCCCCATGTCCCTCGCGTCCTCTGCAACGCCATCTTCCTACCTCTTCCTCGGTCTGCCTCTAGGTCTCGTTCCCTCCCATGTACCCAGCAGAGCCCTTTTGGGGTTCCTGCCATCCTCCGTTTTCATAACATGTCCGGCCCAACGCAACCTTTGCGTTCTTACAAATTTTGAGACTGATATCTCTTTATATATTTGATACAGTTCATTGTTGTATCTCAGTCTTCATGAGTCATTTTCTTGTATTGGGCCTATAATGCGTCTGAGAGTTTTCCTTTCAAAGGTGTCTACTATGTCGGCTGTTTTCTGTGTGATTGACCACCCCTCACACCCGTAGCATGACACCTGTCTGATGACAGTCTTATATATTTTCATTTCTGTTTCCCTGTGCATATCCCCAGACCTAAATGATTGCAGCAATGCGAAGTATGCCTTGTTAGCCATGGTGGTCCGTCTTTGGATCTCTACCTCCTCTGATCCAGACTTTACTGGGTTCACTCCGAGATACGTGAAATTGTCCACCACTTCAATTGTGTCTTCCTCTATGTCAATGTTGTTATGAACCTGATCCCTTCTTGTTTGGATAAGCATTTTTGTTTTATCTATGACTAGCCCAACTTCCTTGTCTTTGTTTTAAGCTCCAGAAATATTTCTTTAGCTGCCGTGATCCGTCTTGACATAATGTTAATGTCATCTGCATATGCGGCTATCTGTACAGATTTATTTGTTAACATATTGGAGCTATTTATTGATAAGCCTGTATTTACATATTCCAATGCAATACTAAATAGTGTTGGGGCTAACCCATCTCCTTGCTTTAGTCTTCGTGTGATATTTATGGCTTTATGTGATATTTATGGGTTCAGTTAGTTGGCTATCCACTTTTACTTGGGCTTTAGTCTGCTGCATGGTCACTTGCGTTAATCTTACCAGCTTGCCTGGTATTCCAAACTCATGCATTATGGTGTAGAGTTTGTCTCTATTAATAGAAGCATACGCTTGCCTGAAGTCCACAAAAATTTTGTACACATCAATATCACGTTCCCATCCGCATCTTAGTATCTGTTTTACCGAGAAGAGTTGGTCTATTGCAGATCTTCCAGGTCGGAATCCAGCTTGGTATTCCCGTATTATATTTTCTGTGTATCACATTAGACAAAATTAGATGAATTTAAATTTATACTTTAGAAATTTAATACCAAACGACTCACGAATATCGACTTTGAAATACTCGGTCAAGCCCACACAAAGAATGTTATCAGTGAATCCGTACTTGTGTTCTCAGAGAGACCGTAGTCATTTTTTAAACGTTTAAACAAAACAATTAACAACAATAGTAGTCGTTATTTATTAATCAGAGACATGGAAAACTATTTCCTTTATTCAGTTTGGAAATATGCTTGGAATATAAATAATCGTTCGTTGGTAATCAGTTGCGTAAACATTGATTTTGAGCGTACGTGCCGCTGTCTGTTCTAATGGACATAGTTTCATATGTGGATAAACTTTTACGTCTTTTCTAGTTTATATTGTATTATGGAAAAGTTTCTCCAGTAAGTTATCTGGGAGTGATATAGTATGAATGTTTTTCTTTTCCTTGTAAAATACAAATGTAATTGAGTTTAAATCCCTGTACTGAAGCTCCACCTGGGAATGTAACTCCAAAGTCACTATTTCTGTCTCACTTATTAGTTTCTCATTTTATCCACCGTTTGTTCTCTTATCTACAACTACGTTCAAAACGTGTTGTGTGACAGTAGAGTATATTTACTAAAAAAGTTTATAAGAGAAATTCTCTTATGTAATGTAATAAAACAATAATTAAGAAGCGGTCACAATTCCTCTTCTCTTAAAAAGAAATTCGATAAGAAACGAATATATATTCTCCGGAATTAATATTCGAAAGGATGATTCTATTACATGATTAACTATTTTTGAAAACCTTAAGACTCTACATTCATCACGACCGATATGAAATCATATAAGTTCGTATAACATTTATGAAATCAGACATTTGATTTTGCCCCGTTAGAATCTTATGAGTATTTCTTCTTCTGCATATCTGTAAGCCGTTAATTACTGACCTATTTGTTCTGACCGTTCAAATTTTATTTTTTTAAAAAGTAAATCTTTTTTAATTTAAGATTTTATAATTAAAAAGAAACATAAATTAAAAAGTACTGTTGTAAAGAACGTGTACTGAGTAACTTTCTCAGTGTGTATATATGTATATATATATATATATATATATATATATATATAAAAGTGCGATTATAGTAAAAATAAATATAAATAGAACTTATGTTAATTAAGATAAAGAAAAACGGTTTATACATAGTGAACACATAAAAATTACCGACAAGATGAATATCGGGTAATGTGCAAAAGACTTTGCATATCGCGAATACAAGCGAATTAAGTGTGAAAAGAATCGTGTTTAAAAAGGGACGCCAACGACAGACTCTGATATGCAGAATATTGTCGAAACATGATTTTTGCGCCATAGGGTATAAATATACGAGACGCACTAACTTAATTCTCTTTCTCGTACTACTACCGTGGCAGCCGGAGGCTCTGCCCAGAGACAACAACTCTTTCTCGATCAACCACAGTAGCAGCCGGAGGTTCTTCACGACTACTCATCACTTTCGTGAGAACACCTGCAACCTGAGGCCATGACAGGAGATGAGGGAGCAGGCAAGTACATATAATAGAATGCAGCGTACGGGACGAGGCGAAGGACGAGGATCAAGGACTCCAGGACTACACGACTGCAGAGGAGCATCCAAGATCGACGACCTAGGACCGAAGAGGACACGCTGCCGATTTACCAGGACAATAAGGTGAAAACAACCATGTATTTGTAAAACAAAGACTCACATAAAGACAATATAATTAACGATGTAAAAAGAGAGACAATCTAATTCAAAGATAAATTAAAAAATTTTGCAAATGTAAATATTTATTTGTAAAGTAATTAGAGTAATGTTTTAAAAATGTTTCAAACTATAATTTGGAATCAATAAATTAGTCATTGATATTTAAATTAATATAAAAGTAATTAGTAAATTTTTATTAGAAAACAAAGAAATGCATATGCAGTATATTCAAAAGAAATTAGATCATTAGAAAGAGATTAGATAATCTAATAATTATCACACTAATGAGCCAGCTGAGAGCAATATTAGATAATTATAAGTGTTTATTATAGTATAAGATTGTATATTATGTCTATGTGTAATACGAGATTAACACTTATATGTAATAATTAGATGTGTGCTACGACTACACACAAGCAAATAATAATTATATTTTAAATCGCAACCAAATAAGAAATTTTTGATTAATAAATTTTTAAATGATTTTAAACCATATTACACTGTGTTATTATTATTACGATTACACCTGTCATAATTTTATAGTGTAAGTAATGTTGCAAAATTAAATAGCTCACAAGAAGTTGGGGGCTCAGCAACAAATAACGTTGTAATATATACATATTTGAAAGTAAATAATTACCAAAAAGAGCATAACTATCCACGTACTGTAACTATGTGTAATCTTAGTTCCATATTTCTAACATGTAATACGTAAAAATTGTGAAGACAGAAAGTAGCAGGTTATCGACGTAAGACAGTGCAGGAGAAAGCGCGTATTTTAATGAGAGCAAGATGAAAATGATGAAGTGAAATACAAAAAAAAATAAGTACGTTTCAGAAAGTCTTCAGGAAGAACATGACATTCTGAATATCAATTGTGTTTGGAGTGTCACCCATAAGTGCAAAGAGTCATATATGCAACAGCAAGATGCGATGGAATAATACCGGAAGTTTTCTCAGTTACGTTAAATACATGAATGAAATCGTTTCCCTAACTTACATAATCAAAATTCTACCGTAGTTGCCTTTAGACCGCCAATTAAATTACGTTGTAACTAGAAAAAGTTTATACTGTGATTTTCTCATTTAGCTAAAGCTGAAAAACAAAGTCATATAATCTATGGATTATTACGACGATCAAATAAAACATTTTAAATAATTAGGTTTTATAGTGGGATTGTGACGATTAGGTTTTAAGTTGTTTTCTTTTTAAAACTAAACTCATTAAATTTTGTTGATCGAACGTCTGTACAGATATCAATTAAATCAATACTGACTATTCTAGAAATACTGTCTGAAGGTAGAGCGTGATTTATAGAACAATATACATCATGAATCCTGTTGGCACCTGGCGTAAAATTAAAGTAGAAGTAGATTAATGGAAGAGCAATGATGTTTGTTCTGATTAACAAGAACATAGTCTACTAATAAAAACTAAGTGACTAACTAATATGTCTCTACACCTTCTTAGGAATTAATTTTATTGACGTAAATATTGTGACTCTGACCAATTAAAAAATATTTCAGTGGATAACAATTTCCGTTTTAGAATATTCATTAGTTCTTTCTTCGTACAAAGATTTCTTGTAAATTATTATTATCTTTTTTTTTTTTTTAATTTTGGGTCTTAGCAACTGAGGTCTTTAGACCAACGATGACGACTAAGAGTATTGCTCTTGAATACTGTTGTTCCTGGTTTATAGTCTAGGTTAACAATAATTACCTTCAACAAGATTTAAACCAAAAATGATTCGTTTTGGTCCCAAGCAAATAGATTAGAGTTGGCCACGTTCCACACCTCTCTGTCACTTTGGCTTATTATTCAAAAGATGTTTGGAGATGCGACAGTCATCCATTAGGTTAAGATGTTCCAATAATTTTAGCCTATGTTGGTAAATCCTATCGAGTATACTAATAATATTCATGTCGTATATGGGAATTTCTTCTAGTTTCTTGAAGAGTATATCCTGCCACATGTCTGTGAGAACTCAGGCTTGAGCACGACAGACCTGGAATTTAGGTCTGATTCTGAGACCAACTGAGAAGTGTGGTGATGACCTTGTAGAATTTCATGTGTGTTTCTTCACTCTTACTTTCTGAGTTCTCCCGGTGGTCCAGAACCCTATGGTTAAACTTATGTAGCTTATTACCACGTCACTGTTTGTAATATAGGACAAATTGTAGCCCAGATGTTCAAAATTGCTGTCTGCTCTAGAATTGTAGCATGTACAAAACTTTTTGCTCACGTTGAACTGGCTCTATGAAAAGTCATGACATTGGTCTTTAGGGTTAGAGTATATTTTCCGAAATCATTACAGATTCGATGCAATGCCTTTACAGCCAACTGCAAGCCGCTTTTCGAGTTCGACAGGATGGCCTGGTCTCCAGCAAACAATAACAGTTAACTAATCTTTCAAAGTCTATGAAAGCTGTGTATGCAGGCAACTGATATTCTTTGAGTTTTTCAATTACCTAGGCTATTGTAAAGATGCCATCTATACATGATCTGTCATTTCTGAAACCATAGTCTTCCTGAATGCCTTTGAGATAATGGTCTCTGTTATTGGATTCACCTGTTCTGCTGGGATACATAAATACAATTTATAAACTATTTTAAGCAGGCTAACCCCTCTGAAGTTATTACAGTTATTACGACCTCCTTTCTTAAATATGGGGCCTATCTTTGACATCCGCCCGTCTTCAGTAATGTGACCAGTGGTCGAGCGTAGATTGATAAAATTCAATAAACGGTTATAAAATTTGCAAGGCTGGCAATTATTTTATAATCTCGAAATTCCGCTCATCAGTGTCAGGTGATTTTTTTATTTATTTTCACAGCATTGTAGAGCGGTTAAAATATTTTCCATTTCTGTTACATCCCTTATTTACTGATGTCCGCAAATTTTGCTTCTTTTAGTTGGTCTTGGATCCACAGCAGCTCTTAATACCGAAGCCATTTCTTCTCTGTCTAAGTCGATTCTTTCTGTTTAATTTAAATTCCCTAATATATTATAGATCCTGTCCTGCCTACATTGTACAACCCCACGCTCTATATTTACGTATATATTTCTCCCAAAACTATGATTCTGAACAGCTGTAATTGACCACAGTCCAGCACTGTATGAACAGTGGCGGTATTTTTGGATTGAGTTTGTAATTGGATTACGTACTGATTATATACACAATAAAACCCGTTTTTTTTAAATAAAATTATTAATTTATTTATATTTTGTTTGACTTTCTATAAGAAATTTTAATAATGACTCAACATTTTTTATTCGTGTCATTGGGTTTGATTTTAACTATTTTCACTTGTAATTTTAAACGTTCAAATGAAAGTTATTTTAATCTCTACTCTAATACAATACATTTTCATTTCTAGTCAATTCGGTTTGTTTCAATTAGTTTTATACCGCAACGACGATAAAGCAGCCCGTTACGTATTTCTCAGTCAACAGCAAAAACCTTGAACGCATTTTACCAGATTAATTGTCTACAATCACAATTCAGATGGCGTAACAGGAAATGACTCTACGCTTCAGCCACTTTCATTTCAGTAATTGCTTCTACGGACCAGTGTAATTAATATCAATGCCAAATTAATTTGCTTCATGTCTTGTCAAGCGTTACGTTTATCCACTAAATCTATCGATTATATCACGAGGTAGTTGCATTAAAGTATGCCTATACCATTATTGCCCTGTTTTATGAATCGTTGTCAATTCCATTCCTAACTGACCGTTTGTTAACTTCTGTTAAAGAATTTAACGGCCGTTTCGTCAGTGCCAGATTAACATCGTAGGTAACGAATGATAAACAGAAATACGCATCATGATGATTGTCAGTGTAGCTTCTGGTATATAGTAACTTAAAAATTATATAGGTATGAGCCGAGAAAATGGCTTTCTGGCGTGTACTTGATAGTTTTATTTTAGGTTTCCACTTTTGTTCTTGTAAACGTTCTGATAAGTTTGTTTTCAAGTGCAAAACAATTTCTGTAAATTTTTTAAAATATGTAAAACTGCTTGTACGTATTTCCGTATAAAATACATTAATGCGAAATACAGGTTTTTATATATATTTTGTGTGGCTTTGTTCAACTTTATTTCTTTTTAAAGAACAATGCAATACTGAACATACAGTGAATGGAACAATTTCACGGAGCTTATCCATCGGGTGATTTAACAGGTGGTAAATTATTAGCGGTCGTCGGTAAAACAAGAAATAAGAACACTCTTCTATCTCTTTAGGACTTGTTTAACACGAAGTGTTTTTGTCAATTCTACGATAACATATTCTCAGAAGTTTGACTGAGGTTGATTTGTTTCTCTTTCAATTGATATAAGCAATTTCTTAAGTCCCTGCCCACATCATTACAGTAAAACATTATGTGTACCAACACTGCACCGAGAGCCCTGTTAAACCGGTGTGCAAGGGATGTTGGTTACAGCTAGGGACGGTTGTGACAGCTAGGACTTATTTAAATCACTTTTCTTTTTCATGGTCGAAATGTTTTTCCTTTTAACTCTAAATGCAATGAGTTTAATGACTGAAATAAAGATGTATAGATCTATTAAAAATATACTGCATCTACATATGATTTTTTTCGAATATTTGTTTAAGTATAAAATAAAGAACGAAATCGGTAATTAATGGATTGCTTTAAGCATTTTCTTAACATATGTGTTACTGTTGCTAAAAGGTAATTTCATTTTGCAAGTTAGAAATTATTAATATATTCAAGATCAAGTATGCCAGATGGAAGGCTATAAAATAGACCTATAATAAGTGTTGGAGTACTAATAAACACATAAAAATAAAATTTATGACAGCAGACATGGACTTTTGGAGACGTTCGGCAAGAGTATCCAGACGTGAGAAAATTAGAAACGAAGTCATTGAGGACAGAATGAATGTGAAAAATTCAATTGTTGCCTTTATCCAGACAAAAACATTACAATGGTATGGACACACGAAAAGAGTAGCACAGGAAAGATTTTCAAGGAGAGTTATGGAATGGACCCCACCAGGAAGAAGGAAAAGAGGACAAGAGTAAGACCACCTCTCACCTGGATAGAATAAATTCAGACTGTATTGAGGGAACGTGAAATTGGAGAAGATCTTTGGATGGACAAGCAGCAGTGAAAGATGAGAATTCAATCACTTCTGTAATCTTTCGTTTCGGAAAGCGCGTAAACATTCTACAACCGGAGTATTAAATAGTATAATAAGTTTTGGAAATTTAGACTCTAATGATGATACTGTAGAAGGATCTGCAGTAAGAATATGAAGAAAATTAAATTCAGGCTGCTAAAACGTAACAAATATTACACTGAACATCAGAACTGATAGTTTGATATTACCAGATTACGAGATTAATAACAAATTAAAGCGTTTGACTCTTATTAAGAATTTTTTCTACTTAGCTTGATTCGACTCAAATCGCTATCTCTCCTAACCATAAAAGGCTGCATCACGGTGGCCAGTACGCGAGATTGGCGACTATTACTTGAAACAAAAACCAATTTAGCACAACCATAACAGATAATAATGTTACACTACAATTATTATTCTATAATGGCAATTACATTATAATATAATATTATTCTATATTGCAGAAAAGTAATATTATTAATCGCAACGCTATTATAATGAATACAGGAAAGCGTTAGTATGAGATTACTCGCGCCTCATAATTTAAGCTATATATTTGACAGAATTTAAATATAACTATTTATTTTATTACTATCATAAGTACAATTTTATTACTGTAATTTGCTATCTTATTAATTACTACGTTATTTACCACTTTATTAATATAAGTAAACATTATTAATAATATGATTTATAATTTTATAAATTAATTCATAAATGCTCAGAATGTTCTTGTTATATATTTTACAAGAAAATGATGGAAGAACTTGAAGTCACAGAAACGAAAATATTAAGAAAAATATTGGGATCAATAAAAGGTGGATAACAGTATGGAAGACGCCACAATGTGTGCTGTACACACGTGTCATGAAAATTACAGACGTATTTAGAAAAAGAAAAAATTACTTTCTACGGACATGTTGAAAGAATGAATCTTGACAGACGAACAGGGAGGAATAGCTTTTTAACTATTTCAAAAAGCTCAAAATGTCCAATACGTGATTCAAAGAAACAGAAAAAGACATAGAAGAACACCAGATTACTCAAGAAGACATTGAAGAATGCTTGCTACTCAAAAATAAATTAAACATGTCCAAGGTTTCCAGGAAATACCCAAGAAGAGGACATGCTATCTGGATTTACGAAAGGAAGGAAAGACATCGATCAAGAATGAAGGAGATGTGGGAGAGGAGGTAGAGTGAGGAGAAGAAGGGAGGAACCAGTTGAACAGTAGTCGACAGTGACTCACAAGGACAAAAATAGAATAGTGTTTTATTCTAGAATAAATTATTTTATTCTAAAAATAAAAATAACCCACGTTGATTTATGCAAGTGAGGCGTGGGTCAAGACAAAAAAGTAAAGCGGGAATATTCAGAATGCTGAAATGCAGTTTCTTCAAAATAATTTAAATTATAAATTGCAAGATAGAATAAAGAATGAAGATATCAGACAACTCAAAGTAAAGGACGTAAATGAAATTATTGGAATTTACAGAAGACAATGATGGGATCATCTGCAAAGGATGACAGAGGATCGATTGCCGAAAGCGGCACTGAACTGAACTACCAAAGCCATTGGTTGAAGAGACGTGGGTCGTCCGAGGATGAGATGGGTGCCGAAACAGGTTTATATAACCTAATCCTTGAAGAGGAGAATAAGAATACATTATTTTAGTATGGAGATTTAATAATTGATATTTACTTGTTCTAAAACAATATTAATGCTCGTAAAAACAAAAATATACATCTTACAATTAAAATAATAACTGTTTTGTAAATAATTTAACACAGAGGCAGCAAATATATATTTTTATTTCAAATTTCACATTTACAATATGTAAATTCATCATACTAATTGTTAGTATTAAGCTCTAACAGTGTTCCGATAAAATATTAAAGCTTTTATTGTTTTTGTCTCTGATAAGGAATAAATCCAGCGTTTTAGTATTCCACTGACATAACACTCGGAGGTGAAATATTTAATACTATGAGTGCCGCAATTGTAACAGCAGGGCGTGATGGCTGTATAAGTGTAGGTGTGCGTGATAAGGAAGTGAAGAAGAAAGGAAGATGAGAGGAGTCAAAGAATTAAAGGAAGAGAAAAAAGAAAGTTAAAGAAAAAACAAAAAAGGACGAGGCGGACAGTGGCGGATCCAACAGGAATTTTACGGGGACTAAAATTTTGTAACGGAAAAAACAATGTTTCACAATATTAACCAATTTTAGCACTGAAGATTTAAAAAATAACAATAATTCAACCTAAAAAATGAAAAAAGACGAATAATTTAACGACAGTAACAAAAAAGCCGGTAAAGTGTTGGCTTGTCCAAATTTGATTTAGAAAATTTTTAGACTTGCAAACAAAAAATTTTGATCGTTGCATTAAAAAATTTCCGAACCATACTTCTGAATGTCATTTAGATCACGGAGTAAGTCAAAACAACCGGGTTTGAAGCCGGGTGACTTTGTGTGACAACGGACCACAGCCGTATAGCCGAAAACCCTTCAATGCAACAGACAATAACGGATTTGAAAATTTTAAGGTTGTGATAAAATTTTGATAGTATAAATATGGTAGTATATGGCAATATGGTTTGATAGTATGTAATAATATGGTAATAAAAAGGTGAATTTGAAATTAAAAAAACAAAAAAATTTTGAAATTAGTTTTAAAATAATTTCCAGTGGATTCGCCACTGTAACCGATGAAGTGTACGGTGTTGGCGAATGGGGTGAGTGTAACACGCCCGTGTCCCAACGACGACACTCATAATGATAAAAATCCCCGCTAACCTGAAATATTATGTAAAATGAAAATAAAACGCCAGCTTATTCCTTACCAGAGACATCTACGACTGTGCCAATCGTAAACGCGTGTGTACTGATGGCTTGTTGGAATCGAAATAAATAATTTGTTAAAATATCTTTTGTTTCCTAGAAACGGATTTTCATTTTCAACGGTAACAATAGTATTATTGTTAAAGAAGATTTTGTATGAACATGAAATTAAAATTGTAGTTAGCAAAGAATCCTTGATGAATAATCTTATAACTATAATTCTATACCCTGCTCATTATATTAAATAAAATTTATTTGTTTACACAAATTAAAACTTTAAATAAAAAATATTATTATCAACAAAGGAGAGGAAATAACTTGTAAATCGGAACATTGCTGTTATGGGTGTTCATTCTGGATTGTAGAGCTTCTGATTTTTCTATAGCGACTATTAATTTTATTCTCTACTTTACACCACCAGAAACTAGGCAATGGTGTCAGATAGTCCATTGCGCACGAAGTACAATCATTATGCCGGGTAGTTGTTGCAAGCAAAACAGTATACTGCACCAGTCTAGTGTAAAATTGGAATCAAGCTGAAACGGAGATGAAAGCAGACCACTGCTTACAAGTTGAAATAAAGTAGGGCACACTGCAGACACCTGCTACTACTGGTGTAGAACATAATAGCCTTCTATTTAACAAATTGCAACAAATAAGGAAGGAGTAGCCTAGGTTTTGAAACATCTGGATTCAAATAATACCTTATTCTAGTCGTCGTGTTCACCATCATCAACGTCATTATTATTAATTATCATGAGTTAAATGATTGGGACATTATTCCGGACCAGTCAATAGGTGCGACCAGACCGTAGGATTTAATCGGACAGACAGTAGATATAGCAGAATGTTAGGAAATGAAATATCATAATAGTGGAGTCAGGATTTCCGACTTACTTATTAAAATTTGTTTTGAAAGCAACTTTTGAAGCAAGCCTATAACTTGTACGCTTAATTCTTAAAACTTTATTATTTCGCTGATTAAATTTTGTTAACAAGACCGTGTCCCATTTTACAATGAGGTATCCAGTTTTGCTACTGAAGGTGTTTCGTTGTGCTGTGTAAAAAATTTTGCTTGTAAACAGAAATGAGAAAAGTTGGTTCCACTTTTGACATTACATAGAGTACTGTAGTATGAAAACTGAACACTAAAATTTGATACACAATACAGTCTTTCAAACTAGTATAATTCATAAAAACTAAAGAGGAAGTATTTGGATTAGTTGCCCAAAGTCTTTACGACTGGAAAAGTACTGGAAAAAACTTACGGTAGGCGACAGACAGGCTAGGCCGATACCCACAGTAGAAGAGGGTTGAGCAAGAACCAAGAGGAACTGTGATGCACATCTAGTGGTTATACGAGGTAATTTAATTACCTGTCTCTCGACGCTCTCGAGGAGTTTGAGATTTATAAATCATTTAAAGACAAGAATATCAACAATAACAGTATATTAAACGAACAATTAAGGTTTCACTCTCACTCACTATATGATACAGCCCTAAATATAATCGCGCATGACGGTAATGACTGGTGATAAGGATTGACTTAGTTCAATTAGTGGCTCGGCAACTACACGCGCGGTCGGACCGGTCCAACGAAGCCGAAGTTACACCGTGTTATGTGTGTGTCGTTATTGTGATTTAGTAAATATGTGCAAATGTGTTTTTATGTGTTTTATGTGAATTTTAACATTTGACGAGGATTACTGATGATGTGACACATGTCACGAAACGCGTCTATATAAAAAACGCTAGAACGAAGTCACTGACGGATACGAGGTAATTAAATTATTGTGAAAAAGTGACTTGGATACTATATAAAAACAAAATAATATACGAGGTAGTTGTCAGGTACTATAATGACTAGTGCCCGACATAATACCACGCGATCTTGCTAACATATTCAGCCGAACGATGCATCTAAAAAGTGAGTAGTTACACATTTTTCTGCGTGCCAGTTTAAGAGTACGTAAAATTAAATATTTGATACTGTCGCAACTATTTTACTGTTGTGTTATTATTTGTTCGGATAACGTGTTGCGCGGATATTTAGTTTTTCTTAATTTTCTACAATTTTTCTTTGTCTTTTTTTGGTTTGTCAATTAAGGTAAGATTTAAATGAAACACTTAACAGCGAATACGAGTAAAATGTAAACTTACTATTTTGCTAATACAGAAAAACTTCTTTAGATATTCTGCAAGAATCGCGTTCTACGTTAAATTTACAATCAACCGAACGCAATAACGTGAGGAGTTTTTTCTATTCGTGCAACCCTTTCGGTACATGTACTAACAAATTGTTTTTTATTTTATAGGTTTTATGTTTATTTTATTATTAAGTTCGTTTTATTGTTGTACTGACACATTTTGTCGGTAAAATGTGATAAGTTATTATAACTTCAGACATAGTTTTTTAAATTATCTTTCTAAATAAAATTCAATAAATACTTTCAGAAAACATACTGTTACGTAATACGGAACGTTCTACAAGTATCTCGGCTGCCCCATCAGAGCCCGAGATGCACTTATCATGCATAAAAAATCGAAGCTATTACAGACCGAACCTGTTGACGCACTGTGTTCAAGGGCAGACGGTTTGAACCGTTTCTAGTGGATTCTAGAGTGCCTGTAATACGCTGTTCGCTCGACACGTCATCTCCAGAAAGTGACCGATTATTCTGGGATTTCAGCGGGATATAAACGTAAGCATCCAGCGACGGACAGTCAGTTTACTTCGGGCGGTTGGTCAGTGCGTTTCAAGTGACTATCAGTGAAAAGTGACTATTATGCGGTACTCTAATAGTTGACATTATTATTGCGTGTGGACAAATTTAATTTGAATTATTGTACGAGTATAATCTTGTTGAATAATCTGTTGATTACAAACTGTTAATTATTATAATTAAAGCTGGTTTTTAGTGATTTCAGAAATGTCTTGTATTTCGTTTTCCACTGTACCATACGACGATCAGTTAAACCGTCGTAACAGTATCATGCATTTGACCCATAAAAATCCCTTGACGCCATTACGACGCTTCCCACCACCATTAGCGTCACACGCTGCTCTTTGTTGGCTGCATAAGTTTGGCACTCATACACCCCCGCTGCCCTCTTCCAGAGGCTGCCCACACTATTTGACACAGACACTCTCTACTCTCTGGTAGCACCACCTTCTCATCGACCGGTCTGCGCTGGCGTGCGAACCCAACCAAACAATCCTACCCATACGGCTGAACTGGGCTAGCCCCAGAGCACCCTGAGTGCTCCTAACCAGGACCTACTCAAATACGAAAAAAAAAAAAATAAAAATCTTAATTTTGAGGCAGCTATTAAGTTACAGTTATTAAACCGTAGTATTAACTAATGAGTTCGCGTCTCAGTGAATGTTTTCAGTGGCGCTATTTCCCACAAAGACGATGAAATAACTTCCAGGTTGCAAAGCATATCAACAACCCGCATAGAGGACTAGAACTTGTTGAAAAGAGCAACACGTAATTAGTGTTGTCAGTCTTCCTCTAACGATGACGCAGTCAAAAGCCTTGTCAAAGTATACGTGTTCAGTGTAAGTAAGGAGATTATATTCTCGTCGTATGTCGACTATTTCATGTTAGGTTGTGCTGCTACTACACTTGCGGTATCCCATCTGCTCCCCTTAATTATCTTCTTGCTATTGTTAAAATTTTTGCATAAATATATATTGTAGACTGCGACGGGGAAGATAATTTCTTTGTAATTATCACATAAGTTTTCATATTTTTTTAAGTTTTCGTATTTTTTATAGGTTTCCAGCCTATGGCTTAATATAAAAAAATTGTCATATGTAAATGGAACAATTAGAGGGTCGTTTGGAAAGTAAGGTGCGATTGTGCATAACGTCTGCGCAATTGACAAGATCGAGTTCGGACAGTCTGTTAGCTCAAGTACATGACGAGTACAGCAAACACAGATGTTTTATTTTTACTTCGAGTACACAGATGGTACGTTTACTAAAAATAAGTAATCTAATTGAAAATCCCGTGGAGTGTAAAGTCCGTTCTGTGATATGCTTTTTCATGCGTAAAAATTAATTGCAGTGGAAATTCATCACAGAGGTGGAATTACAGAGGTGTATGGCGAGAATGTGATGACTGACAATAAAGACAATAAATTGCAGAAATTGTGTCCGGAGTTCTCTGACGGCCTTACAACCATTCACAACGAAGACCCAAAAAATGGCCGACCTTCACGTGCCATTGACGAGCACGCGCAACGTATCGATTAAAGATATCGTGTAAACAAAGATTTCACAATAATTGAGTTAAGTAATAAATTTCCTGAAATATCAATAACTGATCTGTAGGAAATAGTTACAGAAAAGATTCATTACCACAAAGTCTGTATACTATGTGGGTGCCAAAAATGCTCACCCAGGCCCATAACATCAGAGAATGGAAGAGGAGTTTGGGAGGTTTTCGGACCAGTATCGTGGTGAAGGAGATGAATAACTCAAACATATTGTCACGGGAGATGAGACTTGGATCTCGTACGTAAACACAGAAAACCAACAACATCGATTCAATGGAAGCATAGTCCATTAGCTAAACAGAAGAAATCACGCAAACATTTGCTGGCAAGAAAATGTCGAGGTGTCTTACTTGTAGAATTCCTGGAAAGTCATATGACAATAAATTCTCCAGTGTTTCGTCAAATATAAGAAAATTGATGAGATTGATACACAATCGCCGGCGCGGTCTGTTGTCTGCACGTTTCGTCCAGCTTCGCAACAACGCACGATCACATGGTGCCCAGACCACATTCGTATCACTTCATAACTTCGAATAGAATATTTTTTTATCGGCCGCCCCCATATTGTCCAGAATTGGCAGCAAGTTACATTCATCTCTTTTATGCACCTGAAATGAGTTTGCCTTATAGAAGAAATTCATAAACGTTAACGAACACAAACAAACTGTGGAGGAATGGTTAAAAAAGAGACAACAAACTTCTTTTAGGAGGGCATAAGGAAGCTTCTCCCACGCTATAACAAGTGATTATACAGTATAATGGTAACTTGGGAAAATTAATTAAGGTTAAATGTAATATACGCTGGCAGTAAAATATGTTTTTAATTAAAAGATCTATTTTAGTATTTTAATAGCCTACCGGACCTTACATGCCGAAAGGCACTTGTATTTTTCTGCACTCTCTGTCACTTCCACAATTCAATATTCATAATGTTCAACCATGCTACCTTTCGGGTTTTTAATGTAGAAACAGTTGCAATAATAGACGAAACTTATTTTACAAGTTTTATTGTTACTGTGAAAATCGAAGAGAATATTTAATTATTGTTTAAGAGAAGTGTCTGTTGATCAGCACAGTTAAAAAATTTAATTATTTCTACAAGTTTGTTCTAGACTCGTCAAGAGGCCACTTGAGATACGGATTAGCGTCTTGAAAATTAAGAATGTTACGTTCATTCTAGAACTCTGCGCGACCTACAAAAGGAGACTGTCTGGCGTTGTCAGTTGAGTTACGTGAGCGATTTTTGTTAGCGCGGATCGAGTGTTTGTCGAAGTGACGAATTATCGTGTTTTAAAATTGCGCGAGACTCGTTGACATTATTATTGCCTGTAAACAATTTTTATTTGATTTGTTGTAAGAGATATAAGGTAAGTTGTAAGGTATATAGTATATAGTGTATAGTATATATTATACCGTTATAGTAATTAGTATATGGTATATAACATAGAGAATATGGTATATAGTGCATAGTATATGGTATGTAGTATATAGTATACACATATAGTAAACTGGTTTTTTAATAACATCATACTTACTCAAAATTAATTTATTGAATTTTTTAAATTTAATTCAGCGCAATTACTACGGGATTTAGCTTATGAACAATTATCGTTGAATCTATTACTGGATTACGGACTGAGTACGTGTATAATGGAATTCGTTCTGTTTTTAAATAGGTTTATTTTGTTTTGTCTATTTGTTTGTGCTTTTATTAGCAATATTAATTAATGACCAAATATTGTTCATTCGAGTTGTTATTTAGAAATTATTTTTAACAATTTTTCGCTTCTAAATTGATATGTCCAATGAAAATTATTTTAATTTCAGTTATTTCACAATAAATTTACATTTGCACACAATTCGGTTTGCTTTAATTAATTTTAAATCGCAAAGAAAATAAAACAGCATTTAACTTATTTTTCAGTCAGCAGTAAAAAGCTTCAACACGTTTTATAAGACTAATTCTTACGTTCTCGATTCAGGTAACATACTTTACAATTTAGGCACTTTCGTTTCGGTAACTGCTTTTTCAGACCAGTTTAATTAATATAAATGGTAACTTCCTTTGTTTTGTACTATCAATTAACATGATTATCCATACAAACAATATCAGGCGATACTACCATTAAATTAGGTCCATGTTATTAATGTTCTGATTGACGTAACTTTGTTAATTTCCGTCGTAAGACACTGTTTGTTAACTTGAGTTAAAGCAATCATCGCAGGATGAACAGCCGTAATCTTAAACATTGTTTCGCTAAGGCTGTACTTATTTCAATATTTAACATAAGCTATAGGCCTACCAAATACACTCGGCATCATGTTAATTTTCGATTTTGCTTCTGATGGGTGAAAACATCGCTTTTTATAACATACATAACAACTTAAAATTATATACATGGTTGTAGACTGCTTTTCTGATATATTCGTTACGAATATCTAATAATTTTAATTGTCTTTTCCTTTCTTGAAATTTGGAATAATCTGATTAGTTTGTTTTCTGTAACATAATATTGAAACAAATTTTGAAATATACTTAAACAATTTTTATATACTCTCATATATTTGTTACTGTGTTCAGTTTTCTTCCAAAAAACAACATAATATTGAACATTTAATGGGTGGAACAATATTACGCAACATACACATCATTGAAGCTTTAAAAAGCCAAGGGAATGTTTTGTTTGCTAAAATCTGCAACCGTCTTCATTATAACTGAAATCGTATGTAATGCTACACCGAAACAGCACTACTCCTTCACAACGTGGTAATCACTATAATAATTGCAATTGTGAATTACGGTTACTATTAGCAGAAGTGAGCCTCCAGGTGGTCTAGTGGCTAACGCGGGCGATTGATGCGCTCGTGGTCCCGGGTTCAATTCCCGGCGGAGGCTCCGTACGGCGTGCACTCTCAGCGTCGTGAGGCGGAACTGAGTAGGCGCTGAGATAACAGCGCCGCCTCCTGGCTGCGAATACTGTAACTAGCAGCTGGTGGCGCGTAGTACTAGCCATACACCGTCACACTAACACAAAAGGCGCGCGGTACGCCTTGGTCCTTAACAGACTGTTGAGCGGAGGTTTGTTGAGATTTGTTGATATTAGCAGAAGTAACACGTTTTCAATTTTTGTAATAGCTTGTGTTGACTTTCGAAAATGCTTGGCTAGGTTGTTATATTAGAAACAAATTGTATTTTAGAAACTGCATGTTTGTTCATTTAATTACATACCTTTTTTCGTTTTCTAATTACTTCCGTAAAAATATTTTTGTCTAGCCGCTTGTTAAACAACAATTTTAATGCAATTATTTCTGTGACTGACAATTCACCAGTTTCAGCAGACGCTGTGTTACAGTTAGGTCCGTCCTGTTTAACAATTTGTATTAAAATGTCACTTTGTCTTTACCTCAACTTTGTTTCATCAGTTTTCAATTAGGTTAGTAATTAACCAACTAATGATTCGCCTCACGGCAAATAGAAAATAACTATATTACGCCGTCAAAAACGAGTTGACCCTTATTTATGACGTTTCATTTAAAAGATAACGTGAACTGCATAATCCAGCCCTTTCCATTTAATTAATTCCTCACGTCAGCTGCTTTAGTTAATACAAATGGCAACTTTTACATTTGCAATCAGTACGCCTACAGTCTCCAGTCACCTATAATAAAATAATATGAGTCTGAAAGATTTTATATTATATTTTGTTCGCTTAGGCAGTGCCCATAGGTCATACGGTGTCAGCTGGATGACGGAGTTTGGATCATTTTGACGGTTTCTTAGGCACACCGCAAGATTATTCTCCTGACAACTGAAACTTTCTCAGAAACATTACTGGGCTTCCTGAATTAACTGTTTGATATACGTAAGAGTAACAGCCTGCCGCAGTAACCAGCTGAGTTGAAAGTTTGTGTTAATACCTGCGAATTGTATCAGTGGACTTTTTAATGACAAGTATTTAATTTTCTGTGTAAAGAGTATTGTAATTTTATTTACTTGATGATCTTTATTGTTCTTTGTAATGGTGTGTATTTGACTAGTGTATAATTAGGACTATCATAATAGAAAAATGTTTCCTTTCATAAAAACGTTAATAAAGCTTGTAACTGTTGATTTCTCTGGCGGTCAATAATTTATTCTAATGCCTAAAGAACACAATCCGGGCGGACATCGTAAGAGTCTTAACATTTCCAAAATGTTAAAGTCAAGAACTCGGTAACAGAAGTATATGTGATTCTACAGCTACATTTAAGGTTGTAATGAAGTTATTTTCTCACCGAAATAGGTTAAAAAATTTCAGTTTAACCTGGAAGCCTAATGTAAAGTAGCCAAGTAATATAACGCAAACTTCGGCGGCTTGATAACGCTGAGAGAGGGAAGGAAAGACGATTATATTCTGTTTGCCAAATTACATTCAGATGACGCAGCTGCTTCTGCTTCTTGTTGTTACAGAGAGTAGAAACACAAGATGACGCTTCCAACACAATTATTGGAATTAATTGCTGATTTAACCCACTTGCCCGCTGACTTAGCTAGATTGCGGTGAAGACTGTTAAACAGTCGTATGTTACTGTCATTGTTTCATTGATTTCTCACTGTTAGAAACGGAGAGTACAAATTATGATACATACTGAACTTGTATGTAAATTAATAAACCAGTTAATGATTTATACAAAAGAGCAACATATATATTCTTGTGGATATAATTTTAATTTTTTAGCTGCGCTGATCAACACACACTTCTCCTAAACAATAATTAGATATTCTCTTCGATTTTCACAGTAACAATAAAACTTGTAAAATAAGTTTCGTCTATCATTGCAACTGTTTCTACATTAGAAACCCGAAAGGTAGCATGGTTGACATTATGAATATTGAATTATTGAAGTGACAGAGAGTGCAGTACCAGATACTTGACAAGGACCATGTAAGGTCCGGCAGACTACTAAAATACGAAAACTAATCTTTTAACTAAAAAAATATTTTATTACTATAGTTTATATACCATAGTCATATAATTACACTTTATCCATACAAACAATATCAGGCGATACTTGCATTAAATTAGGAATATGTTATTATTTTATTATTGTTACTGACGTAATTGTGTTAATTTCCTTCCTATGAAACTGATCGTTAACAATCATCGCTGGATGAACAGCCGTAATCTTAAACATTGTTTCGCTAAGGCTGTACTTATTCCAATATTTGACACAAGCTATACCAAATACACTCAGCTTCGGCATCATGTTATTGTCGATTTTGCTTCTGATGGGTGAAAACGTCGCTTTTTATAATATACATAATAACTTAAAATTATATACAAGGTTGTAGACTGCTTTTCCGATATATATATTCTATACAAATATCTTATAATTTAAGTTTTGTTTTTCTTTTTTGTTCTTTTGAATATTCTGATTGGTTTGTTTTCTGTGGCATAATATTGAAAAACAAATTTGAAATATACTTAAACAACTTTTGTATACTTTGATATTGTTATACCGGTCTCCCAGATTGTCGTACGGTACAGTGGAAAACAAAATACAAGACACCAATAAAGTCACTAATTACAAGATTAAATTATCACAATTAATAATTTGTAATCAACAAAATAGTCTCTTACAAAAATTTAAGTAAAATTTGTCCACACGCAATAATAATATCAACTATAAAGAATTCCGCACTAATTATAACACAACAACACTTTGCTACAAACACTCGATCCGCGCTAAGGAAATCGCTCACTGTCAACCGAACTGACACGCCGGTTGTTATTGCTCTTCATAGAAAGCGCAGGTAGCCTTCTAGAAATTTTCCATCCTCACTTCACGCCACTTAATGCGTTCCCCAGAGGACTCTGGAACGTACTTGAACGCGGTCTTGACTGAGGCAACACCTGCACCACTATCGGGGGGGGGGGACGGGTGAATGACTCCCTCGGCTGTTCTAAGCGGTTCGATACGGTTCTCATTACAATGTATTTGGTATTGTGTTTAGTTTTCCAAAAAAACAGCATAATATTGGACATTTAATGGGTGGAACAATGTTACGGAACATACACATAATTGAAACTTTAAAAAGCCAAGCGAATGTTTTGGTTGCTAAAATCTGCAACCGTCTTCATTATAACTGAAATTATATGTAATGCTAAAACAGCACTACTCCTTCACAGTATGGTAATCGCTATAATAATTGCAATTGTGAATTACAGTTAGATCTAAATTAAACTATATTTGCAAGCCTTCGACAAATTAGTAGTGTCTGCTGCTGTTGTTTTGTTTGGTTCTTCATTTATCTTTGTTGTTTGTTTCTTTCATGATGTGGTGTATTTTTTTCAGATATTACGTTTAATTTTTATGTAGGCCTAACTATAAATATGTCACGAAGTTGTGTTTATCGCTCTGTTACAGTGTACCAGCAGTTTCATAGTGCAACATTGCATGTAATTTGTAGAAACTTGTAAATTTTGGGGCAGAAACGTTGCTTTGGTTTTATAAAGTGATCGACAGATTCCTTATCGTTGTTTCACGTGTTGATAACTAAATAACCTTTATCTGGTTTTAACCTACTTTTAAAAAACGTATAGAACATCTAAACTAAACTGTGTGAAAACGTAAAAATTATTTAGACTCCTATTTT
The DNA here is from genome assembly GCA_034769895.1 of Magicicada septendecula. NCBI lineage: Eukaryota > Metazoa > Arthropoda > Insecta > Hemiptera > Cicadidae > Magicicada > Magicicada septendecula. Next base: position 407,355,618 of record CM068372.1, on the reverse strand, counting down.
ACTTAAAGTAAAGGAACGGCTATTTGATAAAATCAACACACATAAAAGCGACAGCATAGATAATATTAGCTGTCACTGGTTTAACGGAACGGACATCAGTTACCCAACGGTCCATTAATTTAATTAACAACTACGTTAACGGACGTTAAATTTACATAAGCTTCATGAAACGGGTTATATTCGTAACGGGTAGGCTTACGGCTGTTCAATTCTTAACGGACGTCGGCGAAACGGGGGATAATAAACGTTTTTGTTTTATTTGACATTTGTTAAAATGTTTAACCTTGAACCTTTTTGTCTACTCTACTATTAAACTTCCTCAGAAGTATGACTGAAGGTGAATTTCCTCTATTAAAATTGATACAACTACCCTATACAGCAAACATATTTACTCAACCGTCACATCAAAATTACAGTTACTAATATTATACAGTGCCCAATATTGTACAAAGTTACCAATATTATACATAAGGGATGGAACATACTTCATAAATACATTCTATATATTAAAATGAAGAAGAAATTTCATATAAACGTACGCCCGAAAACGCTTCGTTTTTTATTTATGCTTACATACAATTTTATTTTGATTTCTGCTGCAATTAAGCCCTAGTGACATTCATAGAATTTAAATTAAAGGTAAATTTAGTGGTTTCGTATGGTTGTTGACCTGAAGAATGGAAAAAAGAGGGTTGTAGAATGGTAATATGAATAGTTCTATAGAAGAGTTTCGTAAATCACAAAAGTGGTGTCAAAAAACACAATTTTTTACGTTTGATGTAAAGTTACTTGTTAAAATTGCCAATAAATAAGTGTAAATATTTGTAACACATTTCTATATATTTGAAATATATTTTCCATATAATTTAATTCTGAGAAATGTTATGTATGATAAGTTAATAAAAACAAATGAATGTTATAAAATTTAGAGTTAATCTCAGTCATGTGAATAATGAGATGGTGCACCTTTTCTCAAGATGTAAGTTATGTCTCGTAACAGGATTAAATCAAGCGGCATATGAGACTGCAGCCAGACTGCAGACGACATTGATCAATGATGCAAACACATTTCATCACAATTTTAATTGACAATAAGATTACGTTACAATTATTATTTTGTAATCAGAATAAGCTTTTAAACACCAGGAAATTTGTGTTTAAAATTGTCCACGTTTTGGTGAACCACCGTTGATTCGATTGATTTGCAAGAAATAATTTTGAAAATTCTCGTAGCGAAAAGATAATCAGGAAAACGTACTAGCTCTTGTGTGAACCTATAAATGATATCAGGTAATATAAATAATTTATGTTTTGTATCACGGATTTGATGATGTTAATAAAGTTTTTATTGGATGATAAGATCCGGTTATAAGAAATAGTAAAATACTTAATGTTATACAACTGAGGAAGGTATAAGTATTTCCTATAACCAAAGTAAGTTTCTATTAATTCATAGTCGAAACTAAAAGCTTTCAGATCTTCCAGTAGCAGAAAACATAATATTATTCTGAATGTAGCTGTTGACGGATGTTCAGTCTACACTCTGAGCCTCTGTCTTCACTTCATTCATTATGTACTCTTACGTCACGAACTAGGTCACGGTGTCAGATTTTCCGTTCAGAGGAAACAAGTACAACCATTCTGCCGGTAACTTGTTGCAAGCAAAGAGTTATATTGCAGCAGTCAAGTGTAAAATTGGAATCAAGTTGAAATGGAGTTGAAAACGGAACGCTGCTTACAAGTCGTAATAAACAAGGACACCCTATCCCGCTGGAGATACCTGCTACTGGTGTAGAATATAATAAGCTTCCCCTTAACAATTTGCCGCCGTACGGAAGCTATACATTTTGAAACATCTTGACTCGACTCATACCTTATTCATGTGACCATGAATTAAACGGTACTGGTTTTATGCACAATTTACAGTAATTCTTAGACAGACTGAAGGCGCGGAGGAATGGCAGGACGTGACGTAAGACGATAAAGGACAATTTTTCGCCGTATTTATTTATTTTTTTTTTAATGCAATTGTCTAACGCTGACAGGCTTTAGAATTTAGTAATATAGTCATTAACGCTGATTTAGGTTTTAACGCTTTTTTCTAACATTCTTTAATCTATTTTATGTTGAATTATGAACTTTATTTAATGAAGTTCATTTAATGATTCATTGTGTTAGGCACAGCACATGATCTGTAAACAATAATTAACCAATTTATTTCAACATTTTACATTAAATAGAAGCAGAAAACAGTTTATCATCTTCTTTCCAATAGTTAAATACAGGCACTTGAGACGTTATTAAGTAATTTTTACGTTTTCGATGTTAGGCTACATGTTGCATCGCAGGTCTCCACAGTGCTTGTTTTGTCGGCTTTCTTTCGTGGTAGGACAAGATCGTAGAGACAAGTATTATAACTTTTAAGCAATTTACGCAATTGACTAAAAGTAAGTAATCTTTTTTTTTTAGGGTGCGTGAAAATCTTTATAGACACTAGGAACCCCGTAGTTCCTATTAGAGTAAGACTCTAACCCACTAAAAACACCTCCCTCAATGCTACAACTGAGCAAGCCCATCCAGCAGCTTCTCCTTCATGTTTTCTTCATGTTTTTTTTTTCAATATTACTGTCGGCATTGTGTTGTAGGCCGCGCCGAGAGAACCCATCTAATTAAAATAAAACTTTGGCCTTGTTGTCAGTCGTTCTGTTTTGCTAGTCTGTAATAAATTTGTTGAACGCAATTGATTAAAACAAAGTTAATTAATGCTCTCTAAGAAACATATAAATTTAATTTTCCTGCAGGTAACCAATAGCCTGAACACAAAGCATTTGTTTGATTGCGTCAAGCATATCTATAATATTACATTTTATAAATTAATATTCTATACAATTTTACAAATACGTGAAGTACAACTTATCATGTAATGTGCCTAAGTATGGTAATACCTGAAAAATAACAACGATTTTTTTTGTAATTATGGTTTGTAAAATTGAAGGCGTACATGAATTAGGAATTTTAATGTATAGTACATTTTCTTCAATTTATTTATAATAATTTAAATCGTCTTGTTTTAGGTTTGTGAAAGTATAATATCAAGAAAAGAGTAATGGATTAGTTCACGATATTCTTTACCATTTGAAAGTACTGTAAGCGGGTGAAAAACGACGTAGACAGTGGCCAGGTTACGTCGTACACCGAGGGTAGAAGAGCAGAATTGTCAGGCCTGTCTCCAACAAACACGTACTTAATATACGAGTTTCAAGAACATGTGGAGAGAGACAGTTCAACAGAAATTTGTATTATCGAATATGCGGACCACGTTTCTCACTTTTGTAAAAAAATAGTTTATTGACAGAATAGCGAGACTTAGCCATCCCCCCAATATTTAATACCGACATGTTTTATCATCGTCAATGGAAATGTGAAGTTTCTAAGTCCGTTTGCAAACACCTGCATTGATTTTACTTCCATGTTCAATAAGGAAATGGAAGTATGGTGATGGGAAAAAAAATCGTGTTCGAGATAATTGCAGATTCTGATTGTACTATCCTCAAAACATGAAAAAAAGTAATTTTTCGAAAAGTGTGTGTGTGTGTGTGTGTGTGTGTGTGTGTGTATGTGTGTCTGTCTGTCTGTCTGTAGATTTTTTTTTTCTATGGCAAACGATAACAGCCGCAAATTCAAACAGAATCAAATAATTTTTTGCATACAGCCCTGAATTGTAGAGTTCTCAAGACCTATTGTTTTTGGTGAAGATCGGTTAATGGAAAGGAAAGGGGTAGTTCACCTGCAACGTATTATGTTTTAACAAGGGTAATTTTTTTATGACAAACGATAACTGCCGTAAATTCAAACAGAATCAAATAATTTTTTGCATACCTTCCTGAATTATAGAGAACTCAAGATCTGTTGATGTTGGTGAAGATCGGTTTAAGAGAAAAGGGTAGTTTACCTGCATAATTTTATGTTTCAACAACGGTAATTTTTATATGACGAACGATAACTGCAGCACATTCAAACTGAATCAAATAGTTTTTTGCATACGTTCCTGAATTGTTAGGTGTTCAAGGTCTGTTGATTTTGGTGAAGATCGGTTAAGGGAAAGGGGTAGTTTACCTGCCATATTTTATGTTTTAACAAGAGTAATTGTTTTTATGACGAACGATAACTGCCGCACATTCAAACAGAATCAAACAATATTTTGCATGCGTCCCTAAATTGTAGAGATCTCAAGCCCTGTTGATTTTGGTGAAGATCGGTTATGGGGAAAGGGTAGTTTACCAGAAACATTTTTTGTTGTAACAAGAGTAAAGTAGGCTACTTAATTTTGATAAATAAAGTATCCTGATAAGAAGATCTTAATAATCCACTGTAGAAACGTAGATCAAATATCTATAAATGAAGAGTCTAGTTGAACGGGGTGGGGATAATTTTCTATAAATGAAAATTATAGTTGAAGGGGAAGGGATAATTTTTTATATATGCACTATGTTATCGGCAACAAAGAAGTAGTTTGTTGTTAAAATTTCTTCCCGGCCTGTTTGGCCGTAGACCAATGTTTTCTGCAAAACCAGACGTATCGGCAGTGCCATCGACTTCCATCATCAGTGAAAATCGAGTGCGATAACGTGAGGTGGTATACGTTAGTGACCACAGTACTGTGGTTAAGGCTGAAGCAGTAAGTAGAAAGAAATAATTTCTATGGAAATATTTCATTTCGAAAATGATTTTAAATATAAATCTTAGAACATGGAAGTCATGTATGGTTCTCCATACCGATATTTAATTTTGTTTTGAAAACATATACCATATTTTATCACGCATCAGTTGGTAAGCTCCAACACGTTTATGTGTTCTGTGTGTTATATTACTCTACAAATTTAAATATGAGTCATAAATGTAATATTACTTCTTTTATACTACCTTGTCGTAATCGTAATTTTGGCAACTGCTATGAAATGTCTGAATTAACATTTGTAGCTTGAAGTACATTAGTTGCGCGTTGAGGGTGAAATTTTTAGTATGTAACGAAATGCGCGCGCACCATGCAACGGAAACGTAAAGTTAACAGGATGAAGTTAGCCGTGGACAACGAGCCTGAGGCCAAAAAAGTGTACTGCAGGAATGGCTAAATGTACAGTTCCGATACCGCTAAATAACTTTTGTTTATTTACTTGTTACTATGGTAATTAATTCTGGTCTTGCTGACACCTTTAGTAGTAGTATTTAATATATTTCATTACTTATTCATTGCATCATCAGAAATACGTATAAACATACATTTTATAATAGCTTAAGACAATTACAAAATATATAGACGTATCTGTATACAAAATTACAAAATGTATCAATACAATCGCATAGTAAAAACATTAAAAACTGCAGGAACGGAAAAAGTATACTTTCGATGCCGCTAAATATCATTTGTTTATTTACTTGTTACTATGGTAATTAATTCTGGTTTCCATGGTGTTGCAACGGCATCACTTTAACAGCCACTATCTTTACGTCATCTGGAACCACAGTCTGTCATAAACGTCACACGCGTGTCTAAATTCATTATTTATACATTTGTTACTTCAATCTTTTTAATAACAATAGACATTATGAAATAATATCTATCAGTTTGTGAATTTTAATGGTACAAACTAAGTATGGAGTCTTTATTTGTTTCTATTCATAACAAAGGTCCTTACTGTAAACAGTTTTATGCAAAATACACTCTTTGACATCTTTAATGCAATATAGGCTAGTCATTTTATATCAGTTTCAAGTGGTTCTTCCAATTTTTTTTCCATTAACTTAGACCAACATAAAATTCCACAATAACCAATTACTAATAATTAATCATTTGCATATTGATAGAAACTTGCACATTGGTTTATATTGCATTAGGCTGAAGTGAGGATTTTAATATACTTCTTTCGTTATAAATTAGATTTACGTAAATTCGTCTTTGTAAGGTAATAATATGCTGTAAATGCGAACTAGGTTATAATTTCGGTCCAATAAATTCAGAACAAGAAAGGAAACTGAATAACAATTATGCTTTTAAAAGGTGAAAAGGAAAATCGCTATTGAACATATCAACTTTCTTTCTTACAAAATAATGGAAACTGCATAAGAATTATACTAGAAGAGAATGGTAATAGGAAATCATGATTCAGCATGGTCTCAGGTTCAAAAGTACAGCCGTTTTTGTACACTAATTACGGAAATTTTTGTTAAAACGTAGGTTTCTTACAGTACCAACTAATCATTTATTTTTCGTAAGTATTAATTTCAAAGGTCTTTTTTATATTAAATGAATAAAAGTTTCGATAAGTATTCTATCATTATGTTTGCTTTAATCCAATAATCTAATATATTGTAACGTAACATAGTTGAGGTTCCCCAACGTTACATAAAAATTGAATGAAATATGGTCAAGGACCATACCCTGATTTAAGGTTGTTCAATAGGTCATGTGCTTGAGAAGTACCTCAAGTCAAAAGGAGGCAATGACTAATGTTAAATGTAAAAGAGCCAGACCAATGAATGATTGAATGTAATGAAATGTTTGTTTTGTACTGTGACATGTTAAGGTCTACAGAGTATTTATGTTGTATGTTGAATATGCTAAAAATGAAATGATGTTGTTTGATAATAATACTTCATCAATAATTATGTTTATATTTATATTAGATTTGTCTTTATACAACCCAGTATAGTTACCAATGTTAGGCACTGTACTAAGTTCTCAGTATTGTATAAAGTTGAAAAAATACTGTTGTTTTAATTAATGTTTATAAACTGGATCAGGAGTGTGACCAGTGTTTCAAGTCTAACAAGTAGTTCTGACAATTATATCATAAATTAATAAAGGGTTCCAGAACCAGTTAATTAATATAAAAAACATAACCACCAGTAAATTAAAATTCATGTAATTAACCATGTAACCAATAATTAATTGTACAGTAGGTCAGGTAAAAAGAAAATTAAGTTAAAAAACCAAATAATGTTATAATGTTTTATTCTTCGTATTGTTTAAATTAACAGCCATCCTTACTATTTCTTTTATGAATTTGCTAACTGCTATAATTTTTTTTATTGTTCGACTAAGCTTTTCGTCATTACTGACATCTTCAGGTCTTAAACAACGTCTGTCAACTGTACGTTGTAGGCTTTTATACTTTAGGCCCCTCCCCTTATGTCATCGCCCCTCCTATTGGTTCTAGCTGCTACCGCTCTTCACGGGAACTTTGTCTACCTTTTTCCGTTAGGCATTTTTTTATAACGTCCGTCAAATTGTTTTAAGAATCTCCCGTTAATTTCTTCATTCTTGACTTATAATTAAAGTTGAAGAACTAGAAATACTTAAACTTAAAAAAGAAGATAAAAATAAATTAATGAATATAAAAGTGGATTTTACAAATGAAGAAATATTTTATTATATATTAAACAATAAACAAAAATAAATTAAAATAATAAGAATAACATACTAAAAAATGACGAAATATAAAAGGTTACAAAAAATTATAAGTCAAGAATGAAGAAATTAACGGGAGATTCTTAAAACAATTTGACGGACGTTAGAAAAATGCCTAACGGAAAAAGGTAGACAAAGTTCCCGTGAAGAGCGGTAGCAGCTAGAACCAATAGGAGGGGCGATGACATAAGGGGAGGGGCCTAAAGTATAAAAGCCTACAACGTACAGTTGACAGACGTTGTTTAAGACCTGAAGATGTCAGTAATGACGAAAAGCTTAGTCGAACAATAAAAAAAAATTATAGCAGTTAGCAAATTCATAAAAGAAATAATGTTATAATGGTTGCAAGTGAATCTATATGCCTAAATTCCATATTAGTGAAAGGAAATTAATACCTTTTTAGTAAACCCAGTCCAACGAAACTCTGGTAAAACATTTACTGTTTAGTAAGGAAGGTTAGGGGAGAATTTTATGTGATTCAATATTAATCCAAGCATGGAGTATTTTATTGGAAAGGAGTAGTAATATTCTATAATGCCGGCTCAAGGATATATAGAAAACGTGGTTGTTAAGGCAACTGAATTGCAGAAGTTGTTGATTTTGAATTAATTCGTTCTGATTGTTACAAGTGATTAGGTTGAGATGGACCGATATATTTAAAAAAATATGAATAAATCTAAAGGAAATATGTATCCAAATTGAAAAACCCTTTTTGTAAAACAATTATACTTTAATGCTAATGAATAATACAACTTAAATAACCCTCCAAATTGTAAATGAATACAGTAAAAAAGAATTGAAAGCCTCTCACCTCATTCACTAAATAATTCCGCTGGATTTGGTATTAAACCCGTTCATACTATAAACCGAACATCAGTAAAAGAATTAAAGTTTGAACTAACGGAATTATTGGGAATACCAGAAGACTCGGTTTGGCGTAATAACCTTCATTAGCAGCAGAGAAGCTGGGATCCTAATTCCATTTCACTGGGACCAAGAATTGTGAAGATCGTAAAAGAAGAATAGAAGCCAGAAGATTTCCTGAGGGTTTACCAGTACAAACCACCATCAATTTTATTGAAAACCAGAGCTATTTCACTGGATGAAGACGAGATAAGCTGAGTTTTGGGCTACTGTTGACAAACATCCACCGCCAGACGAAATTTTCGTCGGTTTGGTAAAAAAACAACTTATTTTCATTTCACTGTATTTTAAGTAAATAATTTTATTTTGTAAATTGAACAACCTTAATTATGCATTTTACCTGGCCTTACTAATGGTTCCAAGAACTATACGAACCCTGGGATAAGAATTATTTATTATTATTTTCATGTGTATATGTTTACAGAATTTGAGTAATTGATAATCGATCTATTTCTGTATGATCGATTGGATCGTATTATTGTTTTTGAGACAACATAACCTGTGAATTAATAGAGAAAATAAATAAAGTACATTTATTGTATGAGATAACGTTTAAGTTATTGCAGAATAAATACTATATGTGGTGGTTGGAATAATTTACAAAAAGATTGATACAAACATAACGAATAACTAACCTATAAGTACGCCTATTACTAGTAACAGCGCTCAAAGTTTGCAGCTGGTGGGACGGGAGATTGGTGAACTAGCTTGTGTTTAATACTAAATTTGAATGAAATTTTCCACCATCGAGTGACTAGGGTTGACACAAATACCCCTTACATTCCGTCAATACTCTATACATATCACTAATATTACGCAAACATTGAAAACTAAGTTAAGACTATAGAGTAGTATGATTATAAATTCAAGGAACATAATTATAATTTTGTTTGCTTAATAATCTATGTTCTGAGGGTTTCACCGGTCACAACCGAAAGATATATTAATTAATAACATATTAATTAAACCAGGTAACAACATTTTAATTGTTACGAATTGCCACCTGCAACGTATTACTTGGCGTTTGACACACAGGAGTCTCTTATAACTAATTACACCCATAGACAAGATTTCTTTACAATTTGACGTTTCCAGCGTGCAGCATATAATATAACATACGTCCTCACATAATTAACAAGTAGTTCTTTACTAAATTGGTTTACAACAGTGGGGCTTGAATAAGACGGACATTTTCGCTAGTACCGGCACATACTTAGTTTATTACAAATTGGCCAGCCCAACAGTGGGGTTATAAGGAGAAATATATTTAATTTAATTACAATATATTTCTATATTTTAAATTATAGATCACACTTAATTATTCAGAAGTCTATCGAAAAATAAATCCATTGCTGTAATACACTATTCGTAAGTATTTTGAGATAGTTGATAAAAAATAATTTTTCTCTACTAAAATATTATAATATTGAGTTTACATTAATTCAATTGAATTAAATTTTTATCTTTTAGTGTATAATAGTTATATTAATTTTATTTTATGCATATATATTATGACTATGGTCGTTGTTTATTCGTTGTTATTTATTTATTGAACCATTTAAACACTATACAATAAGATATATATTATATATTATATTATATATTATATTATATATTATATACAAAAAGAAGTATAACTTCTAACGCGCGTACATAAGTACACGAACCCAATAATTTTTTAAATATTTGTACAAATTTTTGTTTATTGTAAGCACCCAAATCTTTTAATGCTTTCAGATTTTCATTAATAATCATTTCTCCTGTATTCAATTTTATATTCTGTAGTAATGGGTTCTCAATTGTGGTATTAAAATCACCGCTGGAAATCAGATGATCTTGCTGGGCACTATATATTACTTAGTGTAAATCCTTATAGACCTTGTGTGTTTCTTGGTTTTTACTTCTTCGGGTTCATAAGCAGTTATGACTGTTAAATATCACCTGTTAATTTTATATCTGATGATTACTAGTCTCTCATTGATCCAAGAATATGATTTTACTTTACCTCTTCATTTTTCATTGAGAACTGTAGCTACTCCAGCCTTAGCTTTCTCATTTTGAAGCACTCCGCTATAAAAATCATAATCCGTTTGTCTAATTTATAACAACCCTTTAAGTTTCTTCTTCGTATCAATTATAGTAGCTGTATAAATCTTCCTTTCCAGTATGGTCCTTTCCAAACCTGTTACATTGCAGGTGGCAGTTCTAAATTACATCCGCTTGACCGAATCCTTATCACTTATTGTTTGCCTGGTCTTTTACCCTGTTATCCGTCCGGCAATTAACACGAATCTTTTGAGTAAAATATATTTCTTCCAAAGGGGTTAGCAGAGGTTTGTGGAGTAAGGTGATTGACAGGGCTGCTGTCTTAAGGCTTATGACCATAACTAGCTAGGTGTTTTCTCCTTGGATAGAGTTGTTCCACCCTCCGTCCTCAGTCGCTGTTGGTGATTTCCCTGTTAACCCGGGCATGGGTTTTAACAGTTGGACCGTTAGTTGAACTATTCAGGTCGCTCTGTTAGGCCATTACCGCCATTCTGGCTGACCATCAGAACCCCCGTCTATTGTTTGCTTGTTGAACTCTGCCGCCGAAGGAATTGGTTACAACAACCTTGGCTTGGGTTGCTCGAATTAGCAGTGCACATATCGTCCATCACATTTGGAAACGTGCAAAATTGTAAGTTTGTAATTGGAAATATTTACACTGATTACAAGATTACGCTCTAATGTAATGCTTGTTTCGCGGAGTGCACATCACATGTATACCTTCCGAATACTTCGGTCATATGGTAATATACCAACTGTACCCATGGTACTTTCTACGTTTTACTGAGTCCTTTGTGTAAGTGATTCTTAATGAGAACTACTACAAGTGTTAATATAAAGGTAAGTATGTTACCCTTTAAGCCACTATATATTACGTGTGTCGTCCTTTGTAATTACCATGTGAAAATTAATACAGTCAGTCAAGACCGTTGAGCTCTGCAGCCGTAAACAGTACTTTGGTTCCGGCTGGGAGCCAGATAAAACTGGAATATCAGTGCAGACATAATGTTGGAGTGTTCAGTATTTGTAGTTTTGCCAGCAGTGCTTAATCAGTGCAAACATAATGTTGGAGTGTTCAGTATTTGTAGTTTTGCCAGGAGTGCTTAACCTAAACTTCATGATATTCCTACCATATTCAGAAGTACGTTATATGGTAGAAAGTTAATAATATTTTTTTTCTATCCGAAATATACACGTTAAGGGAGTGTAAAATTAATTTTCTGATACAAGTGTACGTTTTTTAATGTTACGTATTTGCTCTAAAAATATTGTAGACATACTCATTATTTCACAAGTTCTTATATCTGCCCCTTAATGTCTGGGTTCCGTATTAATATAACGGTCAAAATTAAATACTTTACAGCTAATTTTAGTAAAATGAAAACGATAATGCTTCCTAACAGAAACTAACTAACATCTTGTTTTGCGAGAATTGCGTTGCACATTAAATTTTTATAAGTATACGTGATTGTTTCATATTGTTACGACGGTCTACTCGATCGTCGTATGGTACAGTGGAAACAAAATACAGTACAAGACACCAATTAAGTCACTAATCACCAGCTTAAATTTTCACTGTTAACAGCTCGTAACTAACAACACAGTCTCTTATAAAAAAATCAAACAAAAATTGTTCACAGGTAAATAACTGTCAACTAATATTAAGACTCAATGTATTACAATATACCGTCCGATTATATAACACAACACTTAACTAATAACCACTTGCACGCGCAAAGTAATATCGCCCGAGAATAACTCGAACCGCAATGTAAATATATCGCAGCTATACTGAAAACTAAGGCTGCTGCCGACAAGTATTTATACAACGTTCACAGACCAGAACGTTCCTAATTGCGTCTCAGCGCCCGTGTGAACTACGTAATTAACTGCGGCCTTGACACAGTCCGCCCGGCTGGCGACTTCGAGAAAACTCTCGCGGATGCGTTGACAGTCACGTATGCCACATACATTAGAGCGAGACTCTTCTGGCACATTCGACAAACACGCAGACTGTTCTGTAATGTGGTAACAATGTATTTGCGCACTCCCTGTACACATAGATACACCTAGATCTTTATCTATTTTTCAGATAAAGATATAACCACAACCGTTCTAGCTTATAGCATATAATAAAAATGCAAGATTATTTGTCTTCAGTCTCTGTTACTCCCATTATTCAATATTTATATTTTTCATCCCTTCTGTCTTTAGGTTTTTAATTTAGGGTTAGATTCTAATGTAGAAAGACCTGTACTTACTTTTACACGTATTTGTCCTGTTACGACGGTCTACTCGATCGTCGTAGGTACAGTGGAAAACAAAATATCAGACACCAATTAAATCACAATCACCAGCTTTAATTTTCACTGTTAAACAGTTCGTAATTAACAAACTGTCTCTTACAACAAATCAAATAAAAATTGTTCACACGCAATAGCATGTCAACTAATATAAAACACAATTGTATTACAATTATACCGTCCGATTATAAAACTCAACACTTCACCAATAACCACTTGAACGCACAGAGTAATCACTTGTAATCGCCCGAAAATAAACTGAACTGAGCGTCCCTGCGTACCTGTATTTATACCCCTCAGAAAATTTTGATTATTCCATATACTACGTAAGATGCTCTTCACTACGACGTAATTGATTGCGGCCTTGACACAGTGCGTGCCGCCGCGCGAATTCTCACACAGTCTAGCAAATGCGTCGAGAATCACGTACGCCGCACAGATTCAGCTGTATTCATCTGGAACATTCGATAAACACGTAGATTGTTTTGTTATGTCGTAACAGTCCGTTTAGTTGATAAATAAAAATTATTATTGGTATTGCAAAACGGGAGGAGTCTTTATAGTTTAAAATGTATCTGCAGATCAATGTAGTTTAAAGTGTAATAGAATAGAATCATCTACACCCTTTATTGGTCATAACAGCTGAAATCCACATAATATCTATGACAATGCTGTGACATGACGAGTAAATGCCGCCATAAAATAAGTACTGCCCCATACTGCCTTGTATGCTACGGGATAGATTCCCAAAGGGTAGGAGACGCACACTCCGAAATCAAAGCCAGGGGTAGGTCAGCCTCCAAGCTGTAGAGAAAGCAACTCCCCTAAGAGAGTAAACTCCGCTAAAAAATCGGGCATGGCAGGATGCCATGAGGTGGCTTTCCCATGACCTGCCTACCTAACTACAGGCTAGTAACCTGTATTAGGGAAATATTTTTTGAATATTCAGAATCTTCAGAAGCAGCCGTGGCAGAAGATCTGTGAGTAGTTCCTAGAAGAGATGGCTGCAGCAAAGACGAAACAGGTTATAAGCCTACACCGTGAAGTGACGACGACAACTTCCTTTGTGTAAACAATAACAGTTGAAGTACATTTAAAAGTACAGTATACGTATAATATAACGGCACCACTGTTTCCAACTCAGGGAGAACTTCCTGACAATGACATATGAGTGTTTCACAGTCTTCGCAATGTTGGCTGCGTCAGCGTGTAAGTGGGTTGAATCTGCAATTAATTCCAACTAAGTGTCATTCTGTGCGCGTGTTCTAAGCGTCTCTTGTAACAACAAAAAGTAGCTACGTCATTGGGCAATAATAATGTAATCGCTATACGTTTCCTCATCACAACGTTCTCGAGCCGAAGTTTGCGTTTTGTTAACCGATTAAGTTTCCAAGTTAAACGGAAACAATTAAAACTAGTCTTGCGAGAAAACAATACTTGTTCTAGTTTCAAAAATATATAGCAGTAGAATCACGTCCATTTTCATTAGCAAATGCTTTGTCTTTAATATTGTTACGACAATTACAGAACGGTCTCGAACAGTCGAGAGTGTCCTACCACCCGTTTCTCGGGTAGCCGAGCAGATGCAGTCTCTCGATCAAGGCCATCCTCTAGACATTACGCAACTAGTCTCCATTGTCAACTACGCAAATTATGCTGGCATGGAAAATTATTCTGGAACATCTGCAGGCTATATATAAGCAACATGGGGTGGGTTAGCTAGTTACACCTGGCGAGATTGTAGAGTGTGCGGATCAAGTGGTTGTTGTGGAATGTGATTATTGTGCGGAACTATTAATAGTTGACATTATTATTCCGTGTGGACAAATTTACGTTGAATTGCTATATGAGAGTACCTCGTTTATTTGAAATTGTTAAATGTGTCAATACAGGTGACCAATCTATTACTTCTTTCCACAATGGATCCATTTAAGTCTTCGCAAAAGTTGGCTGTGTCAGCGTGTAAGTGGGTAAAATCTGCAATTAATTCCAACTATGTTTTAAGGGCGTGTGTAGTAAGGGCCTTTTGTAACAACCAAAAGTGACCGCGTCACTTTGTTACTGAGCGATAATAATCTAATCACTATTCGTTTCCTCGTCACAACGTTATCAAGCCGAGGTTTGCGTTAGGTTAGTTGATTAAATTTCCAGGTTAAACAGAAACTTTTCAAACTAGTCTTGCAAAAATACAATACTTGTTCTAGTTTTCAATATAGAGCTGTAGATCATAAACATTTCTGTTAGAAAATGTTTCGTCTTTAATATTTTTTATACTTGTTTCTTATTGTTAAAAGGGTTGCAGAAATTACGATCTTTAAACAGTGGAATAAATTACTGTGAAAGCCAAATAAATTCCTGAACAAATAAGGATACAAAACAAACTACCGAACCGTAGTACCGAAACATATAGTACATATTTTGTAGTTTATACTGTATTGTAGATAAGATTCATTTATACGATATCCGGGATTAAAACTAGTACGAGTGGTTTTCTTTTCTGCGTAAAATATGAATGTATTTGTTTTTAAATCTTTGTAGTGATGCTCCGACCAGGGAACATAACCCCAAACATACTCCAACTTTCTCTCCCTACATTCTTCTTCCACTCTTTTATTTACAACTATGTTCAGAACGTGTCACGTGACATTATACTACACTCAGTATATTTGTTTGAAAAGTTGAAATTAAAGGGAGTGTGGTGAAAATATTAAAAAAGTCTTATGAAATAAGGCTCAAAATTATTAAGTGAGAAGAGATTCGATTATTCTTCTTTGGAATACTAATTTAAGGAAAGAGAAACATTAATTTTGTTGAATTAATAATGTACCTTATATTTATTTTGTCGAATTGTCTTTTGCTTTAACTAAACGACGTTTTTGGATAACTTTAAGTCCCATATTCATTCACGTCCCATGACATTCTCATAGCTTCCTTTATAGAAGAAAACAGGTGTGATTGTCCCACTAGAATCATATGAGTGTACTTTTTCTGCATATTCTAAAGCCGTTAGTTACTAGTTTTTTGTTCTTTATTCTTTGTTTCTTGATTCTCTCTTTTTTTTTGTATCGGCCATTTAAGGACCACATGCCAATTTCAATTCTTTACTCATTGTTCTTTTCTTTTTCTTCAATATTCTTTCATCTTTTCACTGTGTCTCTTTTCCTGTCATCAGTCCACTTGGAACCTGTGTTTTTCTCTCTCCTACCTACTCCTTCCATTTTTAACAAATTCAGAAGGAATTTTGACTCCTTCCATCGTTTAAATTCATATTAAACGACCACTTACATTTCAAGTCGAATCCATTGTATGACACAGCAATAAAATTTATCTGTAACTGATAACATTCAGTGTCCGGCCGGCTTTCAACGAGTGCGCACTCGCTTCACATAATGCTTATATGATTTGGTTTCGATTTTGTATTTTAATGTTTTAAAATTTTTAACGATCTCAATGAGTGATAAATTTTAATATTCTGCAGTCTTGAAACGCGTCAATTATAATTCATTGCGTTATATTGTGGTCACGAGACAGGAGAAAAAAGGTAAATATATTTATTTATTATTTGTCATTTTTAACACTTTTGCCCGAAAAACGTCTCTTTCAATTTTGCTTCTTCTGCGTGTATATTATTTTTTTCGAAACACTTTTGGATTTCTTTGATTCTGTCTTTGTTTTATAGTAATTTTATTTTCTAAATCCAAATCATTTGTTACTTAAGGGTTTGTAATTCAAAAGGAACCTAATCATAAAGATAGAGTTTTGAAGAAACTAGCTCCAGATGTTAACTTCAATATATTTTGATAAAAAATGATAGTCCATAAAACAAGTTTCAAATTTTGACCCCATTAAAGCATTATTTTTCATTATTTTAAAAAGTATATTCCTTATAAGGTAATAATCAACATTTATAATAGTATTGATCAGTGGCGTAGCGTGGGTACATAACAGCCGTTACCGGTTGTGACAGGCCTAAAACTTAATTCGAATTTTTACTAGTACCAAGTTTTCTTTTTAGAGCCAAAATATTCTTTTTAGAGCTAAAATATCTTTTTAGAATATTTTTTATCTTTCGCAGTCAGAAGTAGATGGTCCCGGTTCAACGGGATATGACTCCATTATACTTAAACAGAATAAATGAGGACACAAATAATCGAGTTAATAATATTAAAGACAAACAGAGAAACATATAACTAAACGAACAAAACACAAATAGGTAGGTAGTAACTGCTGCACGTTGGTTCCGTAAGAAACATAGCTGCTAACTGAGCGTTTTGCCGGTTTATACAGCGGCAACACATTGGGTGGACGAATATGTCCCACACTCCGAAGTTTGTACAGTGACAACTACTACGAGGACAATGCTACACACAGTAACACATTGCCGATGTCTGAGCCGGCAACACATGACGGTGCAAGTGTCCAGCAGTTCGAAAGCAATACTATCCTTTTATTCAAGTTTCCCTACTAATATTGTTCTGATTTTAAATTATTCAATAAGTAAACTATTTATTCTGTGATATAATTAACATTATTTTCTTGCGTTTCCAGGACTGTTGTTGCCGGCAACAGCGGTTACTTGAACGCCACGCTACTGGTGTTGCTGTAGCACTTAGAAGCACGTGAGTGCCACGATTATTCTAAGGAACCTACCGGCGGGACACATAGACGATCAATTTCCGACAAGTAACATACATTGTACACATCTGTAAGTAAATCATAATTTTCTTGTATCATAAAAAGATTATATTGGATTTCCATAAGGATTTGGTTTGATTTATTGGCACTGGCCTACACATAATATTAACAAATTTACTTATGGCGTCTCCAAAACATCACTCTCTAGGCTCATAAGAGATAAAAGGTTTAGCCTGGTTGTCCGGACCGTTTTTTAATAAGTTTACACTTCGAAAATGATCTTTAACCACTACTGTTGCTAATGATAATGTGATGTATTTATAATATACACACACATTTTGTTTACTAATGGTATCTATAATTTCAATTTTCTATTGTATTATATTTATTGCTCATAGCCTAAAGGTACCATACATACGATGTGCAATAACATTTTTATTTCTCACATTCTTAAAAACGATCGATTTCAGTCACAGACCATTGTCAGGTCATATACAGCACACTTGCGGTCACAATATCGTAAAACAGCCACTATTTAAAAAAAACGAATTCGTAGACATTGATTAATGAACGTGATACGTACGTCGTTGTCCAAAATTTCCCGAGAACTCTCGGGAGTTTCCCTGACACCTGGCACTACGGCAGTCTTTGATGTCTATGTCATTCTCTTTCATAAACCCTTAGCTGTGTAGACTTGGTTAGGTATGAACGTTTCAAATTTCTGAACGTTTGTGACGCCTATAAATTACTGAGTAAACTCTTCAAGTTATAGATCATTTTAAAAAGATTCATCTTTTTAAAACTAGGAGTTATAATTATTCCTTAGGCTTTCACGGCCGGTGTCACTTGAATTATGAAAAATATCCGGGCTGTTTGGCCGTGGTCCATGGTTAAAAACAAAACCAAACGTTTCGGCAGCACCACTGGCTGCCATCATCAGTGGAATAAGATTTCTGCACTCGGGGTGTTTACGTGCAGGCCCACAGTACTGTGGTATAGACTACAGTATTTAGGAGTTATAATATTCAACTGTACTAATAGATAACAACACTGATCCAATAGCAAAAAAGTGGTCTGTGGGGCAATAGTTCGCACAGATTGGCGGGGCGAAAGTTAGCATTATAAATCAAACCCCACTACTATTTGAAGTAAGCATTATTAGTTTCTTACATTTTTCTACTTTAATAAATTCGTTCAAGTGTAATGTGTCATTTAAACATTGTAGTACGTTTACATTGTGTCATAATACCAACTTTTCCTCTAATAACTTCGTCTTCTGTTCTCTGAAACACGAAACAAATAATTTTTATGCAAGTTGACAATTATTTTTGTTTGTTTGTTTGTGGTGCAGGCCCCTAGGCTGCAGAGTCTGTAGCCTATGCTTAAATCCGGCACTGAGGGCGAGAAAACTAACGTTTTAGACAATGAAAAATTTTGTTGCCGTTATTTAAAAGGAAGAAAACATTCTTTTTCACAATAAATCCATAATTATATATAATGATAGATCAAAACGACTAATTAGTTTATAAATTGATGTTAACCACACCATTGATTGTTAAACTTTAACGTTAAATATAACTAAATATAACGATTTCATTAACGACTCGGAACAAAAAGTTTTTTATGAGTAAAAACATAAAGTTTTACCTTTTTCAAGGTAAATATAATTTTCAAATATAATAATATTAATATTGTTCTAAGGCTTTCACGGCCGGTGTCAGTTGTATTTGAAATATCTACCGGGCTGTTTGGCCGTGGTCCAAGTGTTACATTCAAACCGAACGTTTCAGCAGCACCACTGGCTGCCATCTTTAGTGGATATTCGAGTCAACCTAACGCGGGGTGTCGTACGTAAGACCCACAGTACTGTGGTGAAGACAGCCAGTGGTGATGCTGAAACGTTTAGTTTTAATGTAAACCTTGGACCACGGCCAAACAGCCCGGTAGATATTTCAAATACAAATGATAATATTAAATTCAAAATATAAAAATTTAAAACTTGAAACTAAGATTGCAATTGCTTTTTATTTCTAATTGTCTCTTTTACTAAAATACCTTTTCTAAAAACGCATTCCCAGAAATAATGTTGTGTATTGCTAAAGTATGAGTCATTTAAAAAATTAACAGACCTACAAAAAATTGTATACTTTGTAACTTCTGTTTTAGCACCTTATTCAAATTATTTAATGTATTGTGGAGGTTTTGTATGTATTAATTAAAAAATATATTCCTTCATTCAGTTCAAAAATAATATGTAATTAAGGATTAATGACTGTTTTAAAAGAAAAACACGGCAGTTACTCTAGGTAAATCATTAATCACTAAAAGTAATTGATAAGTGTTCCAGACCAGCAATTTTAAGAGTAAAACGTTGAAAATTAATAAAAAATATCTTTAGAGAAATTTTTTTTTGAAAAGGTTAAAAATTCAGAAGCAAAAAAATGCAAAAGACTACGCAATAATGTCGCCATTACATCTGTTACAATTGTCATTATTTATTAAAGTATAAATCTGAAAACATATGACATTCCAGCTGCTATGCATTAGATTGTAAATGCAGTAGGCCTATTGTTATTTTTATCCACACACGTTATATAAGCCTATATTTTACTTTAAATAAGTTTCCGGTGACCGTATGGCGTTCTGATCCTGTTGGCACTGCACAACTCTGCCTGGAGCACCATATATTCTGCTGTTCAGAATGCCACACGTACATGTCATATACGGTATTGCTTTTATTGAAAGCAAAGTATAATTGTTTTCTTTGTGGAATTATCTATTTGAATTTGCAATTTTATATTTAAATTGTCCCGCGTCACTACATAACACCTTGTGGTTTGGTACCAGCACCAACAACAAAATTTTGTTATTCGAGTTCTATTGACACATCAGTATGATATTATATCTTGCGACACTAATGACACCAGCAAACAACCAACGGCTTCTTCTTGCTGGATAGAGTATTGTATAGCTATCAAGTCATCCTTTAAAAACTTGCAAATTGGTAGCTCGCCTAAGAGAAATAAAGTCTGGTATAAAACAAAGTTTTGTTGCACATGAATTACTAAGAATTTAACTCAATAATTAATACATAACGGTAAACATCTATATATCATAAGTAGAAAATGGTAACCAATTCATAAGTTTAATCAATGGACGAAAATTATTTATAAAATCCAATTAACAGTGACTTCGACTACAATAACTGAAGACAGTTTCAATTATTTTGCTGTCATTTCTGCATTGTAACCAAGAATTTAGAAATTTATAAACAAAAGAATGTCTATATCATTTAATTTGTTATAGTATTTATTTTCAAAAGTAAAGCATATTTCATTATGTTACAGGAAAACATTTATTTTGTGTTATGTTACTTTAATCGGAAAAATATCAAGTTTACTATTTACAAGACAAAGCAAAAATATCATGGTTCTCCCGACTGTCTTAATTAGAATATGGAATGTTAATCAACTGCCTGATATCTGTTTGGAAAATTCTTGGCGTTCCGATGTTCATAAAGAAATTTCTTAGTGTGATTGTTGTCACGTAAATTTCGACCTGATTAGCCCTTAGAAAAAATTTCAGAAATTCTACATGAAAGTACAATTGTACTTTTTCTCGCTTTGTCCTTAGGTAGGCCCACACGTTCAACCCATTCTTCAATGATGTATATAAAACATTAATAAATTTAACTAACACAAGTATACACGTCTGAATGAAAGTATGTTGTTATATATTTGTTCCGTTTTAAGAAACGAAACTCGGGTTGAATTATTCCGCGCTTTTAACTTTTCCGTGAGGTAGGAGTGCTTCGATGTATCTAATTCTCACCATGAAGGTAACCGGATGAAGACAATTGCCTTACCGTATCAAAATCTCGTGTTTATTGACAACAAAAAGTGTATAATAAGCAATTATTAATAGTTTAATTTGAACTGTGAAGCCACTAGTTACAATATTACGTAACTAAAACCAGATAAAAGTAGTTACGTGAGATATGACGTAATTTTAAAACATGCGTGCTAAAAATCAACTAACAGGGAAAAGTAAGTTTACAATAAAATTTAAAGATAATTTTTAAAAGGAGCGTAATAAAGGTATTACTGCATTGAGTAAATTGCGTATGTTAATCACATGATAGTAGAGAAAGTATGTATACAAGAAAGCCATGTACATTATAAACCGTGAGGAATCTAAGAAGGATTAATTGAAACAAAATGAGTATGTGACTTTCAAAAATCCTCATGAGAGAGGACACAACATTTTAAAACCGGTTGTATTTAGAATGTCATTCAATAGTTGGAAGCCTCGTAGCCAGCAAGATAAACCTGTGACAACGCCAGAAATTTTCTGTTTTGTGAAAATGTGTGAAAACAAATTACTTCCTCAACTTACGTAAACAAATCAATACCGCGATCAACGTCACATATAATCCAATCATGTTAAAAATAGAAACTTTTTACTGATATTTTTCTTCTTTATTTAGAACTAAATAATGGAGTTCTTTAATCAACCGATTGCCAAGAAAATCCAATAAAAACAGTTTAGTTTCTAAACTTGAATATACTTAATAGGTTTTATTTTTATACTTTTATTTTTGTAATGCTAAAATCAATAACATTGTTTTATCGATCAGACATTTGTAGAGTCGCAACTAAAGACAACATTGAGTTATTGTAAAAGGGCTATTTTAAGTTATCTTGATATACGTATCTTCTGTAGAGAAAGAGAGAAGTTATCGTAGCACATGCGTTTTAGTTTGTCTTGATTAACAATGACACGTTTTACTATAGGAAATTACGTGACTGATAATAATCTGTCCCTATAAAGCCTTAGAAAAAGACTTTGTAATTAGAAGTTGACTTCTCTATTGATCCATTTTATAATATCCATTTTAGAATACACATCAGTTATTTTCTCATATATATTTCTTTAAATTATTATTGTTAGTATTGTTACCACACACATTCTCTCGCTCTCTCTCTCTCGCTCGAGCGAGTTTTGTGTGTGTGTGTGTGCGTGTGCGTGTGTGTGTGCGTGCGTGTGTGTGTGTGTGTGTGTTTGTATGGCGTGTATAGTATTGTGTAACGGCTGTGTGGTTTTACTTTAATTATGTAGCAAAAAATAATATAATACTAGTAATAATAATAATAATAATAATAATAATAATAATAATCATCATCATCATCTTCACCACTCCAATGACTAGGCCTTAGACCTGTTCTGGAACTTATCTCCTCCTCGGTCTACCGACAGCTCTCTTGTAGTAGGGTGATAACCCAAAGCAGCCACATACGCTAGACGGATATCAGGCATGCGATTCATTCTGTGGTCTTCAATCTTCTGGTGTACTGATACAATGTTTAAATCGCGTCTAATATCCTCACTAGTAATAATAATAATTGTAATAATGAATTAAAAACCGATCCATATAAAAAACGCTCTGTTTATTAACAGAATTGATGGTTACTTAAATTAAAAATTCTTCTTTAGTATGTAGCTTATATAGAACGCTTAATCTGAAGGAGGTTAGCGAGATGTATTGTTTACAAAATATCAAGTTAAGAATAATAACTCTTGAAAAGTTTTTCAAGTTAGTGGCACAATAATAAAGCTTAGTATGGAAAGTAAAACTTGCTAAACAACACTAAAAATATTCTGGCTTAGTTCGTGGCATTAGGACTTCAGCGGAGTAGCGTTCTTAGTGTCTAATCAAGCAACTGGAATTCACAAAAAAATCCAATGTGGCTGACATCACTTCAATTGTATACTAGCCATTGTTTATTTCTAATTAAATTAAATATACAATGATTATTCCCTGCAATGTTTTCTAAATATTTTTTCTAATTTTATATTATTTGAACTGAACCATGATAATTTGTTTTCCATAATGGCAATAGGTAACAGATAATAGGTAATAAGTACAATGGGACTTAACAATCTGTTGTGACTGCTTGATAGTGTATTATAAAGTCACGTTCGATTGTTTTGTTTGGTGTTTACAGTAGGTAATTCGGTTGTTATATGGTTCAACTTCATCATCACTTTATGAATGGGATTTCTCCCGTTCCGGCCTCATAGATGTTGTTTCCAGCAATTTCTATAATTCTGAATGAGTTCATTTATAGAAAAATAACAAGTTTTCGTCTAATGTACTCGTTTCTTATATGTTCGAGTCGCGTATATCTCTTTACCGATCTCAAATAGCTAATTTCTGCAGCCAGTAATTGCCACCAGTCCATGGCGCCAGTCCTTCTCCCTTACAGTCAAGATCTTGCATCCATACGGCAGTGCTGGTAATTCCATTGTCTTATAGAATGTTATATGGTTCATAACCACACGATTTTAATGTAATGAATTTCTTTATTTTGTAATAATTTTTCAAACTATTATAATATTTTCTTAAATTTTTTTCTCAATGAATAATGTACTTCACAGTTTTGATTAGGTTTCTGTTACTTCTTTCAGTATAATTGTATTAATTACGTATTCTTTATAAATTTATTATTAACCCCTGTAATAAACATTCTTGGCGAATGTTCTCTCTTCAAACACCCATTTTAGAATCGATTTCTCCTTGAAAGTTGACAAATATTTTTTAACAAAAATGTTAATTGTTGAAAAGTTTTTTCATCGACTTTGTCATTACTTTTTACCAAACTGCTAGTCGCTTCGCTCTGGACGAGGCCTTTCGGTGTTTCCACCATCTTCAGATCTTAAACGACACTGAAGATGCGTCGTTTAAGGCTTGAAGGTGGTGGAAACATCGAAAGGCCTCGTTGAGAGCTAAGCGAGTAGGAGTGTTCAATAAGTGGTGACAAAGTTGGCCTTAAGATGACTTATAATAAAACTAGCTTGACTGAAAGGGTTTTTCTTTATTCTATGATGACATGTTTTATACTGCTATACATTAAAATTATATCTATTTCTGATATGTTATATTATTCTATTTTTACTGTCTACTACCAACAATTATTTAAGCATTTTTATCATAACGTACCTTGTTATGCTAAATGCTCGTATTCTATTATGTTGTGTAGAAGTTTTCGCCTAACATTTGTTTAGAAATCTTAAAAAACAGTCCTAACTCTGTACACGCAAAAGACCTTGATACTTCATTTGTCTGTCTGACTGTGATTCCGATTACCTTACAGTTGCTCCCACGTTCAAGTAATTATGATTTACAATCTGACTTTTATGATTTACACAGATCAACAGATTGGTCAGATTATAGGTTTCTAATTGTAGGTTCGTTAATTAGCTAACCTGAAAAATTGGATGATGGCGAAGTAACACTTTAAAAACACTATTTTCAAGCGCAACATAGGATTAAACAAAAATTTGCCTTATTCCATAAGCTCGTTGTGAGCTTCCTCGGAGACGCATCATGTTGTCGACAACAAAATCCAAGAATATAATGAAAGAAGTTCATCTGGACGAACATCATTTATAAACACTGTTCATATTAAATACGATTACTGTCGACCAACAAAACTTTGATACACAGTATCTTGTACTTTTGAAGCAATTCTATAGTTATTTCCGATATCCTATAGCTCTGTATATTCTATAACAAAAATTCTTACAAAATCTGCCATTACCTGAAAATTGTATCACGAAAAGCGATAGATCATTAAAACGATATTGCTATGAATAACTTATGTAATATTTAAGTGAATTCATACTATAAATGAAAACACTGTTCAAGAAACAGTAAAAGTCATACTTTTTTAAAAGACATAAAACAGTATCTATACAAATAAATAAACTGAATTCCATTATTTGTATGTGTGTCAAAGACTCTTAAGCAGGGCCACAGCAGTGGAAAATATAGGGGAAGGAGTAGTTTACCTGCAACGTTTTACGTTTTAACAAGAGTAATGTAATTAATTTTGATAAATAATGTATTCTGAAAAAAAGGTCATAATAATTCACTGTAGAAAGATAGAGTTGTCACTACACTGCCAAACTAGGTTTATAATGTAGACCTAGTTTTACTGAAGAGACAACTCTTAATTTTCTTTATCCTGCACTTGTCGATTTAATAGATTGCCAATTATTACTACCGTATTGCTATTGCAAAACCATAGTATAGAGTTTTAGTTTAAAGAAAATATCTGTTGTTCAGTGCAGATTAAAATATAATTATTATATTATATAATAATATATGAAATAAATTATATTGTATATATTTTAATTA
Organism: Magicicada septendecula; assembly: GCA_034769895.1. Lineage (NCBI taxonomy): Eukaryota > Metazoa > Arthropoda > Insecta > Hemiptera > Cicadidae > Magicicada > Magicicada septendecula. Next base: position 407,330,042 of record CM068372.1, on the reverse strand, counting down.
TATTAAATTATATTATGTATATAATTGAGTAAAATGTAATTGTGCATAAACCTTATTAAAAAAAAGATATTTATAAAATTTGTAACTGTTAGGTTGTAAATAAGCCAAACATCTTTCATTCACATTGGATTCACTAAAATATTAAACTGCAGTGTAATTAAAAAATTTGGTAAATTATTTAAAATTATAATAATAAGTAATATTAAACAATGTATGTAGATAACTGTACATAGTTAATTTAAAATAGATATGTAATAGTCTAAATAATCAAAATCCAATTAATCATAATTTATTAAATGTTAAAGTAATTTGGAAGAAATAGAAATTAAAATATACATAGGAGTAATCAGGAGATTATAAGCAATATGCGTACTATAACAAATTTTATGAGTATAAAGTGTTATAAGTGTTAAAAAGGTGTAAATCACTAAAAAAGTGTCAATATATTGTAAATACCTTAAAACATGTCTATTTAATTTATTTTTTGAATATGAAAAACTATGTGATGAATAAAATTAAGAGTTAACAAACATTATACTGTAAAACTAGTTCAAGTTAATGAGCAGGGTGGTTTATTCACAACAATAGACCCCCTAATATATTTTAAAAAATAAACTCGCTCTTATTTGAACGTTTGACTGTAAAACTTCTAAAAAAAGAGTGCTTCATAGTTTTGAAGAAATAAGTAAAAGTTAATGATAAATATAGAAACATTAGTTCAAATTAAATTACAACACTATCAGTAATTAAGAAGAGTAATAAAGCAGACACAAACAAACTTAATAGAAATGTAGGCTGTAATTATTATCATAAAGAAAATAACAGTAAGAAAGAATAATCTAAAGAAAAGCTTAAAGAATACGCACCAGGTAACAAGGAGTATTATATTTAAACACACACTAATGTGATTTAGTATTAACAGAATGGTAACCCAAAAACTGACCACTTACAATTCATGTCTGAAATTAAATGATGCAACAGAATATTCAGGCATTATAGGTTATTGTGTTATATAAATACTCAAATGTGTTATATATAAATGTTCAAAATAGCACACAATTAAGTTAAACTGTGTAAAAGAAACATCAACACTTAGATTTTAATTGGAAATTAAATATAAACGTGGCTTTGTATTTTATCATCGGCCATCGTGTGCATTATTTACGTACAGTAATTGCGACCAGGTAGGGTGTGTTGCATGTAGCTATTCCTAGCTAAGCAATTTAAGATATTAAAAGTTGTACTAAATGTTAATAGACTGTTATATTAATTTAAGGAAAGGTAATTGAATTGTACTGTTTGTTTGTAAAATGCTTGTGCTACTTGCCGTGAGATTATCAATAGGCTAATTTCATTGATCAATAGGCAATAATTAATATAATTAATTAAAAAGCATAACAAAAATATATATAGTCTTATAAGTTTCTTTTTATATGAAACATCGACAGTTAATATCCATATATAAGTAGAGTAGGCTATGTAATATAATTTTACTCTCCGTTTCCAACAGAGAGAATTTACACCATGACAATGGCATAAGTCTGTTTAACAGTCTTTATCGCAAGTTGACCGAGTCAGAGAATAAGTGGGATACATCTGCAATTAATTCCAATAATGTTCTGAGTGTTCTTCTGTGTTTGTACTCTCCGTCGTTCATCGTGGTTTTCACAGTGTATTAATGCGGACTCGCAACTCAACCGGTTACAGGTGCCGAGTGTTGCTTTTATGTAAACAGGTACGGGCAATTGTGTGGAGAAATCATGGCTGGATTTAGGCTCTTGGACTAGTTTTAGAGTATAATGTTTTTAAATTCTTAACTTTTTTCATCACATAGTTTTTTTCTTCAAAATATAATTTAACTAGACATGTTTTTAAGTTACTTAAAATATATTGACACTTTTAAAGTGATTTACAAATTTTTTAACAAGCACTTGTAACTTATAAAATTAGTTGTAGCACCTAGCTACACATAGTGGTTATGATCTCTTGATTAGGACTATGTGTATTTCAATTTCTATTTCTTCCAAATTACTTCAACATTTATTGAATTATGATTAATTGAATTTCGATTATTTACAGTATTACATATGTATTTTAAGTTAACTATGTACAGTCATCTACATACATTGATTTTTTCGCGTTTTGCACAATACTTTATTCAAACGATCATTTAATAAATATAATAAACAAAATATTGTTATTAAACCGTATTTTTACACACGTATTTTTTATTTTATACTGATTAAATAGATGCTAAGACTGTTTAGTATTATTTTATTTTGAAAAACTTTTTACAATAATCAACAGTACAAATAAGTTTAGAAAATAGAAAATAATTTAATTGAAATATTTTTTTCTAATCTTCTTTTCAGCAAACTCTGCGATCAAGTCATCCAAATCGAATGTTTTGAATAATTCTGTTTCAATAGTTAATCTTGCTGAATTGTTAAGCGGCTATCAAGCATTGTTGATCTGTAAATGTTCTTGATTCTTTTAAGAGTAGAAAGTAATATCTCAGCCTTGCAGTTTGCTATAGGAATAGTGAGAAACAATCGATACGCTATATACAAATTTTTGGAAATACGTAAATAATGTCAGTGTTAACTATCGTTCGAAAATGGTAATTTTCAAATGCTCAGGCATGGCCCCCCCCCAGAAAGCGGGGCGGCCCAGGGCTTTAGCCTCTTAATCCGGCACCGGGAGCAATAATGGTTTTGAGACAGTTTCAGTTGCCCGTTAGATAATCGCACAGATAGGCTACGTGGGGCGGTGAAACCACTAGAATAATGTGAACTGTGTCATCCGGCCGACTCCGTAACACTTGACAAACATTGCTTAAGATCGAGGCATCCTGCGTAACCGCAGCGACGTAACAATGGTTTTTCGTATCATCTTGTATTAAATAGGAGAAGAATATCGATAAGATTTCATATACAGTATACCCTATTATAAGCGGTTAGAATTGCAGGCAACTGTATTCATAAAGAGGCTATTTAGCACCATTGTATACAAAAATATCATTATGTAGTTGATAAAAAATGCAGAGATAGGCCTATACATATACGTGCTGCATAACGAATGCAAACATTGCCAGTTATATTAATTAAGCTTGCTGATACGAGCAATTAATAAAATGCAAAAGGCTGCAATATACAGTTGATGTTACCTCTTGTATAAAACATTGTGTTATAATAGTAACCTAATTTGGCAAGGGTATTGTAGCTATTTTTTATTTAGTATGACCCAAATAATTGGTTTATTAATTACTAACGTAATTGAAAATTGATGAAACAAAACTGATATAACGACAAAGTGACATTTTAATGGAATTGTTATACAGCACAACATTAACTTCGTCAAACTGTCCTGATGAAAAAGTGCTAAATTATTGATAAGAGAAATAATTTAAAAATAAATACGTATATAAAATGTTTGTTTAACAATCGGTTGAACAAAATTGGTTACACGGAAATAAGTAAAGAAACGAAAATAGAGAGATAATTTTAATTTGAACCAATAGTCAGTTTTCAGTTAGTGTACAATTTGATTGTAATATGCTAACATCGCCGCCAATCATTTTTTAACCTCAACCAAACAAATTAAAACAATAAATCTTACTTATCTTGATTATATTGAAAATGTACTAATTTTAAATTAATGCAATGAGTTTACCTTAGTGTCTTATTTACCGATGTTAGTGCGTCATGGGCGATTGTCACTTTTAGTCAAACTCCTCGACACCACTTGATGCAGTCTTCCCTCAGCCAGGGACAACGGTTTTCATTAACAAACTAACAGCGCGTATTAATTACTGATTTAACCGATGTACGGTTGTACGAAGGTCCCATGGTTCGTGCTTTTGAAACAGTGGAATAAATTATTGAACGCTAGAGAAATCGATATTGAAATATTTTATTAATACATCTATGACACAATGATATTCGATTTGCAAAAGTACTCCTAATTACACAGTTTTTTACAATACACACTATACATAACGAATGACAAAAGGGAATAGTTATATAACTGCAGTAGTCCACAACGGAAACAGTATTTAAAAACTTCATATTTTCTACTAATTCACTGTCTTAGTGCACTGAATAAAAATCCACATTGATGAAAATTCAACTGACAGGCAGCTGTTCGGTCTCTTCATTACATAACAAGCAATGTCGTTTAAGGTTTTGTAAAACTCCCGATGATGTATAGAAGAGAAAACATGTCAGTAGATCCTAAAAACTGAGAACGTGACAAACCTCACGTAGGCTACTCAGCAACTGTTTATTACTTGTACCGCAATGGTGTACTATAATTTTGTGGTGAAAGAAGTGTGAAAGAAAACTACCATTGCCTACGACCTGTTGAGTAAATGCCGCTGATGTGCACGGTACTAACGTAACATAGACGAATTGTATATGAAATTGACCTGCTATAAGTGTATAATTAACGGCACAGAATAATTAGTATTTGGTGTTCTGCCCTAAGGCAGGTCTTCAAATGGTAAAACCTCTCCAAGCTGTCCAATCGCATGCCAGTCTTTTCGTTTCTTCGTAATACCTTCTGATAGAGAATAATTAAAAGACAATAAACTAAAAGACAGACAATGCTTTTCGTTAGAGGTATCAGCTGTGAAACCACTCACTAAGGCTAGGTGCGTTGATCCTAGAAACGGCAATTGAATTTTTAATATTTTATTTTTAGCGTATTTATAATTTAATTTAAATAACTTAAAAATTTCTGAACACTTGCATCTGTTTACGTACGTGTTTTTAAGGCTTATCCCTTCTAATAATAAAATTGGTAATCATCTATTTTGTTTTGAAACGTATTCGTTACATAACGCAGTGTTGTACTGCACAAAAAAGTAAGCTTATAAATACAAATGACTGTAAATTACACTTTGAAAAATAAACGGAACGCTGCAAGTAGAAAAGACAATGCGCCAAAGGATTCTTGGCTTCACATAAATGTAACACAAGTCTGAGCTGTCTGATGTCCGAAGTTAACGAGCGGAAATAATTCAACTTCACCCCATGTCACTGTAAGTACACACAACCCGAGTAACTAATTAACTTGTGTGCTGTGTGGGAACGACAAGTAGTTTAAGTTTTGAAGTCTGATGTGCCTGTTGACCGTCTACTAAACTCACACTGGAATATTAGCTGACTCCTTATGTACAGATACATTAATAAAAATATGTCTAATGACATACATGAAAATAGTGCTATGGGGGTTTTAAATACGAGAATTGTTCAATAGAAACACGTTTAAAGGGTGCAAAGCATTTTTTATACGACGATTTTAAAAGCAGTCTCCATTGACATTGAGGCATGAGTCATACTGTTGCACTAATCTGTAGATTCCGTGCTGGTAAAATTCTTGCGGCTGTTTGCGGAACCATTCGCTAACAGCAAACTCTACCTCAGCGTCCGATTTGTGATATCTTTAATGAGCTAAAAACATAATAATCCCACGTGGACAAGTCGGGACTGTCAGGTGGATGTTGTAAGACTTCCCACTTCATACGACCAAGCAGGTCTTGAATCATCTGGGCTACATGGAGTCGAGCATTATCATGCAGAAGAATGACACCATTTGTGAGCTTCCCGGGACGTTTATTAATGATGCTAATGGAAAAATACGGTCACCATTAATTTTCCTGCCGTAGGATGGGACCGACATTTTTTCGCCTTCGGAGATTGTGCAAGGTTCCACTGCATACTATGACGTTTGGATTCTGGTTCGTAGTGATAACAACTCATCACCGGCAACAGTTTGGTGTAGAAAGGCATTAACTTGTTGATAGCGCATCAAATGCTGTAATGATAAGGCCGAACGCAAATTCTTCTGCTCATGAAGCAGTCGTGGAATCCACTGAGCAGCAACTTTGTGTTAGCCAAGATTATGAATGATGGAATGAACAGTTTCCACGCTGATGCTCAACATTTGAGAAAGTTCTCTAACTTTGATGCTCCTATTTGCGCGTAAAGCAGTTTCCAGCTGTCTCACATGCAACACGTGCAGGTCTGGGTCGGGCCAAATCTTTAGTGGATTCTCTTCCTTGTCAATGTTTATTGCACCATTCAACCACTGCCGTATTAGAATAAATATAGTCACCATATACAGCTTTCATTCTCGCATAAATTTCCATTGGCTGACCTACCTGAGCGCCCAAAAACTGAATAACTTCACGCAGATTATATTTGGACGGATTTTCTATCACAGATGCCATTTTTCAACCCAGTCACAACGCTTAGAAAAAAGCAAACTGCAAATATATTTGACAGACGCGTCACTAGTACTTAAACAGACAATATAAACAAATGAATTCCGTTGCCATGGCGACGAAGTCACGGTTGCGCAGATCAAACATGTTTCTATTGAACAATCCTCGTATATGGTATATTATATAGGGTTACGATAAATACTAATGAATGTGAAGTAACTACTAATAAGTGGAAAAATATTACTGCATGTTGGTTGAATGAAACTTTTTTATTACTTACGGTTGTAATTAGAAGGCTAAGAATAACTTTTTAATATTTTTGTAAACTTTTTTGATTTTATATGTCATGAATAAAAATGTATTAATCTACAAAGCTACTAGCTGTATCGTATAATGTTAAATTTTCAAGTTCCACCTGAACTTAAAAAAATTGAAAGGATTTTGTTACATAAAAATACTAAAGAATCAAAGAATATACTACAAAGGTTTTTAAAACACACAAACCCTAGGTAATTGTCACAATTTATACTTAACATCTAATAATTGTTTCAGCCTATTAATCTATTTTCAAAAACCTGCTAAGAACAATTAAAAACAAATAATGTATAGGGTGGTGAACATGTCTTAAGGATGTGTAAGTGGACATGTGTGTGGGATGTGTATGCTGTAGGTGGGGTGGAGGAGCTAGTAGTATAGGGAAAGTCAAGTGATTGTAAAAACTAAGTATAATAGGAAAGGAAAATCTAAAAATTAACTACAGTAAGTAATTAAATAAAGAAATACATAGAATTCAGTCTGTTCGTTTATTACATTTTTGTTACTTTTAATTGGTTTTCTTTTTTTTTAATTTCTAATAAATCCATATTTTTACCTTTTTGTATGTTGTGCAGCAGTATTATGTTTTTGTGCCTAAAAAAGTTGTTGTGTTTTAAGCAATGATATTATAAAACCTGTATTGGCTGCATTATTTAGAATCGCTTTCTTGTGTTTAGAAATGCAATGTTTCAGACCAGTGTCAGATTGTCCGATTGAAATAGCATTGCATTATGCACAGTGTATTTGATAAATTCCACTTTTTCTAGTATGTTTGATTTTTCTTTGTTGCTTACCAGTAATGAGAAAAGATTACGTTTATTTACTGACACCAATTTAAGACCACGCTTTTTTAAACTGTTAGTAATCCTATCTGATATAAGCGGAATTCAATTTGGTCAATGATATTTTTTGTTATCTTGAGCTGGCTCTATGGAATAAAATTAAAAAAAAAAAAGGTGTGTAGAATGCCAAAATATTATGTCGGAGACAGGGGAACAGAAGTGGAGGTAACAAGAATTCATGATATTGAAATCATATAGTGTAAACAGGATCTATCACGATTTTCGTATGCGTATGTACCTGCTGGAGGATAGTCTTAATAAAGCTGATAATGCTAAAAAAAGGAAGAAAAAGCATATGTATTACACTTTCAATGTGTTACAAGATATAAGGAATGAAGTCTCCTTGACACAAAGGGCTACTGAAGATGCGTTTATTTTCAGGCAACACTTGCGCATTTCAACCAAAAACAGATTATGTCAACTTTTGTCTATTCTAAATACTTTTAAATTAATAGATGAATAATAAAAAACAAACGTAAAGATATTTTAAACATGTACACAAAAATAGGAATAAAATACGTCACCAAGACTGCTAAAATTACTATCGTTGAATTTAAAAGCGTTCTGTTTTGTATCCATAATATCTGGTTACTTGAAACTTTATTATATTTTTCCGATACAAATCTGCTTTATTTAGAAACTTGTAGATCAGGAGGATTCTCATGTTTCTCAATTTTATTTAAAGTTATTTGTTTATCCCATTTTAATATTATCAATAAAAAGGCTACCATTTATTGGTGGAATTTTTTATAAAACTCAGTAGCTTGGTTTTATAGTCTCTCTCTCTCTCTCTCTCTCTCTCTCTCTCTCTCTCTCTCTCTCTCTCTCTCTCTCTCTCTACACACACACACACACACACATTATCATATTCATATTTAAAATTTTTACTGTTTTTTTAATACAGTGTTACCAATTTATATGTTATACTATTCCTTAGGAAGTTTTTTACTTCTTTAAAATTCGTTTTATACAATCAAATTTACTCAAACTTAAATGCGTAAATTTTCATTAAAATTAACAAAACATAAATGAAGCCCTTATGATTGTTAATGTAACACAATATGAATTGCTTGAATATATTTTTCTACTGCGCGACGGTAGCAAAAGCACCGTTGTCATAAGTTTCTTAATTAAGTGCACAGTCATTGAAAGACACTGAGGACGACTAAAACCTCTGCGGTGTACGTGATGAGGTATGTAAATAAAGGAGCATCAAAACTTCACTTACCTATATCAACGATTTTGAATTAGTCAAATATACTTACGTGTTTAAGTGATTACATACTTTAACGGCTTATAAGTTTTATTTACAAACCTGATTTCCAATTAAGAGTTTTATTTGTTTCTAGAAAGCTCTGAAAAGAAGGTTGATTTATTGTATTAAACATTATTTGTTATGTATTTACCTTATATCTGGCACTCTTCCATGTTTCATACTTTTGACACTTGTAGTAAGCGGGTTTGTGATTGGGTGTGATAAATAAATAATTTTATACAACAATTTTAAACGTATTAAATCAGATTTTAGTAGAAAAAGTTTTGCTTCAAATTGGTTAACTTGATTGTGTTATTTCTCCACTTTCCACTTTAGTTGAGATCTAACTAAATAATGTGAAGTATACACATATTTAATTCTTCATAATTGCTGATCGATCTTCTTCCTCCCTTTGCAAATGCATGCTGTCAGTCACCCTACGTTCATAAATCATAATGTTAATAACGTTAGGGCAGCGTTTGACAGGAATGCTGTATTTATAGAGTCCGTACTGAATCCCTTCGTTGAGACAACACGCAGTCTGTTTACATTCATTCGGCTATCCCAATATTACAACTCACCCCATCCTACATCAGGTCACTTACCAAGATCAAGGGAAATTAATTATTATTTACAGCTATATATTTTAGTCATCAGAATCTGATTTACTGACCTACGATTGTCGTTTCCTCCAAGTTATGTTTTTGATTTTATTACTTTAAATTTCGATATGGAGAACCATACATGACTTCCATGTTCTAAGATTTATATTTAAAATCATTTTCGAATTAAAATATTTCCATAGAAACTACTTCTTTCATCAGTCTTAACCACAGTACTGTGGTCACTAACGTATACCACCTCACGTTAGCGCATTCGGTTTTCACTGACGATGGCAGTCTATGGCACTGCCGAAACGTCTGGTTTTGGAGAAAACATTGGACCACGGCCAAACAACCCGGGAAGGAATATTAATACCAAACCACTTCTTTGTTGCCGATAACATGTCACACATAAAAAATTGTCCCCTCCCCTTTCAACTATCATTTTTATTTATAGAAAATGACCCCTTCTCCTTCAACTACCCTTTTTATTTATAGATATTTCATCTACCTTTCTACAGTGGATTATTATGACCTCCTTTTCAGGATAATTTATTTATAAAAATTAAGTACTTTACTCTTGTTAAAACGTAAAATGTTGCTTGTAAACTACCCCTTCCCCTTAACCGATCTTCACCGAAATCAATAAGCGTTGAGTCCTCTACACCCCAGGCAGATATGCAAAAAATTATCTGATTCTATTTGAATTTGCGGCAGTTATCGTTTGCCATAGAAAAAATTCTACACACAGACAGACACAGACACTTTTTTGAAAATGACTTTTCTTCATCTTTTGAGGGTACTACAATCAGAATCAGCCCTTATATCGAACATGATTTTTTTCGCCATCAGCATACTTCCATTTCCTTATGGAACAAGGAAGTAAACATGGTTCTAAACACCAAACTGGGTGTTTGGATACCTTATCTTACCCTCTACGCAAATCGCACGGAGAAAGCCGAGAGACGGTTGCTTAACGGGGACTTGGTGGAGTTGGCGTTATCAGTCTCCTGAATCAAGAACAGCGAAGCGTTTCCGCCGTATCGCGCACGTCATCGGAATTACCCGCTACACTACAGGCAGAGATATCTGTCTACCAGCAGGACAAGACCCTTCGGTATCACCCCACAGGAAGATCGGTGTCTCACTGCCAAAATGGCACAACGGTTTGGTTGAATAGCTTGTCAGTCCGATACAGCTCAACTGTTGTTTCACTCCTGCACCAGGCTCAGATATTTCGGGGAAGGAAAACCACAGGTTTTCATTTTTATTCGCCCTCTAACCACCTCTATGTTCGGCAGTTATATTTACCGGGTTTCAGATTGTCCGGGGTCATCGTGATTCAAAAAATTACCCATAAATGTTCATGATGTAAATGACGATGACTGGTCTGGTGAAGGAAAGGGGACTATAAGCCAAAGAGAACCCCGGCAGTGAAAAGTATACACCACTAATGAGGCTCGTGTCCTTTCTAACCTTATGAAGCCTGATGGACAAAATGTGAGTAAACACGATTCATCGTTATGTGTGTAGTATCGAGTCAGTTACAACGTAGCAGATTATCTCGGCAGGCAACAATAACAGAACGCTCGTGTTCTACCACTCGACTCATTAAAACAAGCTCAAAGTTAGGAGACTTTGTTTTAACTAAGAATTGTGTTTATTTTAAGAGTGGTTTCAACTTTGTTTTAAGCTTTAGTTTCAACTGAGAATTGTGGATTATTGATATTATTAAAATTTTTACTTTACTAAAACTGTTATGTTAGTTTACCGATTAGTTCGTACATACTTTGTTTTCTTCACACTACTTCTACAAAGAAGAAACTACTCCGTACTTCCAACTGCTTTCACAAAGAGAAACCTGTACTGTCTTTCCTTTAGTTTTGTAGAGCAACATTCCTTCTAGGCATGTTTATAAATTCGTTTGAATCCTAATAAGGTTGTTGTAAAAGTATCGGAATCCAAAAATTACTTTCAAAAAGACTAAAGTTAGTAGGAGACAAAAATATATTTCTGAATATGAGTATCACGTGAGACAATAACAGTAGGATTAATTTTAACTTGTAATTTTAAAGTTAATGCTTTAACACATAATTTAAAAGTTTTGCTTTAATTCTTAGTAGAACTACCAAACGAATGAGGAATATCGACTTTAGACTTCTCGCTTAAGTTTTTACAAAGAATGTTTTTATTCTACCAGTACTTGTGTTCTCAAAGATATTTCATAAATACTGATTTAATGTAACTTTTGCATTTTAAAATCTGTTCATATGTTACTATTAATATACAGTTAAATACACAATTATACGTTACAATAAAAAATGTAGTGTAACAACACGAATTCAATGTAATTTAATTTGGGTAGCCCCACGCTTTTGGAGCGCCAAATTATGTAACGTAACAATCCCAAATTTATTTAATTTGGGAAGCCCCAATCTATTGGAGTGATACGTTATATAACATAACAACTTTTACTTGTTTGGTTTGGGTGTAATTGTAATAATAAGACAATCTTATAAAGTTTTTAAATGTTTATATTATTTAATTATCAACCTCTTTACTTATTTCGGTAATACAAAAAAGTATTCATTATTCCTCGCTTGTGCGATATTATGTATGTATCTGTGGGATTTATGTGAACAATTTATGTCTAAACAGTTTATACACAAATCTTATTATCTACTTTTAATTATCTATTTCTGCTCTCGGCTTACTCATTTAGTGTGGCCATCTTTTGCAATTGCTTATCAAGTCACAATGAATTTACTTTTGTTTAAATTATTTCTTTAATTCTTTACTTGGCTTTACTTCTCTTTTAAATTTATAGCATATGCATTATTCTTTTAGCAATTAAAGACTCTACTAATTATTCTACTTTACTTCACTTTAAAAGTCAAGCATTGCTCTCTCATAGCATTTACGTTATTCCAATATTACTGTCTCAACATGAGACATTATTCTAATTTACAATAAGACTTTACATTATATGTACAATTTAAATTCTGTTAGCAACAGTTGGAATGTCTTTCATTCTAGTTTCAATATTGTCTTTCAATTGTCTATTTATTATTATGGTTGGTTATCACCTCGTTTGATGTGGCAATTTCAGTGTGTCTTCTTCCGGTCCTCGGGTCCCGTCCTTCGTGTCCTTGGATCCTCTTCCCGTCCTTGCTCCAGTCTTTCATGTCCTCGCGTCCTCTGGTCTTCTTCCAGGCTTCCACTGCTTGTCTTTCTTAGTTGTTGTTGGCTCTTCCCACATCATGGGTTGTAGGTGTGTCCATCGAACCTCTGTTCTGCCTCACAAGTCGTCAGGTGACGCTTACTGTAGATTTATGATCACGTAGTTGACTGACATAGCCTCCTACGGCAACGGTTGAATATAGAAGAAGAAACTTTATTAGCACGTCCTGGTATTTATAGCCAGGTCGTGCAAAAGCTCAAGTCTGAACAATTTTCATTTTGTCAGAGTTTTGTCGAAACGTCTTTACCCCCACTCTGGTTCAATTCATTAATTTCGCCTATTTTCGCGAATTACAAAGTCTGTTTCACACTACACGATGCTCACTCGATCGCTAATTTTTATATGTTTACTATACGTAAATTACACTTCTGTATTGTAATTATAAAAGGAGCTATTCACTATTTTACTTATAGTAATTGCACTTTCCGTCACTTTGTCACGGTCTTTTAACCCTTTGTTCACCTTTATTTTCTACACTCTCTGGTGTCTTTCATTTTACCATATCGTACATATTTTTCTTATAATTAAAATAAAACATAAAATCTATCAATATTTGAAAAGAAATGGTTACTGTTCAGGAAAGGACAGGCTTCACACACACAAACAAAATACACATGTACACAACGCTAGCGACAGGTGGGCCGGATATGCGTGTACGTTCCCTATATTTTAAACAATCCAGCTTGCAATCTGAATCGTGTTTATCAATCAATATTTATTTATTTTTATTACTTATTGAAATTATTTTGGCAATGCACAGTACCGTAAATGGTTGTACTGTCGCAGTAGTTAATAACAGAATGGATCGTGACTCGTCTGCGAAGTTAGTTGAGACCCGGGTAGATAGGACAATGTATCGCTTACGGGTCTCATTGCTACTAGCCGGGCTCAAAACTTTTAATTATCTTCCGCATTGATTTAAAGTTTAGTTTAATAAAACACCACTTTTACGCAAATATTTACTTTTCATGTCTATAAAACTTCCTGTATTTACTTTTTAGAGTTTGTTTTAATGTTACAACAGTAACATTGTCCTATTGTTACAACAGTAACATTATGCGCTGATTTTCTTTAATTTAAAAGCACTAAAGATTAATTCCACGTATTGGACAAATGTATCTAAGGTAATGTACCTTACGTGTTGCAATTGTTACGTGTTAGGCCTACTATCGTTAATGGATAAATGAGAAATATTACTATCGGTGTAATTGCTAAGATAAATAGGCTAGTAATACTCGAACGTCGAAAAATTCCTTCCCAATAAATTTGTGATTATTTTCCATTTACGATTTATAGTCGTACCATTTTTTCAACACCATTAGAATTTTGCGCTTCCATTTTAGAGTACCAAGAAAAATCCAGAAATAAAGAAAATGTAGACACGTTGTAGTTTATGTGACTTTAAAATAATTCTTAAGTATAGTAAATTGAAACCTTGTATTTGTCTGTTGTAACGTAGGGAACTATTGATTATGATCTAAAATGTAATGGTAAGTTAATTAATAACTGCTATGATAACCGTACATATATATCTGGATGTTACCGTTCTGTACTGCTCTTTTAAGTAGTTGGGCGGCTGCTTTTTCGGCCGAGCTGGTAAATGGGACGATTTCCGTAAAGCCAGTGGTCTCACCTGACAGTTCAAACGAGTATAGATATCATTATCAATACTCTATTTAAAAATAAATCTAAAAGGAGTTGATAATCCTTAATCCTTTCGGAGGGAAGACGAAACTAATAACTTTTTGTAAAATTAATGCTGTTAATTAGTATAAAATAAGGCGTAAGCAGAGAAATTTTGATTTCTTACAAACGAGTTTGTGTTACAGTATTTGTTCATCATCATCATCATCACTACCCCAAGGACTAGGCCTTAGACCTGTTCCGGAACCCATCTCCTCCTCGGTATACCGACATCGCTCTTCCCTGTAGGGTGATAATCCAAGGCAGCCACAGGTAGACGGATATCAGCCATGCGATTCAAGTGTTCACACGATCTCCTTCTGTGGTCTTCAATCTTTTGGTGCAATGGCACAATCTTTAAATCGCTTCTAATATCCTTGTTCCTTCTCCACTCCAAGAGAGGCTGCCTGAATCCTCTGCACGTCCCTTTTACGAAGAGTCCATGTTTACCTAGCATACAGGAATGTGGAGACAGCCACAGTTTATACAATTTCATTCGGGTATCATTCCGTGTTTTATTTTTAGGTACCTATGAATCGTTCCACAGATGCGTCTAAATTTGGTTAGTCCAATCAATATCAGTTCCATGTGAGAAATTACAACCCAGGTAATTAAAATCTGATTATTCAGGACTATCTTAGTTCTTATAACTAAGAATTACCTGCCCTGAAATGCCATTGTTTTTGATATTGTAGCAGAGATCTGTAGCTCATAGTCTTGTATGATGCTATTGAACGTAAATATCGCCCGCTGTGTTAAGGTCTTCGGTGTTCTGTATCATCACCTTATCATCTACACAAAGCAATGCATTCACATGAATTTTTTCTGAAGTGATATTCTCGAGTCAACTTAAGCTGTCCATCGCCGAAAGATGTCGTCCATGTAGATATTAAAAAGTGTCGGTGAAATAGGGCACCCTTGTCTCACACCTTCATTTGTAGGAATATCTTCTGATAATTTACCATTCAAATCCATGACAACCGCTGTCTACGGTATTTTTTAATTAATACAATCAGAGACCTGAAAAGTATTTCTATCACTCAATAAACAATTTAAATAATGATCGTTGGTAATCGCTAGCATTAACATTGATTTTGAGCTCAAATGTGTTGTTTGGGCATGGTTATATACACATGTAGACAAAATAATCCAATTGAAAACCGCATTTCTACATTAGACGTACTGTACTATTTAGTAATTTATATTGTATTATGGATGAAATTCATCTATACGTTATCTATGTTTACATTTTTACAATGCTTTTCTTTTCTCTGTAAAATACTGAACGTAATTCAGTTTAAACCCTTGTAGTGACGCTCCACCAGGTAATGTAACTCTAAAGCCTCTATCTCTGTTTTACGTTTTCTTTTCTCCCCTTATCCAACTTTAACTCGCTTATTTACAACAACGCTCAAAACGTGCCGTGTATGTAACATTAGGGTTTACTCAGTATACTTATTAAAAATTTTGTTATGAGATAACGTCTTGTGTAACAAAATCAAAACATAATAATTAGAGAAGGGTCACTCAAATCCTATTTTTTAAAAGACTAGTTTTAGAAACGAAGATATTTTTTTCTCTGGCGTTAATATTCGACAGAAAACCCGACGTGGTAAGCTTATAATTCTAACGTAATTAATTCCCAAATCATTCACATCGTATGACATTCTTATAGCAATTATGCCATAAAAAATCTGTTATTGTTCCATTACAATATTGAATGAATGAATATTTCATTTCTGTATACTTGTAAGACAATACTTGTCGATTTATTTTTTCTGATTAAATACTGCATTCAAAAATTTGGTATCTAGAAATTAATTTATCTCAAAGTCAAGATCCTGTAACTGAAAAATGTCTATTCATTAGACACATTTCTCATGTAAGTGTACATTAAAAATGGACGTTACGAATGTAAATATAGTATACATTTTAAATAACAAAATAAACACAGATGTTTAAACAAAGATCTTTGTTCCACTTCCATCAAAAGGAAACTCGGTTTAAAGTGAAACTTAACTGCGATATCTTTGTCCCGTTTGCACGAAAAGGAAACTCGGTTTACACTATACCTTACTTTTCATGTCATTAAAATCGAGGTACGTACCTCACTGGTTTCAATCCAACCGGATAAATCAATTTAATTGTATTATCGTAAGAAAATGGATTCCAGTCATTTTTACTGACAAGGAAAGTGTACAATAATAGTAGATTGTAAATACTTTAAGCTTCAAGCGTAAAGCCATTAGTGTTAACATTATCAAGAGCATTTAAAGTTATTTACAGATATGACGTAATTTAAAGCATAGCGTAATTTCAAGTTCAAACATGACGTGACGTAATTTCAAGAAGCATGAGAAATCGGTTTTGTAGGAGACAGTAAAATTTACAACGTTTTGTGTGAAGTGGAGATTTATAGTTGGAGAGTAAATAGTTTCTGAAAAGAGCGTAATTGATATGATACTGAAGAAACTGCATGTTTTACTCACGTAATATATAAACATTTTGGAGACAGAATGTTAGAAGGTAGACGATATAAACAATACACGAGGAATGTGTGTACTAAACGAATCGTGAGGACGCTCGGAAGGATTAATTGAAATACAGACAAAGTGGTTACTTTTAAACTCAAACTTAAATAAAATTAAAGTCAAATTCCTACCTAATAAAGTTCATCGAAAATTACAAAAGCTATTAAAGTATAATACAGGCAGACTTGCCATAACGTAAGAATCAATAAGCAAATATCAAGAAGAAATTAAAATTGTCAAGCAAGGTAACTGGCAAGAGTTATGTACAGAAATCAATAATCCCGCAAATGTAACATTTGGTTTAGTTAAAAATAAAAGGCAAGCATGGTGTGAAGAAGCATTAGCAGAGAGAGCAATAAAAAAAAAATGGAAAAAGTGGAAATGCTCAGGGAAACTTGAACACTACGAGCAATTTAAGCAACAAAGAAAGGAAGGAGCAAGGATAATAAGGGGAACGAAAAGATATTTTGAAAAATTGAAACTTGTTGAAATGCAGGACAATTTTATAAAAAATAATTATCGAGATTTCTATCAGACTTTCAAAAATACTCTAAAGGGTTACCAAACGCCAAGTGTTTGTTTTAAAAATGAAAGTGGTTTAATCGGCATAAGCAATGCGGAAAATTGTGAAATACTTCCAAATATTTTGATCAACTTTTAAATTGCCAGAAACCGATACAGAGGTTAGAACTGTCAGACATTTATGAAAATTTAGAAGAAGATACGCCTCCGACTATCGAAGAAATTGAAGAGTAATTAAAACTTTGAAAAATAATAAAGTTAGTGGAGGAGACTCCATATCAGCTGAACTTTTGAAATGGTCTCTACCAAAGATAAAAAATGAGCTACAATTAATTTTTGAAGAAATTTGGAAAACAGAAATCATCCCAGAAGAATGGAAGTTGGCCTTAATACATCCAGTGCATAAGAAATGTAATAAGCAAGAGGTTAATAACTACAGAGGAATATCTTTACTTCCAGTTGCATATAAAATATTTTCAAAGATTCTATTGAAGAGAGGAGAAAAACGTTGGATAGCCATTTGGGTGAATATGAGGGTGTCTTTAGGAAGGGCAGATCCTGTCCAGAACAAATATTCACTCTGAAGTCAATAATCCGTCACAGGCTACTGAATTCAAAGGTGATTGTAGTAACATTTGTTGATTTCAAAAATGCATTTGATTCTGTTTAATAGAGAAACTATAGGTAAAATAATCCGAGAATTTGGTGTTAAATCTAAATTGGCAAATCTAATCCGTGAAACCCTTACGGACACAGTTAAAAAATATAATTCATGGGAGAAATATCTCAGCCATTCAAAGTAAATACAGATGTAAGACAGGGTGATGGTTTATCCCCAATTCTTTTTAACTGTGTCCTGGAGAAAGTAGTGAGAATTTCGAATGCAAAATTAAAGGAATGCAAAATATCACCAATTTTGTTTGGAGGAAGGAACAAACGTGTTGAAATAAACTGTTTGGCATTCGCAGATGACTTTGCTATACTTTTTGAACATCTGACATCTGCAGTAACACAAGTTAATTGTTTAGAGGACATAGCCAGTAGAACAGGCTTAAGAATTTCTGCAGAAAAAAACAAATTTCTTACAAACATTAAAAACGCACCAAAATTCCTGGTAACAGATATTTGTCGAATAGAGAGGGTTCGAAAATTTAAGTCTCTAGGAGAGATAATTCAAGAGAATGGCTTAAAAAATTCTGCTTTAGAAGAAAGGATTTATAAGATGGAAAGGGAATATGGTACTGTATAACTAAAGATATTTACAATAAAAAGTGCATATCTAAAAATGCGAAAATAAGGCATTACAGTACAGTAGTGAAGGCAGAATGCCTATATGCAAGTAAATATCTAGCATTGAATTATAATTTAGACAAACCAGAAATATTGGAAAGACGAATTATTAGGAAAATATTAGGCCCACGAAAATCTTCAGAAGGTTGGAAATTAAGAAGTAATGATGAAATATATCACAGTATAGAAAATATAACAGAAACTATGAGAAAAAGAAGACTATTATTTTTTGGACATTTATATAGAATGGACGACAATAGGATGACAAAGCAAATCTTTAGATATCTGTGGGGGAAGAAGTCAACATCAAGTTGAATTAAAGGAGTCCAAAAGGATTTAGAAAAAATAATATACACGCAGAAGAAGCAATTGACAAAAGTTTTTCGGGCAAAAGTGTTGAAAATGGAGGTAGTCCAGGGTAGGAGAGATAAAAACGCAGGTTCCAAGTGGACTGAAGACAGGAAGAAGAGACACAGTGAGAAGATGAAAGAATATTTCCTTTATTAATCCTTATATTGTATTTATTTCCCATATCTTCTACCCTTTCCATTATTAGCTTAATATCTGCTTTACTTTCTGTCATTATCACATTGTAATATGCATACCTTATCATGTTTATTGTGCCCCCCCCAAGTGTATAAAATAAAACACATTCTTGTGTGACTACTTTCAGTATTGCTGCTGCTTTTTGCTTATTTCCCATGCAGATAACAGCATGTTTACTTTTCTTCAGATTCAAAATAATTCACCTATTTCTATAATGAATTTATTTTTCTAAGTAGGTGCTCAAATATCTTCTAAGTATGTCTATCTTTTTACCTTTTGTCTAGAATTAACCTCAGTGTAAATCCTTATTACCGTCCTGGAGATTTTTTCCTATTCCAAAACAGGTATTATTGTTATAGTGTCCCAAGCAAATTTTGCTTCTCTGTGGACAGTGTTCTGTAGTATTTGTGCTTGTCTAATTCTTTCACTAATCAATTTTTCCTGTCATCCATCTTATCTAGTACTTATTTATTTATTTCATGGCATGACTTTCCGTTTTCCTAATATTTCTTTAGAAGCTTCCATCAGGTCCTGTTTAATTTGATTCCACGTTACTTCTACATTACTTCCTTTTTCCATTGTTTTTCTCTGTTCTCCGCTGTCATGCCTTCACAGTATTTCCATTATTCAGTTTCTCTATTTACCAGTTTTTGAGATTGTTTTTCAAACTTTTTAAACTTCAAGACTAATTTCATCATCAGCAGACTGTGGTCTGAGGCTATATCAGCTCCTGAAAGCTCTCACTATCTTTCACTTGGTTCAGATGACAATGATGTTGTCATTAAGGTATCTAATAATGTCTCTCGGTTTTTTCAAAGTATACCGTCTTATTCTGATTATTTGATCAAAATTTAACTTCTTGATTCCGTCTTTTGTTCTACGTCCCGAAGCCATGTTCACAACTGTGTCTTCTTCCTTCTCATCTCCACCAATGGAAATCAAACCTCAAGAATAATAAGGTCTTCTACACATTTTCTGAGTGTCTTCATACTTAACGTCTATTTTACGTACGTTAGTTATACTGTCGACATAATTTAAAGCCGACACGTAAAACTGATTTGGTTTAGTCGCTAGTTTGACAAGTATTAATCTCTCAGAAACTTAGGTATATCCTTCCACTCGTAGGCATATCCCTTTGACCGATATTACGGCGGCGCCAGCTTACCCTGATTTTTTTGGGGCTGTCCCTGAGCGATTTATCCAAAACTTACTACGTCATGTATTACATTCTTTAAGTTATCCAACCTAAAGGCATGACAAACCTTTAAAACGTCAAACTTTAATCGTTTCACGTACCTGTTTTACAACTTTACACAAGTGTAAAGTTCTTCCCTCAACTACCCTTTCCCTGTTTAATCTCCTTAGCAGTCTTCTCCCGGAGATCCAAATGGAGGACTACATTCAGAAATATTTTACTAAACAGACTTAAAACATTCTGGCAGGGTTTAAGAAATCCTGAGAGATCTTTAGTGCAGTTGTTTACTTTTATCTTCTGCTTTCTATAGCGTTATTGATATCTCATTCATTCGCCTCTTCTCGCTTCAAAGACAAGAGAGTACCCTATCCTTAACCCTCTCACCTGCCCTCCAATGAGGCCCTTGTCATTTGGTATAGAGTTCTTATACCGGTAGATATACCCTTCATTCATTCGCTGATTGTTGTACAGGTGTTGCTCTTTCTTTACCACGGGAGTTCAACGTCAAGACCTTCATAAAGTCTAGGGCCGGAATGGTATTTCCTACGGTCTACATTACTTTTAGAGGGGTAAAAAAATAAAAATATACGTACAGAATTATTAAGTACAGTTATTATAATTACCGCGTAAACTGAATGTAAGGAAGCCTGGTTTATCGACATGTATATCCAGAAGACCATATTATCAATTAAAATGAAAAGGGAGAAGATAATGAAACACGTCTATTGCCGGTAAATAAAATTAGGTTCACAAATTACAATCTGTTTCAATAATGTGGCTGATGAGGACAGTAACATGTTCGTAGACAAAAACATGGAAACGAATCTACATGGAGATAATAAAAAACGTCTATTGCCATTAAATAAAATTAGGTTCACAAATTACAATCTGTTTCAGTAATGTGGCTGATAAGAACGGTAACAGTTTCGTAAACAAAAACATTGAAACGAATCTACGTAACAGAATTAGATTTGGTCATGTAGTAAACTTAATTTTCATGCAACAGTCTTAATTCTAACTGAAAGCATATAGAATGCTACACGATAAGGTAGTAATACTCTCTAGCTTTGGATCAATAGCCACACTTACTCGGCAACTATGAAATGAAGAGGCTATGCGTAGAAGAATGCCCTCTCAGAATTGACCTTGGGCAGAAAACATTGGAGAATGAACAGTTTATCACATTACAAGACAGTCCTTAATTCATTTAAAAAAGAATATAATAACTTTCAAAATGTTCATTACCAGAAATCATAATATTATTCAAAACGTAGCTGTTCATTTTATATTGTAGGATGTTATCTCAGTTGGCCACTCAATTTTGCCTCACGACGTGGAGTGCACGTCGTCCTGAGCCTCCTCCGGGATTAAACCCAGGAACAGGCGCACATGAATCGCGCGTGCTAGACACTAGACCACCTGGAGGCTCAATTTATGCAACAGTAAAATCAAAACAAACACAAAGCATACGATCCATTGTGTCCAGCAGATCTATGGTATTTTTTTAATGGAGTAATATTTTATCCAATTATACAAATATACAAATACGCGAACTGTAACTTATCTTGCATGTATATAAATATTGTAAATCACAAAAACATAGCAACATTTATTTATTTTGCTTTTCTAAAAAACGTGAATTAGATTTTTTGAATTTAAAGTATAATTTGTTAAATTCCTTTCTAATAATTAAAAAACCTCTTATTTTAAGCTCGTAAAAAGTATAATATCTAGAGAAGGAAAATTGTTTACGATTGGAAGATGCTGGAAACGAGTGAAAAACGACCCAGAGTGTGGGTCGTTCACTGAGGGCAGAAGAGTGTACAATTTAATAATATTGTTACATATATTACTTTTGTTATATATTATTTACAGTTATAGTTTATAGCTATAATCAATTAACAAAAAATAGGAACAATTTGATCTCATATACTACGGAGCGTAAAACTGGGTGCGATAGAGAAAGTGATATAGTTAGTAAAATACGTAAATATCAAATGAATTGTCAGACACAGCTAATGCCACTATCTCCAACAAACACGTACTTAATATACGCGTTTAAGAAAACACGATATTATTCAAAACGTAGCTGTTAATTTTATACTGTAGAGCGTCTGTCTTCATTTCGTTCATTATCACTTTCATCCTGCAGTCGACACGTAAATCAACAACTAGGTAATGGTGTCAGATAGTCTGTGAGGCAGCAACAGAATCATTCTACCGGGGAACTTGTTGCAAGCGAAACGATATGTTGCAGCAGTCAAGTGTAAAATTGAAATCAATTGGAAAGAGTCGAAAGTGGAACACTGCTTACAAGTGCTGATAAAGAAGAAGGTATTTTCCGCTGCAGATATCTGCTATGGGTTTAGAATATAATAAGCTTCCCCTAACAATCTGCCTCCATAAAGAAGGAACATGTTTTAAAACTAAACTTATTCCTTATTAATATAGTCTTCACCATCAGAATCAATTAAATAATGTGAATTTTATATACAATTTTCAGTCAGACAGACAGAAGTTACAACAGATTGCCAGGAGATCAAATTACATACAGAAGACAAGTTTTTCACTGTATCTAGTTTAGGCATTGATACTTAGGGTTTCGTTGTTTTGGTCATTACGTCTCTGCCATTTTGGAGTTGAAAATTTTTGTTAACAGCCATTTTCATATATTTTGCGATTAGGTATCTAGTTTACCCATTGACGTTGAGTCATTGCGTTACATGACTGTAAGCGGAAATAAGACAATTTAGTTCAACTTTTACATTAAATGCAGTAACATATAGAACAGGCAATTACCTTTTCTGCAGATAATAAACACCTCTCCAAAGTTCGTAACGTCACTCGACAAATTTTGCAGTACTTTTTCGTTTTCGTCTACACTCTAATACTACATAATGTATCGTAGGTTTCAATTAGTTTATGCTTCGTCGGTTCTATTGTGGTACTAGAAAGTTGTGGTGGCAAGTGATATCCACTTTTTAAACAATGTACGCATTGACTGAGAAATTTAAAAATTTGCCATTTTGCTCACACTTGCAACGCGACTTTACGACAATGTATTTACATTTTGGACATATTTTCAAGCTACTATTGAATGAAAAATGTCAGATCCAAAGTCAATGTGTACGATTTGTAAAACAAGGATTAAAATTAAATTTTAATATATTTATTCAATATTCAAATTACAGATTTGTCCCAAATAATTACTATTAGTTAAACAATAATTATTATTATTATACCATAATTATATTTAATAATAAAATATGGTTGCATATAATATAGTTATTGTATATTATGTAGAATTATATTTTAGAGTTATAATCAATTACAAAACATTGGAACAATTAGATCCCATATCCTACGAGGTGTAAAATTGGGTGTTATAGAGATAGTGATGTAGTTAGTAAACTACGTAAATATCAAATGGATATGTGGAATCTTACTGTCAACAGAATACTTAAAAGCAAAGTGTGATTGAATTTTGCAAATCACTGCTGTCCCTGTATTATTGTATTGTAGCAATAAAGGCAAAAGCCGCCAAACACTGTAAACAAAAACAATTTCTAAACCATTGTTGTTAATTCAACTTATGTGAATTAAAACTGTTACAGGAAGACAGGTGGTTTTCATCTATTAAAATTTCCTACTAGACTAGCTCCATAGCAGGTATTTTTCTTTAACTTTTCGACACCCAAAATCTGTGTTCCTACACACAAATTGAGATTAGCACATGACAGACCTCGAGTAAAGTCCTAACAGCTATTTCAGGCAATAGATATTTTAACAAGGATTATTACAAATGTTTAGAGTGTAAACATCAAAGAAATATTACGGCACTGGAATAGAGGCTACTCCGGCAGAAGTGTTTACCAACACGTAGAAAGTTCTACGGTACCTACTGCATGAGGCCAGTATGAATTTCGTGACCGTTTCCACTCCTTGACCTGCTCCATATCGTAACATCAGACTGTAGATTCCATAAGACTGATAGCAAGGAAGTACTCGTAGCCATTGCTCTAAGCTAGAGACTTCATTGTGTCTTAATCCTTAGGTAACATAGGATTGTGGTAGAACGCATTCACTGCTACCACAATCATTGCATGGTTCTCTGTCACGCAGGCACACAGACTTATCCCGCACACAATACCACAGTACACCCGAAGCAGTAGCCCACCCCCTCACCAAAGACGAAGCTATTAATAGCAGTCGATCGGTAACACCTTGATAACACTCAAAAAGAATGTTGTTTACCAATTGCTAAAAAACATCTGACTAAATAATTGTGTCTGGTGCTCCTATATTTTTAATGGAAAATAACACTTTGACGATCTTCTATTGTATTGTATTTATTGTTTACAGCCTAAAGGTACCATACATACGATGTGTAATAAAATGTTTACATTGAATGTCTACGAATTCGTTTTTGTAAATAGTAGTTTTTTACGATATTGTGACCGCAAGTGTGCTGTATACAACCTGACGATGGTCTATGACCGAAATCTATCGTTTTTAAGAATGTGAATAATAAACAATTTTATTACACATTGTATGTATGGTACCTTTAAGCTATAAACAATAAATACAATACAATAGAAAATTGAAATTATAGATACCATTAGTAAAATAATAAGTGTATGTATATTATAAATACATCACATTGTCATTACTTTGACGATCGTATTAGACAGTTAGACTATTTTCAATGAAGTAATGAAGTTCTTAGAAAAAGTACCGAATGACTGATACGATTGTCAGAATGTGTTTTGTATAATAATGAATGAAACTTGTATAACGTTACCAAGCATTAAGTTGTTCTAATAATGTTTTCCCAATTACTGTGCAACATGTAATACAGGCTTACGCCTAAATTAACTTATATCTTTATACCTAATGTCATCATGTTTACCACAGTGACAGGATCTGAAGAGTTTTCTCTTCCATGATTTGTGCTTTTTCAGTATTGCTGTTGGCACTGTATTGTAGGTTGTGCCGAGAGAACCTATCTAATTAAAATCAAACGTTGATCTTGTTGGCACACGTACAGATTTGCCAGTTTGTAACAGAATTTTGAATTTTTGAACACAATTGATAGAAACAGAATTTACATTATGCTGACCAAGAAACAGATAAATTTAGTGTGCTTGCAGGTAAGAAATAACGTATATTGGCACATCCTTGAATTTATAATAAATAAAAATAAATTCTTTTATTACGATCTGATTAACAGTCCGTAAAGGACCAAGGCACGGCTTTTGTGCTTAGTGGGACGGTTGCAGGGCTAGTAAAACGCGTCGCCAGCCGCAAGTTGCCGTATTCACAGCCAGGAGGCGCCGCTGTTATCTCAGGCGGCTACTTAATTTTGCTTCACGACGTTGAGTGAACGCCGTACTGAGCCTCCGTCGCGATTTTGAACCCGGGACCACGCGGACATGAATCCCGCGTGCTAACCACTAGACCACATGGAGACTCAATTCTTGACTTTATGCAACAGTAAAATCTAAATACCTACAAAGCAAACGATTCATTGTGTTCAGCAGCAGATCTATAGTATATTTTTAATGGAGTAATATTTTATCCAATTATACAAATACACGAAATGCAACTTATCATGTATGTATATCTTCTTCTTCTTCTCTTGAAGGATTGGGTTATATGGGTCTCTTCTGTTTCGGCACCCATCTCATCCTCGGACGACCCACGTCTCTTCTATCAATGGTTTATAGTTCAATGCCGCTTTGGGCAATCGATCCTCTGTCATCCTTTGCAGATGATTTCAACATTGTCTTTTGTAAGCTGAAATAATTTCATTTGTGTCCTTTACTTTGAGTTCTGCTCTGATATCTTCATTCCTTATTCTATCTTGCAATGTATAATTTAAAGTATTTCGAAGAAACTGCTTTTCAGCACTCTGAATCTTACCGCATTCCTTTTTTGTCATGACCTAAGCCTCACTCGCATATGTCAATGTGGTTATAGAAATTATCTTATAAAATGTAATCCATGTGCTGTGTTTTTTTTTTTTAATTCTAAGATTTCTATGAATCCTACCGCAAATATTAATAAATTTAGATATCTTCTCTCTTATATCATATTCAGATTCATAGCATAGTGCATAGCAGAGAAATTTGAAACTGCTCACTTCTATATGCATGTATATGAATAGGCCTATTGTAAATCACAAAAACATAGCAAATTATTTTTTGTATTTTTCTTTTATAAAATTTTTGTTTTTCTGAAATTAAACTTTTAATGTAAAGCTTATTCTGTCGGATTCCTTCCTAATAATTTAAAAATTTCTTTATAATTTTAAGCTCGTAAAAAGTATAATACGAAAAGAAGACAACTGAATTAGCTCCCGATACTTTTTACCATTGGAAGGTGCTGAAAAACGAGTGAAAAACGACCCAGACTGTGGCCTTCGTCTACTGAGCGTAAAAGAACAGAATTGTCAGGCACAGCTGATGACACTATCTCCACCAAACACGTACTTAATATACGAGTATCAAGAAAATGTAGAGAGAGGTAGTCCAGCAGTAGGAATCTGTTTTATTGAATATGCGGACCACGTTTTTCACTACTGTAAAAAACCCAAGGTCTACATGGCGAGACTTATCCGTCTCTTGAATATTTAATACCAATACGTTTTGTCTTCAGTGGAAATGTGTAGTCTGTAAGTCCGTTTACATCTCCATTCATTTTAATTTTGTTAAATCTTATACCCCATTAACAGGTTGGGGATATGCCACACATTTATTCTTTTATATGTTACACTACTCCATAAAAGTGAATCTGCGTCCTAAATGTTATATGACAATTAGTTAATTTTTATTGGCGTTTATTACAAATTTTCGGTTTGAGATTTTAAGTTTGCAAAATACAAGAGAAAACCTATATTGATTTTATTAAAAAATAAACTGTGTAGTTCTGCATTGGTCTGTAACTGTAAGTTTATGCAAAAATAATTTACGAGTGTAAACGTTTAAAAATACATTAAAAGCGATTAATGTTACATGAAATGTTAAAAACATAAATTCAATGAAGTTATACTTTCATAAATAAAAGGAAATTAATTAAGGAAGCTGAAATGTTAAAAATTACACTTCACAAATAAGTACTGATTATCTTATCCAATATCAAATAGTAACTAGCAAATATCTTACCGTCCACATGGTGGATATGTTTGGCTTTAGAAGATAAATTAAAACAACTATGAAGATGACTACAATGTTTTTCGCTTGCAATACTGTTTTCCGTACAAATTATTGACATTAATAAGCTTTTATGTTGTATTAATTGTGTTGATTGAACCGAAGTCTTCAAGGAGAGTCGGGTTAAAGGAAAAGTAGTTGCCGCGTTTTGCTGTTTAATGTTCATGAAGGGTTGTGGAACTACTATTCTGCAGTACTCACTCAATCACGTCAGTACTAGTACTAGTATATACCTGACGATAGACTTTAAACAGCCGGGTAGAGGTGGTCAGTAGACAAACACCTCGTCGAGAAGCTAACTTTTAATTCATTTCACGCACACGCACAACAGTCTTGTACAGTGTTTCGTAGCTGGAATAATGCTGCCAAGATTATTGCAAGCAAATGTCTTTTGAAAGCGACAGTAAGTGAGAGAGAAAAATAGTGTGTAACTGAGTCAGCGAATTATTATCGCGTTGTCCACACACCTTATGATTTCAAGTGGGGAGTAGTTCATTTGTTCATTAAGTCGGCGCGAGAAATTCTGTCCGATTTCTACCACGGTAGTCGTACTGCTGACTATTCGGTGGCCAATTATTTACATATCTTTTTGCTTTCTGATGATACCCTGGTGTAAGCATGCAGTTGAGTTGCGATATCAAGTGTCGGTTATTAAACTCGGTTACGTACCTCAGTGATTGTTTCCGTATATTGAACAAGTGCGTAATTGACAAACGCAATAAACAAACTGTTGAATGAACTTATTTTTCAGAAACGGCAAGAGTGTTTTTGGCTGCAATGAAAGTGAAGATTGGGGGTGTAAAGAAGATCGCAACAGGAAGCCTCTTTATTAGACTTAAAACTCAACACAGTCAGTCTGATAAGTTTAATAATAATCCTCGATAATTCATAGTAACATATCTGAAATCGTTTCTTGTGTAATTAGAGTAATTAACGGACGACAGAAGTTATAATTTCATTCTTCACCTATGCACTAGGCCATGTTCACTATTAGAGCATATACAGAACAAAGTCAGCGACAAACGTATTAGCCCATGTGGATACCAATTACCAGTATGCCTACATATTTTTACGACGACATCATGTCCGAGGTTCTCTGTGTGACGTAAGTTAAGTTACGTAACTTAAATTGATCGACTTAATAAGCATTCCTTAAAATACTGTCAAAAGCAGTTTTAAAGATGAATTGTATGTCTTGTAATAAAAACAGAAAATTATATATCTACCATGTTCCGATTTATGAAGCTTAAAAATAGACACCCACTTAAGGCAAAACTAAAACGTCTTCATTCGACAGTATGTATAATGAAATGGCGGAAACAGAGTTCCTAGAAAAAGGTGCTTAGAAATTGGCTGAAGAAAGAACAACCAGGGGAAGAAAAAAGAAATACTGTGGGCTAAACAAACTTATTCAGCAGGACGTTACGTGGTAGAGGTTTGGAGAGAGAGAGAGAGAGAGAGAGAGAGAGAGAGAGAGAGGTTCTGAACCAGAACGACAGGAAGGTGTCAGCAGAGGACCGCAGGGCTTGATGTGGACAGTATCGTTACTGGAATTAATAAATATAAAATAGAATTCGTTCGTAACGATTTTGATGTGGACTAAAATTTTGATTCTTGTATCAGATTCTTAAACATTCTTAATCATTCTAATTTTTAAATCAGATAGGTTTACGTATCACTGAGACCTGGAAATTGCATCATTAAATCGGTACATTCTTAAAAGTGAGAAGTGATTTGTACTATACAAACTTTTTGAAAGCATTAACACAATATTTAAACTTGTGTGGTTCCCGTAACTCAACAGCATGCTCTTACGTTAATGTTCTGCTCTATACGAGGCATAATACGACGCTTACAATAATAAGGTACACAGTTCTTTATGTACACTTTATTGATGTACTTTGCGAAAGAAAAGCCTATTTCAACTACGCTTTGACGATAGCAACAAATTAGTTGAGCTGACAAACACCCAGATGTCGCCTTGTTAATCTCGTAACGAATTGTATCCATGATAATTAGGAACCGTCGGTACTTGAAAGAAATAGGAGATGAAACAGTTGTCTTCCAGTTAATTAACTTCAACGGCCTTTTCCAATGCGAATTGCTACAGTTTGACTGCGTTCGAAGAGTAATTAAATTATTTAGAATGAAAAAATTGCATTACTTAACTAAATAACTTTCAAATAAAACTTAACCAGGCAGTTTAATTGACTGATTTGATTTTTTATAAAGATGTTATTTAGGTTTATTTAAGATGTTTATATTTAAAATAATAAACAAACATTGCAATTTGTTACACCAACTTTTAATTTTTGTAATTTTGACAATATTACTGTAATGTTCTTCTTAATACTTATTATTAATTTTTATATTTTTTATAAAGAGTTTTGAAATGTTTTACTTACAAAATTCTATTAATATATTGTACTAGTTTTTAAAACAATTCTGTGTTTTTTACATACGTGAAAACTAACTAGTCATTCAGCGGTTAATAAAAAACTACTTGTGTCTGGCCATAGTA
Organism: Magicicada septendecula; assembly: GCA_034769895.1. NCBI lineage: Eukaryota > Metazoa > Arthropoda > Insecta > Hemiptera > Cicadidae > Magicicada > Magicicada septendecula. The sequence goes on along the minus strand of CM068372.1, from coordinate 407,300,062 downwards.
ATGTCAATTACAATAAAAGCATTAAGCTGTGTTAACAAAGGTTTAATTAAATAAAGTAGGACTCTGTAGGAATTTCGTCAACAATTAATAGAAGCTTAATTAAATTAATCAGTTAATTATTGTGTACTTTAATAAATTACAAATTTTATTTTTGCTGTTCTTTCCTGTAATTCTGAAAAGAAGCATTGGGTATTTTCTTAATGGAGCTAGATAAAGAGATTTTAACGGTAACATAATTTGAGTGTGAATTTTTAATAATGAAACACTTTGATTTTCATGTAGATTCGCATAATAAAGAAAATTAATATACATTTTTAATCGTTTGATTGTGAATTAATTTTTAAAATTGGTAATTTGGAATCGGTAATATTTACATTGAATTATAACTTATTCTACCATGCAACGCTTATTACATTTCTGATTACTCCGTCATGTACCCTCTGTGTCCTTGGTAGGTTTTAATCAATACTTGATGCAAGTGATTCCTAATGCAAACTTAGACCAGTATGAAAATGACGAAATTATCTTGCCCTTGAGGCTACTTACATGTCGTTATTTCTTACCTCTGTAGTCATTCGTAATTACCATATGGAAATTTAATACAGCCACATAAAGACCACGTAAAGACTCGTAAATAGTACTTAGGTTGCCTACAAGGTAGATTAAACCGGATAATAATGCAAACAAAATGTAGGCTTGTTTAAAATTTGTAGTCAGGTTAGGAGTTATATAGATAATTATATAAATACAGATAAATTTCATGCAAAAACATGTAACCTTTAGCACTTTAAGCGTATAGCATATAATAAAAATTTAGAAACCGGTAAAAGCAAGACTATTTCTCTTTAACCACTGCCACTTCCATAATTCCATAATTTAATATTTACATTTTTCATCTCTGCTGCCTTTCGGTTTTAATGTAGAGACAGTTTATAATTTAAAAGTAAATCTTTATGTTTTTTGTTATGAATTTATAGGCTTAAATGACTGAAAATATTACTTTGAAAATTATTGTTGTAATAATAATAATAGTGGCTCCCATGTGCACCACCGAAGTAGCTTAGGAGTAGGCAGGGTAGGCTGCCTTATGTGAGCCATACGGCATACCCATACAAGGAAGGCAGTGTGGCCAGCACTACGGTTCAGCCGCCCATTACTATCCCCAGGATGTTATCCCAGGTACTCATTTTCAACAGGCTGAGTCGACCTGGGGGCTAAAAAACGCACCTTGATTTTATGGTGCAGGCCCGGGAATTGAACTCGGAACCTCTAGGTGCAATACCCACTGGTCTACTGTGCAGCCTCAAATTATTACACTGGTCAACGGTGTATTTGTAACACAGATCAAAATATTATTTTTAGTATACATTTGGCTTAAAAATAATGTATAACCCCTCAAAAAAGAGCCAGAACATCACATTCTTATGTTGCAGTGGCATATATATTGTTCCTGTGCAATATTTTTCTGTTTTCACAATAAGACGATTGGGAACACTGCAATACCAGTAGTGGGAGAGTTGATTTCGTTTTTGTCTCTGCTTACTCCTAATCGTTAGTGAGACTGCACAGTGAGGTTATGTGATTTACAAGTTTAGTTTTCTTTAAAAATGTCAAGTATTTAGCACAGATTGTGTAAAAATTCACCAGATAAGTTTTGTTACGTTTGTGGACATTATGTATTAAAGTCACAAGATAGGCCTATAAGAGAAAATGTGAAAAAAGCATACTTTTTGTATTTTGTAGCATGTTAGGGGACCAAGATATAAATTGGGCTTCCCATATTTATTGTGTGAGTTGTTATGTAACTCATATTCAGTGGTAAGAGGTAGCAGAAGTTCTATGCCATTTGCTGTAGCTATGGTTTGGCGTAAACCAACCAACCATTTTAGTGACTGCTATTTTTGTCTAACCAATACTGAAGGATATTCAAAAAAAGGAAAAAATAAAATTGAATACCCAGCTGTACCTTCTGCAATTAGACCTATTCCTCACAGAGAAGGCTTACCAGTTCCAGCTCCACCATTAAATTTTGAAGATGTCATTCCAGAGCTCCATGATGATGAAGATCTACATACTGAAACTGAAGATTTATTAAAAGATAATGTTGATCCTACTTATTTGCCTTCTTCAAGTGACCTTCATCTCATTCAGCAAAATGAACTAAATGACTTGGGCCATGACTTAAGCCTACCAAAACAGCAAGCTGAACTTCTCGGCTCAAGATTACAAGAGTTGAATCTTTTGGCAAGAGGAACAACCATTACCTCCTTCAGAAAAAGAAATGAAATTTCTTAGTGTTTTATAATCTCGAGGGTTCAAAGTTTTGCTGTTTCTTATGCTTATGAAATAGTAGAGATACTAAAAAGCATTTTGTAAAGAAAGTTTGGCTAATGAGAACATCTTACGATCCAGGAGAGGAAAACATCTTGTACGACCCCTTAGTCGATCCTAAGAAGGTACTTCTTCCACCCCTACACATTAAGTTGGGACTGATGAAGAATTTTGTCAAATCCATGGATAGGGAAGGAGAGGGATTCAAGTATATGACTGAACGTTATCCTCGACTTAGTGAAGCTAAGATAAAAAGAAGGTATTTTTACTGGACCTGACATAACAAAAGTAATTCGCGACCCTGAGTTGAGAAAAAGCTAAACAGAAAAGAGCTAACAGCATGAAAAGTATTTGTGAAAGTAGTAAAAGGATTTCTTGGCAACAAAAAAGAATAAAATTACAAAACTTTGGTTGAAAATCTTTTGAAGGCTTACAAAGCCATAGGTCGCCAAATTGCGCTAAAAATACATTTCTTACATTTTCATATGGAGTTTTCTCCAAGAATTTAGGAGCAGTACGTAATGAAAAGGGAGAGAGGTTTACCAGGATATTAAAACCATTGAGACAACACATCAAGGCTGCTGGGATCCTGCTATGATGGAAGATTTTTGCTGGTTTTTGAAAAAAGATTTTACGCTACGTAAAAGGAAAAAGTGAATAAAAACCAGACCTTAAAAAATTGTGGAAAAGTATTTTTTTCTTTAAAGTAGAGTGAAATAGACGTATCTAGTAGATTTAGTTTAGTAGCCTATATAATAAGTATATTCATTGTATTCATGAAAGAAAATCAGGAAACCTGAACAGTCTGAAATTGAACCACTAAAACTGGATACAGTTAATAAGTTTAAATATTTGGGATGTTGGATGGCAGAAGACAATGAAGAAATAAATGAAGTAAGGAAAAGGATACAGGCCGCAAATAGAGCATATGCTTCGTTGACATCTATATTCAAGACAAAGAATATCCACCATCAGTCCAAGGTCACATTATATAAAGATATGATTAGACCCGTGATAACGTAATATGACAGCGAGACTTGGACTATCAACAAACAAGGCGCTAACAGTCAATACTTTTGAAAGGAGAATTTTGAGAAGAATATGTGGACCAATCCAAGTCAATGGGATATGGAAAACGGGTCACAATGAGGAACTATAGAAGTTGTTTAAAGATAATGATCTGGCACGATCATCGGACTGCATAGATTGCAATGGGCAGGACACATAATTAGGATGGAAGGGTACCGAATACCTAGGACGGTACTGTTTAGTTAAATCGAGGGTAGGGAGCCTGTTGAAAGATCCAAGAAACGCTGGATTGACGCAGTGGCAAGGGATTTTGATAATTTACTTAAAATAAAACAATGGACATCGATCGCCAAGGATAGGGAAAAATGGAGGGGATGATTATGGAGGCTTCGAATGTGACGTCATACAGGAAGAAGACGTCATAGACACCGTATCATTGTAGTTGATAACATGCCAAGATGTACATTTTCGTATTAAACGTTCAATGAAAAAGTTATCGTTTTTGTTAATTGAGGCTACTGATATGAGCAATTAATAAAGTGAGAAGAGTCTGTAATATGCAGTTGATGTTATCAGTTGTATAAGAGAATATGATATAAGTTGTATAAGTCAACTTGTTTGGGATAGGGTATGTTCTAGATATTTTCTGTTTGGCGTGAGTGAAATCATTAGTTGTGTAATTACAGACATAATTGAAAACTGGTGAAACAAAATTGAGATAACGACAAATTAATATTTTTGTGCAAATTATTATATAGGGCAGGATTAACTTTAATAAATGTTTCATTAAAATTGCTAAATTGCTAGCAGCAGAAATAATTGAAAAATAATCGCTTATGTAAAATATTTGTTTAATAATTGGTTAGACAATATTATCTATCACGGAAGTTAACTAGAAAGATAATATACAGGTAATTTAAACACACAGTCAGTTTCCAATATATATAATTTGCCTTTAATGTTACGACACCGCTAGTCATTTTACAACAATAACGCAAGTAATTACAACAATAAATAACGTATTATTGCAAAAGCTTATTTAATATCACAGGGCCACTATATTAAATAGCGAAATAACTTTTTTTTAATTGGATCAATAATCAAATGACTTTGGGTTTTGCTTTATAGGCCGTGTGGTCCTTATTTTCATTCAGACATTTCCGGGCTACAGGTAACGCAGTGTTTTCTAAACGCCTGTGATGCGGTCTTTCCAACCTTGCCAGCGGCCTTTTATCAGCTGTGCTGACCTTTTACCAAACCTACCCTTTAAAGAGAGAGTTATGTAATTTTTCACAGTAAGACATCCAACAGAAAATACGTTTTGACTTACAACAAATGCACATTTGAATCTCCATACATACGTTACAGATGTGTACAGATTATTTTTCCTGATTCTTTTTAACGAATACAATGCAGTTAGTTAACCGACAAAATCATATTCAGGAAATAGTTTGTACAAAAATTTTATCGACATCGCACCTGTTAAATGCAAATAGTAAACTTAATTTATATAAGAGCCAAATTCGGCATGTGGTCGCTTAGACCGAACCTTGAAAAATACTGATGAAAAACAATTGAGGTTATTTCGACGGAAAAATCTTCAAAATTATATAAACAACCATGATTACCAGATGGCTCGTTGAAAATAATGACAAACCGTGTGCTATGCAGATCACAGGAAATAAAGTCCCGTCGTTAATTGAATAAACGACAAAGACCGAGATGGGTAGGCGACATAAAAATTCGATGAAACATGTAAAATAAAGAAGGTCTTAAATTAGAAACGCTTTGTAAAATTATAAGGAAAGATGGACATTATGAGAGTATCTTTTATCGGATGTTGGAATTCAGAAGAAACTCTGGAAATCAGTATTTCTAGTACTGGTTTGGAAAAATAATGTTTTGTTGAAAATCTATTGATTAGTGCACACGAGAAAGTCTGATTCTCATATGCTTATTGCTGTCGGGTTCATGTTAGGTTTACTATAAATTCAGCACAATTTATTGATATCATCTGTTTCACTGGCATATGAGTTTTAATACTTTAAAAACACTAAATACTTTTAAAGTGGTATTAATATTAATACCTTATTACGACATAATCCTGTTCCCCTGCCTGGAAGAACGCTATTAATTTCATTATGACTTAGATTATTATTCATTTTTCTGATTTGTAATGCTAATGTTTCCAATTATAGTTTGTATTATAATCGTTTTGATGCAATTCACAATGCGTTTCTTCTCTAATACCACTCACAAATGATTTCATAAGAAATTGTAAAACTCTTAGCAGTTGGAAATGCTCTTTTACATAGTATTTGTAAAGAAAAATATTTGAACCAGATAATTATTCGTATATGAATATAATTGATTTTATTTTTAATCCAGGAGTCAGAACATTGTTCTGAAACTTACGTATTCAGAAATTCTGGCACATAAAAAAAGGTTTCTTTTAGAAAAAATATTGTTTCGATCATAGTTTTTAAGCAGCTTTATATGTAGGCCTTATTCGTTTTCATTCAAATTAACATGACACAACTGACATTATTCTGATTGCCAGGATAACACAAAGCGATTGTGTGAAAATATTTTACGACTGTGGCAAAACCACTGATAATCTAAATTCATGAATTAAGTCATAGAAAAGCAGTGAGTACGTCTGACAGTGATGAATGCAGTGTATGTTCTTTACTTTGTAAATAGGGAAGAATCAAGGATTCATTTCACTACTTTTCCCGTTTACACTTAATCCAATATAATGACTTGTTCAAGTGATTACTTATTTTAAAGGAATATATGAAATTTGTCTACAAATTCGTTTTTATAAATAATAGTGTTTTATAATATTGTGAAAACAAATGTGCTATATAACCTGACGATGGTCTGTGACCGAAATCGATCGCTTTAAGAATATAAATAATAACATTATATGGTACCTTTAGGCTATATAAAAAGAATAAAAAAAATAAAAAATATAAGAAAGTAAGCTGCTTTTTAGTTTGTCTTTTTACTATCTAGAAAGCACTGCGAAGCAGGAACAGGTGAACTTGATTCATGTCTGCCTGATCAAGTTATTAAATAAACAGTGTTTCTATGTACTTACCTATTATGACATTATACCATATACTAGATCTTCTAGCGCTTGTTTGTCATTATATGTGTTAATTAATTTATTTCAAAACCATTAAAAACATATTAAATTAAACTACAATTAACAAATTTGCTTATACTACTTTTTGGTTTATATTACGCAACTTGATTCGGTTAATGTTCCACTATAGCCAGATTTGAGATTTGTTTAAGTAATAAACTGATAATGTGATAAATTCAAAGATTCAATCCTCAAGTCACTTGCCGGTCTGTCGGCTTCCTCGCTTTGCAAATGCGTGCTGGCAGTCACTCTCCGCTCACAAATCATATCGTTAATAGCGTTAGGATAGCGTTTGACAGATACCCAGTATTTACAGGGTCCGTATTGAATGCCTTTGTTCAAACACCACGTAGTCTGCTGGTGTTCATTAAGCTACCCACTATCATAACTCACCCCATCCTATTTCACCCAACTATCAAGGTCACGGAGAATTAAAAGTTGTTTACAATCGTATGTTCTAGTCATTATAGTCTGATTTACCGATCTGCTGCGCATATATATATATTGTTCCATGTCAAGTTACATTCTTGATTCTGCACTTAGAAGTAGTTCTAAATATGTTATTTGTGTAAGTAACATATTATTACGACGGTCTTCCTGATCGTCGCATGGTACAGTAGAAAATAAAATACACGAATGACGTCACTAATTGCCAGCTCTAATTATCACAATTAATAATTTGTAATCAACAAGATAGTCTCTTACAACAATTGAAGTAAAATTTGTCCACACGCAATAATAATGTCAAACAATAGAGTTTCACTCTAATTATAACACAATAACACTTCACACAATACTTCGACGAACACTCGATCCGCGCTAAGGAAATCGCTCACTGCCCACTGATTCAAAAAGCCAGCCTCTGTCCCTTATACACGTAGTGCACGTATTCTAGAATTTTTCAATCCTTACTTAATTGCTGACGCTAATGTGTATTTCAAGTGTGCTCTTGAAGAATCTGAAATATTTTTTGTCTGAAACGCGGCCTTGTCTGAGGCAACACCTCATGCACTACTAGCGCGGGGGGAGGGACTTTCTCAGCTGTTCTAGGCGGTTCCATTCGTTTCAATATTGTAACATACTTAGACTGGTGTACGGCGAACCGCATAAAGAAAACAGTTACACCGCTGCTCAGCGAAGCCTTCGTGGACTTGGCGTTATCAGCCAGAATCAAGCACAGCCCAGCATTACAGGAACCCAGACCCATTGTGCACGTCATCGGTGATAGCGCGCCTACCGCTGCAGATAGTCTCATATAATAGAAAGATCTATCTGTCTGCCTTTCAGTCTCGTCCCACAGACAGACCCGGGTCACACTCTTAAACCGGCACAAGGATTTTGCCCGATATGACATGTCGAATCCTTACACAACCCAAATGTCGTTTCACCCCTGCTCCTTGATGATACAGTAGGCACGAGGTTAAGGATTTTCGAAGAGCATTCTAGAAGGCTAGTATGTATTAATATATGTATTTAATAAAAAATTAATAACTGTTTTAAGGCTTAATAGGTGTTTTAATGAAAGAAAACAGATTACCGGTAGTTACGCTTTAAAAAATATTTTTACTATCATCATTTATAAGACCAGCAATTCGATAGTTAAAACTCATTGAAAATGCTTTGCACATAATGTCTCGTTGAAAATGTTCAAAACTAACAAGGTTAACTATAGGCTTACGCAATCACGTAATCAACTAAAAATAAGAAGTGTAAATAACATATTAAAAAGAGAACGTAAACTCATAATATGTATATATATATATATATATATATATCCATCATTTTTAGGTGTTAAAAAGAATATACAATATTATCTACTTGCAGAAGAAACAAATTGAAAACATCACAAATTATATAATTACTGCAAGAAACATCGAGTTACTTATAGGTTTTAAAAAGAATATACAATATTATCTACTTGCAGAAGAAACAAATTGAAAACATCACAAATTATATATATAATGCGATGTCGACGTCACATCCGTAACACAAACGCTACTGTTTATTATAATCTAAATCTGACTATATAGGCGCCTTGCGTCATGATATTCCAACAGCCGCCCTCTGCACGGCTTATTTCATCCACGTATTTTTTACATGCACACTTAACATTACTTAAACATCCGGTTATCGTTACATGTTCTATTTCTTCTGGTAAAGCAAAACCGTATCTCATATCTAACCGCTGTATCATCCATTCTATAATTCAAAACGATCCACATAGGCCTACTTACATTTCGTGTATGTAATTGTTTTTATTTAAACAAGATAAAAATATTGTATTTTTCATAGTAATGGACACTGAAGTCATAGGAATTCAAACTGTGTCGAGTCACTAGCTCTCAGCTGGTAGTTTGACACAAATTAGGCATCAACCGAATTTTGTTATTCGACTTCTAATGGGAAATAGGTATAATATATAAATGGTATATCTTTCGAGACTAATGATGACCTTTAGAAACAATAACTGCAACGTTTTCTTCTTCTTTGCCGAACGCTTTTTCTTTGCCATAAAGTAGACTGTCAGATGTTATTTGATATTCAGTCTAAAATAAATAGCCTGATATACAATTTGATATACGAATTATTAGGAATTCAACTGAATGAATAATCCATGAGTTAAAACCCATTTGTCACAAAAATTGTATTTTAGTATTTAATTAATAACAGCTCGGAGATTTTTGTAAATTTCTATTAACAATGCTTCAACTAGAATCATGTAACATAATATTAACATTTTGCTGTCAGTTTTGCATTACAACTAGAAAGTTAAAGTAGAGTGCAATTACATTATTTAATTTGCTTAAGCTATTTATCTTATATAATAAAACAACATTTTATTAGGTGACAGCACAATTTCTTAATTAATTCTGCTATTTTTAAAGAAAAACATGTCTGGTATTTATATTTCCGGGAAAGCCTCAAATTATCTTATTTCCTCATAACGTCTTAATAACAAAACGGAATGCTAATCAACTGGCTGACAACTGTTTCAAGAATTATCGACGTTCCGATGTATATAGACAAATTTCGTTTGTAGCGTAATAAAATATGAATGTTTGCAGCGTAAATTTAATAATGTCTCGTTTTAGTAAAATCTCAAACATTTTATATCAAATTTCATAATTGTCAGGCACGTGGCAGGGTATGCTCTCTATGATCATAGAAGAAACACAGATATACGGCAGCAACTGAATATTATGAGTATACTCAACAGGTTCGCCCAGTATCGGCTGAATTGGTGGGAACATCTTTGCCGAATGGATGACTGCCGCATTCCCAAACGCTATGGAACTATAAGCCGAGGGGGACGGAGAGGTGTGGGACATCCGAGGAAGCGCTGGAGTGACCAGGTGTAATATTTGCCTATTTGAGATCGGAACAAACCATTCTTAAAGAAGAAGAAGAAGAAGAAGAAGAAGAAGAAGAAGAAGAAGAAGAAGAAGAAGAAGAAGAAGAAGAAGAATTTCATAATCACCTTTTCTTTTTCTATTTTATTCTTTCCTTTTCTTTTTTTCTCTTTACTTTTTCTATCATTCTTTTTTTCTTTCGTCATATCATTTCTTACACATTCGAAGCGTTTCTTAGTGATATATGTCATATGGATAAGTGTTACAGAATAAAGCATGTGTTTTAATAAATGGCAGATTCAATAAACCCATTAAATCAGACAGTTGTCTACCACATATTTTATATAAGCAAAGAAGGTTTTCCCTGCTTCTTGATTTTGAGACAAATAAAAACAAAATTAGTTGATAACAATGCTCTTATCGTTAAGGCAGATAAGGGAAATACCCTCGTTGTTGTGAACACCGACTTGTACACAGCGAAAGTACATTACCCCTCCCCCCGTTATTCTAGAACGTAAATAGTACATTCTATTTCTAATAATAATATTAGATTATTAAACTCTGAAGCTACTGATGTGTTTGTCAAAAAGTTAAAGAACAGTACTAATAAGTGTGTTAATTTATATAATGAAGGCAGGCGGCGGCACTTACTACCTATTAATGCAAAAGACACGCAACTCACTGGCTTACCCAAAATCCTCTAAAGTCATACACCTATTAGGCCGCATGTTAATTTTACCACAGTCCTGGTTTTCAAACAAGTTAAAAACTCGTCCAAATAATTAAAGAAAATTTTCATTTAAAGTCAATCAATCATTTAAAAATAAACAACACGGAGTTCATTTATAAAGTTAAGACCGTCCACCTACAACCCAACTACAAATTACCATCCTTTGATATAGCAAATCTATACACCAATATTCCAATGAAAATACCGTTACAAGTCTTAAGTAACAACTATTCTGAAAATTGCTATAGGCCTATGTGGGTGCTCAGAGGATAAGTGAATGAATCAGTTAATCTGTTTTTATTTATTTTGAAACAATTTTTTTTGCCTTTAGTAACCAATTTTTCATTCAAGATGATGGACTAGCTATGGGATCACCTCCCTTTCCCCTAATTTGTTCACTAATGTTTATTCATAAGCAGAGCTTTATGAGAACTCTCTTTTTGCTAATTTTATATAAATGTTTTAAATATTGGCTCTATTTTTGAATAACAATTTATATAAAGATAAAATAATATCTTATTGAAGTTATATAGATGAAAATGATTTTTAATGGAACCTTGAAAAGAATTGAAACATTTAAAAACGTTTTAAAAAGCTTTAATAAAAACACCCAATTTACTATTAAAACTGAAGTTGATAAGAACAACTATACGTGCCGACTCCAGGAATCCGTTATCACAAAAAGTGGCAGCTTATGACAGTGTTACGACAATACAGAGCATGCTACGTGTTTCTCGGCTATTCCAGCGGAGTCCAGCTGTAATGTGTGTGTGCGTACGTATTGCTGCTACTTTGAGATTACTTGACAATTGTCACGCGTCCGCAACGAGAATTTTCCAGATCATACCGATCCGCGAGAGCCGTGTTCAAGGCCGCAGTCAATTACGTTCTAGTGTTTCCTAGTACACGCATATTATGGAATATGCTGGAATCTCAGCGGGGTATAAATACAAGACTTCAACGGCGCTTAGTCAGTTTTGAGTTGCGATTTGTACCAGTGCGGTTCGAAGTATTGTGGCGAAGTGTAACGTGTTTTATAATTGTGCGTGACTCTATTAGTTGACATTATTTTTGCGTGTGAACAATTTTTATTTGATTTGTTGTTTATTTGATCTTGTTGATTACAAACTGTTTAAGTGTGATAACGGTTTTAAAGCTGGTGATTAGTAACCTAATTGGTGTCTTGTATTTTGTTTTCCACTGTACCATACGACGATCACTAGACCGTCGTAACAGTAGCTTTATTCATAGATTACCAACGGTTCCTCTTGGTGACAATCATTTCCACGAGAAGTTAAATATAATAAAATATATCGCTGTTCCCATCTGTTAGAAGATCTCAAACATTGATCGACTGCTGAGGAAGCACCTAATCCCCAAATAACAAATGGGACGCACAAAACACCTTCATATCAGCCACATGTACAGATTTCATCCCAAAGGTTTTGACTTCAGTAATAAATAATGATAGATTTTCCATAACATTTAGAACTAACAATAGTATACTAAAAACACTTATCCAGTGTAGACATAAGCCTATGGAAAAGAAAACAGGAGTCTACAAACTGTCATGTAATCTCTGTAATAGTTTTTTCATATTGAACAGACGGAGAGGCGTTTTTAAAAATGTTTCCTTGGCATACACACAAGCAAATACAAAAATCTTAATTTTGTCAACATGAGGTCTAACTTTGCTTGCTACTTGTTCTCACACGACCACACTACATGGATTTTAAGTGCAGATGGAATTAAAATTTTAACCGGTGACGACCTGGTATAAGGACTTTTTTAAAGATGTGATTATGAATCATGTTCTTTAAAACTCATCATCAATTATAAACAGGAAGTCACACTGATTATAAACAGGAAGGCTGACTGAAAGAAGTTAGTTTATCTAAACTAGAAAATGTTGAAAATTCTTACTAGTGTTTTACTTACTGTGTTAAAACCAACTTCTATAATCAACAGATTACCATGGTAATCCTATAAAATTTTAGTTTTAAAATTAAATATAATAATTAGGTTTGATTTTACGATTGTTACTTTTTATAACAATAAACTATTAATATTTTTTTATTGATCGATCATCCAATATTGCATCATTGTATAAGTGTTATCAGAAGGTAGAACGTGATACGTAGAAAGATATAATTTACGATTGCAGGTGCATCCTGGCGTGAAATCGAAAGACATAAAAAAATTACAATAAAGTTCATCCTGCTCAACAAGAACACGTTTTACTGTAGGAAATTACGTAATTAGGTTGTAGTCTATCTCAATACTTTTTTAGAAACATCACAAATACAAACTTTGACAATTCTTTAAATATTTAAAACATGACAATGCCTGTTTCAGAATGTTTGTCGTTCTTTCCATACATACGTTTCTTGAAAATTATTGTTATTATAATTACAAATAATTACATTCAATTTTAAATATCGATGTCTTGCAAAGTTTAAATTCTGCCTACTTTTTGAAGCCATCTTTTGTTTATTAGACTTTCTCTGCAATAATAATTTTATTGGTCTGCTTCCTTTTTCTATGGTCGTTACTATGGTCCGCTGTTCCTACGGTTTTAGGCCATATTACATCTGGAATTCTGTGTAGCTGGCCTAAATAATTTAAGTGCTTGTCTTTGATTGTGTATGTAATATAGCAGCTTGTATCGTTATTTCCTCGTTTCTGACACTATCCAGCCTGGCCAAACCACAAGGTATTCTCCTGCAGTACCCCAACTGTACTGCTCTGAACGTTTCTCTACTTTCAGTACATATAAAACTACATTTATCGAGGACCTATGTACAAACTGTTAGTTGTATCAAATTTTAATGTGTTCATATTTTGTCACTGGAAAATACTTGTACATAAGCGATACTTGAGGAACTCGTATTAATTGATCTTCAATAACTAAATCTGCTTGATCTCCTAGTAGCTCTTCTTCTTACATGCATTTGTGCTTCTATTTCTTACTCAATATCTTTTATTCTTTCTAAGATATTGACACGTTTGGTAGCTGTCGCATTACTACTTGTTGCTATCACGGTCGCTACTGGAAGAGGTCTTTAATTCCGACTATGCACGTTATGATACTAAAACTGATTTGGAAACACATTTCTAGTTATTGAAACGTATAGTGAGCTTTGTTAGCGTGTTGCGGTCTTGTCTTGTTTCTCTGCAAAGAACATTCAGTCATGATGATATTCCTACAATGTGACACTCCTTTCAAGAGCTTCAGGTAGCTTTTGAAAGGGATGATTAGTATTATTATGGTTCAAATAATTTTTATAAATTACAACCTGCCATTGTTTTTAAATTACTATAGAGTAATGACTTTTACCGGGGTTAGATCTAATGTAGATTAACGATGTTCAATCGGAGGGCTCTTGCATGACGACTGTTGTGACACCACCCACCCATTTATTACGAACACAAGGTTCCTACGCTGGCAGCGCGATTAAAGTAATAATTTGTTTAAAGTGATGGCCTCCTCATCTCTTTTTATAGCTATCCTATCCTCCTTGAAGATTTCTGTCTAACAGGGAAGCAGAATGACTATATTCTGATCCGAAGAGGGTGCACAGAACAGTATGAATATCTCGGTGTATGCACTCTACCTAACTCTTAGGTTAGGTTTACGTTGTTAGGGGAACGTTGATACATCATAGAAGAAAGAGAAATATCCTAACACATAACATATATATATTACAACATGACAAATTTGTTGTTTATTTATTTAAATTTGTGGAGCCCCACGATTTTAAAGCGCCAATTACAACAATACAAATACATCGATTCAAGTCAATTTAACTTGTGTAGCTTCATGCTTTTGGGAGACAATTATTTATACAACGTAAGATAACCAATTTAAATGCATTTACATATTGTGTATTGAATTCATGGGTGTAATCGTAATAAGAAGATGATACGTTATTTACGTTTAAAATCGTTCCATTATTTATTTATTTAAACAAAATCTCTCATATCGGATATTAAACAATAACTCATTATTAAATCGGTTGTATGAAGTTTTCGTACATAACTTATAGCTAACAAATTACATACATCAGTTATATACAACTCTTATTATCTAATTGTAATTACTTTAAAATGTTTATTTTGCTCTCGGCTTACTCATGGTGTGTTCATATTTTTGCAATTGCTGATTCATTAGCTTCAAAAAATGAATTTACTTCTATTCAAACTTCTTTTATATTACATTGTTTTACTTTCTACTGCATATGCATTTTTTTCCTTTATCATCAAAGACTTTACTAATTATTACGTTAATTCAAAAATTACTCATTTCTCTTATCATTTACGTTACTAATTACTAAATTTGATACAAGAAATATTATTCCAATTTTTACTGCTTTTACATTTATTTATTTCAATATTGGTTGAATGTCTTCCATTCAAGCTTTAATTAGTGTCTTTCGACTGTTGTAGCGTGACAGATGTTTGCATAATATTGAATGGCAATTGATCATTAGAATAATGAAGTTATAATATTTAAATTTGGAAGAAAGCATTAAGTCTAATATAAATAGATTAATTCATATCAACTGTGGAAAGAAATCATTATTATAAAGAAAATCCAAGTTCAAGTAAAAGGAGTTACTAGTGATGAGTCATCCAAGACCAGTCTCATAACCAAAGGTTTTCAAGGTGTAACCCAGGAAGGTAAAATAGTAAATAACAAAGCAGTACACAATATGACCAAACCCACAACGAGGGAGAATAAATAAAAGAGAAACCCTAAAATAAGCCAAGATCAACCAATACAGGTTGTGTATTTCTGAATTAAAGAAGAAGATGGAGAAGATCCCAAGAAACCCGATGGCATCAAGAACAGATGGAGAAGATACCAGTCCCAGAAGGCAGGAGAAAAGAAGACTGAAGAAAGAAGAAGAGGGCAGCATCCTGAAGAAGACGTCATGCTCTTATAAAAGACACCCAAATCCCTATATCCCCAAAATAAATATCTAAAAACAAAAGTATAACGAAATAAAAACCACATGTATATAAATTTAAGAGAGAGGAGTGTATAAAGTAAAAGTTTCCTGTGAACTGAGATGAAACAATAATATAGTACCCATGGAACAAATCTCCATTGAAAAACGCTAACCAATTTATTATGTTGATAAGACTATACGACCATTTAGCATTAACATAATATATAAGTGAAAGTGAACCAGTGATAGTTTTGGGTATTATAAAAAATGAACCTTGTGTTTCATTTTTGGCAATCACAAACATTGGATGCAATGAAATATGCATTTTTCAATGACTTAAAATGTGTACGGTGACAATATGTTGTTCATAAGACATGAATCTGTTTAAAATAACATTTTTGTTTTACATGAAAAAAGAAAAACAGATTTCATAGTGCTTTTTGAACGGTTCATACTATTTATTTGTTAATGACAGGGTACAATTCCCCAAAGACAAGGTATAAAAGACTGTATAAAAACTGTAGAATCCTACTTATAATAATAGTTAGAAATAAGAATATAGATATAAGGTTTTAATGTATATAGTACAAGAATGTTTAAAAATGTTTTAGATATAAGGCCATTTGTTTGGGTCTGAAACAACTAACATCAGAACTATAAAAATAGTTACCACTTGTAAATAGTAGAGAGTAATTAAGATGTTAGTTAGTAAAAAACCTTTGTTGTAAACCATATTTCCATGTTGGAAATGGGAATTTTGTTGCAAAATGTCTGATTTGAAGACAACCATTTATTTAAAAAAAATATTCTTTATTCTGTTTGACTATTGTTTGTATTGTGGCCAATACTAGTTGTTTTTGTGTAATTTGAAAGCATGTTTAATTTATAATACTATTTGTAAAAGTCAGAGAGGGTATCACACATCATATATTGTTTGTAAATTATTTTGTAAGAAAAATTGTTAAAAAATCATAGGCCAAAAGAATGGAAACCAAACTTCATCAAAACAGAGAAATTGCTCATTTAAATGCAAATAAACAAAAGGGGTTTAGACAAAATAAACTTGAGATCATGCCATATAATTGCACATACCATTTAGAGAGATTTTAATAAATTATATTCAGAATTATAAATAAAAATAAAATGACTAAACTCAGAAATTTAGACATGGGAGTCATATATTTCAGAATAATGTTTCAGAATACAACTAATTCAATTAATTACCAGAAAATAAGGGAATAGGAACCTTTTAATACAATATAGGATTATTAATATTAAATATAACTGATAAAATGGCTGAATTTATATAATGACAGGAAGTAAATTTTGATGTTTTGACTCTTCAGAGTATACCAAACTGAAAGTGAAATTACTATTTTTTGGACAGAAAACACTAT
Organism: Magicicada septendecula; assembly: GCA_034769895.1. Taxonomy (NCBI): domain Eukaryota; kingdom Metazoa; phylum Arthropoda; class Insecta; order Hemiptera; family Cicadidae; genus Magicicada; species Magicicada septendecula. The sequence goes on along the minus strand of CM068372.1, from coordinate 407,283,122 downwards.
AAAATGGCATTATTTAATCTGAAAATAACCAGAATGAACTGAAAGATTAATTTAAATCAAATCTAGTGAATAAAATTGACAAATAACCAAAGTTTAGGCATTCATATAGTGAAATAGTAAAATGTACACAGGATGTGAAAATATTTTTGAACAATGTTAAGGATAATATTATATGGGCTAAGAGTTTAATTGAAACTGAAGGAAACAGTTAGTTAATTATTGGTAGTTGAACAGTTAACATGACATACCTTTGAAAACGTGAATAACCTAACCTATAATCGTCATACAAAGCGAGTGTATAGTGAGTTATTGTGAAATCGCGAGTGACTTGTAAAATACTTCTGAAACTATCATATTATAACAGAAACGATCAAGTAACACTCCATAACACAGAACAATATAAATCTACTCCGAAAAACACCATAAAACACTAGAAAACTGTATAATACATTAAACCAAATTAGTGACGGAATCGGAGAAAGTGTTTGAACTAATAATTATACAGATACACTAAATACAACCCAGAATCACTACACCAGTCACTACACAACATATAACAAGAGATTTGCGGACACGAGAACAGAAATATTGCGTCAAAATACATTATTTGGAATGCAGCAGCAACGAGCAACATTTTCATCGACTTGACGGCGGCCATTTGCTTTGACAGTTCCAGTGCCTCTTCTTGGTTCATCACAGCTGTTTGGTGAAAACAATTATTATATTTACAATTTATTATTCAATGTCTGTGTTTATTAATAACTATTAATTTGATTGTAACGTTATACTTTTTAAATATAAGCCCGATTTCTCTGACTTTGGTAATAACTGGCTGTTTAAAGAACCCTATATAATTTTTATATCATATACTTGTAACTTTTTTCGATATCCTGAGAATCGATACTAATCGATAAGAGTCAATATTGCTATTACTTAATAAAATATTAATACTTTTCAATACTTAATAGTTCTTTATTTCTTCAATAATACTAATTACCAATAATATAATTCTAATTGATAATCTACAAGGACTTTACCACCCGTAAGTGAAGATAACCTAAAAAATAGAAAGGTAAACAAATATCGATTGGTTTACAGACAGTCTTATGAGTGGTGATAGATTATTTAAATTATACTAAAACTTTAATAAAAATTTTCAGAAGAGCATTACACTGTTTCAAACTTCACAGCCCTATATTAATTAATTGATCCTAATTAATTAATTAATAAAATTAAAATAATTTTTTTTTATAAACATAATTTTTTTTTTAAATTTCCTTCAAAACAATAAATTTTGTTTTGAAACGTTCGGCGAAGCCGAGCATATATATTTCTTCATCAACTTTACGCTGCTCGACCGGTCTTGCTGCCATTGGGACTCGACCAGCTGGGAAACTTAAGGAAGTGTTTCAGGCCAGTAAGACGTCGAGAGCCACACCAATTACACACCAATTAAACACCTTACAACTTACAGATTCACACATCAATCTTATTTATTTTATTACAAATTGGCTAGTCCAAACAGAGGGGCTTGATTACATCGGAGTCACATACTCCATAATAAGTATATCATCAACACACAACATCATCTATATTTATTTTATTATTTTATTACAAATTGGCGCACAACTTTAGGGGCTTTAATTAGCGATTGGAAAGCCAATAATTTCTGCCCAATCACTAGTTGGAGCTAGGCAACAGCTACAAAGCCAGAGAATTTCAAGGGAAAATGCAACGACGTGCAACATCTAAGAAACGGGCGGCGGAGGCCGAGAAAGAAATAGAAGTTGACATGGACAACAAGGAGGCGACGCCAGTAGAGGCGGAAGAGGTATTACCACCGGTGTTGTCCAAACAAACCGAACAACCGGAGGTACCCACACAGACAGGGGTAGTCAATGTTCCAGAAAAGGAGAGACCGTCGCAAACAGAGGACATGACAAACCAAGAAATGTTCAGGCGGATGATGCAGGCAATGAATGAAAATAATAAGAACCTAGAGTCCAAGATGGAGGATAATAACAAGAAGATAGACGAAAACAGTAAGAAAATGGGGAGTGATAACCAGTCCTTGAAAGAAGAATTAAGTGGGATGAACAAGAACATGGAAGAATTGAAGGAAGACAACCAGTCCCTGGGTAAGAAGATTGATGAAACCAATAAGAAGATGGAAGAGAAGATGGAAGAAAACAGCAAGAAGATGGAAGAGAAGATGGAAGAAAACAGCAAGAAGATGGAAGAAGAGATGGGGAAGAAGTTAGAAGAATTGAAGGAAGACAACCAATTGTTCAAGGAAGAATTCAAGTCGACCAAAGAAGAATTGATTAATAAAATTGAGAACACCAATCAGAAAATCGATGAAACCAGGAAGAAGATAGAGAAGAACAACCGACAATTGAAGGAAGAATTGAAAGAAGATAACAGGAAATTGGAAGAGAAGATGGGGGAGAAATTGGAGGAATTGAGAGAAGACAATCAAATTCTAAGAGAAGAGTTAAGGGAGGTAAATCAGGAGAACTTGGACAAACTGGACGAAAGAATGGAATTGTTGCGAGAAGAAATGAATAAGGAAATCAAGGTTAACAAAAAAGCGATGGATAAGAAGATGGAAGAAGAAAATATAATGGTCAATCGACAGATTCGAGAGATTGATGAAAAGTGCAACCAGACCGAAAAGGAGGTGAATGAGTTTAAAGAAGTGGTGAACATCAAGTTCACAAATATCGAAGAACATAGTCGTAGGAAGGTAGAAGAACAGAGGAAGGAGAATCAAGAAGAATTCGGAAAAGTACGCAACCAGGTCACAGAACGATGTAATGATATACAAGAGACCATGGCCAATATAACCGGTCAGGTGCGACAAAGCCGAGAGGAGATGGAAGCGATTAGAAACAGACCGACTCATTTCACCGGATTGCCCGTCAACGAAAGCCGAGAGTGGCTCAACTTCCGGCAGTACAAACGTAAGCCGATGGAGTTCCTGGCTAGGGTAGAAGAATATTTAACCAAGCATAAAATTACCCAATGGAGCCATAGCAGGGAGATATTCGACGAGTCTTTCCGAGACATAACAGATAATTGGTGGATGGCCAACCGGAGTGAAATTTCCGACTACCAACAGTTCCGGAAAATGTTTAAAACAAAATACTGGTCTGAGACTACCCAGAACTTGATACGTGACAATATTTGTAACGGAAGATACAGGTCACAATTAGGTAGCAGTATGACGGCATATTTCTTGGGGAAGGTGTGTATGGCAAAGCACCTTGAGCCAGCAATCCCAGAAGAATGTTTAGTGAATAAGATATCTTATCACTATGATGAGGACATTATCAGGGCCCGGAGAGGTAGTCAGATCAAGACGATCCAGGGAATGACTGAGTTATTGGAGGGATACGAGAATGAAGAGTATTATCGGCAGAGCAGGAAGAGAAATGAGAGACCAGAAGCAAGGCCGACTACTTACCCCAATAACGGCAATAACCATACAAATAACCGGAACCAGCCCAGTAATTACGACGGCCATAACAACCAGCCGCGTAATAACCAGTTTAACGGAAATTTTAACGGCGTGAGAAATAACAACCCCTACCCAAATAATCGAAACCACTTTTATCAACAAAATAATAATGTTCCATACAGTCAGAGAAATCCATATCCCAACAATAATGGTAACAGGCCTTACCCACCTAACCGAAATTACTATAATGATAATATTAATAATAATAATAATAGCAATAGTAATAACCGAGTGTCGCGCCCTAGGGTAAATTTTATAAGAGCAGAAGATCGCGGACCCAGGAGATATTATCAACCGAGGAGGAGCAGCTTCCACGGCGCTGACCGAAGATGGCGGAGTGCGGAACGAGACGGCCCAAGATACGAACAGGAAAGACGAAGTACCAGCCTGGAAGATCTTGGCAGACAACCGAACAGGGCGTTAAACATCAACCAGGGTACAGAACGTCAGGAAACAAACCAGAGTTTCCCGAACGATGCCTCGGTCAACAATAACTTAAACAATGACCAAAATGCTTTAAACGAGAGGAGGCAGTAATCAACAACGATGACCCGTTACTGCTTATACTTCCTGGGTTAGAAAAGGATGATTTGCAACAAGCAAACAATGATAAAAACATCACTATTATCTGTAACCATTATTTGAAAGACATACGAACTGAACTTTTGGAAGAGAACGAGAAGAGTCTCAGCAACAGTAATAATGAGATAATTTATATAACAGCGGAGGTGGAAGGAGTTCCCGCTAGAATAATGATAGACACAGGAGCTAATATTTCAATAATAAACTCCAATGAGTTGGAGAGAATACAGAGTACATGTGGTAAAACTTTGCCAATGTTACCAGTCAACAACATTGTATTGGTAGGTGCAACTGGTCGCCAAAATAAAACCATCAGGAAGCAAGTTTCCTTAAGTGTCGTTAGCCGTGATATAGCTTTAGACATGGAATTTTTAATCGCCACCGGACTACCATTTGACATCTTAGTCGGTTGCGATATTCTTCGTAGATATTCGGCAGTAATCGATCTTAATTTAAATAAAGTATCACTTTTCCCAGACGGAGTAACATGGATCGCAGATCTGGTAGGAAGCACAACTATACTTCCCAGCCCAATACATCAACAACTTCGAAAAATTAATATTATAAGAAGCAGCCCTCTTTCTAAACCCATAATATACAATAATGGAGGAGAGGATTTATGGTCAGTTAAGATCCAAGAAATACGTAATTTCCAGTGCGGAAGCGATAACAAGAAAATACCAACGCACATGGCTGATCGTCTAATTGCAATATATGAGAAATACAAGGCGGTGTTTTCTGATGAACCAGGGAAGGTAAAAAACTACCAGTGCCAACTTCGTTTTAAAGAAAACGTAGAGTTTAACCGGAGGTCATATCCAATAGCGCAATCGCTCAAAGAAGCCGTGAGAACAGAGATAAACAAGATGATAGAAAACGACATAATTGAGATTAGTCAATCACCTTACACTAGTCCAATTATTGCTGTTCCGAAGAAAGACGGACAAGTCCGGCTCTGTTTAGATGCACGTGAGTTGAATAAGACAATTGTGAATGACAGAACTTCTCCCGGTGAAATAGAAGAAATCTTAAAGCGTTTTCATGGTACTAACTTTATTAGCACCTGGGATACGGTCTGTGGTTATTGGCAGGTAGAGCTGCATCCACAAAGCCGCCAGTATGTAGCGTTCATTTTCGAAGGGCGCAATTACCAGTTCAAGAGACTGCCCTTCGGACTTGTCAATTCTGTCGCCATATTTGTGGCATGCATGGACCAGATTTTGGGACCAGAAGCGCTCCAATTTACCACCGTCTATGTTGACGATTTACTAATCACATCCGGAACCTGGGAGGAGCATTGTTACAGAGTGGAATTTGTACTAAACAAACTAGCGCAGAACAACATAACACTGAAGTTGGAGAAATCCAAATTCATAGCGCGCGAGGTACAATTCTTAGGCTTCAACCTAGACGACAGAGGTATTACCCCATCAGCAGAGAAAGTGGAGGCAATTCAGAGGTTCCCGCAACCAAGAAACAGGAAACAATTGCAATCTTTCCTCGGACTCTGTAACTATTACAGGAAGTTTCAGAGCCGATATTCCGAGTTGACCGCCAAGTTTCAACCACAGTTATCTGCCAAAAACAAATGGATTTGGGGTGAAGATCAAGATATTACTTTCCGATTGATAAAAGAGAAGTTTCTGGAGAGTGTGATACTTCGTCACCCAGATTTTAAGAAACCGTTCTTTCTAAACTGTGACGCTAGCGATCTAAGCTTAGGAACGACCTTATACCAGGAAGATGAGGAGGGACAACATCTGGTAATAAGCTTCGCTAGTCGCACACTGAACCAGTGCGAAAAGAACTACAGTGTGACAGAAAAGGAATTGTTGAGCGTGGTGTTCGCATGCAGCAAGTTCCGGACGTACATTCTCGGATATCAAGTCACGGTACGAACTGATCATAAATCCATCTCGTTCCTTCGTAGGTGCAAATTGAGTCACGGCCGATTGGCTAGGTGGGTACTCGCCCTACAAGAATATGACCTGAAATGGGAATACATTCCAGTAAAGAAGAACGTGGTAGCGGATGTGTTATCACGTATAAATCTGGAAGATCAGACTTTCGAGGGAGAGAAGGAGAGCTTAGTAAAAATTTATAACATATTCACGACCAGAGCCGATTTACAAGCTTTGTTAATAAATATCCGAATCCATCAGCAGTCTGATCCTAAGCTGAAAAACATTGTGAGTCGTTTAGAAGCCAATGATGAAACCATTTCTAAATATTACCACCTTAACAAGGGAATTTTATTCATAAAAACCGCATTGGACGATGAGACATGGAAGGTGATAATCCCACACCAAATCGAAAAGGAGGTCATCATCGATTACCATGTCAGGTATGGTCACATGGGAGCGTTAAAAGTGATACAAGCTCTAGAGGAAAATTGTAAGATCAAGAATATCAACCGCAAGGTGAGAACATACATCAAGTCCTGTAAGATCTGCCAATGTGCAAAAGTAAACAATGAAAAGACAGAGGGTATCATGATACCAATAACTTCCAACACAAAACTGGAAAAAGTGTTTTTGGATATATGCGGGCCATTTCCCCGTAGCGGTGGTCGGCACAGATATAAATACTTGGTAATCATAATGGATCACTACACCAAGTATATAAAGCTATATCCGGTTAATCGGGCAACGACAGCAAAGGTTTTGGCGGTGATTATTGATTTGTATATCCCAGAGATCGGTAGACCATTTTCTATTATTACCGACCATGGTACACAGTTTAAGGGGAGGAGATGGCGAGACACTTTATTAGCACTTGGGGTCAAAACATATAAGACATCAGTCTACCACCCAAGTAGCAATCCGGCTGAGAGAGTACTAAGAGAAGTGGGTAGGATATTGCGCACGTACTGTCACAACCAACAGAAAAAGTGGCAAGAGTACCTAGCAGCGACAGAAACATTCCTAAATTACGCCCACCATCCAGCTATAGGAATTCCACCGTACTCAGCCATGTATGAGAAGCCGACTCCCCGAGACATTGAACAAATCATTGAATTTCCAACGAACAACAATAGGAAATTCAACCAGTTGAAGTTTTACAATAAGGTAGCAGAAGATCAGGAAAAACGGCAAGCCAAATACCAGAAGGCAATAGGGCGAATTGTAACATATAAAGAGGGTGAAAAAGTCCTCCTAAAAAATAGAGAGCTGCCTAGCACCTTAGAAGGCATAACCAAAAATCTACTATTATTATACACTGGACCATATGTTGTGGTAAATGATAAGCATAACAATACATATGAGTTGAGGGAAATCGTTTCAGGAAAAATCAAAGGAGTGTACAATCAAGCTTCTATGAAGAAATATTATGAAGAATGAGTTGTGAGATTTAGAATTTTTATTATAAAAATTCAAAAATAATGTAAGTACATCTTACTACAACCTAATAATTTTGGAACAAACTTTATGGAAGAAAGAAAAAGAAAGACTTTTGAATTGAAATATAATTATAAAAATTTAAAAATAATGTAAGTACATCTTACAACCTAATATTTTGAAAAGAACATTCTGGAGAATTATAAGAAGAAGGAATTTAGAATTTTTAATTTTAAGAAAAAATTTTAAAATAATGTAAGTACATCTTACAACCTAATATTTTGAGAAGAACATTCTGGAGAATTAAAAGAATTTTTTAATTAATTTAAACAAATTTTAAAATAATGTAAGTACATCTTACAACCTAATAATTTTGGAACAAACTTTATGGAAGAAAGGAAAAGAAAGACTTTTGAATTGAAATATAATTATAAAAATTTAAAATTGAGTAAGTACTTCTTACTACAACCTGATAATTTAGAACAAAACTTTATGGAAGAAAGAGAAAGAGAGAGAATTTTGAACTTAATTTAAAAAATTTAAAACTAAGCAAGCACAGCTTACTACCACTGAATTATGAGAAAAACATTTTGGAGAATTATAAGAAGAAGGAATTTAGAATTTTTATTATAAAAATTTAAAAATAATGTAAGTACATCTTACAACCTAATATTTTGAAAAGAACATTCTGGAGAATTAAAAGAAAAAGAATTTTTAATAATTTTATAAAAATTTAAAAATAATGTAAGTACATCTTACAACCTAATATTTTGAAAAGAACATTCTGGAGAATTAAAAGAAAAAGAATTTTTAATAATTTATAAAAATTTAAAAATAATGTAAGTACATCTTACAACCTAATATTTTGAAAAGAACATTCTGGAGAATTAAAAGAAAAAGAATTTTTAATAATTTATTAAAAATTTAAAAATAATGTAAGTACATCTTACAACCTAATATTTTGAAAAGAACATTCTGGAGAATTAAAAGAAAAAGAATTTTTAATAATTTATTAAAAATTTAAAAATAATGTAAGTACATCTTACAACCTAATATTTTGAAAAGAACATTCTGGAGAATTAAAAGAAAAAGAATTTTTAATAATTTTAAAAATTCAAAAATAATGTAAGTACATCTTACTACAACCTAATAATTTTGGAAAAAACTTTATGGAAGAAAGAAAAAGAAAGACTTTTGAATTGAAATATAATTATAAAAATTTAAAATTGAGTAAGTACTTCTTACTACAACCTGATAATTTAGAACAAAACTTTATGGAAGAAAGAGAAAGAGAGAGAATTTTGAACTTAATTTTACAAAAAAAATTTAAGAATAAAGTAAGACTAACTTACTATAACTAAGTTTATGAGAAAACTTTATGGTAAATAATTAAGAAGAATTTGAATTTGGAGAAATACCAAAACATTCAGAAATAATAGTAAGATCACATTACTATAAACAATTCTGAATGAAACAATTCTGGGAATAAATGAATTAAACAGAATTTGAATGTTGATAGAACGTCAGAACTTTGAAACAAGATAAGATCAACATATTACAAGGATTTATGAGAAATATTTTTCAATTAAATAAAAAGAATAGTTTGAATTTTATATTAAAACTAACCAAGTTCCAAAAAATAATTATGTGTCTATTATGATTGAATTGAGAAGAAAATAAAGTGATTAATTCAGAAAAGAGAATTAACGTTAATCCAGAATAAATGCTAGACATTCACAATAGCATTTGAAGGAGTAGAGAAGACTAACAAAAAAGAGTAAAAAATTTGGGCCAGAGAAGGAAAAAATTTGGAAGCAAAGAGACTAATTACCTATGAAACGATAATGAAAACAGTTAATTAAGAGCAAAGAAGAACAACTCATACCAAACAGATGGAGAAGATGATTTTGAACCAATGGTAATAATAAGACCTATATGAAATGCAAAGAGAAGAAATACCACATGAAATATAATATAAATGAATTAATGCTAATGAATGCGAAGACGGATTAATAACTTTCTAAGAGAAAGGAAAGAACCAAAATGTTTAAATAAAATGATCAATATAACAACCTGTATATCTAATGTAAAGATACAATGTTAAAAAATTAAATATAATATAATAAGACCATTCAAATAATGAATACGAAAGACTATTTATAAAGACCATGCTAATACTATGAATAACCAGAAGAAAGTATAAAGAGAATTCAGATGAAGAAGAAAGAGAGTTACACTGTAAACAGTAACCAGAATTATTAAAAGAAAGGTTTTCAACCATAATTAAATTAAATATATCAGACAAGTTAAGAGTTTTGAAAAAATATATATGTAATGAGTATAATAATGATTATGAAGATTTATTAAGATAGAAAATGTGAGATAATCTGAGAGACTACGAAGTGGAGAATCCAAAGATATTTTTATTAGTCGAAAATGAGACTACTTTTTATTTATTTATTCGATGACTGACTGAAGATAATTCCAGCAGCATTATGTTTTTTGAGCAGGGATGGATATGCCCCTGTACTCAATTTATAGAAGTGGTGTATGGCCAGCAGAGAAGTAGCGTACAGTGCCCCTCTGATCTGCCCCAGCCCACGTGATAGGGAATGTTAGGGAATTAATATCCCAAGGATACAACACGAAGTTGATATAGAAAGAAAATGTATTACAATTATAATATATCTCAGAAGACACTAACTATCCGAAAAGGATCAGTAGTAAGACAAGTAACCATATATATAAAATTAATAAAACTCTAATATAAAAAAGTCGATATAAAAATGGAGAAGAAAATGAATTATAAGAAATGATGAAATTATCATAAGAAATTATTTCATCCATAAACATGTCTGAAATAATTACTTCTGGAGGAGAGCAATCTGTAGCGTGACAGATGTTTGCATAATATTGAATGGCAATTGATCATTAGAATAATGAAGTTATAATATTTAAATTTGGAAGAAAGCATTAAGTCTAATATAAATAGATTAATTCATATCAACTGTGGAAAGAAATCATTATTATAAAGAAAATCCAAGTTCAAGTAAAAGGAGTTACTAGTGATGAGTCATCCAAGACCAGTCTCATAACCAAAGGTTTTCAAGGTGTAACCCAGGAAGGTAAAATAGTAAATAACAAAGCAGTACACAATATGACCAAACCCACAACGAGGGAGAATAAATAAAAGAGAAACCCTAAAATAAGCCAAGATCAACCAATACAGGTTGTGTATTTCTGAATTAAAGAAGAAGATGGAGAAGATCCCAAGAAACCCGATGGCATCAAGAACAGATGGAGAAGATACCAGTCCCAGAAGGCAGGAGAAAAGAAGACTGAAGAAAGAAGAAGAGGGCAGCATCCTGAAGAAGACGTCATGCTCTTATAAAAGACACCCAAATCCCTATATCCCCAAAATAAATATCTAAAAACAAAAGTATAACGAAATAAAAACCACATGTATATAAATTTAAGAGAGAGGAGTGTATAAAGTAAAAGTTTCCTGTGAACTGAGATGAAACAATAATATAGTACCCATGGAACAAATCTCCATTGAAAAACGCTAACCAATTTATTATGTTGATAAGACTATACGACCATTTAGCATTAACATAATATATAAGTGAAAGTGAACCAGTGATAGTTTTGGGTATTATAAAAAATGAACCTTGTGTTTCATTTTTGGCAATCACAAACATTGGATGCAATGAAATATGCATTTTTCAATGACTTAAAATGTGTACGGTGACAATATGTTGTTCATAAGACATGAATCTGTTTAAAATAACATTTTTGTTTTACATGAAAAAAGAAAAACAGATTTCATAGTGCTTTTTGAACGGTTCATACTATTTATTTGTTAATGACAGGGTACAATTCCCCAAAGACAAGGTATAAAAGACTGTATAAAAACTGTAGAATCCTACTTATAATAATAGTTAGAAATAAGAATATAGATATAAGGTTTTAATGTATATAGTACAAGAATGTTTAAAAATGTTTTAGATATAAGGCCATTTGTTTGGGTCTGAAACAACTAACATCAGAACTATAAAAATAGTTACCACTTGTAAATAGTAGAGAGTAATTAAGATGTTAGTTAGTAAAAAACCTTTGTTGTAAACCATATTTCCATGTTGGAAATGGGAATTTTGTTCCAAAATGTCTGATTTGAAGACAACCATTTATTTAAAAAAAATATTCTTTATTCTGTTTGACTATTGTTTGTATTGTGGCCAATACTAGTTGTTTTTGTGTAATTTGAAAGCATGTTTAATTTATAATACTATTTGTAAAAGTCAGAGAGGGTATCACACATCATATATTGTTTGTAAATTATTTTGTAAGAAAAATTGTTAAAAAATCATAGGCCAAAAGAATGGAAACCAAACTTCATCAAAACAGAGAAATTGCTCATTTAAATGCAAATAAACAAAAGGGGCTTAGACAAAATAAACTTGAGATCATGCCATATAATTGCACATACCATTTAGAGAGATTTTAATAAATTATATTCAGAATTATAAATAAAAATAAAATGACTAAACTCAGAAATTTAGACATGGGAGTCATATATTTCAGAATAATGTTTCAGAATACAACTAATTCAATTAATTACCAGAAAATAAGGGAATAGGAACCTTTTAATACAATATAGGATTATTAATATTAAATATAACTGATAAAATGGCTGAATTTATATAATGACAGGAAGTAAATTTTGATGTTTTGACTCTTCAGAGTATACCAAACTGAAAGTGAAATTACTATTTTTTGGACAGAAAACACTATAAAATGGCATTATTTAATCTGAAAATAACCAGAATGAACTGAAAGATTAATTTAAATCAAATCTAGTGAATAAAATTGACAAATAACCAAAGTTTAGGCATTCATATAGTGAAATAGTAAAATGTACACAGGATGTGAAAATATTTTTGAACAATGTTAAGGATAATATTATATGGGCTAAGAGTTTAATTGAAACTGAAGGAAACAGTTAGTTAATTATTGGTAGTTGAACAGTTAACATGACATACCTTTGAAAACGTGAATAACCTAACCTATAATCGTCATACAAAGCGAGTGTATAGTGAGTTATTGTGAAATCGCGAGTGACTTGTAAAATACTTCTGAAACTATCATATTATAACAGAAACGATCAAGTAACACTCCATAACACAGAACAATATAAATCTACTCCGAAAAACACCATAAAACACTAGAAAACTGTATAATACATTAAACCAAATTAGTGACGGAATCGGAGAAAGTGTTTGAACTAATAATTATACAGATACACTAAATACAACCCAGAATCACTACACCAGTCACTACACAACATATAACAAGAGATTTGCGGACACGAGAACAGAAATATTGCGTCAAAATACATTATTTGGAATGCAGCAGCAACGAGCAACATTTTCATCGACTTGACGGCGGCCATTTGCTTTGACAGTTCCAGTGCCTCTTCTTGGTTCATCACAGCTGTTTGGTGAAAACAATTATTATATTTACAATTTATTATTCAATGTCTGTGTTTATTAATAACTATTAATTTGATTGTAACGTTATACTTTTTAAATATAAGCCCGATTTCTCTGACTTTGGTAATAACTGGCTGTTTAAAGAACCCTATATAATTTTTATATCATATACTTGTAACTTTTTTCGATATCCTGAGAATCGATACTAATCGATAAGAGTCAATATTGCTATTACTTAATAAAATATTAATACTTTTCAATACTTAATAGTTCTTTATTTCTTCAATAATACTAATTACCAATAATATAATTCTAATTGATAATCTACAAGGACTTTACCACCCGTAAGTGAAGATAACCTAAAAAATAGAAAGGTAAACAAATATCGATTGGTTTACAGACAGTCTTATGAGTGGTGATAGATTATTTAAATTATACTAAAACTTTAATAAAAATTTTCAGAAGAGCATTACACTGTTTCAAACTTCACAGCCCTATATTAATTAATTGATCCTAATTAATTAATTAATAAAATTAAAATAATTTTTTTTATAAACATAATTTTTTTTTTAAATTTCCTTCAAAACAATAAATTTTGTTTTGAAACGTTCGGCGAAGCCGAGCATATATATATTTCTTCATCAACTTTACGCTGCTCGACCGGTCTTGCTGCCATTGGGACTCGACCAGCTGGGAAACTTAAGGAAGTGTTTCAGGCCAGTAAGACGTCGAGAGCCACACCAATTACACACCAATTAAACACCTTACAACTTACAGATTCACACATCAATCTTATTTATTTTATTACAAATTGGCTAGTCCAAACAGAGGGGCTTGATTACATCGGAGTCACATACTCCATAATAAGTATATCATCAACACACAACATCATCTATATTTATTTTATTATTTTATTACACTGTCTATAATTAAATGGTTTTTTATCACCTCGTTTGACGTGGTTATTCATCTGTACGTCCTCCGTGTCCTTCGGGTCGTGTCTGGTCCGTGTTCTCTGCATGTGCTTCTGGTCCTCTGGTCATGTCCTCCGCATGTGTTTCTGGTCCTCTGGTCGTGTCCTCTGTGTGTGCTGATTAATAGTCGTCTCGTCTCACGTCCTATACTGCCGGTGTGTCCATAGACCTCATCGTATGTATTTTGCAGGTCTGGCTGTAAAGCTAGTTGATCCGGTGACTCTTACGATAATTGTGAATTTGTGTCGTCGACTGACATAGCCTCCTGCGGCAATGGTTGAATCGAGAAAAAGAAATTTTATTAGCGCGACCTGGTATTTATAGTCAGGTCGTGCAAAAATTCCTGTATGAACACTTTTCAACTTGTCAGATTCTGTCGAGGCGTTACTACCCCCACTCTGGTTCAATTCACTATTTTCACCCATTTTCGCGAATTACGCAGTTTGTTTCACCTCACTCGATGCTCAATCGATCACTAATTTTTATGTGATTACTATACGTAAATTGCACTTCTTTATGGTATTCACAAAAAGCGTTATTCATTTTTTAAGTATAGTAATTCCACTTTTCGTCACCTCTATATGGTTTCTTAACATTTTATTTATCTATAATTTCTACACACTTTGGTGTCTTTTGTTTTATCCTATGGTACATAGTTTTCTTATAATTAACAATAAATATATAACTATTCTACTTGAAAAGGGTTGGTTACATTTCAGGAACGGAGAGGTTTCACACACACTAACAAAATACGCGCGTACACATTGCTAGCGACAGGTGTGTCGAAACTGCATGTCGATACATGAATTCTGTACTCCCTATTTTTACTACGATTTGGCTTATGCTATCTGAATCATGTTTATTAATTTATATTTATTCATTTTTATTATTTATTTTATTTATTTGGCCAATGCACAGTATCATTACAACGATACAAATTGCTAAATGTATCGAGCCACACATTGGAAGCGACAAAATTTATACAACGGTACACGTTGCTGTATTTAATGTATTTTGAATTAGTGCTGTGTTTATACTCATATAACATTTATATATAATATTACTTACAACGTGTGAGTATAATTGGGGTTCAGGTGTAATTATAATAAGAGTAACTCTTCTTAGGAATCGTAATATGTTTAGTTTATTACTTTAAACAAACATAAAAAAAATAATAATATAAAAATAATGATCAATTCGCCATATACGATATCCATTATCTATGGTTTCAAAGTTTCTTTACTTGCCGTGTTATCATCACAAACATATATCTTATATTCTAGATATTGTATTATAAATTTTAATTAAAACTTTTCTTCATTATACTATGATTTCTTGACTACTCAGTCTAAATGTGTGCTTTTTTTTTTAAATTGTTAATACATTCTTATTCTATATTTTCTTTATACCTTTTTTACGGCTTTATAATCATTTTAACACAATTAATTGATTATTTTCAATGACTCTACTACGTTATGTGCTTTTACTAAGAAAAAGTTAAATAAATTAATTACATGTTTATTTTCTAAGCAATGATTTAACTTATCGTTACATTGAGTGTTCATCCATTAAAGAAATATAATTAAAGAATATTCTGATTACACATAAATTACATTGGTTTTATCTCTATCTACATACTTATTATTTACTCTTACAAAAATGTTTTGTTTTTCTTTTCCTTTTTTTTATTAAAGTCTTTCAATGTCTTTCTCTTTGATAATTATATATTGGTTTTTAGTCACCTTAAATTCTGCAGAGTTGTCCCATGTCCTCCAGTGATTCCGTCGGTTCGATCCTCCTGGATGTTCTCTTGTCCTCACTGCTCGTCCTCTCGTCTCTCGTCCTTCATGGTACATTGGCTGTTGTAGATTATGATGACATGTTGCTCTGGATCTGTAGCTGTTATGATAGAACCATCTCTAGTCCTCTGCCTCTCGTTCCTCTGCTAATCGTTCTCTCGTCCTCTGTCAGGAGTTGATGTTCTTAGTTTCGACTGCTTTTAGACGTCCGACGATTTCTTTGTTACGGTACTTTTTTTAATTATTGTTTTCATTAATACTTTAAATAAAAACATTTGCCGTAATACTTTATAAGTTAAGCTTAAAAAAAATCATACTGATGTTAGACCTAGCGTCTAACTTTGTCCAAAGTAGTTAAAAAATTCGCGTCTCGGACGGACATAGCGTACCGCCGCGACTGAGGTACTTTAGAAGAGAGAGATTAGCTCTGCTGGGCTTCTATTTATATTCACCAAGAAAACTGCAGCTGTCGATTCATGAATCAGCCTGTCGACAGTTGAACCATGGAATGATAGCCCCCACTCTCGTCCTATTTCACATAATTACACTTTTCCGCCAATCTCACTGTTTAACGCGGATTTCACGGCGATAAAATATTGTCTAATTTAATGACCTATGTGATATGCAATTATCATGATGCTCGCACCACTAGTTTACTTATAATGCTTTACAAATCGCACTGGATTCGCACTGATTGTCCGAATTACGTAAAATTCGCACTGCACTTGTGTCTGATTTTTACACATTTTTAGAAGTTTTTACCTTCTCGCTAACATTTATGGTTTGCTTAATATTAAATATATTCTTAATTTAGCATTGACTTGGGGTGAGGTTGCAAACTTTCAGGATCAAACAGGCTTCACGCACACACACTATTTACTTGTATACACACATGCAGCGCTAATCTGGTTCCTGCTTGAAAGCCAGCTTCCAATCTCACACCTGCTCGTCTATTATATATTATTGAAATTAACTTAAATATTTATTTTATATTATGTATGCGCATTACTGCCTATGCTTGTATTGTCGCAATATATATATATATATATATATATATATATATAACACAAACAACAAGTAATATGAATTTATACACAACACACAATTCTAATATCATTAAATGTCCTACTCAAAGCCTCACTCCCGTATCTTCATGACATTTTTTATAAAAAATTACTGCCGAGCCAGTTAATTGATTCGGACAGGGGGACTTGCAAGAACATACAACCTCCGTTGCACGTTTACTCGACCAACCGCCATTCGTGCGCTCGAAACAGCTCGGCGTTACAACATTAAGGCGCCGTTGATCCAGGCGCACGATCTATGCGAGCTGGCGACCCAGCCGCTTTGCAAACCACATTGCTGGTGGATGGTGCTAATAGAAACAAGAAGTCGAGAAACCCATTTGAATCGAAACTCCTTTACAGATCAGTCCTAGAAGAAGACGTTTAAGTCCTACTATTGTTTACAGTGATGGTTCCATGACGAAGGGAGGAGTGGATATCGCGTTTGTTGTTGAGGGTGGCCTCCCCTTCCTGTGTATTGTTCAAAGCGCCGAGTGTATTCACTCTCGAAGTGTAAGTGGTGTCGTTAGATCGTCGACACTGTGAACACCGACTTGACAGAAAATTACTTATCTGTACGGGTTCACAGAATTTTCAAACTGCCGGTCAAAGTGAATCCACTATTGCGAAAATAAACTCACTATTCCCTGCGCTATACATTTTAAATTTATCTTTAACTTATTTTAGTGTGCGGGTCATTTAGAGATTGAAGGTAGTGAAGAAGGCGACGCTTCAGCGATAATCGGTTGAGACAACCCAAAGTAGATGCAATTTCCATACTGCCTGAAGATGCAAAGGTAGTTGCCATAACCACAATTTTTAATGTGTGACAGCAACACTAAGAATTTCAAGCGTAGCAGAATGTCTGCAGTGAAACAGAGCGCCCGTAAGTGGCAAATGGTAGGTGGTTGAAGTCGTCATGCACAACTTTGCAACTTTGCATCACCGGACAGGGAATTGGGTACACGAACCTGACGCCTTCTTACCTCCTACTAGGAAAAGAACGAGCCGTATGCACTTGTGGCAGAGCACTTACTGTGAAACATACAATTGATGTTGCTCGTTCCCAACTCAAACACTGATACGGACTAAAAGATAACCTAAAAGAGGACCTCGAAAATGAACAGTTAGCCATAGACAGAACACCGTTATTTCTAAAAGTAGCAAATTTGGTCCTTCGGCTGTGACAAAATTGTTTTGCGTCTATGTGTGTAAAAATTTCCATCTTCATTTTTCAGCTTGTATGTAGATGGAAAACGACTATGAACATGAGCAATACCAGTTGATGTCGTTGGGCTAAATTCCTTGACCGCTAAGCCACCAACATAAAAAAGCAGCAGTAAATCAATGAAATCAAACCAATATAATAAATTATCTGACTAAAACAAAACAGATTTATTCATGTACTAAACTTAAATGTATTATGTAGGAAATATGAATTAAACGTATTCAAAATTTACTTATTGAACTTTTTCAAACTTTTTGCCGCAATTACTACTGGATTTAATTTTATGAGCAACTAGCGAGTACCCGGCATGCGTTGCAATGCCACTCAAAGAAAGAAAGTGTTTGTATATATATAATATATAAAGACTTCGTTCGCGTGGTCTTCAATTTAATGCGATAATATATTTAGAACAGAATCTATTCCATTGGGTTGCCATAGTAACCAGATCTATTAAGTTAGTTTTTAAGACTCCAAAGGACCCCCCAGAAGATCGTATCGAAAAAAAACACCTGTCCTATGTTGGTTCTCCCGTTGCGTAAAATATTTGTGCCAAGTTTGGTTGAAATCGGTCCAGTGGTTTAGGAGGAGATGTGGAAGACCCCAAAGGACCCCCCGAAGTATCATATCGAAAAAACACATATCCTATGTTGGTTCTCCCGTTGCGTAAAATATTTGTGCCAAGTTTGGTTGAAATCGGTCCAGTGGTTTAGGAGGAGATGTGAAAGACCCCAAAGAACCCCCAAAAGAACCCCATTGAAAAAACACCTATCCTATGTTGGTTCTCCCGTTGCGTAAAATATTTGTGCCAAGTTTGGTTGAAATCGGTTCAGTGGTTTAGGAGGAGATGTGGAAGACCCCAAAGGACCCCCCGAAGTATCATATCGAAAAAACACATATCCTATGTTGGTTCTCCCGTTGCGTAAAATATTTGTGCCAAGTTTGGTTGAAATCGGTCCAGTGGTTTAGGAGGAGATGTGGAAGACCCCAAAGAACCCCCAAAAGAACCCCATTGAAAAAACACCTATCCTATGTTGGTTCTCCCGTTGCGTAAAATATTTGTGCCAAGTTTGGTTGAAATCGGTTCAGTCGTTTAGGAGGAGATGTGGAAGACCCCAAAGGACCCCCCGAAGTATCATATCGAAAAAACACATATCCTATGTTGGTTCTCCCGTTGCGTAAAATATTTGTGCCAAGTTTGGCTGAAATCGGTCCAGTGGTTTAGGAGGAGATGTGTAAGACCCCAAAGGACCCCCCGAAGGATCATATCGAAAAAACACATATCCTATGTTGGTTCTCCCGTTGCGTAAAATATTTGTGCCAAGTTTGGTTGAAATCGGTCCAGTGGTTTAGGAGAAGATGTGGAAGACCCCTAAGGACCCCCCAAAGGACCCCGTCGAAAAAAAACACCTATCCTATGTTGGTTCTCCCGTTGCGTAAAATATTTGTGCCAAGTTTGGTTGAAATCGGTCCAGTGGTTTAGGAGAAGATGTGGAAGACCCCAAAGGACCCCATCGAAAAAACACCTAAACTATGTTGGTTCTCCCGTTGCATAAAATATTTGTGCCAAGTTTGGTTGAAATCGGTCCAGTGGTTTAGGAGGAGATGTGGAAGACCCCAAGAACCCCCCCAAAGGGTCCCATTGAAAAAAATTCATAAACCTACGCGGGCGTGTGCACAACAACTCACCGAAGTTTCATCGCAATCGGATGAATGGTATAGGAACGCATACGGGACAAAGAAAGAAACAAACATTCATTTTTATAGATATAGATTATCGTTGTGACTATGACGGGATTACATAATTAGTAGTATGTGTAGATGTCGAACCCGTTACTTTTTTAAATAGAATTATTTTTGCTATCTGTTATTTGTTTGGGTTTTTCATCTGTAATCGCAATTTATGACCCAATGTTTTGCATCGTTTTTGAAAAATTATTTTAAATTTGTTCGCTCTTAATGTGAAATGTTTCAATGAAAATTATTTTAATGTGTACTCTCTAACAATAAATTTTTATTTTTAGGCATTTCGGTATGTTTTAATTAATTTTAAATAGCAATGAGATTAAAACGTTTTGAAACTTAGGCCTATATTCAGGCATGGTTAACTGTTTCAGCACAGTGTAATTGTGTACAATCTACAGTCTGGTAACGTAATAGCAGTGGACCCTACATTTCAGCCACTTCCATTTCAGTAATTGCTTTTTCGAACCAGTATAATTAATGTAAATGGGAAATTTCTCTGTTTCAAATAATATTACGTGATATGCTGAGGCATTCAAATTATTGTTTATATCATGAGCTAGTTCCATTAAATTATGTCTATACAATTATTATCCTGTTTTACTAAGCTTTTATAATTTCCTTACAAACAGGCCGTTTGTTAACTTGTTTTGAAGGATTCAACAACCGTTATCTTAAACGCCGTTTTGTCTAGGTTGTATTTATTCCGATAGTTAACGAATGATAAACACAAATACACAAGGCTATGGCACAATGATAAATGTCGATTTTGCTTCTAATTGGTGTAAGAAATCGAGTATTATAATATTTGTAATAACTGCATCTTCTGGTTATTTGTTTGCAATTGAAAAAAAAGTAGTTGTAAATTTTTTAAGAAAACTTAAAACATCGTTTATAAATTTAGATTTGTGTGCAGGTTCCTTTTAAGCTAATAATAATATATATTTAATGTTTGAAACAATGTTACGAACTATATCTCTTACTGGAGCTTTGTAAAACAAAACAAAAAAATAAATAAATCTTTTGGTTACTAAAAACTGTAATCGTCTTCAGGCTAACAAACGTCAGGTGTAATGCTATAAGCTAGTCGTATTATTTCACAAGGCAATAATTACACTATTCGTAATTGCGATAGAGGGTTCTATAATTACACTTATATGAAAATTAAAATATATGTTTTAATCTTTGACAGACTAGTAACCTATCTTTCTGTTGTTTTTGTTTGCTTCTTAAATTCTATTTTTCTTTGCTTATTTTATGATATACATTGTGGTACGACATTTTATTTTTCATATAAGTGTAATTGTATAACTCTCTATCACAGTGGCTGTACTGTACTATATTTATCGCAATGTGACAGTGTTATGAGCTAACAGTATAGCATTCCAAGTAACTTAAGTTAGCCTAAAGAAATTGTAGACTTTAGCATTGAAACATTCCTTTGTTTATAATGCTTCAGTCAAGGACACACCGTAAAAATGTTCCATACATTGCTGACCCATCATTGTTTACTTTAAAAGAACATACTGAACAACCAAACTAAATGGTGTGAAAACAGAAAACAAAGAAATTGTATTTACATTTTATTTAAAATACACGAATGACTCTTCACACGGCAACACACATGAAGTCTTCGCTGATAAGAAGTTTAGTATTAGTTGTCTCTCATTTAAAAGCCGTTAGTTACGCAAAAGCCCATAAACCTACCATCAATTTTTCTCGATAACGTTACGTGAGTTTAGTGAAACGAGTTAAGTCCCGTTAAATTCGTAACGTTTGATTTAACGACTGTTACTCTCTTACCAGACGTCGGTGAAGCGGGAGACAAGAAAACTATTGTCAGATTAACACTCGTTTAAATTTTTAGCATCAAATATTTTTGTCTATTCTACGATAAAATATTCTTACCAGCGTGACTAAGGTTGAGACAGCACTTATACAACAGCTACAGCAATTATACTTACAAAATATAGTTTAGCAATATAGTAACAATTACGTGGAGGTCAGTAAACCAAGCCTTGTTTACAGTACTTATTTCTCACGGTTGAAATGTATGCTTCCCATTTGGTTCAAGAGATTTACCAAACGTTATCTATATCATGAAGTTTTTGAAAATAGTTGTTTAAAAATAAATGAATTAGCAAACTTTTATCAATTACTTTAGGGCGTTTCCTTAAAATTATCTAACATTATCTGTTGGTGAAGGGGTAATATCATTTTACAATTTAAAGAATATTTAAAATGTTACAGGTAAAGTAGGGTAGGCTACAAGAAAGGACTAGGCCACAAATAAAACCTAGAATAAGTGGCAGAAGTTTGTTGACAACTAAGTTAGTAAGTAAGTTGTTATTTTTTTAAACATTGTAAATGAGATTTTCACAATACTAGATTATGACATTAATAGTAAATAAAAATGTCATTAATAAATTAATTATTAAATTAAGAATTATTATATACTTAGCCTTCCTTAAGTCAAATTTGGCAGCACATAAGGCTGATGAGCAACGGCAAACGTCATTGATTACATGAAACAATTAATTTTATCAAAATTATAAAATAATAATAAGGTTACATTATAATTATTATTCCGCAATCAAAATAAGCTTTTAAACGCAAGAAACCGTCATGCATTTTAAAACTAGTCATGTCTCGGTGAATCTGTAACGATTCCGGTGATTTAGAGAAATAATCGTGAACTATCACGCGACAAAAGGATAATCGATTATGTATGGAATCGATAAATTATATCGGTTTATACATATGATATATTCATTTTACCAGGGTTAGAATGGTAAAATGGTTTTTATATGATTCTGACATCCCAGGATAAATAATAAAAAAATACTTGATATATTATTATATAAATCAACTATTATATTAAAAGATACTATGAATCTTTGTACAGAACAAAACTAAAAATTTTAATTCTTCAGGAGCAGAAAAGATAATATTATTGTAAACGTAGCTCTGTTCATGGATGTTCGTTCTATATTCTACGTCATGTGTCTTCATTTCATTCGTTACTACTTACATCCTGTACTGTATGTAATCTTACGTCATAGAACTAGGTACGGTGTCAGATCCTCTGTGATCCAACAACTACAGTCATTTGCTGGGAACTTGTTGCAAGCAAATAGGATACTGCGGCAGTGAAGTGTAAGATAAAACGGGGATTGAAAACAGAATACACAATTTTGGTATCCGAGGACGTATTTCCAGCTGCAGTTGTCTTGTACTGGTACAGAATATAATATCCTTCCGGCTAACAATTTTCTGCTACAGGAAGAAACACGTTTTGGAGCATCTGTACTCAACTATTGGCTTACTCATGACGTCGAAATCAACCGCATAAATTAAACGGTGCAGATTTTATACACAATTTCCAGTAATTGATTCCCAACCATCTTCTTTACTTTACAGACAGAAGGCAGAGGATAATTGCATTGCGCCAAATAAGATGGAAGAAGGCAGGTTCTCCGCCTTATCTAATTGTTTCTTTTTAAAGATAATTCTCTGACACTGACATTTAGGCTTTCGTTATTGTAATCGTTAATTCTCTACCGTTTTGGAGTTTAACACTTTTTTAACAACGGTTTTCTCGCATTTCATGATTTGGTATCTAGATTATCTATGTAAGTAGGCTTATGGTTTCATGCATGGCCCGTTGACTATAAACAGAAATAAAATAAGACAATTAAGTTCAAATTGTTACAACGAATGCAGTACTGTATGACAGCTTACTCTTTCCTACAGACAATGAACTCTTCTCAACAGCACGGCACTGGATACGTTGTCCTTTGTTTTTTATTGTAGGCTAAACTGTAAGCCTACATGTCACATCGTGTATTTCACCCAGTGTAAGCTTCGTCGGTTTCTTATTGTGGTAAGACAAAATCGTGATGTTATTGTTTAATATAACTACTTAATCAATGTACACAATTGACTGTGAAATTTCGACAGTTTCATTTTTCTGCACACTTGCGATGCGATTTTATGATAACGTATTTATATCAAGGACGTACTTTCTAACCCGTAATGAACAAAAACGTCAGATTTAAAGACAGTGTGGGAACGTCTGAGATTTTCCTATTTTTACAGCCGAGGAGTTAAGGCTGGCAATCAGAACAGTAAAGCTCTAAGCTCCTGTGGGATCGCCAGTGAGGTGCTGAAGGCAATCATTTGTAAGAAGCCAGAGTTGTTACTAAAGATATACAACGCGTGTTTGCCATCTGGTATATTTTATACTGTCATTGGAAGGCTGGTTTCGGTTTAGGTCAGGAATATCGACGGTGCATGCGATACAGGAAGTGTGTAAGGCTGTCAGAAGAGCGGAGGACAACAACCATTTATTGCTAAGGTTAGTGCTGCTGGTGACACTGGGCGTTAAGAATGGGTTCAACTCCTTGAGGTGGAGCGATATGCTAGTAGCGTAGGATAATGATCTTTCGCGTGCCGAGGTATCTGCTGCGGATGGTGGACGATTACCTCATAAACAGATCACTGCTTATATGGGCCCAAAGTTCAGTTCTTGGACCGGACCTCTGAAACATATCCTACGACAGCCTGCTGAGGATGAAGGTGCCGGAAGTGTCGTGTTTGGTGGTGCACGCTGACGACGTGGCGGCGCTCGTCGCTGCTCTTACCATTGACCAGGCCCAGATCAAGCTTAACGCACAACAGGGTGATTAGTCAATAACGTGATTGTGTTGCACGTTCTGACATTAGAAGTTTAATTAAGAAAGTTGTGTTAGTGGTTATATTCACAAACGGAATTATCGCTGCTGCACACCACTAAAGAAAAATTATTCCGATTAATTATTTTTGATCGGAATAATTTTTCTATAGTGGTGTGCAACAGTGATAATTCTGTTTGTTCTGACATTAGCCTCAGCATCACGAAAGCCGAGGTCCTAACTAAGGAGAGGATTACCACCGTAATCCCAGTACGAGTCGGAGACAAAGTGGTCGAGTCAAAGCCAACAGTGATGATCGACTCCAAGTTGAGCTTTTTTGAGCAGATTAGGCGTACAGTGGACCAAGCGGAGGGAAGGGAGTGATATCGCTTAGTTGGCTCATGGCCAACATTGGTGTCCTAAAGTGAAGCAGAAGAAGACCTTTCATGGCAGCTGTCTAGTCAGTCCTACTGTGTGGAGCGGAAGTGTGGGCAGACTCCTTGAATCGAAAGACCTACAGAACGGAGTGCACTTCGAGCCTCATCGGCCTACTGCACAATTTCTGAGCGGGCTGTCCTGGTCGTTGCCGGAGTGATGCCGATCGATCTTCTCACAAAGGAACGTAAGATCGTCTTTCAGAGGAAGAAAGAGGTATATTTTCTCCATACACGTTTATATAGACTTATTTATGACATATTCTGATCTAGCTTCAAATACCTGAACAAGTGTTAGCACTGAAACTAGCTGGTATTGTTTACCGTATAATCTTACTTTGTAGGTATGAAGCAAACGTTGAGAAAGGCTGTCTGTTCAGATTTTGACAATTGGTCAGTTTAATATTTTTAGTGAGAAAATGTCTTCTCTGGTCATAGTTTAGGATCTTTATTCATCTTTACTCATGGCTATAGCCCGTGCATTATCACTGATGTGATTTCAGATATACACATGTCGTTAAACACTGTAGTCTTAATTAATCAATTAATTATCAACGGCTTTATATTCCTAATCTTCTATACGTTAACAACATTTAACGTTACAGGAATTTTATAAATTTTTACGGAATGAAATTCGACACCACATGTGGTTGAAACGTGCAACACTGAAAGTTTGGAAGTGGGAACGTTTACATTACATTACAAGATCTCTATCATGTAACATTTATTTTTTGATAATGCACATCACACTTATATGCTCTCAGTATTCGGTCACATATCAGTAAAATTTTTGATGCGTTCTAGTAATTCCTTAGTGTGCTTGTGAATGTAAAGTAAGACCAGTATTAATACGGGGGAAAGTATCTTACCTTTGAGGCTACTTGAAAGTCGTTGTTTCTCAAACGTATAGTCTTTTGTAATTACCATATGGAAATTTAATATAGTCATTTAGGGTTGTTGGACACATTCCTCGTAAATAATACTTAGGCACGGTTTGGACCCAGATTAAACCGGAATAATAATAATCACGTAATACTGGAGTGTTCAGTGGTTCTAATGTCTGGTGCCTTATAGAAGCCACACCACTTGCTACCCCATTTTCGCATACTATGCATGTCACACATTAAATAGTTAAACGACTACTGTTGTCTGGACTTAAAAGTGAGGAATGTTAAAAGAATGATCGGACGTAGTTATTTAGTGCTGTTTATTCGGTTTGAAGTAGTGTCGTATATAGTAGTGCTCGTATATACCGTTTTTAAAATGTCCTGTAGGCCTAATATTTTTATTTTTGAGCTTTCCAAATAATGTAATGTAAAAAATTTGAGTAGTTTAAAACAAATTGTACTAAAATCAAAAGGGATTTTATAGCTAATAGAGACTAACAGTATCCATGTTTTGCGAAAATCGCGTTCTACGTTAAATTTCCAATTAACTGGGCGCAATAATCTGGTGGCGCGTGATGCGTTTTATTTGTGCACTCCTTGCAATGTATTTACTAATAAATAAAGTACATATTTAATCTTTTTCTACTTCTCTTCTTCAAGGATTAGGGGTTATATAAACCTGTCCCGGCACCCATCTCATCCTCGGACGACCCACGTCTCTTCTACCAATGGCTTTATAGTTCAGTGGGGATTTCGGCAATCGATTCTGTGTCATCCTTTGTAGATGATCCCACCATTGTCTTTTGTAAATTGAAATAATTTCATTTATATCCTTTACTTCAAGTTCTGGTCTGACATCGTCATTCCTTATTCTATCCTGTAATGTATAATTTAAAGTATTTCGAAGAAACTGCATTTCATCACTCTAAATCTTGCGGATTCATTTTTTTGTCATGACCCGCTCCTCACATGCATATCAATCTCTGTGGGTATTGTAATTGTTTTATAAAATTTCATCCTTGTGCTGTGTCTTGTTTTTTTTTTCTAAGATTTCTATGAATCGTACCACAAATATTCCTAAATTTATTTATCTTCTCTCTTATATCATTCAGATTCATAGCTTACTGCACAGACGAGATATTTGAAACTGCTCACTTGTTCTAAAGTTTTGTTGTTTATAACTATCTTAGTCGTCACTAGATTAATGGCGTCATCACCTTTAAAGGCCATAGTTTTGGTCTTTCTTACTGAAATTGTCAGTGAGTACTCTCTTGCCACTTTTTGTAATTGAAACGTAGCTCTTCTTTGAATCATCCTCATTTTCTTGAATAAGAACTATGTCATCTTATGTCTTATGTCTGTATGGGTATGGGAACCCATAGAAATTGATTTTTATCAAACCCATATGTTTGATAATTATTTTCTTATCAAGTTTGTTTCATTTTTAGAATATATATTTTATGCATGAATTGTGATGTCTTGTTGGAACTGGAGACAGACATTTTCAAATTTTCTTTATAAAATTAAAAACTAATTTTCGTCACATACTCTGTGCATGTGGTCCATCAAGTTTTCAAAAAACAGTTACTGTACCGTACTGTTATCTACTGACGTTGTGTGTCAGAAAATGCTCACTTAAACATATGACGCTAGTTGTCCAACCCACATAGAGAACTAGACATTTTATTAAAATAGCAATAAGTTATAGGCGTTTTCAATTTCCCCATAACGTTGGCAGCTCTGCGAGTTTCCCCATTTCTTCGTTTGTTGATAATTTCTTGTAAAATGTAGTGCTGTCACCCTTCCAGTATTACACCTGATCTTCTCAATTATCTTCTTAGCCTATTGTTAAAAAGTCTGCATAAATATATTTCGGTAATTGATGCTGCGCGTAGGTTAATGACGCTCTGATTTGCATTTAGACTGTACAGTGTATTTATACAAACTCCAAGCTATCGAGGCCGGGTGTTGCCCTTACTTATAAATGAGAGTTTGCAGACTTTATAAACAGCTTGATTACTAGGCCTACAGCAATAGAGAAAATAGAAACTATACAGGTTATGCTTTGCGAATTCGGACCAACTGTATCAACTCCAACAGAAACTGTAAGACCTATAAATACAGGAATATTTTATTACAACATTAGTAGGTCAATAAGACAGATTGTAGTAACTAATGAGGATACCTTGCTCATTACTAGTATTGCAAATGAACTTTGACGAAGTAAGCTTTACCACATAAAAATTAAGAACTCAATATACCGTCTTTGCAAAAGTAGAAAAGTTAATAAGGTTATTAAAAAATTTTATATGCAGGGGAGCAATAAGGTCATTGAAAAAGTTCCAGTTATGTAGACAATAATCGCGCAGCCAAAGACGAGAAATTGCCAAAATCACCAGAATATGACATCCAACCGACTCCTAAATCCGAAAGAAAAGTGTATCAGCTCTAGGCGTGCTGCCTAACCGCAGCCACGTAAGAGTGCTTTCCGTATCATCTTGTATTAACTACAAACAAAATAGTTACCAGGTTTTAGACACACCATATATGACTATACGTGGTCGCAGAATAGAGGCGGACTCACTCATAATTAGGCCATTTGGTATACTGTAAAAGAAAGTATCATTAATTAGTTGGTAACATGCAGAGACACGCATATTGGTAATGAATTGCTAATACAAAAATATCCATATATATGTTATGTAAACTGCTGACGTGAGCAATTAGTAAAATGAAAGGGCTACAATATGCAGGTGATGTTATCTATTGTACAAAACATTGTGATAACAGTCAACTTGTTTGTCATTTTCTGTACTGTAATTATTTTCTGTTTACTGTGAGTTGAATCAGTGATTGTTTAATTACGGACGTAATTGAAAACTGTTGAAACAAAACTGAGATAAGGACACATAGTCAATTTCATACAAACTGTTATATAGGACTGCACTAACTTTATCAAAACGTTCCGTTGAAACTGTTAAATTGTAATACAGAGATAATTTAAAAAGCATTGATTATATAAAATATTTGGTAAACAATTAGTTATCACAGAAGTAAGAATAGAACAGAAATATAAGAATAATTAACTTTAAAAAATTCACAGTTTTTAATGTACAATTTGATTCTAGTATAATAACGTCACCAATCACTTTCCAACAGAAGGCGAAACAATGAAAACAACGAAAACTTTTTACTTGTAAAATCTTAAGTAAAATCAAATTGCCGCTAATAATAAATTAAAAGTGATATTTATTTTAGTTTTTGCTGGGGTCAGAGACATCGGTTTTCGCTTACAAACCTGACACATTTTCTAATTAGTAATTTGGCTGACGTATGGTGTTACAAAGATTGCATGTATCATGTGCTTTCAAAACAATGTAACATCAGAGAAACCTGCGATGATAAATTTTTTGACACATCTATGAAACAATGGTATTCGACTTAACATTCTCATAGGCTATGATTTATTATATCATTTTCAGAATGTGAATTATACGTACCCCAATTGAATACTAAATGTCAGCAAATTGAATAATAAGAATAGTTTATGAAAGTAATTAAACATTTTAAACTAATATAATAGTTTGTCTTGAACTAACGAATATTATGTCTTTTCTTATTAATATTTTACTGCTTGTATCACTCGTTGACAGAGTATTTTTTATTTCTTTACATGTATTTGTTTATAATTATCCTGAAGACGGCTGCCGATTGTTTGGGAAGCAAAAACGTTGCATTTATATTTTTTCATTGATGGCAGAATTGTTTTTACTTCTCGAGAGCAGCCTCTCGCTTCCTGCCTTTAATATATTTACAGGATATCTCAGAGTAAGTTCAACCTTATGTGCGGGACCATCAGGGAAACGCTTAAGTCAGCATGTAAATAAACACGCCTAAAATTCTACATGGTGATGGCTCTTCCCACACTTCTTTATAGGTCTGAGAATTGGACATTAACGAAAGGCCAGGCCAGTTGCCTCCAAGCGGCTGAAATGAGATTTCTGAGGCACGTGGCAGGGTATACTCTCCATGATCATAGAAGAAACACAGATATACGGCAGGAACTGAATATTATGAGTATACTCGAGAGGATCGCCCAGTATCGGCTGAAACAACTGTGGAACTATAAGCCGAGGGGACGGAGAGGTGTGGGACGTCCGAGGAAGCGCTGCAGTGAGCAGCTGTAATATTTTTCCTATTTGAGACCGGAACAAACCATTCTTGGTTTAAACCTTGAAGATGATAATGATGATGATGATATCTCAGAGTTCTAGAGCTTTCTTCCATCTCGTTTTTTAGTTTACTTATCTGGTATAGTTTATCCAAGTTTCCAATCTAACAAAAGCTTTATTAGAACTCACATACAAAACTTCACTTGTATTTTTATCAAGATGCTTCTCGACTCATTTTTCATTTTATTGTAACAGACTGAATATGACTAAGATGTTTACATTTCCCTCATAATATAAGAATAATCGAAAATAACTGTCCAGTACTTTTCACAATTACAATTCTAGTCTGTACTGGCAATCATCGTTACAAGGCTATTATGTTATTTGTATTTTGTTTTAATTCGAGTACTATGGTACTATTTGTACTGTCTAACAGCAATTCCAGTGATTATGCGTAACTTTCATTCATACTCGTATATTACTTTTAGGATGTATGTTCGGAAAGTTTAAACGAATACTTCTTCCTGGAATGAATATTTATCCCGGTAAATGACTGTGTAGACACCTAACCATGTTTTACTTAATCACAAGTCAAGGAAGAGTTGCCCTAATCTTTATCATTCATTGTCAGTATTCAGATTTGTTATCGTTAGACTTTCTCATAATTTTACAACTGATTCTCTGATCTTTATGTTCGTCTCCCACTTCGTGTGTTCTTCAATGTCCTCACCTTCAGGGTCTATTCTCTGATCTTTTATTCTTTATTTTTTCAGTCATCCATTTCTCCAACGCGTATTTTCTCATAGTCTGTAATTTGTATTACGTTTTTTATACCTCCTTAGTTTGTCTTCATTTGGCTTCATCGTCGGCTGCCGCTCCCATGATATCGGCAGAGTAGAACAATACAGATCTTATTACTACCATGTACATTATCAATATATTTCTGTCTATCATCAATCTGTGGTTTTCCAATATGTTCTTTGTGTGTTTTTGCAACTTATTTGCTTTCTATTTTGTCCATTCATCACTACTCCTGCTCAATACTAGAAGTTTTCTGCTTTCTCATCCGTCAGTTTTCGTATTTAAATATGCCAAGTCTTATTCTATTTTGTCTTGAGCTTATCGTGTAATTAGTCTTAGCTAAATTACCACCAGACATTTTGACTCATACTCAGTAACGAAACTGAGGATGTATTTTTAACAACTGGTCCCCATTTCAATTGTCCATGCATGTCAGTTGGTGTTTATGCATATATCCTTTACAAATGGTGTTTACTAAGAAATATTTACACTAATGATCAAACATCACGCCAAGGATATCAAGACATCCTCCACAGTGAGGACCTGCGGTCATTCTGAAATATACAAATTAAATAAAAAGTTAATAATGTTGCAAGAAAAAGCAATGTGTAATGTCTAAGACATCGTTAAACACAAAACACAGAAGAAATAAAATAAAATAGATTTTAAGACTTACAGTCAGTAATCTTTCCTGGTTAGACATATTCTATTAAATTTCTCAATAATCAAACCAATCGCTAAACCTACGTAGTTTTACGTGGTTTATGTTATGGTCCTAGGATAACAGTTGAAAATTTTAAGATTTTATTTGCAATTCTTTAAATTAATTTTAATAAAATTAAATTTTAATAAAATTAAATTTTATTAAAATTTAATTGGATTAACTTAAACATTTTTAAACACTTGAAACTGTTTAAATGCCTGTTTTTAGGACTCAAAATGTTTTACCTAATAATATAATTTATAATAGATTCTTTAGTTTCAAATTGTATTTTTTACATACAGCTGTGATGTATCATACAAAAAATAAACACTAAACCTTACAAGTTAGCCTTCTAAAACAAATTGAGCTCTGCAAGTATGAAACAATGTAACAGAGGATTCTAGAATTTACATAAACGTAACACAAATTTATGTTGTCCGAAGTTAAAGAGCAGAAATAATCCAACTTCACCCCTATGTCACTGTAAGTAAACAAAACCCGAGTAACTTAGTACTGCTGTGTGGAAACGACAAGTAGTGTAACTTTCTGGAGACTCATATGCTCGTTGATGGTTCACAAACCTTACAAATAAGTAATAACCGACTTCTTGGTTACAGATAAAATAAGCAAAAACGTTTTAATAATTTAATAAATATGAAAATTTTCTGTGTGGTTATTTTAAATATATCCCATATTTTATATAGTCGTCATAACACCTAAAACGTGAAGTACCTACTAATAAAAAGGAATATTAACGGAAATTGGATGTATGAAAACATCGAAGTCCTCATTACTCTATGTGGCAAAGCATTATCTTTATTTTAAAATTTATAGTAAATTTTATTTTCTTTAAATGATACAAATAAAAATATAATAATGTGTAGACAAATAATGTGTAACATCTTGTAAATTTGAAAGGTTATGTACACATAAAATTTTTCTCACCCAAAATGCATTTCTTTAACCCAAATGCAATATATATTTTATTAAACTGTGCTCATTCTAAATATAAACTTTCTCTATTTTGCGTCAAATTTACACGTGATATTACTTCCCATATTTGTGTTATTTCTGGATGGTTTATAAAATTTCATAGAACATTTACACATCTACATAACATTAAATAACAAAACAATAAACGCGATAAGTTATACAGGTATTAATAAATAATTGACTTTTAAAATCTATTTAAAGAAGATTTCTTGTTGTTGTTGTTGTTGCTCTTCTTCTTCTTTACATAAGGTTTAGGATTACAACTAGTTCCCTCTTCAGTCCTGCTATCTTCATCTGGGCCTACCTACATCTCGTGACATACTAAAATCCAATTAAAAGGCTTATTTAATTATGTATTTATTTACTTTGCAATCACGGCATTGTTCTTTTAAAATTTGTTCTCTAGCGGTGTGACTAACATTGGTGCTTGACTAAGACAACCTGAGACTTCCTTCATTTGTTTATGTTTATCTGTACGTTACTGAGTAATAAAGAACATCACAAGTTTGGCAGGTCTTACGTAGCGCCTGTTTGTTTTCAAAGTATCCTTGTAAATATTAAGTTCCTCTGTTCTGTTACCTGTAAAAACAACAAACGCCTCCAAATATATTGTACCTACGACGATCGAGTAGACCGTGAATACATAAATAAACAGACTTAATTTTACAAATATATTCTACAGATAATAAAAATGTTTCCTTTATAGTTAGAAACGAATGTTTATCTGATACAAATTACATGTAGTGGAAATATTCTAACAGAACAGGTGATTTCAGAAACTACAAATTACAAAAACAGTTTGCGATACGCAATAAAATATTGTTCATAATCTATCCATAAATAAAACCAACTATTGTAAACTTTCTGAATGGTGAATGTTATTTATCAAGCGTTATTGTAAAAATGTATTATTGAAGTGTACCTATATTTGTTCTCTGTAGAAACTAATTTTGTAACATTAGATAGCTCGCTATTAGTAATATAGAAACTATACTCTGATAAATAATCAAGATAACACAGGCAGGATACTTCAGAAAACACATCTACTGGTTTAGAAACATAATGTTTGGTTAATTCTGTACATGACTGTATAATCTTAAGCTTAGACACTTTAGATTACCAGGCTGTATGTTGAGGTTTGCTGTAAGGTTACCGTTATTAATTGATATCTTCTATGTTACTGCTACTTTCTTTCCAATTCGTAATTTAATATTGCAAAATGTATTCCCCTTCCTCTGTCTACAAAGACGCCACTACATTCTTTATGGCGTAAATTTTTGATTATTTTTCTCTTCTGCAATAAATAGATTTCTTATCTGCGTTATAATCACATAATTGTATAACACAACATATATTGTAGTTTATTAGCTATTTCAAACGTGTACGTTTTCATTCCCGTTAACATATCCGACGCCATTCTGATTGCAATGATAACACAGCACATATTGTCTGAAGGAATTTTGCTACTCCTGTGACACAAAACACTGATGATCTTAATCCCTAAATTAACTCTCATAAGGAAATAGTAAGAAAGAGTAAGATCTGAACAGTGTATGCAATATAATGTGTACGTAAAGGAGCATCAAAGTTTTACGTAACTGTTTCAACCACTTACAGTTAGTCAATTATAATATCTGTTTTATAAGTAAGATGTTTACTTGCAGTATTTTAAAGTGTTATAAGTTTTATTTCCAAGTCTCATTTTTAGTTAAAGATGATGATGTTTGACTGTATGAAAAATTTTAATAATTTTAAGAAAACGTTAGAAACATATTACTTTAAATTCCAATTAAAAAATTTGTCTAATATGTACTTTAAATTTTAATGTAGTTGAGTAACTTCTCCACTTTAGATACGGTCAGATTAAATGGTGTGACCTTATGCAAATGTAAGCCTTTTGTCATTTGCCGGTCGGTCGGATTACTCCCTTTGTAAATTCGTGCTGACAGTCACCCGCCGTTCATAAATCATAACGTTAATAGCGTTAGGCCAGTGGCGCTTTAGGTCAGCATTTGACAGGTATCCAGTATTTATAGAGTCTGTACTGGATCCCTTCGTTCAAACTCCACGCAGTCTGTCGCTACCCACGCAGTCTGTCACGCAATAACCCTACCCAATATCACAACTTACCCCATCCTATATCACACCAACTGATAATGGAATGGACAATTAAGAGTTATTTATTTACAGCTCTTTTTGTTACAGTTATTTATTTGGTTAATTAGAAGTATATTTATCAAGCTACAATTATCGGTTTTTCCGTGTCAAGTTGCATTTTCTATTTTGTAACATTAAAACTTATTTACATACTATACTTAAATTGGGTAACACATTGTTTTTTTGAGGGTTTAAGTCACGTTGGCAGTAGAGCTTAGACGCCGGTTAATTTGGACATGTAATTATTTCACCGATTCCTTCAAGACCACAAGGCTCCCTTCTAGGGAGAGTAACTAACATCGGGAAAAACACGAATGAAACATATGGTCTCGGATTTCTCCATATAAATCGCCACCCGTCCATTTCTTAGCGAGCCCAAAAGCAGATCTCATCAGCGCTGCAGTTTTGTAGCCGCAAATCGTAAGGACGGGGAGCTGCAAATGATGTACAGCGTTGTCGACGAAGAAGGACAACGTGGATCTTACAAAACCGGCAGGTCGTTCATGTATACAAGGTACAGAATGTGGCCGTGGGCAGATCTCTGTGGGACGCCAGCACCGATGGGTGGAACTGTAACTAGGAACTGAAAATTTACAAGCTTTCAGATACATCATATCTGATTATACGTGGCTGGAGATTTCGGATGCACTTATTCATATTTAGCCCATTTAGCGTACTGTAAACAAAAATATGATTATTTAGTTGGTAACATGCAGAAATGTTTATGTTTATAATAAATTGCTAATGTAACATTTTCTATATGCATTAATTAAAACTGCTGACATCAGCAATTACTAAAATGAAAGGACTAAAATATGCAGTTGATGTTATCTGTTGTACAGAATATTGCGATAACAGTCAACTGTCACGGTGTATTGTAGTTATTTTTTGTTTACCGTGAGCTGAATTATAGGTTGTTTAATTAGTGACACAATTAAAAATCTGTTGAAACAAAACTGAGATAATGACCGACTGATAGTTTTATACAAATTGTTATATATAACTGAATTAACTTTAGCCTAATATCACGTTGAAACCGCTAATTATCGTAAACAGATATAATTTAAAAATAGTTCTTATACAAAATATTTGTTAAACAATTAGCTATCACGGAAATAAGTAGAAACAAGAATGTAAAACTTTAATTAACACCCAGTTTTTAATATACAATTTGATTCTTAAAAAACATCTCCAATGGTTTTCTAACACCAACGAAGCATAGAAAACAAAAAATAAATCATTACTTGTAAAATATTAAGTAAAATAAAATTTCCGTTAATATTAAATTAAAATTCATGCTTATTTATTTTTTAATGAAACTGTCTTTTGTCCGCCATTGTTGATTGTTGATTGCAGCTCGACGTTACGAGGTTACAGCCGATTCTTTCTTCGGCTGAGGCAGTGTTGATTTCGCCAGCGACATCATGTTTCGTTTGCAAAATTGACTGGACTTGCTAATTTACTGGTTTGACTGACGTATGGCTTTACGACACCCGCATGGATTGTGTGGTTTTTAAAACAGTGGAATAGATTACTGAACATCAGAACAACCGATTTTATTGACACGTTTATGAAACACCGATATTCGATTTACAATAGTTCACAATAGTTTACAATAGTGTATAATTTTTGGAATAAAAATTGTACGTAGCGAATATTAAAAGTCAACAAGTTGAATAATTACAATAGTATACAACGGAAACAGTTATAAAACACCTCATACTTTTATTAATAAAACCTATGTTATCTTATGAACAAATTACACATGCATTTCGCAGAAACGTCAATTGGCCCAGTCATGCTTGGGGAAAGGAATTTTGAAAGAAGTCAGCCTATTGTGAAAAAAGTACTAAAGGTTTGAAAATAGTCCGAACGACTATTGACAGAATGTTGCTGTAAACTAACGAATAAACACTGTGAACGTTAGCAAGCGTTTGCATTTGTTTTTATTCAGTTCAATATTTCATAATTTTAGCATGACCATCATGCGATAATTTACTTGGGCGATCTCGGCCTCTACACTCTGTTATGGGTTTTCAATATTTAATTCTATATTAATTCTCGGCATTATGCCGCGCTAAAACTGCACGCGCCAGCAATTATTTCTTGTTAATTTTTCAATAAACTATTATCTCAAGAATATACACAGTCCACTTCATCATTTCATTTCACACCAGCACCTCAATAAGCGTTCTAAGAACAACTTAAGATTCATCGAGAGCGTCTAAGACGCAACAATGATTGTAGTGTATATATTAGTATTTTGTGTATTTTCGATGTTGAGTGCTTTGAAAATTGTGTCATGTTTTGTATTGATTTGTATTTGTTCAGGTATCAGTTTGTTTTGTTTTTTAATAAGGGAAAACATCTTGAGGTAAAGTTATTACAACCAACACACAAGTACTCCACAAGATTCAAAAATAAGAAGGCTGAGGATGGGAACACTAAGTCTCCCGAAACATGTTCCAAATAAGGAAAAAACATCTTGAGGTAAAGTTATTATAAATAATAAATACATTATTTACATAAAGAAATAGACTGTAGCAAAAAGTGTTTGGATTTTATTTTATACAATATTTCCTACTCTTATTTTTAATTAAGTTTTAATGTATGACTTAAATTAAAATTACCGTCTTTCAGTAGTGTCAGCAGCGTTCTTTACATTTACGCAGTAGGACATTTAACGAAGATTATTAGTTTACAGGCACTGGATATTGTACTTAAAACACAGGTATTTAATAATAAAGGAACTACGTTATACAGTAAACAACTTTGAAGTGTTTTGTGTCAAGAGCGTTTTGTTTTGGTAACATGAATACAAGGAAACAAAGCAATATACGGAGAAAGGGAAGAAAGGTGTCTTTCAAACTGTGAACACACTTGACGTTCAGATGTAACTTCTTTGACAAAAACTTTAGGTTTTTCCTTGAGATGGTGTTTGTTAGTACGACACGACTCTTTGTTCCAAATATAGTTCAGGTTTTAACTTTAAAAATTTGCTGTGGTCTTAATAATATGAATAAAAATGTTGTATATATTACATATGAAAGTGAATTGTTCAAGTTTATATTTGTTGGTAGTAGACAAAGTTTCATGTCTTTCTGAGATAAAAAACGTAAGATATATTGAAACAAAAATTTTACGCATGTATGAATAATATGTAAGTAAAGAATGATTGAGATGCTTTTGTCGAAGAGAATAATACAATAATTTTAGAGGGGGGATACTAAATGTTGAAGAAACTCATGTAAGAAAACTGATAAAGAGGTAAGTGGATTGGCGATGTATTAAATATGATCAAAATAAAAATAGGGCCGTTGAAGAGAGAAACCCTTAGTACAACGTTAAATGACGATGGGTATTTAAACAATTAAAGACGCTTTTAGCTGTGTCAGTTAAATTAGTTGCTGTATGTCAACGAATAAATTATTTTAGAATTAATTTATCGAATTATTCCAGTTTTGGAAATAGTCTAAACATCTGAAACTATGGAAGAAATGTTATTGTTAACAAAAAATAGATATTGTTTTGACTGTCGCACTCATCGTTGTGTTTGAAAAGTGGAAACGGAGTAATTAACAACAAAATAAATAGCTGTGTAGAACTTTGACTACAGTTTAAATAAACTGAAACAAAAATAAAGAGACCTATGCAAATATTTCTTGAAGTTTACGTTTACACACACTAACATAACAAACAATAAAATGTAACCTAACTAACAGTGTTGTAATAAATAATACAAGTCAATACCTGACGATATCCGCACACAAAATTTCACTGTAATCACTGTACAATAAAAGTACACCGAATCGCCGTTTTAAACTGGCTAATACCGCTTCTGAATCTTTAATTTATACTCTGGCTGTGTGGCGTAGTGTATGACAAAAAGTTACCTGAATGCCTATAAAATAATAGACCATAGTCTGGAAGGCGAATCTGGAAAGGGCGATAAGGTGCCATAATCCGTGGTAATACTGCCGCTCAGACAACGCGTGCAAAGCTTTATTGTATCATTACCTACAGTCTCAGCGTAGCGTATGTTTAAATATTACAAAATTTCGTATTTGTTTTTATTATGATGACGTTATCTACCAGTGGCAGTCCACAGCCAATACCTGTATAGCCTACATAAAACGTAAAAAAGTTATGTTTCCACTGTAATGTGAGTAGAGCTACAGGGGTTGGTTCCATGTTTTATGCTTTTGTCAATTATAGTGTTGGAACGATACAGTACGTTGTGCCGACAGAACCCATCGGATTAAAATCAAACGTTGGCCTTGTTGGCAAACGTTCAGTTTGGTAGTCTGAAATAAAATGAACAAATTCTGCAGTCAATTAGAACAAATTTAATTAGCATTTTACTGGCCAACAAAGAAATAAACTTAATTTGCTTACTATAAATCAATAACACAATAAGTAATATAATCTTTTGTTATGAAACAGTTAACTGCAGGCAACGCACAGGACGTTTGTGCCAAGAAAATCTAAAAAAATGTTTAGAACTCAAGTAACAAATTTACAAAATATTTCAAATATGTAAGAACAAGAAATTCGTTAACTAACGCAATGCGCATGAGTATTGTCACACATGAAAAATGGAATTTTTTTTCTATTTTCGCTTTAGTAAAATATCGGTATGGAGAACCATACATGACTTCCATATTCTAAGACTTATATTTAAAATCATTTTCGAAATGAAATATTACCATAGAAACTACTTCTTTCTACTTACTGCTTCAGCCTTAACCACAGTACTGTGGTCACTAACGTATACCACCTCACGTTATCGCACTCGATTTTCACTGATGATGGAAGTCGATGGCATTGCCGAAACGTCTGGTTTTGTAGAAAACATTGGACTACGGCCAAATATCCCGGGAAGGAATTTTAACAAAAACTACTTCTTTGTTGCCGATAACGTTGTATACATATATATCAGTGGCGAAGTTACATGGAGGCAATTGAGGCAATGCCTACCCTAAAAAATTCTGTAGAATAAAAATTATAAATACGTATGAACTACATAACGTAAAGATTATACATTGTTACTGCGACTGTCAAATGTATTAAACCGAAACGTGCTTTATTGAGCGACCGCTAGATGGTGACAGGTGAGATTCGGCATAGTTCGTTTAAAGCGAATGAGGCAACCTGAACTTGCCTCAACGTTTTTTGTATACATCGTATGTAAGCAATGTAGTGGTGTGATAGGGAAGTGTAGGGAGGGGGGATTGTCCCGCGCTGTACACATAGAGCGTTGAGGCATGCCTCACTTCTGTGGTCCAAACAGTTAAGTTAAAGCGCCTGTGTTGTTTATAAGTGTTTATTTTATGCGGTTATTAAAAGTGTCACTGTTATTCCGCTGAACTAACAGATGATCAAGATTGTTATTTGAATTATTTGTAACATTAAACATATATATAGAAACTAATCAAGTTTAAAAATTTGAAGTTCAATCAGTTGTATTATTGTGTATGACTAATACAAGGATTGTTCAATAGACACACGTATAGAGCTGTAAAGCATTTTTTATTCAACGATTTTAAAAGAAGTCTCCAATAACATTAAGACATGAGTTCCACTGTTGCGCTAACCTGTAGATTCCCTGCTAGTAAAATTCTTACGGCTGTTTGTGGAACCATTCGGTTACAGCAAACTCTACCTCAGCGTCCGATTTGACCCACCGTCCTTTTAGTGATTCCTTAAAAAAAATTTAAGATAAGATTTTTGCCTACCCATTCATTAACTACTAGCTTCGCCAGTAAGCAAATTGATGTCCATTTTTTCGGCTTGCACGCGTTATGTTGGTGTGGGTTTTGGCACTTTCCATTTAAAAAGCGTGCAAACGTAAGAAAATAAACATGAGTGAGGCCAGAAATAACGTGAATTGTGTGTGTGTGTGTGTGTGTGTGTTTGTGTCTTACCTGCCTTTTTATTGCCGTATTAAATGAAAAATATTGTATTACATTAAAATGAAAAAATTATAATTTTATTGCCTGGCAACAAAATTATTTTATTTTTAACAATTACCATTGTTTCAAAAAGTTCAAATAAATTTTCAAGTACTTTACTCTTGTTAAAACGTAAAAGGTTGCAGGTAAACTACCCCTTCCCCTTAACCGATCTTCACCAAGATCAAAAGTCCTTGAGTCCTGTACAATTCAGGGACGTATGCAAAACATTATTTGATTCTGTTTGAATTTGCGGCTGTTATCGTTTGCCATAGAAAATACGCTTGATAAAAAAATGTTGCAGGTAAACTACCCCTTCCCCTCAACCGATCTTCACCAAAAACAATAGGTCTTGAGTACTCTACAAATCAGGGCTGTATGCAAAACATTATTTGATTCTGTTTGAATTTGCGGCTGTTATCGTTTGCCATAGAAAATACCCTTGTTAAAAAAACGTTGTAGGTAAACTACCCCTTTCCCTCAACCGATCTTTACAAAAAACAACAGGTCTTGAGAACTCTACAATTGAGGGCTGTATGCAAATAATGGTTTGATTCTGTTTGAATTTGCGGCTGTTATCGTTTGCCATAGGAAATACCCTTGTTAAAACATAAAATGTTACAGGTAAACTACCTTTTTCCCTTAACCGATCTTCACCAAAAACAACAGGTCTTGAAAACTCTACAATTCAGGGCTGTATAC
Source organism: Magicicada septendecula (assembly GCA_034769895.1). NCBI lineage: Eukaryota > Metazoa > Arthropoda > Insecta > Hemiptera > Cicadidae > Magicicada > Magicicada septendecula. The sequence goes on along the minus strand of CM068372.1, from coordinate 407,241,912 downwards.
GAAACATTATTTAATTCTGTTTGAATTTGCGGCTGTTATCGTTTGCCAAAAAAAAATTCCCTTGATAAAAAAAAAACCGTTGCTGGTAAACTACCCCTTTCCCTCAACCGATCTTCACCAAAAACAATAGGTCGTGAGTACTCTACAAATCAGGGCTGTATGCAAAAAATTATTTGATTCTGTTTGAATTTGCGGGAGTTATCGTTTGCCATAAAAAAAAATCTACAGACACAGACACACACACACACAGACAGACACACACACAGACACTTTTCGGAAAACGACTTTTTTTCATGTTTTGAGTGTAGTAGAATCAGAATCTGCAATAATCTCGAACACGATTTTTTTTGCCATCACCATACTTCCATTCCTTAAGGAATATGGAAGTAATTAAGGTTGTACACGTGGGTGTACCATGCTTGAGTAAAATTAAAGGTGTACCATCACAAAATTAATTGTCTTCAGTAAAATATAATAATACGTTTTGTTGAAATATTATAGAGCGTTATGAGGCTACAATTCTTTATTACTCATTTAATCATACCAAAGTTTACCTTTTCGCAAATAATAAACTGTAAAAACGAGCTACTTTTTACAATCAAGTACATAATTTGTTCAACCGCTAGTCTAAAGTTCATTTTATTATTTATTTTTAGAAAAATAAAAAATCTTTTTTATAAGTACTTATAAAACATAATACCAACAGAACAAATAGTCATATGTCTGGTTATATTGTTTCCCAGATTCCTAGGAAACAGTGAAACAATGAAAAAACAAGAACCAGCTTAAATCGTATCTTACGCCGAGTCCAGAAGGTGGCCGACCAAAAACCAAACTTCAGATATCTCTGATAAACCCGCCTCCACAAAAACGTACTCACTGTACGATTCTACAAAAAAATGGACGGAGGTAGTGCAACATTAATTGGTATTATTGAACATGGTCACCAATTATTTACTTTTGTAGAAAAAGTTACTGCCTACGTGGCGAGACATATCTCATTTATTTGACATGAACAGATTTCATCATCAGTGGGTTTACATTGTAGGCTCTATGTTTACTTTAAATTATTTTAATTTTTGTTTGAAAACAAATACCCTATTTATCAATTGGTAAGTTGCCACACTTTGAGTCTATTATACATTTTTACAAATATTAATACGTAAACAACATGTGTAAAGTGTAAACTTTACGCAGTGTAATTACGTAATTTACACTAATTACTTAATTAGTGTCTGTTACAACGTTTTCTAAACGAAGCTGACAATTTGTAAAGTACAAGGCGAAAAACTATTGTCATTTTTTTTACACACGAGATACTGAATTTATGAATTGCGCCATAACTGTTTCACTGTTAGATGGTAATTGAAACCGAAGGTAACGTTTAGATGTAAATTGAAGATGTTAGAGATAGTTTTAAATAAATATAATTATATCACTACCGACTCGGAACACAAAGTTTTCTATTGGTTAAAACGGAAATGTATATAAGGATATAAAGGATATAAGGTAAAACTTTTACGTTTCTACCAATAAAAAACTTTGTGTTCCGAGTCGGTAGTGACATAGTTATATTTAGTTAATCAACGGACACGTCATGGACAACGAAATTCAAGAATAGTTTTAAATGTTTAAAAAATGTATTTATATGAACATTTATAAATAAAGGCAAATATAGGTAAGCGAAAACAATTAAGAAAATCATAAACACACGAAATATTTATTTATACGTATAGGCATATATTCTAATCTTCTCTCTACATGGTACACTGTTTGGAGTGAGATCATAATTTACACTTACTATAAAGGTAACTTAAAATCATGCAATTAAAATGCGTTTTTTGTATAAATTATTTTAAATCTCTTTTTTTTAAAACAAATACTTTGCCGTTGATTTAACGTTAGTTTTTCTTTATGAACCATCACAAAATCAAATATGTTTTAAGTAAAATATAGTAATATGTTTTGTTGAGGTATTGTAGAGCGTAATGAGGGTACAATTCTTTATTACTCATTTAATCATACCAAAGTTCACCCTTTTGCAAGGAATGAACTGTAAAAACGAGCTACTTTTTAAAATCAAGTACTTAATTTGTTGAAATCTTAGCATGACTGTTTGTAAATTTCAGTTAAACTTGAAGTAAACTACTTAGATTTATAAAAAGACAAAAAATTAATATGAAGGAACGTACAAAACAAAGCGTCACTAGATTGAACGAAATTTCAAAAACCCCTAAATGGAAAATGAAAAATATCCATAGAAAATGAAATTTTTCAATACAAGTACATTTTAAAACTTACATGCGTGTATAGTAAGCACCCTTGTATTGTAATAACACATCTAACAGAAGACTTGCCTAAATATTCTAATTGAACATCTAGCAATCATACTTAGTATATCATGGTATCTTGTCTACTTTCCCGAATTAATTTATTAATTCGGGAATCTATTACTACTTTACGCTATCGACTTACTGCATTCTCTTTTGTTATCATTAAGTAAACAATTTTCACTGATTTTAAAATCAATCTTTGGTCATCAATTGTGCCATTCGTCCTTCAGACCATATTTTAAGCAATAAATTAGGCGGCACTAGTGGCAGGTATTAGTGCCGGTGCCGAAAAGTGAGAAAAAAGGGAGAAATCAGCAAATCACGAAGGCGCGTTACATTTGCGTATATATTAGCTTTCAGAATTGTCTGTACAGTGTGCAAATTGGGAAGTGGCAATGTTTTTACAGGCTAAAGAACGAAGGCGAAGACTTCCTGATGAAGAACTACACAAACATCATAATTACATCAAGAATTTTTTTTCAAAAGACTATTTTTTAAGTTCGTACCTTTGACGTGAATTAAGGAAATATTTTGTTACTTGCATACTTTTCCTTTTTCATTTTTAACTAACTTACTTAGTTGTAAAGCAATGTAATATGAAATGTTTATGCATTTTTAATTAAAAAAATTACTTAAATTTAAACAAACTTATAGCTTTTAAGCTTTTGTCAATTTAATTATAGTGCTTTATAATGTTTTTCAGTAGATCAGTGACAAAGCCTTCGAATTCGTAACAGGCCTTCATGTAGTAGTAATGTGCACTGTAATGTACTTATTGAATATTACATAATTAATTATAATGAATCCATTTGAGTGTTTTTGGTGTTTTTTTAATTTTAATGTTCCTGATGTATAAAGAATTTGTGTCTATTTTTACAGTTAATTTCACGAGTAAAGAATGAACATGATCATGGTCAAGTTAAATTCAAATTATATAATTTTCAATGTTATATAAAAATCTCACATACACATTGGTTGGTTTAGTGCCGCCTAGTGCAAATTCCTTAAAATATGCTCTGCAGTGCTTCCAATTTTTTATATTGAACGCTATTGAAGTATCTTCAGTTTGAACAATTATATACAATTACAGTGATGAATGTTACATAATTGGCATATTGTCTAACTTTTTATGGTGCTTTGTAAAGTTTTTAACGTAATTTTGTTATAATGAGTTTACACGTACTTGGTTTTGGATAGTATTACAGTTAAAAATTCGTAGTAAATAACATACAATGTGGGAAAGAATAGTTTGGACGATTAAGCGAAAGCAATTAAAATTATTATTATAAAATCTAATAAATTTTATATCTTAGTTCCCTTAAAATAAATTTTTACGTCTTTCTTGGCTGTCCTCAGCAGAGCCTAGCAGTAATGTTTGTGTGCGTTGTAACAAATTATATACAATTCGTGTTTGTTAACAAAAATAAAAAATTTTGGTGGTTTTGGTTTTTGAAAAATATTGTTTTAATTGTTTTTGTTGTTTAGTATTTTGTAAATAATTTTGGTAATTGTTCCGTGTAAAAATTCAAATCTTTTATTTCTGTTTCTGTCAACTGTATCACTTTGAGTTTTTAGAATTAAATTCTGCGTTAATTGTATTATCTCCATCACTAATCGATTGACGGTTCTTCTTCTTATTTATGTCTCCTCCTTCCACCTTGGTAATGGCCGCCTTTCGGATAGTCCGTGATCTCAATTTTATTTTATTTTATTTCTATTTATAAATTTTATAAATAAACAGAGACCAATCTGCAGAAATTCCAGATTTATTAACAATTTTTATTATATATCGAGTGTTAATAGATTATTCAATGGTAGTATCGACTCGTTTCTCAGGGCGGTCGATTATTTTTACATGTGTATTTAATATTAATTATCAGGTTCTTTGAACGTATATATTATATAGTCAGAGAAAGGGTTAGGTCAGGAAAGTATAACACTTACAAGTAAATAGCTTAAGAATTAAAAATTACAAAGTTATTCTTTAATATATAATGTTTATCAATGTAAAATTTCGAACAATTGACGTCTGGACGACTATATTGGCAGCGCTCGAATGGAATTGTGGGAATCAAGATGGCTGCTTCAGTACTGCATCTGTTAAAATGAAGTCGGCTCGACGAAATTTTCTTCCAATAAATGTTGCCTTTTCAATGTTTCCTCGTCTCAGCAGTTGTGATTATTCCTTCTGGTGTTAGTGGAGTGGTCCTGGTTAAGTGTTTTGTGATTCACTTCGATAAAATGTGTTGTATAATGTTTTAATTCACTTTTGTCAATTAGGTCGAAAATTGCACAGCTCGTCTCGTTATTCAGAATTATTGGTTTTATAGGTTTAAATAATCAATTCACTTATTTTCTGTTCCGTATTAATTTAGTTTAATGGTTGTATGGGTTAATTTCACTGAATTTAAAGTTTAATTTAAGTTTTTAGAAATTCACTATTTTCACCGTAGACTAGGCTTACTGAACAAACGCCATACTTGTCTTCGCGATAGGTTAATATTTAGCCAAAATCTCGTACAAGTGTGCTCGACAAAGTCTAATAATCAACTGTTCTAACTTCCTTCGTTATCTGAAAACGTCTTAGCCAATTTAATATTAGCAATACATTGTTTTAAATCTTTTTCGTTTCCGTTACATGTATGAAATTTACATTATATTACTGAATATATTTTTCCTATTATTTCATTTTATTAAATACTAAATACATAATCTCTTTCTTTAGACCATTCTGCTTGATTTGATACCAAATAAGATATTTTTACAAATTTTTTTATCTAAAATGCTATATTTACTATATGTTTTAAATGTAGGCTTTAAAAATTACTTCCTGTTCTCAAAATGTGTGCCATTTTATATGTTATATTTATGATTGTACTAAATCTCAGATTGAAATAAAAGGTTTATCTTCCCTTAATTTCTTGTAATTTTATTAATTGGTTATCTTTTTAAATATTATTCATTAATTTGTGACTCCCCCCTTTGAATTTTCAGTTATTACATTTACATTTTTTCAATAATTCTTCCTATCTTTTTACAATATCTTTCTAAAATATAGCTTCAGTTATAATGCTCTGTGACTGATTTGCCTTATATAAATTTCATCAGTTTAACTAGTTTACTGGACTTGATTCACCAATTATAATGTAGTTGAGATTTACCATTTGGCCTAGATTTTATCTGGTTTTACATACAAAGTTTTTGAATAATACAGCTTGTTTATACCCCTTCTGACCTTCTATTCTAATACAATATTAATTAGCAATTCCTTACTTTACTACAAGAACATTTAGTATTGAATTCATACTATTAATCCATAACAAATATTTGAAATTAAAAGAATGGTATTTAAACTCAGACATTTTAGTCTTGATTATTACTAGTAACACACAATAAATATTTTATAATAAAAGAATGGTATCCACACTCAGACATTTCATCCTTGATTAACACTATTAAACATAATAAATATTTTAGAATTATAAAACATTACACTCTATTTCCAACATTTAGGTATAGAGTTCATTTACTTTAATAGAAACATAACACATCTGTTCCTTCATTTTTTAATTTTTCTTAAAATTACTTTTGTGCAGTCTTATCTGTTTTTATTTTATATTAGGGATGTATCCCTTGTCACTTCCCTTATTAACTACCTGCTCTCTATTTATCTTTCTCATTTTAGTGAATGTTGTTAGATAAAGAGTGGCACTTTCTTAGAAACATTTGTATTTGATTTTCATAATACTATTCTACCAAATAGTATTTATGAAGTTAAATTAAAAATTGAAAGTTGTTCAAAGGTACACCTTTACTTAGTTTAAGCATTTAATACACTTTCTTGAAGTTTATATACTATAATAAAATAACTTGCACTGGTCCCCTGTTATTTCTTGATACTATCAATAATCAGTTTTATAGTTTTATATTATCAAGAATTTTATTTATAGAGGATTCTTAAGATTTGTTTTTATTCATTGCAAAATAACTTTCATGGGTGCACTTTTACTTATACCTCTAAACACTTTGTTTATATCTACTTTACATTAGTTTCTGTTTTTGGGTGTTATACTTTCGTTGGTGACTTTTAATCTCTTTTGGGGTTTTTATTTTCTTCTTACTGGGTTTCCCTTGGGTATTTCTTGTATTCTTCTTATCCTACTACCTTGTTTCTTCAAAATAATTCCCTTTTATTAGGTATTTCGGTTTGTTCAGGGTATTTACTTCCTTATTCATATCCTAGCTTGTTTCTTGAAAAACAGTCTTTATTTTAGTGGTGTCGGTCTGTTCTGGATTTCGCCTTACTTACTGATTCTCATTCTTTGTTTCTTCACTACAATATAGTTTTATTATGTACATTGGTTTGTTCTGGGTATTTTCCTTACTTACTCCTATCCTACCTGGGTATTTCCTTACTTTATTTTAGTTTTTTGTTTACTTTTCATTACTCATATTTGTTGCATAGTTGTTTTTATTTCTTTATTTTTATTTCTTCAAGTTATGATTGTATTTTATTGTGATACTTATTTGTTTTGATTTGGATTTTTCCTTGATAGTTATTTTAATTGATATTTATTTATGATCATATTTCATTCATTATAAAGTGGATAATCTGTCATGCTACAGCGTACGTGACACTTAACTTGCATCAACAAACAAGGCTATTGCAGACCATACCGGTAGACGCATTGTATTCAAAGCCGCAATCAAAATTACACTCTAGTGTTTTTCGAGTAGTGTTGACGCATACTATGGATTATTCTGGAACACTCTGGAACACTTGTGCTATCTATTTAAACAACGACACTTGGCGCTTAGAAATCAGTTTATGTCGGGGGATTTACACAGTGCGTCTCAAGTGGTGTATTAATGAAAGGTGAGTATAGTGCGGAATTCTTTATAGTTGAGATTACTATTCGTGTGAAAATATTAACTTGAATTATTGTACGAGTATTGTCTTGTTGAATAACTTGTTGATTACAAGCTGTTAATTGTGATAATTAAAGCTGGTTTTTAGTGACTTCATTGGTGTCTGGAATTTTTTTTTCCACTGCACCATACAAAGATCAGTTAGACCATAAGACCACTTCTGACACCAACTGTTACGATCGCACTCGATTTTCACTGATGATGGCAGTCGACGGCACTGCCGAAACATCAGGTTTTGCAGAAAACATTGGACTACGGCCAAACAGCCCGGGAAGGAATTTTAACAACAAACTACTACTTTGTTGCCGATAACGTAGTACACATGTAAAAATTATCCCCTCCCCCTTCAACTGTAATTTTCATTTATAGAAAAGTACCCCCATCCCGTTCAACTAGCCTCTTCATTTATAGATATTTCATTTACATTTCTACAGTGGATTATTAAGATCTTCTTATCAGGATACATTATTTATCAAAATTAAGTATTTTACTCTTGTTGCAACAAAAAATGTTTCTGGTAAACTCCTCTTTCCCCGTAACTGATTTTCACCAAAATCAATAGGCCTATCTATATCTTGAGTCTTCTATATCTCAGGCACATATGTAAAAAATTATTTGATTCTGTTTGAAATTACAGCAGTTATTGTTCGTCATGAAAACAATTCTCTTGTTACAACATAAAATATTGCAGATAAACTACCCCTTTCCCTTAACCGATCTTCACTAAAATCAAAAGACCTTGAAGTCTCTACAAGTTAGGGATGTTTGCAAAACTTATTTGATTATGTTTGAATTTACGGCAGTTATCGTTCGTCATAGAAAAAATTAACCTTGTTATCACGTAAAACGTTGCCGATAAACTACACCTTCCTCTTAACTGATCTTCACCAATAGGTCTAGAGTCGTCTACAATTCAGGGGTGCATGCAAAACATTATTTGATTCTGTTTGAATGTGCGGCAGTTATCGTTCTTCATAGAAACAAATACTCTTGTTAAAATATTAAAGGTGGCTGGTAAACTACCCCTTTCCCTTAACCGATCATCACTAAAATCAATAAGCCTTCAGCTCTTTACAATTCAGGAAAGTATGCAAAACATTATTTGATTCTCTTTGAATTTACGGCAGTTATCGTTCGTCATAGAAAAAATTACCCTTGTTAAAACATAAAACGTTGCTGGTAAACTACCCCTTTCCCTTAAACGAGCTTCACTAAAAACAGCAGTTCTTGACAACTCTACAACTTAGGGATGTATGCAAAAAATTATTTGATTCTGTTTGAATGTGCGGCTGTTATCGTTTGCCATAGAAAAAATCTATAGACACACAGACACACACACAGAGACTTTTCGAAAAATAACTTTTTTCATGTTTTGAGGGTAGTACAATCAGAATCTCCAATAATCTCGACCACGATTTTTTTTTGCCCTCACCATACTTCCATTTCCTTATGGAACATGGAAGTAAAAAAACTCATATATTTAGTTCCTTAATTTATTAACAAATATTACCACTCGATAAGTCTTTCATGAATGCATATTCTGGTGTAAGTTTCGTGTCACAAATTTTATTTTCACCAAAGCTATTAAATTTAATATGTTTTTATTACTATCCCATAACACAGTTAAACATACCAGCACACGCGTACTCGATATATGCCAACGCAGTACTTCATAACACTATTTTTGTGTGTGTTAAAGTTAACTGAAACTAACAGTCTTGACATGTATCTTATTGTCTATTATACAATGTCTCAACATGCAGTCTTCACTTATACAAATTTTTATTGCAACATACTATCGTACGCTAAGAGTTAAATTAATACTTTATATGCAAACTCCACGTATTGCGATATATTACATTGCATTGTTACGCATAAAATTTAACAGATATACTAGCAAAATGGTAACGCAAATTATACAGCAAAGAAGCTTTATTTTTCACGTAAAGTCATATCCTCAATGAAACGCCTCGAGACACAGTGATTAGATGTGAACAACAAGAGAATGCCTGCTAAAATTGTAAGCAGGACGTTTAGAGGAACCCTAAATAATCTCTCTCTCTCTCTCTCTCTCTCTCTCTCTCTCTCTCTCTCTCTCTCTCTCTCTCTCTCTCTTTCTCTCTCTCTCTCTTTCTCTCATTTACGTCTTATCTTTTCAGTTCATAGTATATTTCTTTTTTTAAATTGTGTCTTTCTATACTCGTGTTATTACTACAAAACACACTTTATTCACAAATGTAAAACAGGCATCGCTAAAGCCTCAATTAATACTATAGTATGTTGTTAGCGATGTTGCACATTCGTCCAATACACCATTGACTCAAAACAGTAAAGCTGTCTTCATTAAATAAACTCCTTGCTAAATGTAAGCAAAGCTCGTTAGAAGTGTCTTGTTCGTTGAATACAGCATTGTTCTACACTGTAAACTGCTGTGAAGTGCTCGTACTTAGTAGTGTTTTGTTCTGCTTAATTCTAAAGGCGCTGTGTAGGCAACATAAACGCATTACCGTAGTTATTTTTGCTGCATAAACGAAGACATCCTGTGTTACGCCTCTTCAATTCTTCACATTGTACATTTGTACGTGTACGTACTCATAATTTTTATATTTTTGACAGGGTTTTTGGGGTCAGCGTAAATCTGGGTTTTCTTTAAGCCCTTCAGCGCCTTGAACTACAGTATTTTGTCGGCTTTACTATTATTGACTTTACTAAGACTATTATTGTCTTTATCGATTTAACTAAAGCATATGACAGCGTGCCGCTTGCAATATTATGGAGAGCTATGCAGAATCAAGGAATAAGTAGTAAGTATATAAAAGCAACTAAACAACTATATAAAGATATGACAGCTCAAGTTAAAATAGGGAAAAGGTTATCCAGCAAGATAAGTATTAGTAAGGGCTTGAAACAGGGTTGTTGCATAGTTCCGACTTTGTTTAAAATCTCTTTAAATGAAGCCCTACCATCATGGAGGAGAAATGCCGTAATGACAAGATGGAAGTGACAAGATGTTTACAATACACTTTGCAGACGATCAGGCTGTAATTGCAGAGGACGAAAATTGATATAATTTGTATAATTAGGAAGCTAGCAGAAGAATATGCGAAATGGGATCTCGAAATAAATAACTCAAAAACTGAGTACCTTATAGTAGGCGGTGAAGGTCAAGACCTAAAACTAGGCAAAAAAGTGATAACAAATATTAAAAACTTCAAGTATTTGGGTGTAACATGACATCGGTTGGTGACAGCAACCAAGAAATAAAAGTAAGAATAGGACAAGCTAAGACAGCAACAAAACGATTAAACAGTCTGCTTTGGAGTCCACGAATAACAAAAACCCAGAATATATAAAACTATAGTCGAAAGTATAGGCCTATATGGAGCAGAACTGTGGGATACTAGTAAAAGAAAGAAATCTATAATAAGAGCTATAGAGATGGATTCCTAGCGTAGGTGCTGTAGACTAACAAGGCTAGATAGCGTGAGAAATGTAGAGATAAGACAAGCGATGGGAATCGACCTTGACATTATAGAAACAATAGAAGCAAGAAGACTGAATTGGTTTGGACACCTAAAAAGAATGTCGGATCAGAGACGGCCAAGGAAGGTATGGGACTCCATCCTCTAGAAGGAAAAAGGAAGACCTAAACATTCATGAAAAATGGACGTCGAAGATACAATGAATGCAAGAGAACTTACAGAATAGGATTATTTAGACCAGCGCCAGTGGAAGTAGGATGCAAGATGCGGCGCCAGCCGTAATTAAATCGCTTAAAAAAAATAAAATTAAAAAAAGCTAAGTATGTTGACATCATTTTCTATTGACCGTATGAACTTCAGTACACCAATTTCGAACGTTTTATGAAAACATTATCGAATCTGCTCAAAAATATAACTTCACCGTAATATAACGTAATTAATTCTACTTCTTTTTGTAAGCATGTAAGTGTCCAATGTTACTCTCATACAACATCGCTGTATAAGGACGACGGTATTAGTAGATGTACCGTGGGAGTCCATACTAATAAGTAATACGAGATTCTTTACGATAACTTATAGTTTTCTAAAATTTTATCGTAAAATATACACAAGGACACTCATACATCTGTATGCATATACAGTACACCTACATGTCTTTTCAGACCTACAACTACACCTACAAAGTAGTTAACCTATGCCTGCAGTAATCGAGAATGTGTTTGCTAGTTGTGCATGATTCAGCTGCCTGATTCAAGATTTAACGATCACGCGCGCGCGCACACATACACACAGAAAAAATATCTTCTACAATACTTTACATTTTTACGTCTACATCTTTTCCTAATATAACTACTGCTGTGTTTATTATAAAAGAAAATAAAACTTTTTACCACGTTTATCAGCAATAACCATAATTATTACATACACGTTTGTTTGTCAACAGCGGGTTCATATGCATTTAATTATGAGTAATGATTATTTGTTTATAAATATTTAGTATTTACACAACTTTTATAACTTTATACACTAAGTATTTGATTGCATAGAACTGAGGTGGATAATCACTGTTTTAAGATAAAGAGCCTACCAGTGATTTTGATAAACTTTCATCATCATCACCATCATTACCACTCCAAGAACTAGGCCTCAGACCAGTTCCGGAACCCATCTTCTCCTCCCATTACCGACATCTGTCTTCCCAGTAGTGTGATAACCGAAGGCAGCCACACGTAGACGGATATCAGGCATGCGTTTCAGTGTTCACACCATCTCCGTCTGTGGTCTTCAATCTTCAAACTTTCAAATCAGAGACTTTATTAAGTATGGGTTATTGGAATTTCAGTTAGAACACAGTACATCGTTATATTAGTATAAAAGATTGTGATACTAAATTTTAAATAAAAGATTAAAAGTAATAGTGATAGACTTTTGGGAATTTTGGAAAAATGTATTGAAAATAATACACAGCTTACCATATCATAAGCCACTATCATTATGACAAATTACTTCAGACTTTTACATCTTGGCAGTTATAAGAAGATTTTATTAAGAAAAAAATACATAAATCGTTTAAATTCTATAAAGCACTTGAGTGTCATGCTAAGCAAGTCGTTACGAACAGTGTGTACACAAAGTTGTAACAATCACAGGACAACAGCCGGTACACGTGTGAATCTGTCTGTGCAGTGTCAAACGATCAATAATAAATTGGGCGTGCCGCTCACTTGGTTAAACACGCACTTTGACCTCACGTACAGTGAGTGCCTCTGATTACACCCATACACCCAAACGAACACTACGACACACGTCGAAATGTCCACTCCATGTCAGTTTAACAATAACTCAGACTATTGGATACACATTATGCCACACTACGTACATAATAATGTATTCGGTATGAATGACATATGCTCACTTATAAACCCTGAAAATTTGGAAGATTAGCAAATACACGTTTCTACTACGTTTGGTGTAATATAAATAAAAGCATAATGTATTGTTGCGACGGTCTCACTGAAAACAAAAACAATAAAAAAAGACACCAAATGGAAAACAAAAAAAAGACACCAATTAAGTCTCTAATCACCAGTTTTAAATTAACATCTCTAATCACAATTAAGAGTTTGAAATCAACAAGTTATTCAACAAGAATATACTCGTGGAATAATTCAGTTAAATTTGTCCACACGCAATAATAATGCCAACTAATAGAGTCCCGTACATTTATAACAATAACACTTCGCCACAAACTTTGAACCTCACTTGAATAAATCGCCACTTAAACGCACTGAGTAATCGCCCGATATCAACTGACTGTCAGTCGCTGGATGCTTATATTTATACACCGTTGAAATTCCAGAATAATCAGTCACATTCTGGATGACGTTTCGAGCAAACTGCGTATTACTGGTGCTCTAGGATCTACTAGAAACCGTGCAAACTGTCTGGCCTTGAACATGACCGGTCATGACACGTCAGTGCGCCGACCGGTGCGATCTGGAATAGCCTCGATTCTTAACGCATGAAAGTGTCACGTAATTGTCTTTCATCTCAAAGTAACAGCAATATGTATGCAGACACACATTACAGCGGGCCTCTGCTTGGAGAGCCGAGAAACATGTCGAACGTTCCGTATTACGTAACAGTATATTAATAAAACCGTTGCTTTGGTGTTTTAAGACCTGTTTGTCTAAACAAACATCACGTATTTTTCTTACGTAGAACAAATAAACCAGTATATCCTATGTTTAAAACTGTTAACGTAAAAATTACACAAAAACAACAATTGAATTCAACATATTTTAAACAACCTGAATATCGGTTTTCCAAATATCTGTGAAACGTTGTATCACAAAATACAAATATGTCAACTTTGAACCCTAAAATCATTTTTCTCATATAAATACATATTATGCTACGAAAATACCTTTGAAGTAATTGTATTAAACTTAAATTGTTGTGTTAAAATCAAAATTATTTCTCAAAATATATTTATTTTATAATCATAAACAATGAGAATATTGTATTTCAGTAATCACGTACACGTCTATATAAATGAAGCAGTAAAGCACGAATGGCAAAGAAAACAATGTTAAAAAAACACTAAAAATCGCTACGGATCAGGTGATGAAGAGAAAGTACAAAAACAGAGAGGCCCAAAGATTGGAACCACAGTATGAAGGAAACAAAATGAAAGACCGAAGTGTTTAGATGTGGGAAAGCTGGATATCTCCAAGTGAAAAACTTGCTATTCAGAATTACAGAGTTGTCAGTTGTTTTGTATATTTAAAAATTAGTATGTTATTTTATTATAGGAAGTAAAGCTTTAACTCAACTTACCAATTAAAAATAGTAGTTAGTATTTACTGTAATATAATTATTGTACTTGGTATTTTGTGTTGAAATTTAATTGTATTAGTAAGAAAAACTAGAAACGAACTTTCTTATTTACTGCAACGAATAATGAGCTGAGCACTTTGATACTGACGGAAAAATAAATTAGCGTTTCCAATATTCAAAACTAAATCATTTAGTTTTACACAAAACATATTTCAAATTCTTATAAATTATTGTTCAAATGGTAAAGAAACGTTTCTTTTTGATGGGTCCGACTGACGTACAGCTGATTAACCCTGTTTATAGTTGTACTCTATAATACACTAGGATAGTATGAACTAATTACTAAAAATAATTTACAGAGTATGCCTAAGAGAATCTACTTGCAAGCACACGACAGTGTAGGGACTGCGATCTATTCTAGCTGTAATCAGGCACTTTATGTGGTAATATTCCCACCTGAATAGGTTATATTTCTAATTCTAGAAACGCAGTGACAATAAAAATGAGACACTGATGACAACGATGACGATGATGCCGATGATGGTGATGATAATTTTATTATGATTATGTTTTTCATTCTGAATATAAAATCATTTTTAAAATATCGGCATGGAGAAAGAACCATTCATCACTTCCATGTTGTAAGATTTACATTTAAAATCATTTTCAAAATGAAATATTTTCATAGAAACTACTTCTTTCTACTTCTTGCTTCAGCCTTAACCACAGTACTGCGGTCACTAACGTATACCACCTCACGTTAGCGCACCCGATTTTCACTGATGACGGCAGTCGCTGGCACTGCCGAAACGTCTGGTTATGCAGAAAACATTGGACCACGGACAAACAGCCCGCGAAGGAATTTTAACAACAAACTACTTCTTTGTTACCGATAATGTATCACACACAAAAAAATTGTCTCTTCCCTCTTCAACTATCATTTTCATTTATAGAAAATTACATTCTCCCCCTTAAAGCTACCCTTTTTATTTATAGATATTTCATCTACCTTTCTAAAGTGGATTATTGTGACCTTCTTTTCAGGATACTTTATTTATAACAATTAAGTACTTTACTTTTGTTAAAACATAAAACGTTGCAGGTAAACTACCCCTTTCCCCTAACCGATTTTCACCAAAATCAATACGCCTTGAGTCCTCTATAACTCAGGTACATATGCAAAACATTATTAGATTCCATTTGAATTTGCGGCAGTTATCGTTCCCCATAAAAAAAATTCTACACACAGACACACACTCAGACAAATTTCGAAAAATGACTTTTCTTCATGTTTTGAGGGTAGTACAATCAGAATCATCCCTTATCTCGAACACGATTTTTTTTTGCCATCACCATACGTGCATTTCCTTATGGAACACGGAAGTAACAATAACATACACCATACACGTATTTCCATAGAAAATATTTCCTTTACGACACGCTTAGAAAGCAGAGTCTTTTCTTTTTGTAGTTATCACTTTTTGGGAGTGACCTCAATTTGTTTTGACAAGGATCAAATTACCAGTTCACTGCGAATTACTATTAATTGACTCGCTTAATTGTGAATGTCTCACTGTCGATATTATTTTTAATGCCATATAAACAAAATAAAAACTTTAAAAATTCACAATAAAAACAAAAGCAGACGTTTCGACCGCGCCCACGGTCTTCATCAGTGGTGTGGGAAAGAGGTGACAGTGACGTTTCTATACGATAGTGCTGTTATCAAGAGCCAAATTCTCGATAACAACCATACTTTTAATAATGATGGACCACGACCTACCAGTCCGGCACTGGTTTACCAGTCAGATACTGGTCATGAAAGCTTAAGTTCTCTATCAACGTTTACTTTTAGATCAAGAAACATGCAGAGTCCAGGGTGTTAGGTAGCAGTTAATTTTTCTTTCAAAAGTTTTTTTTATTTATGTAATATTATATTTCTTCAGGTTCAAAATAGCACATCAAATTACAAGGCAATCAACCAGCTTTTAATTGCATTGCAGTTAAAACCGATTCTATATTGTTCAATAGAAAAATATTTTCTAAACATGTTTTGTAACCCACAGAACGAAGTTCGGCAGACAGCCATACAAAGGAGTGCCTCTACAGTCAGCATTTGTGATTTTAATTATCATTAAGGTTAAAAAAAGTGAAGCTATTGAAATTTTTTTATTATATGTAACGGATGACTTTTAGTCAGCAAACACAGAAGTCGGAAATGTTCTTCACCACAGTACGTATATGTAGGGATTTGAGACGTATAATGACAAAAAATTTAAAGGCATTGCACAAATGCAATGCGCAGAGAAGGGCATTGAAAATGCTTCAATAAATCTATATATATATATATATATATATATATGTTCATTCACCAATCAATGAATTCATTCTTCATTTACCAATGTACAGATTATAAGTTAAATGTAGTCGCATTCATAAGCGACGTTTTATATGTGTACTACGTTATTGACAACAAAGAAGTAGTTTCTATGGAAACTCACCGGTTCCCATTTTCGATCAGGCACCAGCGATCGGCCGCAAATGTGCGACACGTCCTTATAAACATTTTCAATGCCCTTAACGTAGTATGAAGTTTAAAGTCTATGTTGCATTAAGTTTATAGTAAGAATAAATTCTATTTTAAAGATGTACATGTAAAATGAGTTTCTCTAAACAGAAACGAGTGCTTAATTTAGAACATTGTCTGTTAATTAATTCTTATATGACGCAAAACTTATTTTGAAATAAATTTACCAAGAATCTTTGAGAAGTCTGAGAAATAAAAATACAAAGAATGTAACGTTTATTTTATTTAATAACTTAAAATTGTGTATTTATTTTTAAGCTGGTAATTTGAACTTCTCCTACTTCTCGACCAACCTATACTATGGAATGAAAATTATAAGATATTAAGAAATGAGATGAAACTATCATTTCTACATCTTTTTAAAGCCGCCTAACAAGCGTC
Source organism: Magicicada septendecula (assembly GCA_034769895.1). Lineage (NCBI taxonomy): Eukaryota > Metazoa > Arthropoda > Insecta > Hemiptera > Cicadidae > Magicicada > Magicicada septendecula. The sequence goes on along the minus strand of CM068372.1, from coordinate 407,224,861 downwards.
GTTTTGTGTAATTCTAATCATCAATAGTTTAGCGCGTTGATTCGTAGGTGGTAATATCGGGAAGGTTTATAATAAATAACTCATCCGTATGACATTTGAATGCAACCGTTTAGACATAAACTCTGCATAAATATCAGTCTGCTGGACGCTGTCCTGAGCAAGCCTCACTGCTTTCAGCTTAATGACGTATTGATTTATAAACATTGAAAACTGTCAACGGCACATTTGAAGGACAGCCACCGGCTGACAGTAGATCATTACCGTTATTAATAGATCATTATATGCTTGTTTAACGGTCTCGTACGTAATGCTATTTATTTCATTTTTCCTGATCTTGTGATTGCTTTGGACTCCCTTCAATACCTTAAGAAAATTTGTTACTCCTTCTTAAACCTGTTTTCTTTATTTCTGCGTCACCGCCTTTATAAAATATGTGTGTTGTGATGGATAATCACTACAGAGGACCTGGAACGTTACTTTAATATTACTGAAGTTAAATGACGGCAAAGGTTTCTGTCGTAGAAATAACCTTAATAACTCTCATTTATCAGACGTTGTGAATAACTTGCATAAGTTCAACCTCACGTGCGGGACCATTAGGCGAACCCTTAGGTCAACAAGTAAAGGAACACGCCTAAATTTCTGCAAGATGATGGCTCTTCCCACACTTCTTTATGGGTCTGAGAATTGAACTTTAACGAAAGGCCAGGCCAGTCGCATCCAAGCAGCTGAAATGAGATTTCTCAGGCAAGTGGCAGGGTATACTCTCCATGATCGTAGAAGAAACACATATATACAGCAGGAACTGAATACTATGAGTATACTCGACAGGATCGCCCAGTATCGGCTGGATTGGTGGGAACATCTTTGCCGAATGGATGACTGCCGTATCCACAAACAACTCTGGAACTATAAGCCGAAGGGACGGAGAGGTGTGGGACGCCCGAGGAAGCGCTGGAGTGACCAGCTCTAATCTTTGCCTATTTGAGACCGGAACAAGCTATCCTTGGTTTAATCCGTGAGGATGATGATGATGATGATGATGAACTCTCATTTGTCACTTCCATCTTTTAAACGTAGACTAGACTTCTGACATTTATTATTCCCCCCACGTTTCCCTCATTATCACTAGCTATTTTGTAAAATAATATTTGTAACATATTTTTACTCAAATACGTATAATATAACATTGAGTACGTTAATAACTATTAAAAAAGGAGGGTTAAAATCTAATTGTCATGGATTTATGTAGTATGTGTGTGTGTGTCAGAAAATTTATTTCAAATAAGTTTTCCGTTTTCGTATACGATTTTCTTAATTAAAGCACTATTGAAAGTACAGATATTTATTTTTCTAATAAAATTCGTTATTAACTATTTGAATGAATTATATGAAACGTTTTATTGTTATATTATCTAACATTAGAAACTAGAAGAAATTTTAGTATAGGCCGATAAACTCTGCTGGCAGTTATATTACAGGTTAATTATTTTAATTTTGACAGATTTATTGCATATGGTTTTAAAATTTGCATAATTTCTTCTAATTAAGATATTAATGGGAGCCTAGCCTGTGCTAGCAACAAACTCCAGGTGTCTTTTACAGCCTCCAGTTAAGTCAAATTATGGAAGTTAGTAGGCTACGCGCGATAACATTCTGGTGTAATGATTGGCGGCTGAATAGTACTGCTGGCCACAACAGTTCACATCAACGCCTACTCTGCGTCTTCTAAGCTACTTCGGTAGCACAGAAAGGAGCCATTATTATTAATACGGTTACGTTGGAACTAAAAAACGTTTTTCAACTGAAAATCTAATTAAAATTCTACAAAGTAATTAACATGCTAGATTAAGTAAATAAAATTTAATTTAATTTATAGTTTTTATTCAGTCTCTACACGGAACAATACGTTTTGTAGTTTACGTTTCTAGTGTTTAAAAAATAAAATCAAGATAACGTTTAATATTAACGTTTCACAGAGTAATAGTTCTTAAATTTTCAATTAGGAATAAGTAATTGCTAGACATATATTGGAATGAACATTTTAAATACATATGGAATGTATCAGAGAGTAAAGCATATATGATAACATATTAAGACGCTGTATGTGTAACTAGACTGCCAGTTTGAAAATTACAAAATTAATTGATAAGGCGTATTGTAAAACATTTAGTTTTACGTATGTTTAGGCTTGTAAAACAACTGTAAGTGCTGTGAAACGGTGAGTAAGCATGTTTAACCGCGTGTGCGACGGTACGTATTTATTTTACCAGATATTTATAAAAATCAAGTTAATTTAACTAACTTTTGTAACATGGGAAGTTTGGGTCTTTCGTCAGAATACTTATAATAAGAAGACCTAACTGATAGTTATTTTAAATATCAGCGACTAAATGTATGCCTTTTTCCAAGTAAAAAGATTTTATCAGCTATTTTATCTGTGTTAGCAGTCTTCATAACAACTTTGTCGTATTTTGTTGCTTCTCTGCTATGTACAATATTCCATCGAACGAGGCCTTTCGGTTTCGCAACCATTATCAAGTTCTTACTACAACAAAGTACTCTTGGTTATAGTAAGAACTTGATAATGGTTGCGAAACCGAAAGGCCTCGTTCGAGGGAATATTGTACATAGCAGAGAAGCAACAAAATACGAAAAAGGTTTTATGACTATAAAGTTGATCATAAAAACATTTAGTTTTTTCTAACAAAAATTGTTCTGTTCGGAAGCATTTTCCGTCAAGAATATTTAATATCTGTAAGAAAATCATAGAAAGGATTAACAAAAAACCAGGTTTTATGACTATAAAGTTGATCATAAAAACATTTAGTTTTTCTAACAAAAATTGTTCTGTTCGGAAACATTTTCCGACAAGAATATTCAATATCTGTAAGAAAATCATAGAAAGGATTAACAAAACACCAGTCAGATTACGAGAATTCAGTCAGTGAAACCGACTTTGAACCGATGAATCTGTCTTTCTTCAGAATCGATAATGTGTAAACTCTATCAGATCAGTAAAGACTTTATAGTCAATAAGACAAAAAAGAACTTTTAAATATTAATTTTTTTCAGCGTAGTGTGTATGGGGCCTTGAGTTGTTCTTATAGCATGAGTTAAAAGATAGAATAGCTTATGTTATTAATTCTGGTTTTGTAACTGTATTTTTTTGTTGTTACCTGGTAATTAATTTTATTCAGTAATATCTGCCGTTGCAAGTGAAGACTGTAAGAATACTGGATCTGAAAATATTAAATAAAATATATTATTTCAAAATAGAAAACATTGGTAATTAGGGCAATTTTTGTTGGAGGAGGAAAAGAAGGAGAAGATATAAACAATTGCCTTAGAAAACTACTAATTCGCTAACAGTGAACAGTATTAAAAATAAACTAAGGTTTTTTTGTTGCCTAATAATATCCATTTAGTCACAAAATAATAATAATGCAACGAAGATGAGATGTAATAAAAACAATTACACATAGTAATTAGATTTAGCAGCCAGTAGCACTTTTCACTCGGTTTAAGCCATTTTTGTACCGCAAAGAATAAAAGGTTTGGTCATGTGCTACGTAAAGTAAAATTGCTTCCGTTACTGGGAAGTCATCTTAAAGGAAACCAGCTGATAATTACGAAGAGGAAACGAAACCTGGGAATAAGTAAATAGGTAACTAATTTATTGAAATTTGTTGACTTGAATGCACTAAAAGAATCAAATTTGACATTATTATAACTTAAGCATAAGAGTCCATAAATTCCCAATATTAAAGTACCACAATTTATTGTAACTACCACGTTTAAAATGTTTATATTCAACAATGGTAGTGGCATGTAATAATGTGGGTCTTCTGGGAACATTTAATTTAGATAATCATTTCTCAGTTAAATATGGCAAGAGGAAACAGAATGTGCTAAAGCGGTAGTTGTGCAATATAAAGCAGCACATCAAAGTTGCTGTAACGTTGTTGCATTGCAGGAAGTAGTTTAATGGTGGAAGTACTTGAGTTCTGGTTGTATTGTAACAAGAAAGTTTGCAATAATTCAAAACATCAGGTTTAACTTTTAACAAGCGTGCGCCACACAGGCAAATGATAAAAGCATTTACCATGCTAATAAGCAGAGACTTAAAATACTGTATGTACACACTGAATAGCAAAATAGTTTTTGTATTACTGGTATAGTTGTTGCAAAGTGCATAGAAACTGATTAACTACAAAAGCTTACCGCGTTACTAGGATTACAAAAACAATGAGTCACGTTCTACGCAACTGCATACGCGTTACGGAATTCATCAACTGCTTAACTTTTATTCACAAATATACGACGTTAAATTCAGTATTCATAAATATAGATAACTCAGGGTTTCTTTACCAGGGCTGTTAAATTTTTTTACTGTATCAAAATATTATAAAATGAACAGGGTAGTTCTCTTAAAATATTGTCAGTAATAATCAGGAAGCAGTAATTCCCTACATGAATTCTGCAAACGGAAGATGTATAACGTTCAAAACGTCTGACTTGTTTTAATATAAAAACAGTGCAATCTTACCACAAGCTCATTTTATCTTTATATACGAAAGGGGGGATACTTTTTATTTTTTATAATAAAAGACTGCATACAAATGTTTGCTTGCTCGCCACGGAATGTGTTATTGTACTGAAAAACACCAACATTTATTTATTATAAATTTCTAACTTTTAGCACGTGTGTGTCATACAGCCAAGTGATAAAAGCATTTACTATGATAATAATTGGAGTTTTAAGTATGTACATATTAAACAGAAAAATACTTTTTATACTACCAATATAGTTATTGCAAAGTGAATAGAAACTAAATAATTACACAAGTTTACCGCGTTATTATGTTTAAGAAAACAATGAGTTACATTCTGCGCAAGTGAATACCGTTCATGGAATAGATCAACTGCTTAACTTTTTGTTCACTATGGTGCAACGTTAAATTCAACATTCATGAATATATCTAGATCACGTTTTGTTTAACAGGGCTGTAAAACTCTGTTGATATTTTAAATTTTTGTTACGACGGTCTACTTGATCGTCGTAGGTACAGTGGAAAACAGAATACAAGACACCAATTAAATCACTAATCGCCAGGTTTAATTACCGCAGTTTATAATTAACTCGTACAATATTTCCAGTTAGATTTGTCCACACACAATAACAATGTCTATTAAAAGAGTTTCACACAGTTATTAACACAATAATTCTTCACGTCGACAACACTCAATCCGCACTAGCAAAAATCGCTCACGTAACTGACTGACAACCCGGCTGCTATGGCTTTATGTACGACGCGCTGAGGCCCAGTAGAACTTTCCCTCCTTAACTGCGCGCCGCCGGCGGCTTAATTCATAGTATCTCAAGTGTTCTGCCACACTGGACGGGGGGAGTGGAGAATGTTCTGGGTTGTTCAGTAGGCTGCTCGTAACAATGAACAGGGTAGTTCTCTTAAAATATTATAACGTAGACAATATAACGTGTAAGCTAGGACACTTAAACAAGGATATTTTCTTGACACTTGTTTTCTTTAGTTCTTAAAATTTATGCAACCTATTTCCACATCCCATCGTCTACGTTTTAAATTCTATAGAAACATATGTGTTTCTGGTTACGTTCCTATATTTGAGAAATGTGCTAATACATGGACGATTTATTTTAGTCCTAGCCTGTAACACATCCTTAAATTTTCCCTAAAAACCACCCCTTGCTTCCAGACATCGTAAATGATATTAGTTTTGCAACAAACAAAATAGTTAAAATGTTTATTATTATACCGTCGTCTTTAGTGAAATACTTGTTAACCAAATCTATTCACAATTAAAATGTCTAAGATTAACACAAATCTTACCATTTGATAAGTGGAGAAGAGATTTTACCGTTACTTAATAGTTACTTTGAAGACTAGATCGAAGACGACAAAACCATAACTGTTTGCTCTTTGCTAGGAATTAATTTTTCACATATACAAGTATGCACAGGAAACGTAATCTAACCTAACCTAACCTTACGTAGGGCAATAACACCACTATAAACAGTGTTCTGTGTTGACAACTGCGGAGGCACTGGATACAGCGTAAGGGAACATTCTTACTGAATTCGTAATAATAACGTGGATCTCATATTTACATGCCTCAACCTCAAAACCATCTGCTTATCTAAAAAATGTACCTTACAATTTTCAATTATTTTCTGATTGTTGAATTTTGTTTTAAGCACTATTTTATGAAACACAAAATTATTAACAACATTTGTCAGTGTAGGTTATTAAAAAACACTTTGTGATTACAGTTTCGAACATTGTGTATGTACTCGCCCTCATTGCCAACATAAGTTACCGCTCGGCATTGTTGCCAGGAATTTTCTATAGACTGTTCACCCTTCGTTTATTTTATTATTCCTAACTTCTGCACTTTTAAAGTTTATTCTTAAAACATGTCCAAAGTCAGTACTGCACGGAAACTATCAGGACCTTTCATGAGCCTTCAGAGTTCTCTATTCTACATACTTTGAAGAATTATTTCAATACAAGGTTTTTGAAAGTTGTCATGGTTGTATATCTAGATTTGAGATACAGATTTGACAACACTTAATCAAACCTTTGCAGCGAGAAACAGGCAATACTGTTCAAAAATCATAAACCAAAGTATATAAATAAATTACATTATATGCCTAAAATTTGTTTAACACTACCGAATGTACAGTGTAACTTATAATCATACAGAAGCAAGAAACAGAGGCCAAAGAACACACACTCACCTTCAGATAATGGACGAATACTTTACTTATTTACTTTTAACATTGAAAATGTTTATATGGACGTGTCGCACATTTGAAAACGACAGCTGGTGAGTGATCGAAAATGGGAACCGGTGAGATTCCATAGAAACTACTTCTTTGTTGTCAATAACGTAGTACACATATAAAACTTCGTTTATGAATGCGACTACATTTAACTTATAATCTGCACATTGGTAAATGAAGAATTAATTTATTGATTGGTGAATGAACATAAATATATATATTTTTTAGATTTATTGAAGCATTTTTAATGCCCTTCTCTGTGCATTACATTTGTGCAAATTTTACACAAATTTACAATGCCTGTAAATTTTTGAGAGTAGTTCATGTTTCGGTTAATTCAATTTTGAGTTTTTACTAGCTCATCAGATTGTATAATATACTAAGTAAATTTTTATCCAGTACGTGGCAATTTGTATAAGAAGATGTAAGGCAGTACATAAAGCGACATGGTTTAAGGCATTGTCTCAAGACAAGTTAGTTAAGTGGTGTCAAGTAAATTTTCAAGCTAATTCACTTAGCCGTCAGGTCTCTTGAGCTTAATTTAAACAAACCCTCTACTTCAGTTTTCTCCAAACTTCGTGTGTACGGATTGGCGGGAACGTTGCAAACTGTCACCACTGTCGCACAGCACGCTCAGTGACACTCACTCCGCAATAAGCCTCCAAATTATCTACGATTGAAAGTTGGGGTTAGACATGTAAGCCATAAATGTATGGTGTACCCTACTAACTTGTATAAACAGATTCACCTCATATTTTGAGGAATTCTGTACTTGGTTAGAGCGCTGAAACAAACGTAGTCCTACAATAATTATTTCACATATTGTTAAATTAAGTAAAAAGGGATTAATTGTTTATTCTAGGAAAAGTAAAAATTACTTACTTCTTAAAACTCCGTAGTTCTCTTCAAACACAAAAAATTATGAATGTAGAAAAGTACCGTTACTTTAGGCTATAGAAATTTGTTTCGTGTGAATAAAGTTGAAAATTCAGTAACAACGAACGCACGTAAAAATTAACAGAGTTCAAACGAACGGAACAGAGGACTGTTTGTATTGTCCTAAAACCAAAGCGTATAACGCGTAATTTGTAGTGATATAATTATGTTAATTATTAAAATTATATGTGATTGATAAATGTAGTCTAAAACTTGGGACACAATTGACAGATCTTCACTGAGATGCTGAGAGAAGTAGATTCTTTTATTATTAAATTCAATTAGTATTACAGTCTACCTACCGTTGATAGAAATATTTGTGAATGTGAGAAATATGACATTATATTCAATATGCGCTTTCGGGGAATTATCCTCGTTACTACACTTTGTTACATCGTTACGACTATACGGAATCACTTTATAAATCACAAATTGTTTTCTAATATTTCTTCGCATTCTAATGAGACCTGTTCACTAAATCACACCGTTTCAGTCTACATGCAGCACTTATGGCGCTGCAAGATTATATCACTTTAACAGGAAAGTTGGTGTGTGTTTTGAGATTGAGATGGATTTGGCGCTGCGTCGGTTCGTTCCTTCTACGCCTGAAGATTTTATAACTTTGTAGCTTCAGACGCTTTACCTTTCCCGACTATTCTGTAAGCAAATGCAAAGATGAAACATTTGCTACGGTTTTGAGTACTTTATTATGTGAGGCAGTATTTCTACTTTAGAGTTACTGGCGATTCTCCACAGCTGTAAGAATGCATGGCGGTTCACACAGCCTTTATCATGATTTTGTAGATTAACAACCTGTTATCCAATGCCACCTAAGTTTACTCAGACCGCAATGATTGCTAATATAGTTTTTTGTAATTGCAATCAAGACGGAAGAAGCGGACTCAAAGTATAATCGAAATGATTTTTCATAGGTTACTTAGAAAAAAAGAAATTAGTAGTTATATAGTTATTAGGATTTAAGAAAAATTTTAACATCGCTAACGTATATTCAGCCAAATAAGTATGATATTACAGATGGCGTCATTTTTTTATTATAGTGTTATCTGTATTATGTAATTCGACTGTAACAACTAGTGCAACGCAGTGTGTCTACAATACTTCTTCTTACAATTCTGTTTATGGTGCATTGCCGTCCTCATAGATGTTATCGGTTCGCTACAAACACAGGAAACGATATATGTAGAAACGTAGCGTTACTTTAAACTAAATAAATTTATTCCATGTGAATAAAGTAACTACGAACATATGTAAAAATTAACAGAATTCAAACGAACGGAACAGAGAACTGTGCGTATTCTCCTCAAAGCAAGGCGTGTAACGCATAATTTGTAGTGATATAATTATGTTAATTTATTATTACAAAGTCAGTAGTGAATAACAAAAGGGAGCAAATGGTATTGTTAAACTGAGCACAATGTATTACTGCGACAATCTGGGTTAAACCTATACTTTGTCACCGGTGTTTGTGATGCATGCTGGTGCAGACCACTGTGCTGCTGTCTTCCTTGTGACAGTATTATTGCTGTCCTTAATGTGCTTGACACATCGTACCTACATACATTAATATATATTTTAAAACAATTAAATTCTATTTTGTTAAGAAAAAAATAAGTTATTAACAGTGGTATTTGAACAGAAACAATGCCGTACCTTCTTGTAATAATTTTTCGTAAATATTGATAGCATCATAAGATGTTAAAGAAATAAAAACTAAGTGAGTTTCATGACTGGTGGAACATGTATAACACGGAATCAAGATTTCATATATAGTTTTCATTTTGATATACAAACAACGTGCCGTATGAAGACAAAAAGTACAGTTAAATTATATATGATTGTTAGAAACTGACTCGGAAAACATTCCAGATGGGGATACATTTGTTAAATCGAATCTGCAAAGACTCTGGATTGCAGACATCCACACATAAGACCAAGGTGATGGCTTTTCGTGGAACTAATCCCGTACGGGTAAAAATTGTTGTAGATGGTACTATTCTGGAACAAGTTAACAATTTTGAATACCTGGGCTACAGTGTGTCTTATGTTGCAGGCAACGACGTTGTGAATAATTTGGATATGTTCAACCTTAAGTGCAGGACCATTAGGCGAACCCTGATGCAAGTCAGCAAGTAAAGGAACACGCCTAAAATTCTACAAGGTGACGGCTCTTCCCACTCTTCTTTATGGGTCTGAGAATTGGACTTTAACGAAAGGCCAGGCCAGCCCCATCCAAGCGGCTGAAATGAGATTTCTCAGGCACGTGGGAGGGTATACTCTCCATGATCACAGAAGAAAGACAGGTATATGGCAGGAACTGTATAATACGAGTATACTCGGCAGGATCGCCCCGTATCGGTTGAATTGTTGGGAACATCTTTGCTGAATGGATGACTGCCGCATCCCCAAACAACTTTGGAACTATAAACCGACTGGACGGAGAGGTGTGGGACGTCCGAGGAAGCGCTGGAGTGACCAGCTCCAATCTTTGCCTATTTGAGAGTGGAATAAACCATCCTTGGTTTAATCCGTGAAGAAGAAGATGATGATGATGATGACGACGACGACGACGACGACGATGATGACGACGATGATTGTTATAAATTAATTATTATTCATAAATTTAAATTTGTTTTTGAAGAAAGGTTAACCCAAAACCTCCTAAGTAGTATGTAGAAGTATATTTTGCTGCTTATCTATCATCTGCGCAGAACACTGAATACTGAAAATTGTTGTAGTAGGAAACGAAGGCCACGTAAATTTTTCTATTTATACGTAACTATTGCTTTTGGGTTTCTAATTATATGTCGACTTTACGATTTCTATTTGTGCTCTTTTGTAGTCAGAAATGTCTCTCTAGTTTTTGACTAGTTTAGTAGTTAGCTTAATGACGCTAGTGTACTCAGTCGAAGAAGTGACAAAACAAGAAACATAAAAATGAAAACTATATAGCCCTATTAGATTTTTACTCTCTCTAAGCACTTGTAAGGTTTGTTATTTTACAATTTTTTTTTAGTTCATTAAGTTGTTTTGTTTATACTATCTAAAAGTCCTGTTTATGGATTTCCTGGCGTAATTTTTGTTAAATGAGTTGGTTTGTGTATATATTCTTGATATATTTATAATTTTCTACTCTTAAAACGTGACTAATCTATTATAAACTTTTGTTTTTGTAACAGTCTGACATGTTATCCTTCTGGCAATTAGTTGCCTGAAGCAAAGTACAAATTGTTAAAAGTAATTAATGGAATTTTAATTTTTAGTTTCAAACGAGTATTTTCAATGTATGCTTTTGATATCACATCTCTTTTGTCATCTGTAGTTGTTTGGTTCATGTCAACATTAAGTGTTAATGTCAACCAGTATATCTGCCTTATGGGCCCATTGTTTAAGATTTTGAATTAATTGTATCATGGCAGCAGCAACTGGAAGTGACTTTTATTCATTTGTTTACATGTTTTTGCCATTTAGTCTTGTAATTTGTGTATCTGTTTAATCTGTTAATAAAAACAAGAAAAGCTGTCAATGGTCAGCTCTTCATAATCATGTACGTCTTTTGTCAGTTAAATTATTTAATGTTTGCTTCGTCAAAAAGATTACAATTCTGCAATAAATTGAAGAAAAATATATAGTTGTCAAGGGTTTCTTGATGTAACATATCTTGCCAAGCGTTTGATGTTGCATTCCGGCGTCCAGCCCGTACAATTGTGCAGAACACAAATGAAATTATGTTTCGAATGTTTTGAAATTGAAATGTTCTAACAGTGTTTCGACAAATACTTCTCAGACTAAAATTACCCTACTTTTACATTAGCCAGTACGATTTGTAAATTATCATAACCATTTTGCCTATTAAAATGTAAAAACAGGCTCTAAAGGAAGCTTGAAAATACTTAAAATTTTTTAAAAACTATTTAATGCAAATGTCTGCATGCCCCTCACGAGAATGTGTCAACGTAAATTTATGACAAAAATTATATTCAGAAATAGTAATTTTTATAGAAACAAAATAATACTTCATTAAATTTCTTCATTTTCTTCTTGTATGGACCGGAGACTAGCGGCCTAACTCATAATAATATAAAAAAACTTCAATGAACTTAAATTAAGATACTCAGATCATTAAAATATTGCACACAATTCGATACAATTAGTTAAGATGATGTATCGTATCGAATCAAATAGGTGTTGCATCATTAAAAGAAAAAACTATCAGTCACTGCTGAGAGGACTGATACGTGGTGTTTATACGTGTATAGGACGGAACGTAACCGCATCCCAAAGAAATTATTGGCTTAAAGAGCTAAAGACCAGAGATTGATACGAAGGTATCAATAAGAGGGTCACATATAAATTCAAATAAGTTGAAAGCGTAATCTCTGTACAGAATGGGAAGAATAAATATAAATTTTACTTTTGATGTGTGAACATAAGTGTTTCTGTACTGCAACCGAGATGCTTTATAATCAGTACAGTTTTTCTGAATGTTCATTATAACGTTTTTAAAAGACCTCAGAGTTTCAGTTTAAACTAGCGTGTAGGCGTTTCAGAATAATGATAATAACGATACATATCACACAAAAAAAAAGAAATAAAAGATATAAGAACAATAATAGTTTTACGTTAGCAACATGGAGCAAGGCTGGAGATAAAACAGCGTTGAACTTAAAAGAAGTATTGTATTTCTTGTTTGAGTCGTAATTGTATCCGTCATCAAACATCTTGGATGCCTTCCAATGTTTTAGTTAAATTTTATCCGTCGCTTCCCGCAAAATGTCACATTTGGCACAAAACCAAATGAACTGTAGTTGAAAAAACAACGACCGGTTCTGTCAGTTGATACTGTTATCACTTTACAAGTGTTTTTACCACAGAGAAAATTGCTATTTTCCACCGAAAAACGCATGGTTTTGCCCAATAATGCGAATAACTCTCAAATAACAAGATTCTACTAAAGGAGTAGTGTAAACGTACCCTTCAGCTGTTGTAATTTGGTCTCACAGTCTTCTTGTATAGAACGGTATATTCTTCTTCTTGTGTGTGTGTATGTGTGTGTGTCTGTGTGGTTGGATATAAATAGAATACGTTGAACAAAACACATACGGACGAACTAAATGCAATACCTCCAAGTTAGTAAACAGTAAAATATTTAATACGAAGGCATTAATATGGTCTTACATCCACATGTCAATATCCACACTGCAATAATAGTAATAATAATAATTTCGACACCCACACTGTAATATGTCCCACTGTGATTATCGCCAAACTGCCCGTTGTTTAGTAGGGGAGAGTTTTGTACCTTGGAACGGTTGTACCTCTGAACACATAACATTTTATGGGCATGTGGTGCTCTCGCACGGTCGAAACTAACACTAATACTCAACATCTATATGACTGTTATTTGTTTGTTGTCACTGCGCCAAGAAGTCTGTTCGTTCTCCTTTGAGTCAAATTCTTGTGAATTTTTGTTCGAAACTAATTTTCTCAAGTGTGTTTGTTTATGTTGTTGTAACAGTCTGTGTAACTGAAGTTATTTTATCACGCATATTGTATGATTTAGTAAGGTATGTACAGTTATTATTCATATTTAATTTGATATCTCAACTAACCTAAAAGTGTAGAAACACGATTTCATGAATATTAAGCACTTGTTGTACCTTTGAACAGCATAGCCTCATGTACCTTGGAACAGTAAAATTATTAATTACATTATCAGTTGTTGCAGTAGAATTGAAGTTATTATTATTATTATTATTGTCTATCCTTACTTTGATGTAACTGATAAGTGATTTTATATGATTTTGCTGTTCCAGATAATGCCACGAAGTAAAACTGGAAAGCACAGAACTCCTCTCAATCCCGAAAATGTTAATGCTGCTGTGCGAGCAGTTCTTGCTTCTCCATCAAAAAAATTATCGTTCCGTGAAGCAAGCAAAACGTTCGGTGTAAAATTATCAACGATACATAGACACGTTAAATCATTCAAAGCATCCAGAAATGAAAAGTTTGAATACAGTGCAAAAAGTGATGTAAAAAAAGTGTTTTCTAATGAAGAAGATCAATTATTACTTAACTACATTATGATCAGTGCTAGACTACACTACGGATTATCCAAGAAGGCTGTACATGAGTTAGCGTACAAAATCGCGAAAGTAAATAAGAAAAAATATCCCAAGGAATGGGATGAAAGAGAAATTGCAGGAGAGAACTGGATGAGAGGCTTCATGAAGAAATATGGTAACAAAATATCAATGCGAAAACCGGAGGCGACAAGCTTGTCAAGGTGCACAAGTTCCAATCGTCACAACGTGAAACAATTTTTTCACAATTTAGCAGACTGTCATGAACGGTTTGGTCCTTTTCATCCACAGAATATATTCAATTTAGATGAAACAGGTCTCACGACTGTTCAGAGCCCTACAAAGATTGTAGCACCGAAAGGCGTTAAGCAGATAGGTGCTGTGACTTCTGCTGAACGTGGAGCTAACGTTACGTTGATTACAGCTGTTAGTGCAATCGGTAATCAAGTCCCTCCAATGTTGGTATTCCCTAGGGTTCATTTTAAAGATCATATGATTATTGGGGCTCCACCAGGAACAATCGGGGCAGCCAGTCCATCCGGTTGGTCGAATGAAGAAATTTTCTTGCACTATTTGGACCACTTAATTTCATTCATAAAACCATCACAGACCGACCGCATCCTGTTAATTTTTGATAACCATGAGAGCCATATTTCAATTCAGGCTATTGACAAAGCAAAAGAAAATGGCGTTGTTCTATTGACGTTTCCCCCACACACATCCCACAAATTACAGCCACTTGACAGGACGGTCTTTGGCTCACTTAAAGCTAGCTACAACCGTGGTCTTGGCGAGTGGCTGATAAATAACCCGGGCAAAACATTTTCTATTTACAATATAGCAGACGTTCTGGGTAAAATTTATCATGAAGCATTTAGCTCTCACAATATTATCAAAGGTTTCGCTGTGTCTGGAATTTACCCACTGAATGCTGATATCTTTACAGATGATGAATTTCTTTCATCATATGTGACTAATAGGCCTGATACAGTGCATACCAAAGAAGCAATCCAAGACACAACAGACAAGATCGTTCTGAATACTCCTGAAGCTCTACCCAAACCATCGACTTCTGTAACTGTAACTCCTCAAGAGTTACAGCCTTTCCCAAAAGCAGGTGCACGAAAAGAAGGATCCCAGAGGGGAAAGAAACCAGAGAAAACACGCATTTTAACCGACACTTCTGAAAAGAACAGAATAAATGAAGACAAATGCAAAAAAAAAAAAAAAAAAAAAAAAACAGGAAATATCAAGGACAAAGTCAAACAGGGAAAATTGAAAAGAAAACTGGATTTTGAAAAAGAAAGCGATGAGGACAGTGAACGTTCAATGACCATCAGTGACAAAAGTTTTAGTGACATGCAAATATTGAGTGGTGAAGAGCAGTTCGTAACATTGGAAGAATATGCAGTGGGAGATTTTGTTTTAGTGAAGTGCAGCGGAAAAAATCATAAAAATATTTTATTGGGGAAATAATAGGCCTAGGCTGCAAAGATGATGACTCTGACTATGATATTAAATTTCTAAAACGGATTGAAAAGAGTAATTTGTTTGTTTATGATAGAGATCATTCTTATCCTGTACTTAAAACTGATATTTTATTTAAAGTTCCAAACCCTTGTGTAGCAGGCACATCAACTCGACTCGACAGCAAGGGCAGTTAAAATTTGGCACTTCATTTGACAATTTTGATGTTAATTAACAATCCGTAGGATTTACAAAAAATTATGTTAACAAAATAAAATTGTTATTATTATTATCATTAGTTTTGACATATGTAATTCTTTATCTTATTTTGGCATTGTTTTGACAATATTACTAAATAAAATGTTCATTTTTCAATTATACCTTGTCTTAAATTTAATTTTATATGCCCTGTTACAAGGTACATGAAGTATTGTTCCAAGGTACATAAGGGTCTTGTACCTTGGAACAAAATGCTATTTATTTTGAAACTAAAGTTTCTCAATTACTAATCACTGATTGTTATTGATTTTATTTATGTTGTGGGAAAAGGTCAGTGCATTACTTGTATAAATTTTTGATCAATTTTATCAAAAACTACCGGCTTAAGAAATTAAAAAGTGAAAACTGTTCCAAGGTACAACACTCTCCCCTACTAGTACTCATACTTATTTACACCACCTATGACTCGAAGAAAAAAGTCAATGCATATCTCAAAGGGATTATTGGGATTTCAATCTCAATCGTAGTACATTTTTCTTAAACTCTATCTTATTGATCATATGTCCTAATTACTTCTATAAACTTTATTCTGATTCCAGCTGATTAATTGTTGTCCCAAGTAAATGTTAATCACAAATTATAGGATGCTATTTGATATACTTCCAAACAGGAAGTAGAAACATCAATAAAAGATTTACAGAAGCTACATACCCGTTTTATAGATTTTGTAAATTGAAATATCGACTTGTTTATATACACCTACTACCAGGTCACATAATTTGAAGACACATTTTTATAGCCAGGAAGGATTCCGCCAGGGTTTTTAGAATTATTTTATTTTATTCTAATTTGCTGGAAAAGGCATTTTAATGAAAAGTTTCCTTTTTATTTAGGTTTTATTTTTTCAAGTTGTTCATTAATTTTCTAAAGTAGTAATTTTCTAATTTACATTCTAGATAAATTATCAGTTTATATTATTAAAATTAATTTGAACATTTGCGGACTTCTTATTATACAGAATACCACATCCAACGCAATAAGAATGACACGTCTGCATTTCACATCATACTTCGGCAAATAATCTATACTTTGACAGGAATGAAATGACAACTGATGGGGTTATTAGTTTTGTAGAGAATGTTGAATTAGATGCACTTTAAATTGATAATAATTCTAAATATAGAAACATAATGAGTGCAGTAAATTCCGGAAAACCAAATTATTTTTAAGCGAATCCGATTATATTGACAAGAATATAGTAATGTATATTGTATATTCTATATTAGTGTGTGAGCTAATTACCGTAAAGGATATGTGAGCGAATATATGGAGAATATTGTCCGTGGGAGGGGGAATATGTGTTAACGTCAAATAGTACTTTAGAAATGCGGCAGACGCTCCAGGAATTATGTGTTTCGAGGATCACACTAAGTGGTAGCGAACTGCACAACGGAGAAAGCTGACAAACAGTAGAAAAGTAACTGGAGAAGTGAAAAAAAAGGTAACGGCGTAATTCATATTTACATTATTTATGTAATGAAATTATAAATACGGCCATTTAAACATACACACACACAACCGTAACGATTTCTGTTTGTGGCCACTGTTTATGCACAATTTTATTATCGATAACCCCATTCCTGCAAATATGACGTCACAGTAAGAAATAAAACTTGCTTTCATATATCTGCAGTCAGCTACGAGTGTTGTATCAGATGGGAACTGGTACAGGGGGAAGCGCAGTAATTGCCGAGGGCTTGAATACGTAATGGGTACTGAATACACACTACCAGAGCCAGTTACAACATTAATGGAGCAAACACATTGAAGTAGATGTATAAGTGCATGTGTGTGTGTGTGTGTGTGTCCACACTCTAGTTATATTAGCATAGTATTAGTTATGTTACTCGCCATTCTAATATTGTCTGAAGAAAGTAAACATAATGATGCAGACTTAGAACCGTGCATATGGTATTTACGAGTTGTAAATACAAACGTTTAACAGAACGTTATAGGCATCAGTTATAGGCAACCTTTGAAGTTATCGGAGTACATATATCACTGAGGACCAGTTCGATGGGCGCACTCCCCCCCACCCCATCAATGGAAAATAGAAATTTGCGGACTTCAATAGCCGGACGTTACAAACATTACCTGCCGCTTTAAACAAGACTCTTGCGCTCATATTTAGCGACGTGAAACACCGAATCAAAGAAAGCTTTGAAGTGTTTTTTATATAAAGTGAACATTTTTTACATTTTGAGTAGGTCATCAACAATCTGTCATCATGTACACGCACATTAAAACTAGGAAAACTTTAAACGAAAAATATGGTGAAACAGGAAAACAAATTTTAATAAAAATAATTTAAAGAACTTACCACAATAACATTATTTATTGTCATGAAGCGCACAGAAATGTAATACTTGAAAAAATCAAGTTTCTCTTTTGGGGAGAAAGGTGTTTACAGGGTCTCGGCGATAAGCTCGACAATAGTATTGGGGGAAGACGTAGCGCGGTTCGGTAAATGGCTTGTATTTTAACTGGCTGGTACTATAATACAGTGCTTCTAAGCACGTACAATTCTGATGCGTTTCTTAGTTCAAAAGAAAAAAAAATTACAAATTGGTTCGCGGACGCGTCAAACTTTATCAATGGGCGCAGGGTTGCCGACTGCTATACTACATTATGACGCTTTAGTACCGATCAGGAGAATACTAATCGCTTTAGAAAATGTTTTCTTCTCTTAGGACACGTTTTATACTGCAGGGATTCTGTATAGACAATGATTATATACTTTATTTTCCTCTGTAAATTAGTTTCAACTAAATGAAGAATAAAAATAGTATAAAAGTTCAACATAATTTTCCTGCACGTATTGTTATTGGTCAAATACTTTAAACGCTTATTTGCTTACTTATGTTAAAATTACAACACGCTTGAATGACAAAAATATTTTATTTTCCTTTCGTAATTTATTTATTCAAAATATTTCTTCTTACTTTATTCTTAGTGAATAAATTATTCATTTTTTTCATCCATATACTTGATCTAGCTTATTCACCTACTCGCCTGTAAACAATTATGTTTAGTGATTAGATAGATATTTTAGCTCCATTCGGACGTAAAAGTTATCCACAAAATCTTCCTAAAAAATAGGAATTTTCTCAACACTGGCGGTCCTTACCTCTTGAACTGAGAATTATAAAAATTTAGCCTTAAATTTTTTCAAAATATTTAAAAATTTTCCGTGAGTCAATAATGTAAAATGTAAGAGAATTTTTTTCTATACTTTAATAATTTAATAAAGTAAAGCCAGATAAGTTATTAATAATATAAAGCGTTAAATAATTTTCAAATTCCCGACTAGCTGTAGTCTGTTTCGTTCATAACTTACTTTATTCTTCAGACTGCGATAAAAGTCTCTCAACTTTTACGAACGGACCATTATTAGGTTTAAGGAAACCTTGAAACTTTCTTAGCGCTGGTCGCTTAAACACAAGAAAATCGTTTTCTCATTACTTTGTAAGGCAGCGCAGACTGCAGCTAATCGAATAACAAAGCGAATTACTGTATATGTACACAAGGCATTTGGAAACAATATTACAATTTCTTCAAATAGTTTTAGTCTATTTCTACAGCAGGCTGTTTTGTCTGGATCGTATTATTTTCGGTCACAATCGTCCGTAACTTTCTATAACCTGTCGTAGAGAAAATGATATTGTTAATCAGTTTTAAAACAAGTTAACCATCACTCCTGACTCAACAGTTTGACATGTTTCCCGCAGCGTGCAAAAGGCGGTAAGATGGAAGGTGATTTTTATAGCGGTGGAAGATATTTTGCCTGTGACAACAAAACTATATCTACTTTCAGGCAGAAATATTTGGTGTTCATGAAACAGAGTTAATACGTACCCTATCTTTTGCCAATGCAGGATACTTACTTTTTAAATAACATGGAAAGAATCTTTCAGTGATATTTTACAACTAATGAGACGACAAGTGTATGCAAAAATGTATGTAAAGGATATGCGACGGAAAGATTAGATGTAATAGAACAATAGAAGATACAATATAATACAATGTATTACAATAATAATGTAGGCCTAATACAATTTTAATAAAAGAAAACTGTACAACGAAATCTATATGTTACGACATTACAGAACAATCTACGTGTTTATCGAATGTTCCAGAGGAATCCGGGTGTAATGTGTGTGCGTACGTGATTCTCAACGCGTTAGCAAGACTGCGACATAAGTCGCGCGGCCCCGCGCACTGTGTCAAGGCCGCAATGAATTACGCTCTAATGTTTTTCTTTATTGCTAATGCGTAGTATAAATGTTTCTGGATTTTCGGCGGGGTACAAATACAAGTGCTCAACGACGTTCAGTTCAGTTATTGTTGCGATTTGTACCAGTGCGGTGTAAAGTATTGTGGCGAAGTGTTATGTGTTTTTATAATTGTGCGGGACAATTGTAATACAATTGTGTTTTATATTAGTTGACATTTTATTGAGTGTGAACAATTTTTATTTGATTTGTTGTAAGAGACTATCTTGATGATTACAAACTGTTTAATTGTGATAATTAAAGCTGGTGATTGGTGTCTTGTATTTTGCTTTCCACTGTAGCATACGACGATCAGTAGACCGTCGTAACAATATGTATTAAACAAGATTTAAAAACGATTACAACTCCGTTGATTTAACTGATGTAAAAACGCTAAAACAAATATCGTGTCGGATTAAAAACCAAACGTATTTTTCAAGTTAAATTAATCTGTACGTACTAATAATGTGATTATTGTTATCAAAATTTCAACCTTGAAACTTCTCAGAAATGCGTAAAATAGAGGGAAAACTGCCAAAGCCAGAAGTTTGTAGAAGTTACAAAAAAAAACTATTTCGATGACATTCGGAATATAAAACTTCTGGTGTTTTATCTGCCAAATGTTTGACACTACTTTCAAACTAAACTAAACCTGTAAAAGTCGACACGACTATTTTTATTAGATTTATGTCACAAACTTGTTATCTTAAAACTTTTGTCGGTGTTAGAAAAACGTCTTCCCATTACAGTAATATAAACTGTTTTTTCTTCGAAGTAAGTGTTATCAGACAGAATCTTAAAAACATATGTTAATGTCTGGTACATTTTTTTCGTGCTTTTGTGCGCACACTCATTCACTTATTTTTATGTCCTCCTAAACGGATGATTCTACTATATGTTAATTACTCAATGAACAATATTATATTGACTACAATATGGCTTACAATTTATAAAGAGGTATACTCCGTAATTACATCTGTAATTAGTATATATATAAATCGGTTCATAACGTTATCCAACGTCTTCCGATCCCTAGTCTCCATTGGTCTACATCTAACCAAGATTCTTCTTCCAATTCCCGGTCTCTCATTGCTCGGTTGATGCCTTCTTTCCAAATCAACCTAGGTCTTCTGATCATTGGTGTCACTCTTCGTCTACGACCGTATGGTGTCCATCTAAAAATTTGCTTGGGGAGTCGATTATCCGGCATTCTTTGTACATGCCCAAACCATCTTAGCTGTTTTGTTTTTATGTCGTCGGAAATAGAGTACTGTACTCCCATTATCTCCCGGATTCTGACGTTTCTTACTTTTTCCAGTTATTGATCTGTATTTAGTCAATACATATTTATTGCATAAATGATATTGTTATTTCATATGAGTATCATTATCGGGTGCGTGCTACAAGAGTGTGTTTAAAGCATCGTTAGATTGTGCCCTTGTATGACTAGAGCTTAGTTGTTTACCGTTTAATTTTTATAGGATGTCCTGTAATATTTTTGACATTGACAGCTCAGTTTTTTTGGCCCTGTTATATTGTACAGTTTGCAAGGTACAGTAGCACGCGTAATGTACAATAGGAAAGCGATGAAACACTGTTCAGTCAAAAAAATGTACTTTACGTATAATTCCAAAACACAGTTATTACCATAATCAAACTGTTTGGCAACTTTCCAATACTCTAGTTAAATGGTCGCTGCCACGTAGATTTTAAAACAAAAAATCATTCACATTTGGTACGTTGCCAACACTACCGACGTCGAATAACCACTTTGTTGATACATGACATTTAACAAGTGTTCAAGTGAAAACAAAATGGCCATTAAAATATTTCTATGTCAAATGCATGAAATGATCAAAAAACAAATCTATCTTATATATAAAACAATATTTTATAAATCTTCTGTTCAGGAAATTTCTGTTCATTTCCTTGTAGAAAAACATTGTTTTAAGAAAGTAATAAAACTTTTGGTTAAAATTATGTGTAATAAATAATTTTGTTTTGAAAGTAAATTTTAAAGTTTTAAAAAATCTCGTCTTTGTCACTTCACCTGTTCCGTATTCAGTGCAGCCATCTCTTCCACGGCATACCCACTGATCTTTTTCCGCAATCCATTTTATGCCTAGTAGTAACTCTATGGAAATTATCCGGCTGATTCTGAAGATTCTGAGTATTCAAAAACGTTCTGTATTACAGGCTACCACCCTGTAGTTAGGTTAGCAGGTGATGGGAATGCCACCTCAAGACATCCTGCCATGCCCGATTTTCTGTCGGAGTTTACTCTCCTAGGCCAGTTGCTTTCTCTACAGCTTGGAGCCTAACGTACCCATCGCTTTGATTTCGGATTGTCTGCTCCTCTAGCCTTTGGGAAACTATCCCATATCATACACGGCTATATTGGGCCGTGCTTATTTTATGGCGGCACTTACTCGCCATGTCACAGCATTGTCATCGGGAATATGTGGATTTTAGCTGGTGTGACCACGCCGTCGGTCACCCTACCACACCCTACTAATGCCGCTGTCTCGGTTCGGGACTGCTTATTTGGCGTAGCTAATTTTTAAGAAATCTTAAAAGTAAAACATTTTCAAGATCAACACTGTTAGAACAAATTGTGTTGTACAATGAATATTCTCATGAATATTACATACGAAACCTGTATGGGGTGTGTGTCTCACGAAAATGTATACAAGGTGGACAGTGACGTAGTGTAGAAGTTTCTAGTGTTTTAAAGTGCCTATGCGATTATTTCCGACGCATCGTCCAGAAAGCGGTAGATTTACCTAGCTACCGCAGTGATATATATAATACAGGATGCAGGATCATCCATCAGTCAGATTAAGACTGCAATTCACAGTGCCTTTACTGTAAAGCGATGATAGTAAATAATTGTATGCGGACATCTGTAATTTGTAATGTACGTAATTTTTGTCGACACTTTTAATTAGTTGCCAGTCATTGTTTATTACGTTAGTCTGTGTTGACAAACGTAATCTTGGAGAATTGTTGGATCAGTTGTTTATTGGTGAACACTAAGTTGGATTAAGTCAACATTGTGATTACTCTGTTTTTCAGTTGCTTGATTTTACTGTAAGGGAAGGATGTACCCTTTAACTTCAAAATTGTTGATGTTTTAATAATAGCCCTAAAAAATTCTCCTCTTAATTTTATTTAATAAAATGTATAACTTTACATATCTTTATAATAATTTACTAGGTGCAAAAAATTAATGACATGCCTGCACATCTTGGGCACGCGCCTGGGTAAGTGGCGCCGACGAATTCATGCAGTACAACTTCGTACGTACTTTATTGTTACAAATAACTTTCATATATATATTGTAACAAGACGTGGTTACAAATAATTAATTTCTCTTGTTCGTATACAAATATAAAAAAAAAATGTTAATTTTAATTTATTTTAAAAATTTTCAAACAAAACTTTTTTTAATGATTGTTTTATTGTTTAAATATTTGATAAATAATTCTTGTAATGTGATCGTGTTGAAATTTTAAATTCCTTTGAGTTATTTCTATATATATTATCACTTGTGGTTTACTGTAAGTAAATTCAGCGTTAATTGGATTGTCTCGTTGTCTAATCGATTTGCGATTATTCTTCTTTCTCCAATATATTTCCTTCACTGTAGTAATGGCTGCCTTTCTATCAGCTGATGTTGTTCACTAAACTCTATTTATAGTTTAGAAATAAATTTAATACCAAAAAATGTTGAATTACTATGTTTATTAACAATTATTTAAAACAGATCGATCAAAAATCGATTAGGTTATATCGTTCGACTCTTTCACAGGGCGAATCGATTGTTGTTATATATGTTATTTGATATAATTATTTTCAAGGTTCTTTAAACGGTTATGTTATATAGTCAGAGAAGGGGCAAGGCTCGAAAGTATAACATTACAATAAAAAATCTTAATAGTTAATAATTGCAAATTTAGTTATGATATATAATGTTTATTAAGTAAAAAATCAGACCAATTGGCTGTGGCGACGAATCTTATTCCTTGTGGGCGCTTTGCATGCTGGGAACCATCATGGCCGCTCGCCTTGTTGACGAAGTAAAACGAGAATGGTGTTGCAGGATTTTCTTTAAATACAGATGCCTTCACAGCTGCTTCCTCGTCTCCGCAATATTGAATAATGTTTCTGGTGTTGTTGGATTATCACTCGTTCACTGTTCTGTTGTTCACTCGAGAAAATGTGCGTTTTATTTTTAATATATGGTGTTGTAAAAGTTCGTTTCAGTTGTCTGGAAATTATTAGTGTTAGTGGTTCGAATTGTTAGTTCACTAGTTTGTGTGGTGCATTCACTTGTTTCTATGTTCGATGCTGGTAATTTTCACTGCATGTATCGTTTAAAAGTGTTCTGTCCAAAATCTCAAAATTTATAGTAGTCTATGTTTTAACTGTTATCCGCCATTAATCGTTCCGGTATACTGTTATTAGCACGAGCTTAATTCACCCGTACTCTTCGAATGTTAATTAAGAACTTTTTTACTTCCTTCGTTTCTGAAATCTCTTAGCCGATTTAATATTAGAAAAGTATTGTTTAAGTTTTATTCACTTCCGATGCATTCAATTAAAGTACATTATATCATAGAATATATTTCGGTTATTAATTAATTTCATGTAATAGCAAATACATAATCGGTTTCTTTAACTCCTTCTGCTTAATTTGATATACAATAATCTATCTTTATTAAGTTTTTTATCAAAATTGCTATATATCTATCATTTTGGAAAAGTAGGCTCAATATTCTGTTTCCTGTCCTTGTCCAAAATTTAGCCATTTTATGTGTTATAATTATGATTATAATAAATCTCAGATTGATATAATTGTTTATCGTTCATCAAATTCTTGTAAATTTATCAATTGATCATCCTTTTAAATATAATTAATGAATTTCTGATTCCCCCTCTGAAATTGTTAGGTATTACATTTGCAAATTTTTGAATAATTTTATACATCTTTTTATATTATTCCTTTAAAGTATACCTTTAGTTATAGTATTTGGTGATTGATTCACCTTACATAAATCTCATCAGTTTACTGGGTTTATTTTAACTTAATTACTCAAATATAATGTTATTGAAATTTCCTAGCTGGCCTACATTCTATGGTTTTACATATACTGTTTTTTGAATAATACTATGTCTATACCCCTTCTGACTTTCTGAAGTTAATATAATATAAATACAATCTCCTTAAATAACTATTGGAACATGTAGCATTGTATTCATGCTTATAATACAAACAGAATATTTAAAATTAACTATTGGTCTTTAAAGTCAGACATTTTAGTTTGAACTATCACTAATAATACATAACAAACATTTTATAAAATAGTATGGTATTCATACTAATACATTTCAGTCTGTATAAACACTGTAAGACATAATAAACATAAATATAATAATAATAATAATTCTTATTCTATACACCACCTTGAAATATGGTGTTCATAGGCTTTAACACAAACATAAAGAGCCATTTAATTTTATTTTACTTAAATTTAATTTGTTTACAGTCCTTTCTGTTTATTTTTTAGTATTACATTTTAATCCCCTTGTCACTGTATTTATTCCCCACCTGCTCTCTTTATCATTCACATTTTAAAGAATGTTTTTTATAAAAAGTGACATCTTCTTTGAAACATTAGTAATGTTTTCATAAGAATACTTCCTAACATTTTATATTTGTATTTATAGCAAACATTAAAGTTGTTTAACTGTACATTGTTGAAATATCAGTTACACTTATACTTGACGTTTATTTATTATATTGAAATAACTTGCACTGGTTCACTTATATTTTTGGTTCTTATTTACAGCTGAGTTTTACAATACTCCAAGACCAAAATCTTAAAGATAAGGGACAATGAAGATTTGTTTATTTCGTTACATAATAACTTTAGTGGGTGCACTTCTATTTACTACCCTAAATACTTTTGTTTATAACTATTTTACATTTTTATATGAGTTTCGGGGTGTTATTCTTTCTTGGGTGACATTTAATCTTTTTTGGGGTTTGTTATTCTTTGTGAATGGTTTTCCTTGGGTATATCTTGTAGTTCTTCCCATTCTACATTTTCTTCTCTTCACAATTCTTCCATCTTGGGTTCTCCAAGGTAATCTGATTTTATGGTTCGTTGGTTTGTTCAGGGTATCTTCTTTACCTGCTCCTATCCTACCTGGGTATTATCCTTTTTTTATTTTAGTTTTGTAGGATTTATTTTTCTTGATACTTTTTTTTTGTTGCATTATGATGATTAACTTTTATTTTTTCCTTTTATGGTGTTATTTTCCTTCGACATTTAATTATTTTCATTTGAATTTTCCTTTTATTTAATGTAATTTATATTGAATCATGATCAGATTGGAATTATGATTTAGTGGATTATCTGTCATGCTACAATATATATATATATATATATATATATATATATATATATATTAGATTTTAAGCATGAGCATTTACTGCCAGAAGAAGTTATGGAGGTGATTAAGCGCGTATTCAAGGACCTATCACACCCAAATTTGCTGAAACGCTGCCTGCCCGGAAAAACACAAAACCTTAATGAGAGAATAAACAGTGTTATTTGGAACAGATGCCAAAATCAACTTTTGTATGATGTCAGACATTACAACTAGGAGTTACAGATGCAGTGATATGTTTTAATGATGGGTCAGTTACAAAATGTAATGTGTTTGAACGGTTGGGCATAAAACCAGGAAAGTTCATGGTTGTAGGACTTACTGAAATCGACGAAAATCGAATTAAAAAGGCAAACAAAGAAATTGAGGAGAAAAACAAAAACAAGAGGATAAGAAGGAGGCTGGTAAAAAGAAAAATAGAAGACAGTGATAGTGTTGATTATTGTTCTGGCGGATTTTAGTTCAGTTTAAATGTTAATAAAACTTCAAACCCAATTTCCCGAAAGTGCAGTTTTTTTAAC
This sequence comes from Magicicada septendecula, assembly GCA_034769895.1. Lineage (NCBI taxonomy): Eukaryota > Metazoa > Arthropoda > Insecta > Hemiptera > Cicadidae > Magicicada > Magicicada septendecula. The sequence continues at coordinate 407,198,007 of CM068372.1, read as the reverse complement.
TTTAGGTACCAGTTTTGTAAAACCTAATAAGGCCACACACTTTAAATTTGGCACAACTCTTCTTCATTACTTGGTAAGTAAAGTGTGCTACTTTTGTTTAATTAAGTTAAGAGAAACCTAAATATTTATATATTAATAAATAAAAATTACAGAAACGAATTATTTGTTTCTCCAAAACTATACATTATTTTTCCCTGAATGTGCATCGTCTTAAGCAGGCATATATTTGTAATAAATGTTAAAAATTGCAAGTAAATCTATTAGGTCGTTTTTGAAATAATGGTACCGAAGTCATGCCATGTTTGCTCATTTAAAATACATTGTGACCCTAAAGGGTACATGCTTCCCTTGACATAATCAAAAACACAATATTTTTTAATAAACACGTTTATATTTGTTACAGGCATTTATATTTGTTATGTTTTAATCTCAGCATGTTTAATATTTTCAGTAACTGTGTGTTTTACATACACTATAAAATATAATGGAAACAGCTAACTCGAGAATCGTGTCCAATAAGAAAAGAGAAAATATATTTAAAGATTGTCTTATATGGAAACCACAAAACAAAGTTTCTACCACTGACAATGTAATTCAGTTTATGCAAGTATTTGAACAAATTGGTCGTAAAAATTTATATTTTTAAAAGTAAATGAGTTAGTTTCCTAAGCAATAAATATTGCATTGTTATATTAATATTGTTACCCAGTCGCACGGATCACCGTTTTTAACAATGTACAGTCTTATAACATGTAGGAAGGATCTCCTACATTGTGTGTTTCGTCATCTCCCAACGCAAGTCATTAAATATGCCGGCTTGAAAACACCTGACTCAATTACTCCGATTTTTAGGAAACGTATCAGGTTCACACTTGATCTTAGGCACTGGTTTCTTTTATTATTATTTATTTATTGATAATTGTCTTACTAACACTTGCATGATATTGGGGTGTGACACCACATGAAGCATGGCTCTGACGGTGTTTGTCAGCTTGCTAGTAAAAAGTAGCCCGTGTCATTCCTACGTGTTGTTGAAATTCACTTGAAGGTAAACTCATATTCTTTAATTTGTATAGGTTTATGTGTAATGCGATTATAAACGGGTATGCATATTACTTTAATGTTACTCTGTTATTAACGTTTTAATCATTGTCCTGCAAAGCATAGCAATGCGGATGTAAACTCCGAACGTATTAAGTACACCAACAGCAACAGATGCTTACTGTGTACACAAAATAAATGCAATCGGTTGTAACGAGGACACTGACACAATCACCGCGCATACACGAGGATGTGCGCGCTCGCGCAACGCCGGCTACGCTACACTAACGGTCATCGCTGTAGTAAAACCTTTGCCGTGATAAAAGCTCCGGTGCCATTTGTATGCATATGCAGAAACTCTCCGGCTTATTAATCCTATCCCTGTATAAGCTGCTGACCTCATAACGTTTTTTTGCTAAGTTACCACTTTTCTGCTGACTCTCATATAGTGTTTGCCATTTCGTTTCTACTATAAAGTGTTTTACTGCTAATACGTACATAGATCCATTGCGTCACACCACCGTCTCGGCAAGAGTAACTTACTCAGTACGGAAAGACTGGAAAATCCAAGTAAACTGGACACACCCGGGAATAAATATGGAACATTTGTACAAATACAGACAAAATCCTATCACGCAAATACACGCGCGTGCGTGCACACACAGATAAAATCCACATTATCTCTATGACAATGCTGTTACATGGCGAGTAAATGCCGCCATAAAATAAGCACTGCCCCATACTGCCTTGTATAATATGGTACAGATTTCCATAGGCTAGGAAACGGACACTCAAAAATCGAAACACGTTTTAGATAAAATCAAGAAAATTAAGATATAAACTCTTCCGCTAATAATATTGTTCTAAGGCTTTCAGTCAGTTGTATCTACCGGGCTGTTTGGCAGTGGTTCAGAGTTTACAATCAAACCAAACGTTTGAGCAGCACCATTGTACTGTGGGCCTGACATATTACACCCCGCGTTAGGTAAACTTGAATTCCACTGAAGATGGCAGCCAGTGGTGCTGCTGAAATGTTTGGTTTTAATGTAAACCTTGGACTACGGCCAAACAGCCCGGTAGGTGCTTCAAATGTTCCGCTAATGTTAGCGAAAAAATAACAAACCAGTAGTTAGAACACGACAAAACCCGCGGGTTTCAAACGGCAATTTTGACGCTCATACCGTCTAACCTTTGACATCTAAAAAAAGAATAAATCAGTCCCATGCCTGATAAATACATACACATTTCCGTTAGACTAATTATCAATACCACTAATTACGTTTAGTGGTATTGATAATCTACAGTCAGAAAACTGGTTTTAAGCTGATATTAATGATTTTTAGGCTATATAGTTCATGATTTAACTTTTCCTCTTTGAAGACGCATTGGACAGTTTCTGTTAATAAATTCTTACTTCTTTAATTACAATTTTGTTAATGTCTAAACTTATAACAATCAACTGTTATTAATACTTTTACGAATCTCTCGTCACCGCAACTAATGGCTCTATGTAAGATAAATCCATCTCTGTAATTCAAGAAACTTAAAATTTTGAAATATTGTATCGGAAAGGTACATAAAAAAGTAAAAATACGTAAATATCTTAAATATTTAATTAAAATCTAATCTTTGCAAAGTGAGTAATTGAAACCTACTATGATAATAATTCCTCTACTCTACGATGTAATTTTCTTTCCTCTAACAAAATAAATCATATAAACTCCAAGTGGCGATTATTGGTAGATAGTTTGTACAATAGTGATAGTCTCACTTCTGTACAATATTAAATGATTAAATGTTATATATGTGACGTAGTGTTTGACGTAACACAAATAAACTCAGATACTACGGTCTGATTGAGTACATGAATGTATTGCATTAACAGGCAAACACACATCAGAAAGTTACGGGGCAATACGTTTAAATAAACCAACCTAAAGGAAAGCCAATAGTCACCAACAATAATGAGGAATAATGTTACCTGTCGACGACAATAATAGTTGATTCCTGTTATTACATTAAAGTCGTAAATACATCAATTAAAATAACTCTTTCCAGTAAAGTAAATGTTGTAGGATTTTGAGAAATCTTAAACGTTGCAAACAAATACCATAATTAAATTATTTTACCTTAATCCGTCACTGTGACCGCTTGGTTTCTGTCTTCTTACGCGTTTCGGATTAAACTTAATCCATCATCAGAGTAAAAAATCCGTCAGTTATGACTTCGTTAAAACATTAAAAGGAGACACTAAAGTACATCTATGTATATATTATACAAACACAGCGACGTACGCGGATGTGAGTGCGCACTCGGCACCGGTTGAAGACGTACTATGACTTTAAAATGACTTTAAAAAAACAAATACCATCTTAAAATACTAAAAACCGTTCAGAAATAATAGGGTGGGTATTACTACGAAAGACAATTACGTGCCACTTATAGGCCGGCATGATTCCAGTCTATTCCAGACAAGGTGGTCCTGAAGCGTCTGTGTCAAAACCGTGCATTGACCCACAGTGCTATTAAAACAATCTGCGTCTTCTGACAGTTCTCCTTTCGTGTTTACAAGAAGTAGTTGCTATGGTAACTCGGACGAGACTCCGAGGTGAGCCAATCACCGGCAGGCGTGCATTTCCTCCCCCTTTCTCCTCAGTCAACAGTCCCACACTGACCAATCAGCGCTCCCGCAGCTGTGCTGAGCACCACGTGCTTCTTAGCTGTCAGAAGACGCAGATTGTTTTAATAGCACTTTTTATAGTGGTAATTACGTAATTACGCAACTATACTCGACTGGTCGGCTACGCAACAAGTGGTATATGTTTCTGGAACCCCTGTGGGGTTAAGCGTCATCGGTCAACTTAGGCGTTAGTTACACTTGGCGATTTAATCAGTGCAGTTCGCAGTGATTATTGAGAAGTGGTTATTGTGTTAATTATTGCATAACTGTAATAAGGTGACATTTATTGTTAGACAAATATAATTTTATTTATTCTGTAAGAGTGCTTTGTTGATTTATGACTGCTGTTTGTGTTTGAATAAAGTTTGTAATTAGTGAGTGGACAGTAGTTATTTCCTCTCCTCCGAACAACACGACGATGACGAGTTCATCATAACAGCGGTGTCAAAAGTTGGATAGAACCGTTAACAGTGATCATAGAGGACATTTCTTACGAATAGTGTTTGCGGTAATTGATTTGAAAACATTGATACTAGTAAGATGATGAAAGCTTTCCAATCGCCGCTACTGCAAACACAGGAATGAAAAAAAGGCGAACACCGAGAGCAGCCAGAAGAAGCTGAACGACGACAAAAAGAAGAACGCCGACGGGAGACGGAAGACGCAGGAAGACAAAAAACAAAAGAACACAAGCAGGAAGAAATTTCTGTGTTAGTACAAGACATGCTGACAGAGAGAATAACCGAGACTTTGTGTTGTTCTTGGTCTTCTACAGTAGTGCTGGTAGCGAATTAAATTTCTGCGTAGCCTACTGGAAGTTGAACGACGTGACAAAGAAAGATGGCTACGTTTTCCACTATAAAATTGAAGAGCGGATATTGGTAAGTGGGTTTCCATCGATAAGACAAGGAAAAGACAGCTTCATCGATGGCAAGTGGCGTCTTCCAGTTTAACGTCGTGCGTTTTGGACAGTGTATTGCATCAGCAAAGTTTGAAAGATTGATGGATCTGGTCCTCCGAGTCCTGACATGGAAAACTTCCCTTGTTTATTTAGACAATGTCATAATTATCTAAAGGAGGTTCTAACTAGAATTCACAATACCCAACTCAAGCTGACTCCGAAGAGTGTTCTCTATTCCTGTAGAAGGTACATTATTTGGGCCATTTGGTCTCAGTAGCTGTTGTTAGTATGGATCAAAATAACGTAAACACAGTCAGAGACAGGCCAGTTCCGAAGAGTAAACACGAAGTTCGTATTTTTCTGGACTTATTCTCATATTACGAAACGTTTTGTAAAAGGCTTTGCTACCATTGCTAAACCTCTACGTCAGCTAACGGAAAATAAACAAACATTCTTGTGGTCAAGAAAGTGTGACCACAAGACTCACGACTTAAAAAATAGCATTTTGCTTGAAGCCAATTCTTCACAATCAAACTTATTTAATGTGAAAAACATAGAGTTTTTTCTATATCATTGAAGAATTAAAAATTAAATTTCCTTCCATAATGTTAAAACAAATGTTGAAGTTTTAAACAAATTTGTCATCTTTACGGAAACCTATTGTAGAAATGTCGCCTTTTGCAGTGTAAGTGATACATACTGTAATATTTTTTTTAGAACTATTTGATCAACGATAACTATGACTCCGTTTTAAAATTTATATTAATTGCAAACTCAGTGTACAATTAAATCATTTACGATTCGTAAACTTATTAAAAAATTTGATTTCTTTACACGGTCTTTACGTTGCCAGTAAATGCCATTAACGTGTATACAATAAAATTAAAGCAATTGTGTTTATTCAATTAAATATGAAACGTGAAGCACAGAACAATGATGAAAGGTGGCTGAGGTTCATTTACTGACAGAACGATTAAAATACCCTTTGTTAAAATATTAATTAATGTAAATCCAAAACAAACTGGCATTTTAAATTATACATGGAAATAGTAAATGTTAAAAAATAACAGTACTGAAAACTTCATGAATTAGGTTTACGTTCAAGTCAGAAATTCTAAAGTATTGTGCCGGTGATTGCATAACCCGGCGATCGCGAAAACACAAAAACGATAGTAGTATTAATGAATTCGTGAGTTATCGATGTCAGAGAGTGAGGCGAGATTTGTGTGGCGCTGCCCGGCAGCTCACGCTACCTGGTGGGCCGAATTTGGGGTTACGTTTCTGTGCACGCAGCAGTTGCCAGTCGCAGCATCGCTCTCGTTACAACTACATCTCGCTTCGCTCCTTAGGTTCAGCAGAGAATTTTCGTGTCACTTTTTCTCATCTTGATGGCAGGCTAAGCACTTGAGACTTCCCGGTAAGTGCCTTATAGTATTGTAGACAAGGATTTACTAGTAAGGAATTATTAAATTCAAAATGTATTTAACCAGAGGTGAACGTTAGAATGCTCGTGGTTCGGTCAGACGTGTGTGTGTGTATAATAAGAAAGTTAATCGATGTTTCAGTTTTTAGATACCGCCAGTAATTCTTTTAATCATGGTTCAAGTAACAATCATTTGTTTAATCATTGTATAAAGTTGCAACTAAATTAAGTACGTTATAGACAGAGTTGAATCGTGTTGGTTATGCATGAACACGCAGTGGTGACCGGAAGTGTGTACTTTTCTTTAATTATATCAGTTGAAAGTAAATTGTAAGACCGCCCTTAGATGAAATACTGTGACTCTTTTAATTGTATGTAACTGTGAGGGCCTTTAGTGTGGTAATTATTTGCAAAATTACGATAATTGTTTCGCCACGTGGCGAGGTAACTCCAACATGTATGATTATGTCGGCACTTGTTAAATCTGATGCGAGTGCCTCTTTACTATGCACATTTTATTATTTTTTTTATGAGTTCATAATTACATTGAAGATATAATTACTCCTTAGGCAATTTTAAAAACTTTTATGCATTATCTTGAGTTAGTTGGGAGCTCCAGTTCTGATGTTTAAGACACTTGACTAGGGTGCAAGTTTTAGTGGATAGTATTTTAATCTTTTTTGAATCCTTAGGGTTCTCGCCCTAGACGGAGACGTGGCCACAGCTGGGGTACTGCCACCTTCACCAGCCATGAACCACCTGAACTTGTCTGTACCAAGGAGGGAGCTTGCTAACAGTAAAGATGTAATTCAACCGCTGCAATTAAGGTGATATAAACTCTTTTATTATTTTTTTGGCCTGGCCCGCAGAACATCCGTGTAACAAATTGTGCTCGAACAATGTGCTTACTCCGCTAGACAGTTAGATCAAGGGTGTGTCACCAAGACATTTACTATGAACATTATCCACACTTATAACGTACTATCACTGTAATTGTGAGCTACACTGTGGGGGTGCGCCAGAGTTTTTTTATATGTTTCGAATGCTAATATTGTAAGGGTAATTTGTTCTGTAAAGCTAAGTATAGGTATGAGTTTCTTGATTCTGAACCGGCTGGTTCAGATGTTTTCTGAGTGTTACTGGGGTTTCACATTTAATTATTTTTCTGTATTTAAGGGTTGGGGGTTTCGTTTTCAGGCTGTTTCCGGGTGTTAAATTTTACATAGTTTTTTTGGGACACAAGTTAGGCACACGTTGGTACCGTTTCATGCAGGTCTGATACTTGTCTCATTTGGCCAGGTCAGGCCTATTCTGGCACACTTCCACAGCTGCTAGTATACCCCTTGGTTTTAATTTATATATCCACAGATGGCTGATATATATATTTGTAACAATGTTTAAACAAAAGATTTAACAATTTTGTAAAAATTATGCCAGTTGTTTTAAAACTTAAGTGATAATTGTTTTTATCACTGCTGTATACAGTTTTGAAAATCTTTAATTTTTTTTGATATACTTATAATATACATTTATTTGATTTTATAAAATCATATGGGCTGCCATGCCACTCTGACCTTGCAGTTTTTAGTCGTTATTATCCATTCTGTTTTCTTTAAAAATTTTCTTTTCCTTTTTAAGGGAGTTAAGGGGTTGCGGCTTTTTATGATATTATTCCAGCTGTGCTGGAAACTTAAACTTATGATTGCAGTTTTGGTGCTTTATGAAAAATACAGGTTTTTCTCCCAGTTATATGTGGGTTCGCTAGAAGATACAGGCTGTCTGCCAGGTCGAACATGTATTTTAGCTGTGATGTATATTATATGTATATGTGTCTTTATGTTCCAGTATGTGTTGTTAGTGTTAAGTGTTATCAGAGGGAATTTAAATAATTTATAGAAGGTTGATTAAGGAGCTTATGTGATTTTTTTTATACACATATATATATATATATATATATATATATATATATATATGTTTTAGGGATGTTCAAGCTCACGAGTTTACTATATGACATTAGTGATGTTATTTTGGGGTGGGGCTTTGCATGTGGGAGAATTGTCAAGAAATGATATATTGAATATTGTAAACTCTAAATATTAATTGTATAATGTCAAACGTTGGATTTAAAATGTTAAAGTGAATATCAGATTATACTAAATTATATATATTTTTTTTTATAATGAGTTGGGATAATAAACATGTTCTATTACTGATTAACCGAGTTTTAATTGCAAGTCCCGTCTCACTGGACCCAGCGCATTTTTGTTTCTCTAGGCCTTCTGCCTAGTTTTAAATAACTAGTGGCCCCTCTTTCAAAAAAAAAAGGGTTTATTTTTTTTATAAAGCATAAAAATAGAAAGAGGGGTTACAGTATGAAGAACAAAACTTCATACTACAAGTATGAAGTACGGAAAACCAAAACAGATCACTAATGACCTAGCACAGAGAGTTTTTTTATTTTTCTAGAAGAAAACAATATGACATAATATTTGTAATGATATAATTACATTAATCCGTCATTACAAGCTACGTAGTGAATAACAAAGGAAGAATCCGGTAGTACTAAACGGAACACAAAGTATTATTTGTGGCAAACTGGGTTAAGTATTCAACACTTTATTTGTACCGCTCATTGTTAGAGGACGCAACCAACTAGTGTGTTGTTGTCTTACTCGTAATGGTAACATTAATAGCCTGTATTTATTTGCTTTACACAGTTATAATATCGTTATTACAAACGTTTACGTACATTATACTTTACATTTCGTATTGGTTTTATGATAGGGAAATGCTATTAATTATGATTGTTGAACAACGTGGACCACTAAATCAAAATGTTGTAAAGCGTGGAACAATCCCTCCTGTGGAGCGTGGATCAACGCTTTCTATCAAGTCGTTGTTGCTACAAAGTAAAAGAAAAATGTATACAGTGGAACCTCACTAATTCGTCACCCACTCAAGCTTTTTCTATTTCTTTATTAACAAGCGAGTAAGACATACACTCTAATTATAGCCAGGGTAAGCCAGCAATCTCCTGATTGTGGCCGCGGTTCTAATAATAGCCAGAAGGACGGATTGCGGAAGGTATTGGTTCCAAGATGGGTATTTAGTACTCGTGTACACGGCACAATAAGTGTTGTGTTGTGTTGTTTTAGCGTAAAACGTATCAGAAAATTCAGTCGGATGGCTGATGCATGAAAAAGTATTCCGGAAAACATTCTAAAATCTGCGTAGAATAAGGTACGGCCATCTGAATTACAACCAGCGTCTACTGAATCAGAAGGTCTTGATCCCACATTGAAACCGTTAAATATCAGCCAATCCCTACCAGCATTTAACAGTTTGAATGAAGACGACGTCAAAAATTGCTGTGAAATAGTCTTACCGGATGTAAGCTACGAAATGTTTAGTGATGATGAAATATTTAAATACGTATCCACAAAACCTACAGAGGCTAATAATGAAGAAGATGACCAGCCAATAAAACCTGCAATCTCTCATAAGGAGGCCATTGAATCACTGTTTACAACAATCAAGTGGTACGAAGGCGAAATAATTTCACTTCACCAAATATATAATTTGGGTATTGAAAAATAGTGTCAACAGAAAAAACAGAAGAAAGAGACTTACAGATTTTTTTCACAACCATTATTTTTTTAAGCAGCTCCTAATGCTATGAATATTTATGAAAAATTATTGCAACACTGTACGGCATCGTTTCTGTTCAACTACCACATTTAATAACTTTTGTTTTTTACTTAATAAAATAGAATTTAATTGTTTTAAAATATATATTAATATACGTAGATACGATGTGTCAAACACATTAAGGACAGCAATAATATTGTCACAAGGAATACAGCAGCACTGTGTCATGTACCAGCATGCATCACAAACACCGGTGACAAAGTATAGGTTTAACCCAGATAGTCGCAGTAATAGGCCTACATTGTGCTCAGTTTAACAATACCATTTCGTCCTTTTGTTATTCACTACTGACTGTGTAATGATAGATTAACATAATTATATCACTACAAATAACGCGTTACACGCTTTGCTTTGGGGACAATACAGACAGTTCTCTGGTAGGTTCGTTTGAGTTCTATTAGTTTTTACGTGTGTTCGTCGTTACTGAATTTTCGATTTTACTCACACGAAACAAATGTATATAGTTTAAAGTAACGCTACTTTTCCAGATTTATCATTTCCCGTGTTTGAAGTGAACTGATAGCGTTTATAAGGCGGCAATCCACTACAAACAGAATTGTAACGACAAGTATTGGATACATGCTGCGATGCACTTGTTGTTACAGTCGAATTACATAACATAGATAACATTATAATAAAAATGACGCCATGTGTAATATCATACTTATTTAGCTCAATGTACGTTAGTGAAGTTAAAATATTTCTAAAATTCTAATAAAATTAAAACAACTACTTCCTTTTTTCTAGGCAACCTATGAAAAATGATTTTGATAATACTTTTAGTCCGCCTCTTCTGTCTTAATTGCATTTACAAAAACTAGATTGGTAATCATTGACAGACTGAGAGAACCTTAGGTGGCATTGGATAACAAGTTGTTAATCTACAAAGCCATCATAAAGGCTGTGCAAGCCGGTAATAAAGCTAATAAAAGAGATATACACAAACGATTCAGTGAGAGTAAAAGCCAATTGGGAATTATCGGATGATATATCTGTAACAAAAAGGAACTTAGGGAGGTTCCCTAAGTCTCATACTCTTCAGTGTAGTTACGGATGAAGTTATTAACGAGGTAAAGCATATGAGTGATATAGGATAGGTAGAAGTGTGTTTAATATTATATGATATGCAGACGACGTTAAACTAATAGCAGAAAATGATTTACAAAGCTTTGTCTATAATTTTAACAAAGTATACCAGAAATATAACATGAGGATAGCGGAAGAGAAAACAAATACAATCAATTTCACATGACCCATTAAAGTGTAAGCTTGTAATAAATGACAGAATAATAGAACAAGTAATGCAGACAGACTATTTAGGAACAAGGCTTACAAGTAAAAACAGGGCAGGTGAACAACTAGAATATCAGTTGATGAAACCAAGAAGAATTGGTGGACGCATGAGTAACCTTATATGGAATAATAAATACCTTACACAAGAAGCAAAACCTATGGTTTACAAAAGCGCAATACGTTTTGTAATATCCTATGCATCAGAGATCAAGCCAGATACAGCAACAACTCAAATAATACGACAAACTATAGAAATTACTATATTACGGAGAGTACTAGGAAAGACAAGGTACGATAGGTTGCCAAACAATTTTATAAAAGAAACGTGCAATGTAACAGATATTAATTCTTAGATTGAGGAAAAAAGGTTATGGAATGAACACATATCAAGAATAGATGACACAATGCTAGTGAAAAAGGCAAGAAAAAGCCAACCAAACACCAAGAGGAGTATTTGTCGGCCGAGGAAGACGTCGAGTGACAGCATGTAGGACCGTTGTTATAGAACAGGACAGAGTGCTAACAAGGAAGTTAAAGAAGAAGAAGAAGAAAAAGAGGAAGAAAAGCCAAAAGCTTTGCTCATATTACGATGATGCGTTTTGAGCATATCTCATAACAGTATGAGTGAAGCGGTTCGCGATAAATACTCCATAACTACAACTGTCATTCTTTTCATGGTCGAGTAATAATTTTACTTGAAGTTTATTTTTGTTGGAATCATGTTATTAGGACATGCAAGAATCTTTTTGTTGGAAAATAGAAAAAAAAAACAGTTCAAAATAGGTGGAATTCCTGTTGAAAACCTTAGTCAGAGTTTAAATAAACAATGATAACAGTAAACACTTGTATATAAAATTCTTCAAGTTCAAAGTTCACAGTATTCTAACAAACTATAAATGTCACTTATCTAACAGTGTTGCATTAAATATTACTAGTTTCCAAATTACACATGTGCGCACATTGTAAGTCAGATGATTTTGTACTAAGCGCTCAACAAATCTGCCAGTAAGATCTAAACTTGCTGCTTAGAAACCGATGCGTTTATACTATGGCCTGTGTGGTGAAGTATGTGACAATATTCCGGATGTGTGACTGAATGCAGATCGAAGGTCTGGAAGGCGTCTCTAGACAGTATGTAGTATTACTTCGCCAGGCAGTGTAAACGGTCGACATTTTTTTATTGCCTTTGTCGTTGTATCCGATAAACAACGCCATTGATTCTTAACAACCTTAAAGCCTTCACGGCCGCAGTTAACTTCAGTAAACTTATTGTTGAGCCGTCTTCTTGTTATAAATCCAGACGTTTCGACTACAGCTGTGGGAGTCATCTTCAATGGGTCTTCCTGTGCCGACTGATGATAGGCTGCTCATTGTTCTCATTCATACGTTCGTCCTTGATTCTCTTTTCCACGCTGTAAGGGGCTTTCCAGTTAAATTGAAGTTTCAGCGAGCGATCAAAACGCTTAAAATGTAACTTAACACTTAGCATTTTCTCAGAATGTTAGACGTATGTGTTGCTGGAAACCAGGATTGATACTTCAATCGCTTCACACACACCAGTGTAGGTTTCATTAGGAAGTTTACTTTTACTGGGACGAGGCTGAGTAACGGTCTGCCCTTAGCACACCATTGCAAACCTTTTAGAAACACAACAATTAGTTTGACTTGAATACAACAATCCAGCAGCCTATGAACACATACCCACAAAAGTAAATCCAAAGCTCTGCATATAACGCTTTAGTTTCTCAACATAGACGCAAAGTCGTGTGTGAAGCTATATCAGCTTTTATTACTTCCTATTAACCTGCTTTATTTGTTACGTACAGACGAAGCAAATGTAGGTCGCGTATTTACAGTAAATCCGAACACTCCTCTCCATCGGTCGCATGCAATGTACCGTATCTGTAATATACATGTTGCAGTCAACAGTTCTATCACTATAACTGGTTGTATTGACTATGACTATAACTATTGACTTACACCAACTATAATTGCACTCTAGTAGTGAAATTTCGATGTCGTGTAGTGAAAATACGTCAAAAAATTATTTACAAATTTTTACTAAAGTACATTTGAAAAATAAATATATGAAGTTAAATTATTATATGTTTCTTATTTTTCATTAAAATATTTTAATTCACAGAAGGAGCAATACAGTTAATCAATCTGATTCCATCTAAAATGGTCATTAAAATGTTTCATTCAACTTATTATGCCCGTTATTATGTGATAATAAATACAACAGCAACAACAACAACAATAACAATAATAATAATAACAATAACAATAATAACAATAATAATAAATACCCTGCTAAATTACATTTAAATAACAAACATATGACAGCTACGCTTAAACAATTAGTAACTGCAAAAAGCGTACTATAATACGGAACCTGTAACAGAACAGCATTACAGTGACAATGCTGTTAATTTAGCATTGAGTGACAATGAAGAAATAATAATTACCACTACCACTATAATACCACCACCAACTGCCACCACCACCAACTACCACTACTGCTGCTGTTGCTCCTGCTGCTACTACTACTACTACCACTACCACTACTACTACTACTACTACTACTACTACTACTACTACTACTACTACTACTACTACTACTACTACTACTACTACTACTACTACTACTATAACAGTATAAGATGCTAAATTATAAAGTAAATAGTCACTGAAACACGCTCATGCATACACGGTATGGAACACACTTCAAGAATGCATTCAACAAGCTGATCTAACGAAGATTTTTCGTATAAAGAATGGTTGGTAAGCTCTTTGTTTTCGATTCATGATATGCGAAAAATTTCATGTTAATGTCTACCTGAAGTGCTGTAAAATAAACCCTACTGACATTCTTGGAACTTAAAAATTAAAGAATAAATTTGATAGTTTCATATGGTTTTTGACCTGAAAAATTAAAATAGATGGTCCCAAAACTGTACCTTTGGTAGTTTTTTTAGAAACGTTTTGCAAATTTTGAAAATGTGGTGTCAAAGGAACTCTTTTTTTCTGTTTGATGTAAATTTACTTGTTTCAACTGCCAATAAATGAATGTAAATTTGTAATACTATTCATAAATATTTAATTCTGAGAATTTTGATGTTAATAACAAACAAATGAAGTTTGTAAAAAATTAAATTTTATTAAAGAAGAAATACAACAAAAATGTAGAATTTTCTTCTTTTGATAACATATCTTTTTCAGTTCAGTTTGTGTATTGATAATTATTATAGCACTGTGTCTTAATATACTTACAACTTCTTTTCAAGAGGAACAATAGGACCGAATTTACAATTTATTTTAAAATTAATAGATCCATACGACTTCTTCTCTATTATTTGGTCTTTCCTTCCTGTGTATTTTAAAATATTTTGTTTTGTCCTCGATTCACGCCTTTTCGTTAGAGTTTTTAATGCTGCAAAATTCTGTATTGATTTTACATCAACATATAAAGTAATATGTTGTTATTATAAAAATTAAATCGCTTCTTAAGCCTGTTATATTTTCAATGAGAATAATATTAAATAGATAAACAGTAGTCATGTTTTGAATTACAACATTTACAAAAGTTATAAGTTAACATGTGTATACGAGTACACTGCAAACAAAAGTGTTGGAATTTCTTCATGAGATTTAGTGTCTTGGATGTAAGATGGATTTTATAAAGTAATACAGGTTAAAGAAGAAAAGATAAATGGTATATTAGCATAAAATTACTAAAGAGGTCTTACTTAAGTCCGTATGTGGTGTAAATAGGCCTAGGTTTGTTTGTAAAGCATATTTAATAGGAATCCATTTGCAGTCTTCACAATGAAAAAACGTATACAGGGACAGATGTAATAAGCACTAGAAGGCGGATTGTTAGCCCTACATTTAATAAAATAATTTTTATAAACACGAATTTGTTTAGAGAATTTTATGGTCAGAAAAAGTTTTAAAATGACTTTGTTTCTTGGAAGAAGTAAAGTTTGTAGGCTACAAATGACTGTTATTCATTACTCACTGATATCAATGGAAAAGTTGTAATGACGCCACCGCCGAGTGCTCTCCCACTATTATGGAGTAACTGAGCTAGCGATTAATAATTGTTTAGGTTGGTGAAAATACAATTTTTGGGCGACAATGCATTGAAAAAATTTAACCACTTGGAAAGGGAATATTGCTACCTAGTAAACATAAGAAGTTACTGAAAGATAGATTACCAAATATAAATTAAAAATTAAATTAATTATGTTTAAAACAAAACTGCGACACCTGTGTGTAATCAGACCGTTATCCGCTCTAATTCTTACTAAAGACAATAATAACGAATTTATTTTATTTCACTAACACTGTCTTATTTAAACTTAAGCGTTATCAATAAAAAGAGTAGCAACAATTTTAAATACGTATACTGACTTTCTGTACGTACGTAAGAGTTAAACAAGGTATAAGTTAGAGTGTGAGGTGAAGTCAGATGTGAACTTGAAGTTACGTGAGTTGCGGGCCGAAGTGAACCATTTGGTGACAGTCGCTAAACAAGGTCACGTTCTGTTGGTTGGAAAGCACATGATCTGCTCTTACCCTCAACCGTAAGAGACAAAATGAGATGAATGCATTCTTGCGTTTTATTTTAATAAATATTGCTACGTTCAGATGATGAATAACAGTAGTGTTCACGTGACACGTAATACACAACAACACTCAAGACACGCATTCCAGACGTTTGTTGATCATGCTTCCCGGCATTGTTCAAGGTCGGACATTGACTTCGTTTCTTACGAGTTTCAGAGCGGCTGTATCTATACAATTTTACTCGACATATTATCGGGAAAAGCACAAGACAAACCTGGGCAGGGTATAAGTAAGCATGAAGCCGCGGCAAGATTCAGTTGAGGCGGGGCGATATTTTTAGTGTGTTCGGAATGATTGTTGATGTTTAGTGGAAAGTGATTATTGTGTTACTTAGTGCGAAAACGTATGAAGGTGGTATTTACTATTGTGTCTTGCTCAAATTGTAACTTAAAGAATTATGTAAGAATATCTTTCTTTATTTCTACTGTTGTTTGTTTTCTAAATAAAGTTTCAATTATTCTTCATCTAGTGTCAGTTATTCTGTTTCCTGTGTACGTCTCGAAGATCCGTGCCACCGTCGTAACAATATAACTGTAAATTTTTCAAAATTCTTACCAAGTTATTGTTATTAAACAAATCATTATTTTACATCACACTTGTTTTGGGTTGTTCTTAAGTAATGTGTTCATCTATTCTGATTGTACTTTGTATACTATGACTTTAAACTTCGATCTTCTTGTCGGATGCTATCAAATGACTTATTGTATAATCGTCTAACACAACGCTGAGTGGCATATGGTATCTGAATGTTACGGAAAAAATCAGATTTAATCTGTACATGAGGTTAAGGGTGCTTATAAAGTTTTCTCTTTTACGCGGATGATCTCTGAACAGTTCATTGTCATGTCCGACACAACAGCAGTGGAAGTCACCATTCAGCTCTCAGCACACACGTTCATGCACACGTGTGCTGTGTTGAAAATTGCGATTTGGTGTTTTTCATGCTGAGCTATCGGAACGTACAAGATAAAATAAGTTATTTACGTTTTAAACAATTAACTTTTGAAAATATATCTATTTTAAACAAATGATGTCTTGTAAGTAAATTATGAACTTTCACAAAGCCTGTGGTTTATCATTAGAGTCGTGTTACATAATGGAGGTGGATCAAGAACAGACAGATTTTACAATAAACTATAATCTGTTCAATTTAATTAGAAAACATATGTAGGTGAAAATATATAATATATATGAAGACATATTTAACAATAGGCTAGATATTAGCTGTCACTGAGCGATTTAAAGAAAGTGTAATTTAATAAAAGACACAACACCGTAGTGGCAATTAAATTAATAAATCCAAAAATTGTCTTGGAAAATGGGAAGTTGAACAATGTTTGGTAATTTCCAACGGTAAAAATTAATGTTTATTTCAATATACACTAAAAACCTAACAGAATATATTGAATAACTTTCTGAACAGTAGATGCCATTATAGTCCTGGAAGGTTATGTGGAAAGATATTGTAATCCTATAAAGAGTAGCCCCGTATAATGAAGTTTTGAATTATAACTAACCTGAACAGTTTAGTTACATGGCTCGGACAATACAGCCCTTAAAGGATTTTCCTTCCTCTTTTAAATATATGCACTTAGTTTGTACAATATTTGTAGAAAACATAAATTTGCAGTTATTTTAATTAAATATTTAACCATAAATACTTGTTAAAATGTAAAATATAATATGTATGAAGTTATTTACTTTTAAAAAATTAGTTTTTTCTGTGGAAAAAGTAATGAGGTAGTAATGAAATCTTTAGAAACATTATCAGAAACTGTTTTTTGACTCTATTTTTGAAACCGTGTCTAAGAGTAAACTTTTTATATTTGTTTGAAGTGTTATTTTTATATTATTGTCCTATTTCATTCATTATTCCTCTCGTATTCTGTATTGCTTACTTATATTTTCCAAGGTTATATAATTCACGATTACAGAATGAGGCTGAAAGCAGAGTTCATTAAAATATTAAGTCTAATAATAATATTATTGATTACATCATCAGAAACGATAATTTTCTATATTTCTAAGATCAAAAAAACAGATAGTTCCATTACTGTGCTCAGGTTCCAGACTGGATGTTAGCTATTACTGCTTTCATTAATTTGTTACTTTAATGTTTGAAGCTGCTTAAAACGTTTTAATTTTACTTTCAATTTTCTCTGTAAACACAATTTTGCAATGATCATTTTTAGGAATTGCTGTACCTGATTTATTTTATTTTGTAGAATTGCAAAAACTATTACCTCAGATTGTATTTTTGATGATTAACGTTCAGTGCACAGTTTATTTAAATAACGTTTATACAGTGCTGCATTGAACAGCAAAGTGATTCGATACATTGTACAGACAAACTACTGCAGTCTCGATGTTACGTACTGCAGATAACGATACAGACAGCCGCATCCATTTCAATAATTGCTTCTCTAGAACACAATGCAATTCATAGAAATGTTCATGTGTCGCCTTTATTCTAACACGAACGTGAACATGTATATCACATTAAGTTAGCATTTACATATCAAGAATCAGCATTTATTTATATTACACTATAAATTATGCTGTACATGCGGCTAGCATATAGGGAGAATATATTCTCTAGCATATAAGTCAACACTCAATTGTATATTTCCTTATAAACGCACTAGGGCTCCTTATGCAGTGTTAAAACCTGTAGTCACAAAATCGGATAACATTTGAAATTTTATATTCCTCTGTTTCTGTTTTGCTGAGAAATGTTACATCAAAGGTTGCAGATGGTGTACTTGCAGTCTCTCACGAACTGATCTAGGCGTAGGAGGGGAGTCTCCAGTCGAGGGGATGACTACGACATCCAGGTAGACGAGGCAAACATTTTCACAAAAACCCAGTTAGTATAAACTGCATCATCCATTTGAAGATGCTGCACTGCTCTTTGAGCCGAAGCACATGCTACATAATTGGAAACGGTCTTATTACGGCCCTGAGAACGCGGCGTAGCATTCGTATTTTCTGCTTCATGCCAAGTAATTTTTCAGTACCCGCTCTCTAAAAATAGTATTGTGAAGACTTTTTGCTCTTACTGGGTACCTGATTGTTTCGTAGATAAATGGCAGTGGCGAATCTACATCTCCGATCTGGTCATTCAGTTTCCGGCAGTACACACACAACCGGGTGAGAGGTTCTTCTTCATTGTCACTATGGGAAACGTCTACGGTGGAGTTGTAGCTTCAATTATTTTCCTGTCTTAGCATCTCTCCCTAATTCGTACTCGCTTTCTCTTGCCTCTCGTTGGGTCCGTTTACTTCAGTAAACGTCATTTGCGACTGTTCTTCTTAAGACGGATTTCTTGATTGCCTTTGGAATTGGTTTGCAACGGACATGTGGAAAAAAGACGATGCCGGCAAAGAATCTCTGGTAATCGGCGAAGGTGTTAGATGCCAACAGATGTCTACACCGTAGCTTCATCTATGTCTTCCTCTTCAATCACCGCATGGTCATTACAGAAATCGTCTGTAGGTAGAGGTTGCCGACATGCATTACCATCGCTAATCAACGACGCGCTTGTTGGTTAAAAGCCAATCACGTTTCAGCAGTAGTTCTTTGCTGAAAACACCTGGATACTAGAGCAAGGCGGTGTTGATTGTCTGGCGCCCATCTGAGGCGTACGCTACAATGGTGGCAGTTGAGCGTCGGTATTGGCCGTGTAGCGCCAGGTAGTAGAGGTAGTAATAGGCTTCGTCTATTTTTTCCGATTAGAAGGTCGGCTTACACAAAATTTTAATTGGCGGCGAAATCCAAGTCCAATGTTATGAGTCCTCTACTCTAATATTTTTGTGCTTTGAAATGTTGTTTTTGCAGAGGTAAACTTAGCAGCTTCCTGACTTTACTTCAGAAAAATGAAAAGATATTATTGCCGGATTTTACTGTAAAAATAACAACTTTAATACAAAACAAATTGCTTAAAACACTCATGAGGAAACGTCCTTAAATAAAACTGGGCTTTTAAAAATATCTTCAGGACTAAATTCCACAACATTTTACATAACACAAGTTTAGAATTAATGCGATTAATAACGTTATGAGATTTATTGATTTTACAGCTAATCTTGGTTTGGAGTTTCATGAAGACTATTCAGAGTCTGACCTATGCGGCGACACTTAGGGCATCGGAGAATCGCGTCTAGCACCTAAATAAAGTAACGTCAATAACTCGGCGCCTGGTGCTCTCTCTGATACGGCGATAATTAGTTGGATAATGATGTGAACCATCAACCATATCGGGCCTTTAGGGTCCACTGTTAAGTGTGGCCCAGCAGTATTCGGACAGTTTCGCTGGCTCGTCGTCCACACTGCCCAAAGATTTGGATTATAGTCCCGAACAGCAGATGATGTGACGTTTCATCTTAAACCTGACATTGATACCCTCCATGTTCTCTTGATTACCATATACAAAGAATATAGGCCGCAGTTTTGCGTGTACCAAGATAAAAGGACATTGTTTGGTATGTGCGTGCAACGTGTTACCACAAAACCAATTGCTGTATACCAGCCGATCCGAAGTAAATTTTTGAATAGCCTTCGCAGTCAGTTTATTTGTCACTTGGACGTCTCCTGTGTTTTAGCGTTAAGGGTTGTTGATGTTAATAATAGTCATGGTGGTGTTGGTGACATTATCAGGCAGGGGTGTTTTCCAAGGTCGATTTCTTGTTGACGTGGTTCAGCTGCTACAACCGATGCGTAGGACTTGAAACAATACCGTAGACCAGTGGTACCCAAAGTGGGGTCCGCGGACACTTTTAAGAAAAAATAGAATAACCGTCATTTTCTGATTTTTTTATAATCGAAAATCTAAATCTAAAAGTCTAGAATCTTAAAATAATTAATAGAAGTTTTGAGTATATTTTTTTGTTTCAAACTAATTGTAACTGTAAAACTAATTTCAAACTAATTGCTTTAATAATGTCTTTAAATCGTGTCGTGTAGCAGATCTGTTTGTCAGCCGAACTGACTAGGGGGCTGCATCAACGCAGAACTGTTGGTGCTGTTTTAGTTCGCGTATAAGCACTGTATCTATGCAAAACTTTTTTCCGTGTAGCTGATTTTAGTCTTAAGTAGCTGGATTTCGACACGTGTGGCTGGAAAGATAGAGCCGAAATTTGGCAAAGTTAAGACATAACCTTGATATCGAGATGGACTTAATATGGAAATTATCAGACCTTAATCCTAATATTGCAGAGCTGATTGTTCAAAATCAGCTTCATTGTTCACACTAAACTATGTTTGATATCATCAACATTATAATTTTGCAAGTTAAGGAATTTTTATTTTAATACATTTTAATTAAAATACAAGAGTCTGTATCATATTTACAATTAATTTTATTTCAGACGGGGTCCGTGAAATTTTTAATTTTTGTGGGGGGGTCAGTGGACTGAAACGTTTGGGAACCACTGCCGTAGGCGGTTCTCAGAGTACCAGCAGTTTAACAGGGATATTGATTGTTTCTATCTCGCGTTGCAAATCAAACGTCATTGCTAACCGCGTTTACCTGCGCTGATGGCTTGTCCGTTTACAGGACAGGCCTTCGGCTAGATATACTGTCAGGTTGAAATTGTCTCAATACGCTTATTATCTGTTGTGTGTTTTCAAATACACCACTTTTTGCACGTTATGCAATTTTGACGACAAAACTACTACGGTATATGATTTGTGAGTGTTTTGTTATACAACATTTCTGTATAAATTCCAGTTATTCAAATGCTCGTCATAATTATATAAATTAATAAAGAGAATTTCAAGCTTCCACTGTGGTGTGCTGATTCGGTCTCACTGATGTTATACGCGGTTCTCTGTAAAGCTACACAATTTTGATCTAACAGTGAAAAGGCATTACTTTGGGACGTTAATGTAAGCCACTCACAGACACACACATACACAAACGTTTTCATGTTACACACATGTTTGGAGACCATCCTCAGCTTCACCTGCAGTATTTCTACCCTTATATGGATCCTGACAGTATTTGTTATGTCAGGACATAACATCAAAACAATATTTGACATAATATATAACCGGGAATTGGAAGAAGAATCTTGGTTGGATCGAGACCAATGGAGACTAGGGATCGGAAGACGTAGGATAACGTTACGAACCAATTTATATATATATATATATATATCTTTATATATATATTTCGTGTGTGCGTGTGTATGTCACTGAACTCCTCCTAGACGGCTGGACCGATTTTGATGAAATTTTGTGTGTGTGTTTGAGTGGGTCCCTGGATGGTTTAGATTCACAATTGGACCCGGTAGGTGGCGCTGCGATCGGGTTCCAGGAAATTATATATAAAAATGAATGTTTCTTTGTTTGTCCCGTATGCGTTCCTATACCATTCATCGGATTGCAATGAAACTTCGGTGAGTTGTTGTGCGCACGCCCGCGAAGGTTTCTGAATTAGTGGTGTTTTTTCGATGGGGTCCTTTGGGGGGTTCTTTGGGGTCTTCCACATCTCCTCCTAAACCACTGTACCGATTTCAACCAAACTTGGCACAAATATTTTATGCAAAGGGAGAACCAACATAGGATAGGTGTTTTTTCGATGGGGTCCTTTTGGGGGTTCTTTGGGGTCTTCCACATCTTCTCCTAAACCACTGTACCGATTTCAACCAAACTTGGCACAAATATTTTACGCAAAGGGAGAACCAACATAGGATAGGTGTTTTTTCAATGGGGTCCTTTTGGGGGTTCTTTGGGGTCTTCCACATCTTCTCCTAAACCACTGTACCGATTTCAACCAAACTTGGCACAAATAACCACTGTACCGATTTCAACCAAACTTGGCACAAATATTTTACGCAAAGGGAGAACCAACATAGGATAGGTGTTTTTTCAATGGGGTCCTTTTGGGGGTTCTTTGGGGTCTTCCACATCTTCTCCTAAACCACTGTACCGATTTCAACCAAACTTGGCACAAATATTTTACGCAAAGGGAGAACCAACATAGGATAGGTGTTTTTTCGATGGGGTCCTTTGGGGTTTTCCACATCTTCTCCTAAACCACTGGACCGATTTCAACCAAACTTGGCACAAATATTTTACGCAACGGGAGAACCAACATAGGATAGGTGTTTTTTAGATGGGGTCCTTTGGGGTCTTCCACATCTCCTCCTAAACCACTGAACCAACATAGGACAAGTGTTTTTTTCGATACAATCCTTTGGGGGGTCCTTTGGGGTCTTGCACATCTCTTCCTAAACTATTAGACCGATTTCAACCAAACTTGGCACAAATATTTTACGCAACGGGAGAACCAACATAGGACAGGTGTTTTTTCGATACGATCCTCTGGGGGGTCCCCCAAACTATTAGATTTGGTTACTATGGCAACCCAATAGAATAGATTCTGTTATAAATATATTATCGCATTAAACTGAAGACCACGCGAACGAAGTCGTGGGCAACAGCTATTTATTTTTAAGAAACCTACTTTAATTGAACTTTATTAATTAAACTAACATTTTCATTACGTACAACGTGAAACTCCGTAGCGAAGCACGGGTATTCCCCTAGTATATATATATATATATAACATATATTATGTAATATATGACATAACATCATAACATATGACAATATTTGTCATATGAACATCAAAACGACACCAGAAACAGTAAACTAAGTTCGACGTCGTTACATTGAAACTTGGAAGTAATTTAACAATATTTCCGCATCAACTGAATATGAACTATTGACACATGGAAAATCTGTTATAAAATTGACGGCTAGCACTACAAACATTTGAAACGTGGTACTGTAGGAAAATTTAAAAAATAATACGAGTAGGCAACAGAATAAATGATGGATTCTATGAATAATGGAAGAAAGGAGAAGCTTGCAAAGAAACTAGAAGAAGACAACACAAACTGGTGGGGCAGTGGTTGATAAGCCGTGACTATTTGGATTCGAGGATTGAACAGAATGAGAAAAAGTTTAGGGGATGACAGAAACGGGAGTATCTGTGAAAATTTATTGATGCTGTGGGATGTAACTGGACAAACGTCTTTATAGGAGTAACTGTTGCATGTCAACCTGGAGCATGAAAGAGAGAAGAGAGTGGAGAGAGAGAGAGAGAGAGAGAGAGAGAGAGAGAGAGAGAGAGAGAGAGAGAGAGAGAGAGAGAGAGAGAGAAAGAGGGTGAGAGAAGGAGAGAGATAGTGAAAGAAAGAGAGACAGAGAGGGAGAAGAGAGAGATGAAAGAGAGAGAGAGAGAGAGAGAGAGAGAGAGAGAGAGAGAGAGAGAGAGAGAGAGAGAGAGAGAGAGAGAGAGAGAGAGAGAGAGAGAGAGAGAGAGAGAGAGAGGGAGAGGGAGAGAGTATGAAACGGGAAAGAGCAGTGTTTTAAAATATAAATCTATAAAGTCAATAAATTCACTAAATCACAGTTTATTGGAAACTGACACCAACAAGTTAATTACAAGATAGAAGAATACTACAAGTTAATAAATTCAAGAATTACAGACATCAGTTAAGGCTAAATAATGGTTTTAAAATTAAGGTACGGAGGCAAGAACTTCACAGCAACAAATGCAATTTCATTAACGAATACTGAAGTCCACATTATCTGTGATATGACGTCCATGTACAGATATTAAGAACGCAGTTAGAGATTAAAAACTAAAAGGACAACTAGGTTATATACTTTTATCTGTTGTATTACCGAGAAGGGCGATTCGTTCTTGCTTTGAGTACAGAAAAGTTAATACTGGCTTTCACGGAGGAATGATGTAAACATTACCAATTCAGAGTTTAGAAAATTTCTAAAGTGAGAATTCAACAAAATCTGCACGTCATTAATTGTGTTGTGAGGGTATTTAAAGGCAGTCGAGGTAACTGTTAACGAGCTATTGGATAAAATCTGACGCATAATTTATATGATTATAAAGCAGAGAACGCTAGGCCTACATGAGCTTACCACAGTGTTAATTCTCTACTCTATGTACTTTGGTATTGCATAGCAATTTGTTTTTATTAATTGATTTTGTGTTATTCAAAACAGAAGATCATACACATGAAAGCACACGTTATTTTTATTGTGTAAACATTTAGGGTAGACCTTGTTTTTCTATTGTATAAAGTAATCACTACAGCAGGTTGCTATTGGTATAGTATTTGCACCGTGATTGAACAGAATCGTGAAACCAACAGGCCTAATGCACGCACGCTGTATAAGTCGGTGTTTACACTTAATATTGACCACTTGCAGCAGAGTGTCACTTTACTGAGTGCAGCATAAACCACACGCAGGCATCAGTGCCAGCAATAACTGGGTTTCTCCATTACTGATCATCAATACTCCATCATGAAACGTATATTTTTATTAAATGTCGTGTACAATTTTTGTTGCGGAAATGATGAAAACATCATTAAGAATAAAGTTTGTTAACAACGAAAAAGTAAAGCAAGGAAGACAAAAAATATTTAACACGCTATAGGCCTATAAAATTTACATGTTACAATTTTCACTGCTGGTGTAATTATAGTTTTTCGGCTACATTTTTTGTTTATTTTTTTTTAATTACGCCATCACTCGTCCAGCGACCTTTCCATTATAAAGAAAGAAAAACGTTGTTATATTGTTATAAGTGTGTTGTATGCAAGTGAAATTACTTCTGGGAGAAACATAAATACAAACGAATAAAGGCAAACATTTTTAAGTTAATGAAAACCGTATCCACATTTTGATTAATCCTCATAAACGATGATTAATCGAAAAATGGATACGATTTTCATACATAAATTGAAAATTAAACGAAAACAGTCATGAGGTCTTAATTAAACCTCATACACACATCTGCTAGATCTCTCAGGCAGACAGCTTTTGTGTTAAAGTGATTGCATTTATTAAGAACATTTGCAGTCTCGATTTTAGTCCAAGCGCGTGACACTTCATACTGATGTTTGTAAAACTCCGATTATATAATTCATTATAACTTATATTCTGTAAACACCTTTCACAAGCTAAATTTATGCTAAAAACAACAAATTCTTTTTCATCCACATCATGGCCTCAGGGCTATCAACAACAAGAAGAGCAAATAAATTTTAATTCATGTCTTGCCATGAGACTGCCACATGTTTTAGTCGGAGATGCAAGTCACTTGTAAAATTAAAGTTAAAGGAGATGCGGAGAAAACAGGACATATTTTACGACCGTCGCTAAACAAAGTCACGTTTTGTTTGTTGGAAAGAGCACAATCACAATCACAATCAAAATCCTACGTACTTTCAACCGTACAAGTGACTGAATGAGAAGAAGAGTTCTAACGTCTTCCGTTTTATTCAATTAATTGTCATTTTGAAGTTCGCAAAAAGTGATATCAAGCCGTGTTAACTGAGTGTTTATTGAGCGACAATAAATTGCTTGTTTTTCATCGTCATTGTAAAAGATTGTCATTGTCACGTAATTTTTACGCAAATATTTTCAACTAATACTAGATATTAAACCTGGGCCTTTAATAGCACAACATGGTGTTGTTAGGTTAAAAGATGAACTGTAAAATACAGGAAAAGTGATACTTATTTTAAACAATAATATTGTTTATGCAAAACAGAAGTAATACCAACTTAAAGTACCCAATTGCAGCCCTCTTTAGGGGTAACTATACATGTTTCACATTAACAGGACTTACTTTTCTGTCTAAACGTTAAATTTTATAAGTTATATTTAGCCAACACCCAATTGCAGTTTTTAATTTTTTTTTGGTCCCGCACTATACAGCAATTTCACAACAATAAAGTACATTCCTTATGAACGACTTTCTAATTGGAGACTCAACATGTTTATCAACGAAGAAGAAGAAAATGTTGGAATATCATGATGCTGTTTGCTTTCAGGTGCATTGATTCTACTCGTGTAGAGATCTACTGTTCAAAGTCGTAAATTACGATAAACACGAGTGGAATGTAACAGTACAATTAGTTAATTGAAACACGTCATGATTAATACGATATGAGAAGCACGAGAAACGGGCGTGTGGCAGTACGGAGCGAGACCGCTGCAACATATTTGTAGAATTCGCTCAATAATTTGGAAACCAATAAAGTTACAGCATTTGGAGTTACATAAAAATTAAATATGAGTCGTTCTGTACAATCTACTTGCTTAATGTATTAGTCTTTCTTTAATAGAATAAAAGTTTCTCTCAGGCGACTAAAAAAAATTTTAATTGCACATGAAATTGTATTTTTTATTTTGCTATACAAGGATGTTTTTACAATTTTAATAGCAACATCCTGTACGTGATGTTGACTACATGCACAAAACAATTATTGTTAGGAGAAGGAACATCTTTTGTAAGGACAATTTATATTTTAATACGTGCGATGTTTTTATTATATTTTTTAATTTTACCAACTCAGTTTTGGGATCAAATTTATTTAGAATATACTATAATATAAAGAATTAGAATGCTGTGAGTAATAGTAGCAAACGTCAATCCATAAAATCCATAAGCGCAATATATTTCCCTGTCTCGCCCATTGTCTCATCCTACTGTGAAACCAACAGTACTGGCCTGGCTGTAAACCAACTGAAATTATACGTTTGTCTGCGACACCATTATAATGAAACAATGTGTCTGCATTACGTTAATTGTATATGACACGCGCAGACAATTAATTGTAGGGACACTCACATACGGCTGTACGCATTGTCGGACACAGGGCGTAATTAATTTTGTCCACTGCCGCAATTGCGCATGAATGTAACAATGTTTTAACATCACCTCTCAACGCTGTATGCATTCACACTGATATGTAAATAGGCTTATAGCAATGTCTAGACATAAATAGATTCACAAACATGATGGTTTTTTGAACGAGCAAAGCGAGCTCTTAGGTTTAACTAGACTGTTTGGAATTGGTCTGTCTGGCTGTTTTTCTTAATTTCGAAGCGTCTCACTGTGTAAATTTTGAACATCAATCAGCCTTCGACATTGGCAATCGTATCCATAGATTTACCCTACAGAACCCTGTTCTTTTTAGATTAATCTTACTAAAGTAGGGTAACGGGAGGCAAAATTGAATGAGGGTATCAAATTAAAGGGAATTAGACCTCAATCATAAACAGTGTTTGCCTCCAAAAATACAAAATCGCAAAAATTCATGTGGGATATTAAATGAAAGATAATTTCAAATAAAATCTTAACGTATTCTTACGTTTTGAAATTTAAAAACACTAATGCCCAGTAAAAAGATAAAAAATTGTTAAAATATTGCGAAAATCTAATAGGATATCAGACGAAAAGAATTGTAACTTAATCCAAATGTTTCTAATTTTGAGTGTTAGTTGTATGATTGTGTTATCTAAATTTGCTACGTTACTAAATAAATACTAGACTATCTAAAATATTGAAGAGTTTCCCATAACTGGAAAATTATGATAATCCAAATTTATGTAATAATACGAGTCAATGTACTACCTTCAAACCAGTGAGCGACCTTTTCTGTTAGGGGGGCTTATTAGTAACTTTATTTCTAAGTGTGCATTTTCCAATTGATTTTGCGTAAATAATTAAGTCTAGCAGATTTTGAGACGGGATTTTATTTTAACTTTTAGTGGCTTATAATCTTTATACTCTGTAAGTTTAAATGCAAAAGAGGCATAGGACATTACTCACTACATCCAGATTGGTCAAAAGAAACATGTCACTACTTCCAACAATGTATGGAAACACAGACTATTTTAGATTGTGTTAAAATTATGTAAATCCGCCCAGAGCCACAGCCAAGTCTCCGCATCCAGTGCTACAGTAGATTGTCCCAGCGTCGAAAAGACGCGAACCTAGAGTTGGAGAACCCCCGAGAAGGAATCGGGTGCGGCCCAACAAAGTCCAAATAATCTCAACACACGCACTCAAACTCCCAGAAGATCAGTTTTAGGGAAAGACTATCCTAGCTGGGTCAATAAAAACCACAAACGAACTTTGCCTCTACTCGTGAACACCGGAAGAGGGAGCAGGAACCCCGGCTGGGCTGGTTAACGGATTCCATGGCACCATTTTTAAGTTTGTCGCTGATCAACACGACTCCCGAAGGCCATAATGGTCGGGGGCTCGACATCCGTGGTTGATACAGGATCTTCCTTGGAGGTTTACGGCTTTTCACCTACCTTCTGACGACTGCAGGGGAACACTTCCCCGCCAGGCCAGCGGTAAGACAGATTTCCCTCTCACTCGGTAGAACTTAGCATCCCGCCGAGTCAACGGACGCCAATCCAGCAAAGAGGAGAAGAATAAGCGGCCTGGGCCTGATGCTACTAATGGACATCACGGACTGGCGTGAGAGGTCCGACACAGGTACTGGCCAGGGACTGCGCTACTAAGAGTAAGGGTCACACCCTTTTCGCCTCGTGCTAGCAATACGCACATTTCCCAACCATCAGTGCTGACCCGCCCTGCGCTCGAAAGCAGTGCGTATCTGGGTGGGGTCTTGGAACCACGGGCGCCATCTGCAAATGGCTTCCAAACGCGAGTCCACGGGTCCCCTCCACGTCAACCCGCAATCACGCGAGCTTTGCGTGCGCGCCTTTCACGGATGCGTGTTTTGGGTTCGCTCGCCAGCTTTCCAAAGAACGCATTGCCTGTCAGGGAAGAAAGCCCTAGCTCCCAGAACACGTGGCGTTAATTCGGATTCACTTCATCTCATGTAGCTACTGAACCAGAGACGCTGGAACCCCTAGTTCCGTTTCCCTTCGGCTACTAGGGTTCACTGCACCTCGTGCAGCTTTAACCTGGCTCCCGTTTGTAATCCACTCACGTCTGGACTGGCGTACATCAGCTCTATTAGACCCGAATAGCCAGTTTTACTTCCGCACCACGCTGATGCAGTGTGTGGTGAACAGGGGCGGTGAGGGACCCACCGAGTAAAGCGGTATAGGTCCCTTAACTCACGTTCCTGGGAAAAATTCACAATCTGTCGCCCTCGGCAGCATCCAATGCTACAGCTATTTCTCCGTATCCAGTTCTACGGTCAATTTGCCGCATCCAGTGACACAGCGTTGCTAGACCTTCTTGTGTTAGATCACGTAATCACGTTGTATCTTATGTTTGTGGACATCATTTTACAACATTTGTTTTCGATGTGCCTTCTTTAAAGGCCTCAAATATAACTTAGATCCCTCCTAAACCATTAGTAGCATTTAATATAGCCAGTATTAGTGTGTAGTGAACTAACAGTTTATACCGTAACAAAGCGATACATCTATCAGGCTTCTAATGCGTATTTTACTCAATGTATTCCATATTCTGACTTCTCATCCTGTGGCCTTCTAATGTAAGTAAGAGAACATTGATTGACTGGCCAGTTTAAATCATAATTGACCAAAATAAATTTAGAAATCTTTAAATTAGTGGTTTGGCCTTTGGTATAAAATACCGAGGCATACATACGCGCGTCCGATGGCCAAGTAATAATGAACAAATAAGTTTAGTATCTGCTAAACTTATTCAGAAGTAAAAGTGATGGTGGCAACTCCACGCCGAGAACAAAAAATAACTGGCCTAAAGTGAAATGGATTACTACGAAGTAAAGAGTGATAAGAAAACGCTGGGCATTTGCAACTCTTACTGATGTCGATAAATCACAGTATACACTAGCTTTGTCACAAATTACACAAGCCGTAGCGACAGAGAAAAAGAGGGTGTGAGAGAGAGTGAGAGGCAAAAGAGAGAGAGAGGGAGAGTTTATTCACCTATTACAGCACCCGACTTCATATTTTAACCATATATGATCCATAGAGAAAAAGACGTTTAAAACATTTTTTTTAGAGAAGTTAATTTTAAATCAACTGGGAATTAACAGTATCATGTTTAAAAGGATGTCGAGATAAGTAATGTAGTCTTTTGTCTGTGAATGAAATAATGAAATATTTAAGAGACAAAACAAAGACCTTTCAAATTTGGAACTCTAGATAACCGTATCTTAGAGACGTGACTTCATAGTTATTGTGAAAACCTGTCAAAGTTAGTATTGATTCTTTAATACATTTTTAGAGACAGACATTTTATTTTAAATTACCCCTATTATTGAACTTTTGTGCGGTTTTATGCATTTACAGGGGTTTTAAGGAGAAATTACGTGAGCGGTCTTTTCACATAGTTCAAGGAAAATATTTGTGTCGTTGTAGTTTGCATAATAATTCATGAATATAAAAATATGTACTTACTGTAATTTTACTTAAAACATTAATAGTTTAACGCATACCACAATATAATGTTACACTACGTTTCCAGCAGTCAGAGAGAACTTCCCGAAACAATGACAATGACATATGGCTGTTTCATAGTCTTTACCACAAGTTGGCCGAGTCAGCGGATAAGTGGGTTAAATCTGCAATTAATTCCAACTGAGTTTTAGGTGTCATTGTGTCTAACAGTTTCTACTTCCTCTTGTAAGCAAAAAGCGGTGCGTTAGTAGTATGATTTCACCTCGGGTTTGCACGAATTAAAATATCCGGAAATGTGCATGAATTTATACCATGAGGTTTAACAAAATATGACCTTTGACGCTGATAAAATAAGCTGTATAGAAACAACAAAATATAAGATAAAACAGGATATCTTACATTGTAAAAAATATTTGGTTTTATGTTTTTGTATAAACAAATTAAATTTTTGTGTTTCTAACAAAATGTTACAGATAAAAGATTTTGTCTTAAAGTTGCCTTTTAGTTTCATTAGGATTGAATTATAATGATATAAAATGACGACATGGTTTTTCAAATCCCCAAATTTTAAGGTCATCTGATTGCTCCTGCTGTCAAGCTTTTAATTTTCGAGACACTCCTCTCTGAATGACATCATCTAAAGCGAGGAAAGTTGAAGAATATTATGTCATTTAGGGAAAGTTTTGGATCACTTCGGTCCAAGATAGTCACTTTACGCTACTACTGTTACTAGTTTTATACATAGTTCAATAACAGGTATTTCAGTTACGTACACACTGTATTCTAACTCTAACGTTTTCAGCTACTTCACCTTGTATTGTACTTCACCTCAACTACTTACATACGTGTTATTATTTAAATAGAATTTTCGGTTTATTCGAAATTTCATTTATCCAAAACGGGCGCGGTTCCTTCAAATTCGGATAAACGAGTTTTTAGTGTACACAGAAATAATACATGTCTAAGACTCTTTTCTCGCTAAAAACATTAGGCCTGAGGCCTGAAGCGTGGTACACTCCTGGCCATGGTATAACTTACGTCCACCACCGCCAGAAAGAAATCAGCCAATTTGTGTTTTGTCCTCAGGTCGAATCAGTTTGTGGAAATGAGTGCTGAGAAAATGTCATGTGTAAATAACGGGTGCGTACCAACTTTGGCGGTATGAAAAAGAGTTTTCCGTACTTTTAGCAAATGATAAGAGTTATAACAAATGTTTAACATAAACTTCAATAACATTTTCTACTCTGGCTAAAAACGGCTTCATCTCATGTTGTAATTATTGATTTAATTTCCTATTAAAATTTTAATTTAAGTATTATTAAATTAAATTATATTTTTATTCAAAGACTGAGTTACAGATATGTATTTTAGCATTTTTTTTTACTGGTTATGATAAATTTTCGCTTATGTTCAACTAAAAAACCGGTTTTTGTACAAAATTTGAAAATGTAATCTAATCCCAAAATCATGTTTATAAGTACATGTTTATAACAATTTGGTTGTGTATTTTTTTGACAAACCTTGTATTTGACTTAATAAGTTGTAATGCATGTTTTATTATGAGAAGTAATTAATTTTAATAGTAGTTTCCTGTATTTACAAACATGAAGTATTATAACAGAGACAAGAATCTAAAGGTCTGTGGTATAGCAAGAGGCAGTAGTTGTGAGAGAGAATATTACATCTCCAACATTTCAAATCAGTGCGTGAAAAATTAAGTTTGATTTGTTTTTCACACAGCACGTTCAACAGTTCTGTCTATATCATAAATTGCAACTGGCATTACTGTCGGAACAGATTTAGAATAAACGTGAACAAAAAGAGGGAGGTTTGATTTATATTTACACGAGACACTTTCTTTTAAATTTGTGCCTCGTAGGAAAAAATCCCGAGAAATGCCTATTGTTTTCTGACGAATGAGTCAGAGGTTCGAGGAATCCAACTCACCTCTGCCAACAAAGCCTATTCTCACATTTTCGAAGACATGTTCCGCGTAACCCGCTGGGTATATGGTGTGCAATGGGTGTACGTTATGCAGTAGACGAGAGAGGGTAAAAAGGCGAATTTCCAGCGCCTATAATTAACTGGAACATATCGGTTCAGGGAAGAAACCCCAACAGAAAATCTGTGTCGTCGTGCACGGAGTTGCGACAATGGGTTTGTTTGTCATTTCACATAAAAAAGTAAAATACAAAAAAGCCTAATACTAGCCTCGGACAGAAGAACGGTCTAAATGGAAAAGCATAGGGAACGGATGATGAATTTTGGAACTTTAAGTAACAAGTGATGTGTGCAAATGAAAAGACAGACCTGGAATATATGACACACAAACTGAAGAAAGAGAATGAAAAATTGGGACGTGTCGGAGAAGAAACAACTGCTTTAATCTTAGACAACAACGAACGTATAAAAATATGCAACAGCTACAAATACTTAGGAATAAACTTTAATGACGAAGGAACACATGATATTGACATAAAATCATGAATAAACAAAGGAAAACAAATAATTAGATAATTGAATGGGATTTTATAGAGCACAGAAATTGGAAAGAAAATAATAAACTATAGTATGATTAAAAGCACGTTGCTGTACGGATCCAAAACGTGGAGAATAAAAGAACAGGTAAAAGAAAGTTAGAAGCTACAGAAATGGATGCTTTGAGACGATGTGCTAGAACTTCAAGGCTAGAGCGAATACAAAATGAAACGATCAAAGAAGAAATGGGCGTACAAAAGACAATCATCGGCTGCACTGAAGAAAAACAACTAATCTGATACAGAAACGTACAAAGAATGGGACAAGGCTGACTACAAAAAAAAACTGTGAAATGGATACCAAGAGAGCACAGAAAGAAAGGAAGATCCAAGAAAACATGGATAGAGGGCATAAGAATATCAATGAGCGATAGAGCACTAACTGATTTTGGGCATCGGCAACGTCGTAGGACGTTTTTACCCCGTATAAAATAAAAGAAAAAAATATTACTTTATGTGACAAAAGCTGGGACGAAACGTTATCAATAATTATGTCACAGAAAATTTCAGTTGAAATTTATATGTGAGAATAAGCAGTAATAAATAATCCTGTGTCGGTTGCAGTGCAAATTGTTAGGTATGCAGGTTACATCTGAAATAATTTATATTTGACTTAAACTGTTTGAATGTGTATATAAATAAACTAATTAACAAAAATACTAACAAAATTACTAGGAACCAACCTACCGTCGTGTATGTTATTCGAAGACGTCACGAAGTCATTGTTAATCCAAAAAATGTTATATAATTTCGGAAGAACAGGAAATGACCTGAAAATCAAGAAACACAGGTAAAGTGAATCACATTATATCATCTAACCCACAAAACCTTTAGCATTCGCATTAAACATTAGGCATTTTTTAGCACAGAAATTACTCAAAACTACATTAGAACTATAGAAATATTATCGGACTATTGAAAGAGCTGATATTGTATACCATTGTTGCAATTCTCATTCTATTTTCTGTAATTTATTTTACTATTCAGTTTACTGGTGTTAGTTAGCACAGAGTGAGGAAGAACTTAGTTTCTTTTTTAAGGACATTACAAGAGGCATACACAAATAAGGAAAAACGTAAAGTTTTATAAAAGTAGTACCTAGCTACAATAGGAGACGATGAAAAAGAATCGAGAACTGGCCAATGGAAAAGAAATTAAAGGAAAGGAATATTTGAATAAATTGTGTCACAAAGCACAGGAAGACAGAAGGAGCAAACAAGAGATTACATGAAACAGACGTGCTTTAGTAATTTGTTTGGGATAACCGTATTACAAGCAATGATATTCAGGAGCGACATATGCAGAAAAATTTAGTCGAAACGTAATAACGGAAAATAACAGCATTGAAAATGGAGTCCTGTAGTCGGATCAGCAGCTTCTTGATAATTGAACAAATCAATAATGATGAAGAAAGAATAAAGGTAAGAATAAAGAATAAATAAAGAAAGAAAAATAAAGGTAGCAAAAAAGTGTTTAGTTATATTGCAGAGAAGAGACTAACACAATACAGGTATGTAAAAAGAAATGAAGATGGTAATCGGAAACCAAGATTTACAAAATGGAGTCCTCAGGGGAGAAGAAGAAGAGCAAGTCCTTAAAGCTCGAGAGATAAAGTGAATAAGGCGATAGAAAGACGAGATCTCGGAGACGGGAAATGGGGAAAAAAAGATGATTGTAGACTGCTGAGAGAAGGAAGTTAGCGACACCCATAAAAGTCCTATGAGAGAGAGAGAGAGAGAGAGAGAGAGAGAGAGAGAGAGAGAGACAGACAGACAGACAGACAGACAGACAGACAGACAGACTGTGTGTGGGGGGAGAGCGTAAGTAAAATTAAATATCTTAGATTCGTCGTGTGTTTTCGTATTTACGCGGGTTAAATTAACGTGTTCCGGAATATATGATTCATTTTTATATTTCTAATAATTTTTTTGAGGGTGTTAAGTATTAATAGGTATTGATTTTCTATTATAGATACGTACGTTTAGGTTCACATTCTAGCAATCCCGGTCGGGCACTGGAAGCAAGTTTATACACGTCCAAATGATTTTAAACAGTTCATACACATGTATACAGTTTATACACATGTAATTTTAACAGTTCACGACTTCAGCAATGGGACTGAAAAACTGAAGAAGGAAGAAATGTTCTAAAAGTCCACTAAAGTACTGAGTCATGCGTTGTGTCTAATGTCAATTTCGTTGTAGACTATTGTACCTGTCTGACTCGGAACATTAAACTCCAATATTGTTTGTCGCAACTGTACCAACAAACATACCCGCACTCATTTTCCATATTTCGATTACACGAATATTGCATACAATTTTAATTGGCTAATAGAAATCGTGAAAACTTATTTGTGTATGTTATAAAATAGTTTGTTGACGGTTGGAATCGTACTTTGTTGTCATATTATTACGCAATATGTTTCTAGCAATAATATAACTCCTATGTGTGTCAGTGATGCCAAAAGTTGGCGTTGTTAGGTTAACATGCAAATAGGTTTTTAAAATAATTCTGGTTTTTTGCGAAATCCACTTTATATAAAACCAAATCGAAGAAAGGCGGGGTGGCCCAAGGGGCACCCCTTGTCTGTTACTATAAATGTCTCCCTTTTTATGGCATAACTCGTTTCCCACTAATACTTGTTTTTTCAGTAATACTTAGCTTTTGTGTGGACCACTGAAAAGCGACCAACCCCAAAAAAAGGTAGGATCCTAGATATGTCTCCATTTTTTGTTTTGCACAAAATTTCCTTCTACTGAAGTTTTGAGATTTTACTGAGTAACATAAAGGAATATTGACCGCCTAACGAATTACAAATCTTGTTTTAATTTATTAATTCTTTTTTTTTGTTTAATTTTACTATTCAGAAATAATTGTATTTTCCACTTTCTCTGTTGTTGTTTTGTTAAAGATACGTTATGTCCTTTGTTTTTAATGTGTCTGTCTTTGTTCTTTTTGTGGACACAACAAATGTCATTTTTTCCCAACCATAGTTTTTATTTCTTTAAACAGTAAGCTAAAAAGTAAAATCCTTATTACCTGACCTCACAAATGAAAATGACATGTATTTTTTGCTTTACATTAAGAAATAAAATAATTAACAATTAGTACACTTCTTCTTCTTTACATCGTAGTATATCGATACAACGCATATTCGAAACATCGAAAATATAGGGCGGGTACGAATAATGGGACCGTTCCTGTTTTTCTTATTCATCGTTCTTCGGGTATCTCTTCTACAATTGTGTAAGGTAATATTTTTTCCATGCCCATAATTTAATTTATGTCTACGTCTGTTTCATGCCTTTGTAATTTTCGTCATGATCTGAAAGATATTTTGTATCTGCGAAGCTAGTATACTCCTCATAAGAAAGTGATTTTACCTAATACAGCCAATACGGGTTTTACAGATCACTGTTTACAACACAATCACTTCATATATACAAAACAAAATAACACTACTGCACAACATACAAAAAGGTAAGAAAATAGATTTATTAGAAATTCTAGAAATTAGGAAATCAATCAAACGTAACAAAAATTAAAAAATGAACAAACTGAATTCTGTGTATCCCCTTTATTAAAAGTTGTTATTTTTGTTTAGTTAATTTTTATATTTTGCGTTCCAATTATACTTAGTTTTTACAGACACTTGACGTTCCCACTAGCTCCTCCCCCTCCCCCTCCTTCAAGCACACCCCATACATGTCCGGATACACACCCTAAACACATGTTCACCACCCTTACATTCTTTGTTTAGTTTAGTTGTTCGCTGATCTCTTTGGCAATAGCTTGAGAAGCTGAAACAGCTGTCAAAGTTAAATAAAAACTGTGAAACGTACTAAGTGTTTATGTATTTTTTTAAAAAAACCTTTATTATGTTCTTCAACTTATTCACACATTTCTCCCAACCACTGTGTGGCCTTCATATTAAATGTTAACTTGTTAGTGGTGTGAAAATTTAGTGATTACACAACAGTTATAAAACATCCTAAACTGCGATTAATGTGTATCGTATTGTGTTATAATATTATTAAATAAGAATTGTGACATCACATGGAGTTTGTTGAACTGACTCCGGCTTATATTTAGTTTCTCCTTGAGTGCCCCGTTAGTCCACGTAACAGTATATGTATCCAATACGTAAAGACCTCATTGTTATTGCACGATGTGACTACAACATGGCAAATAGGTTACAGTAAACCCAACCCATCGGTAACTGGGTTACAACTGGAAGTAATTTATCTTCCCTCTTGTGTTTGAGTCTGTTTCGGTTCTGCACTGTTATCATACACAAAAGCGACAGCGCTACCGTATAAATGTCACAAACGCGCGCGCGTGACCGTAACTTTAACGTTGGCAACACTCCTTTCTGCTTCATATTTTGCAGCACTGTAATAAAAATTACATTGGCGTCGAAACGAGACTTGCGTTTTTATAATGTTTAGCACTTACCTTTTTCAATCAGCAACATTAATTTATTTCAGTACACATAAAGAACAAAACGTTTCTTTTATCAAGTTTATGGGTGTCACTTAAATAACGCACACTTTATTCTTTAAATTCAACCATCATCATTCATTAAAAACTTATGGATATTTTAATTTTAATATAAAGTGTACTTACTGTGGTTAGTTGGAGAACACAGTGTTGGACAAATGTCTCCCACGACTTTTATGGCTAGTTTTTCTACTTTTAATAAAGTTTTTCATAGTTCTTTCTCCGGCTCGTAAATAGCTGTACAATTATTGAGTCAAATGTGAAAATATTTTGGGTTACAGATTTTAAAACTAAAGACCATGGCCATAGATTTTTATGGAGATGATTCCACATCAGCAAAAATTGTTCTAGATGGCACTTTTCTGGAGCAGGTCACTGATTTTTAATATCTGAGTTGTAATGAAAGAGTAATGAGGTGAAGAAGCTACACAAGTTCAACCATATTTGAGAGTCCATCAAGAGAACTTTAAAATCAACGAGTAAAGAAACACACCTAAAGTATAAGCCTGAGAATTGGACTTTAACAAAGATCCTGGCTAGTCGTATTCATGGGGCTGAAATGAGATTTCTCAGGCACGTGGTAAGCTATACTCTTCAAGATCGCAAAATAAGTGTTGATGTACGGGAGGAGCTGAATATAATGGGTATAGTTGATAGAATTGCTCAATATTGGCTACAATGGTTGAAACCGAATGGATCAACTTTCTTTACCGAATGGATGATGGCCGCGTCCCCAAGCAGCTATGGAATTATAAGCCAAATACGGAGGATGTGTGGGGTATCCGTTAGAATTACCAGCTGTAGTCTAACTCCTTGGGGCCACTTTTTGTTTAATCCTTGCTGAAGATGATGACGATGGTGACCTTTCTGCATAACTGACGCATAAAACGTCGAATTTTTGCCCTGAGCTCATCAATTGTTTGTAGTCTGTTCACACGGACACGAAATTTTACAAAGGTCGCAAGGAAGAAGTCGCATGGTGTTAAATCACAAGTCTTCGGTGAACACTTTTGGTCGCCGTTGCTTGACACCAGATAGGCAGGAAATGTTATTTGGTTCGTGCGCTGGTGGCGCCGGCCTGGTGAAACCTTGTGTCTTCCAGATCCATACTGTTACGGAAACGCAATTCTCATATTGCAGTAACATTTCTATTTACTGTTACTGCACTTTTGGTCTGATATGAAAATAATGTACCCTGTCAGCTCTACCAGCCCACAATTCGCAGCAAACAGTGGCTCGCTGTGAATGCAATGGCTTCTCATCGACAGTTCTTTTAGCCAAATACTACAATTATGTTTGACGTAGTTCATGTTCTGTTGGTGATGCTCCACATTGCCAAAAATGACTTTCTTAGAAAAATCTCCGTTCACTTCTTGGTTTGAAATTTCCATCTGACAGATTTTCAGTAGTTCAAATGGTCTATTGGTATGAAATCTTGTGTCAGTTGAATCTTCTAGGAAATACATAAAGCTGCTTAATACTTCTTGGAACGGCGATTTGATGTGAAGGACGGAAAATCAATTTCGTCAGGCTCACATCAACATTTTCTTCATGGTGGCGATGTTTCAAGAGGTCGATTAGCACGATATTTCCCCGAAGATACAATGCCAATAATTAAAAGTCTTCTTCTTCTTCTTCTTCTTCTTCTTCTTCTTCTTCTTCTTCTTCTTCTTCTTCTTCTTCTTCTTCTTCTTATATAAACCTGTTCCGGCACCCATGTCCATCCTCGGACGACCCACGCGTCTTCTATTAATGGCTTTACAGTTCAGTGCCGCTTTCGGCAATCGATCCCCTCTCATCCTTTACAGATGATCGAATTGAAATAATTTCATACATGTCCTTTACTTTGAGTTCTGCTTTGATATCCGGATTCCTTGTTCTAGCTTGCAATGTATAATTTCAAGTATTTTGAAGAAACTGCATTTCAGCTCTCTGAATCTTGCCGCATTCCTTTTTTATAATACTTGTAGTACTCAAAGCATCCTCGGATAACTAAAAGTGTTTTCTAAAATTTCTTAATAAATTAGACGGTTTTGTAGACTGAGATTTTCATATAGTTTAAGAACTCTTACCGCGTAACAG
Organism: Magicicada septendecula; assembly: GCA_034769895.1. Classification (NCBI taxonomy): domain Eukaryota; kingdom Metazoa; phylum Arthropoda; class Insecta; order Hemiptera; family Cicadidae; genus Magicicada; species Magicicada septendecula. The sequence continues at coordinate 407,158,003 of CM068372.1, read as the reverse complement.
TTTTTAGACTTCTAAATCGTCTTTACCGCCTATAAATCGCAACGCCGACGACTGAATTTACTTGAAAAAATCTACGAATAACTGGAATGTTTAAGAAACGAAATCCGTTTAAATTATTTTGTTGCATTTTATTGTCCTGAAAAGTTTGGAACATCAACGTAAACATTTCTCTTTCTCTATTAAGTTCGTTGTCAACTGTTTCATTCTCTATAGTTCATTGAGGACTATTTTGTTTTTAACAGTTAGTTGAGTTGTAGACTTTAACAGATTATCGACAGATTGTTTTGTCTATTTCTACACAGCATGCCTTGTTGCTATCACCAAGGAAACAACATAGAAAATGTTCTCGCTCCAGCTACTATCAGATTCCAACACTCATCTCGTCTCTTTTAATTACCACTTCTTCTCTGTGTTCTTGCACCGTTATTGTTTTGAGTTAAACGTTATATATACATGATTCGTAATATACATAAGTTGAATTATTTTCTTAATTAATTGTGCCGTACTAGCTGTAAACTTAACAAATGTAAAGTTATTGTCTTGAAATGTGTATCAGTGTTTGTAACAATGACACAATAAAAGCAACTAGTATTACAGTGTGGTAATGTTACCGTTACGAGCTGCTTGCTGTGTGTTAACAATATTCTCACAAACAACGATAACAAATGTAATGCTTAACCCAGTTTGCCATGAATAATACTTTATGTACAGTTTAACTCTAACGGTTGCTCGCTTTGTTATTTACTACATAGTTTGTAATGATGGATATTAATCCGCCACAAGTTACGGGCTATGTTCTTAGCTCTTAGAACAAATGAAACTCCTCTATGTACTGCTAATTTATCATATATTGTCTTCTTATTTTTTCTTTTTCGTTCCTAGTTTTTTGACGCCTTAAGGACACACATACAAAATAAATTGTCTTACCTAGCAGTGCTGTGGTGTTTTTGATTTCCTATTTCCCGATACAAATTGCTGTAAACGTATTGGGCTGAAAGTCAAATATTTGCACCTTATTTGGTAACAATAGTGAAATAATATGTGGAATATACATGTATAAGACATGGAATAATGCATTAAATATACTCTACTGGCTGCTCCCTTTGTTATTCACTAAAGACTTTGTAATGATGAATTAATGTAGGTACGCAGCTATGTCATTTCAAATTATACACTACACTCTTAACTCTTAGAACAAATGTAACTACTGTCGGTACCGCTAATTTGTCACACAGTTTCTTTTCGCTTGGCTTTTCTTGTTCCTAGTTTTCTGACACACACACACACACACACACACACACACACACACACACACACACACACACACACACACACACACACACACACACACACACACACACACACACACACACACACACACACACACACACACACACACACACACACACACACACACACACACACACACACACACACACACACACACACACACACACACACACACACACACACACACACACACACACACACACACACACACGCACGCACGCACGCACGCACGCACGCACGCACGCACGCACGCGCGCGCGCGCGCGCACACACACACACACAGTGGTTGATTTCTAAAATTATAGGTGCCGGAACGCATCAATTCAAAAGTTGTACAGACACAAATGTACTTATCTTTTATATTGGCGTATAAGTTTACATCACGTTATTACAAAGGAGCTATACATTTTTAAAGCCTTATAAAATATGTAACATATGGATAAAGATAATAAAGTTTACTAATATTTCTAAAGAGCTTCACCGTCACGTTAGCCGCACGACAATCGGAACACGACACATGATGGCGTCATTCCGAAGTCTCAATCAAACTTCAAGTGATTTTTTCGGTGGTTCGGACATTTTAAAAAAGTTTCCATAGTTCCGTTAGTAGAAATGTACGTTGTAGTAGAACGTATATAAAAAATGAACGATAGTAGTTACGATAAAGATTAGTGCTAGTGTTTGATTTTGACAGACATTTAGTTTTACAGTAAAGTTGATGAAGGGCACGATTTAAAAAGTAGTAGTAAAGGTTTGTATTTATTACAAATTTTTGTATTTTTTTTTATTTTCATATATTTTTTCGGTAATTTATTTTTGGATCTAAGAGGTTTCGGAACGCGGTTCCCCGTGGAACCAAGCCCTGCACACAAATAAATACGTTTTACCTCGCTGATACGTTGCGCCGTGTTTTCTATTTCTGCTATGACATATTTCTTAAAGTAAACTCAGTGGACTTTCAGATTCATATACGCAGACGTATGTCCAAGCTGCTTAGTGTAGACGTCGTAATGATAAAAAACGTGGAGTAACACATTAAATATTGAATACAACACTTCACATACAATTTAATAATAATACATTCAGTACACTGATGACCTAATATACAGATTCAATGTTATAGAATACCGTGTTCATAAAAAGACTGTCCATTTAATGTAGGATCATGGATATAACAAGACAGCTCTTTTTGAGAAATTAAGAAACCAGCTCAAGATAAGGACCCTAATGATCGGATACTCAGAGACAGAAGAAAACAAGAGGCAAGAGAGTTGGACAGAGAGAAAGAGAATCTTTAGTCCAATTTAAGCTGCCGCATAATTAGATATTGTTACGACGGTCTCACTATGGTACATTGGAAAATATAATTACAGACACCAACGAAGTCGCTAATAACCAGCTTTAATTAATCACAAATAACAATTTGTAATCAACTCGTACAATAATTCCATTTAAATTTGTGCACACGCAATAATAATGTCAAATAATAGAGTTACGCACTAATTATAACACAATAACACTTTGCCGCAATACTCCGCACTAAGGAAATCGCTCAACGAACTGACTGAACTAAGCCAGACGCTTTTGATTTTATAGGTCGCCCGAAGGTCCAGAATAGCTTTATATCCTTAGTGCACGTCTGCTTAGTGCGTATCTGAAGTGTTTTCGAACACACTGGAATGTACTTGTGTGCGGCCTTGACTGAGGATACATTTCCGACTAGAATGGGGAGGGTGGAGGACACTCTCGGCTGTTCGAGAGCATTCTATCCTTTCAATATTGTGGCGGATTTCCAAATATCCACATTTAATCCTCCCTCAAAACCGACTTGAATAGGGGTTTTTATTACTCTGCTTTCACGTGGGGATGAATCCATTAGTGGGGACGTTAAAAAAGTAAAAATAAATAATTAAAGAAACGGATTGATTTAGTAACAGTTGAGGGAAATGTAATCATTGAAGTAACAATTCTAAAACGTGATGTATCTTTTAAATTATAGACTTATCTTTTCAGCCTTTATTTTTATTTCAAAGAGAGATTCGTGTATAAGCTTTAGCAAGGCGATTGTTATTAGATTTATTGAATCCTAGAAACTTTTCATATTTACGGTAAAAAAAGGGAAGACGAAAATTGCCTTTCTGTTTGCCACACACTGTAGTATATTGGTCTCAAAACAAGTCGTTAGAAAATATTAAACTGGTATTTTAACAGTTTAAAGGAAACTGAACTACTGACCACTTCGAATAACAATTGACCGCCAGAGAATCATTGCTAATAACCTTGATAACAGTTTCAGTTAACTCACATATAATAATTTCCTAAGTTCACAATTACCTAATACGCAATATTGCAACGAATAAAACAATCTATAAGATACACTTGATTTGCGCAGAATAATGAAAAATGAACACTTTACAGTGGTGCCAAGGATCAGACACCTAATAGCAAATCGATCGCTTCCAAAACGCGCCGTCATTTAAGGTATAAATGTTACGTAACTATGTCGCCTGTGTAAAGCAGTAAATATATTAAGATACTGTCATAATACCAATAAACTAATCAAGTCACCTTTAGAAGAAATATCTAGTACGTGCAAGACTGTTGCGTCATTCGGCTGCTCACACAACGCATTCACCCATTTACCTATCTCTTTAGCAAACAATTGTGTGTAAGTTATATGATTTTCAAGTGTTGTAAGTGTTTATATTTACATCATATGTTGCAATTTTATTCTGCCAACTGCCTTGTTTCAATCTAAACCAACTTTGCGTGCAAGTTTGTTAAATTTTATGTTTTCCCCCTTATCTACCATTCAGCAAATATTCTATATTAAATTGTGGGAACCATAATCTTGGTCTTGAGGATCTGTTAATCCAATCAATGTCTTCAATTTCTTGGCGAATAGTTTTAGGGTAGCGTTTCCTATTGTACTACCCCAATAATTTTGGGGAATCTTTTCCTCGTCTTCCTAAAAATACTAAGGTAACGTTACTTGTTATTTAGTGTCCTGGTATTCCTTTTTTTTTAGTTTTGTTCAATAGTTTGTTTATTCACAGAATTTTTTTCCTACACAATTCTGTACTAATTGAACGAACGAAGGGAATTGTCAGTTTTATCTTAACCGTTTAGCATTTTTCTGTCCGTCTATATGAATGTCTATCTGCATATTTTGGGTATGCCTCAAGATACTTTTGAACATATTAATCAATATCCATAAAACTTGACATGTGAGGCCTACTTTTACCTTACTGAACCATATTGTCTGGTGATTGATCCTCTAAAAAGTAACGGGGTAGGGGAAATAAGACGGTTTATAATTGTGAAAAAAGTGAGAGAGCACACATGGAGTTTCACATTAAAGGGAATTTTAACTACAATGTTCATTTTAATTAAAAATTTTTGGACTTCAAGGCCAAAACAGAGGGTGAAAGTTTTATAAAATTGTAAAAATATAAAAGGAATATCAAATTGAAGAGAATTTTAAGTAAAATGTGAATGTAGTATTTAGTTTCAGAAATTCCAACATTTGGGACCCTAACGTCTAGTAAAGAGGACAGTTTTTTAAAATTGTAAACATCAAACCGGGAGTCAGATTAAAGAAATGTAAGACAGTCCGAATGTTCGTAAGTTTGTTTTGTGCCGAATATTCTATGGTTGTGTGCTTTAAAATTGTAATGTTACTAAAGAGCTGTCAGAGAAATCGGAATTTTTGTAATTATTGCTTTAGATGAAAAAAACATCTAATATCAAAATTTATGGAATAATAAATCTACTTCGTTGAAATAATGAGTCAATTCTGCAACTCATGGAACAAACTAGTCTCATGTTTTTCCAATGACTTCTTGTTCTACATATATTGAAAATGTTTGAAAATATTCAATTAAAGTATTGAAAAACTTCATATTATAAACCCTTTAAGATATCTTAGCTATTATAAATGTTACAGTGAAAAATGGTTTTTGTATCATTCCAAACAAAATTATTTGTTGACATCCTGTATGTAAAATTTATTGATAAAATCCAGTAACAATACTGCAATGATGCAGTCGAAACACATCCACTTAACGTAAACGTTTCATGCTATGTTAAACAATGACAATAGGTAGTGTTACGACGGCCCCACGGATCGTCGTCTTGTACAGTAGAAACAGAATAACTGACACCAATAAAATATTAATTATTTACTTTAATTATACAGAGGCAAAATTATTAATTAGCAAAGGCATATTTATACAATAATTGGAGTTAAATTTGCCCAACAAACAACAATAACTGTCACCGTATTACAGTTTTGCACTAATTAACACCATAATCACGTACTACAAAACCCCAACAATCACTGCGATCCGCACTGGTAATATCACCAGGTCTAACTGAACTTAGTCGCTTCGAAATCCAGTATTTATACGTCGGCTCCGTTCAACTGTAGTGGCACAGAGGTACACGATGCCGGTAGAATAATCGAGAAATACCGGTTATCTCGAATTATCTAAAGTGTTGCGTAACTCTGCCGCGCAGAATGATGTCCAATGAGCTTCGTGCGTTGACGCGTGTTAGATGTCACGTAAGCACTTTTGTTATTCTCCAGCTCAATGTAGCAATATTATGATGTAAATTACAATGGATATTATTATATGATTGTAAAGTTGTGGGATAAATTAATTTGAGTCCAAAAGAAGAAATTAAAAAAATTGTCTTTATTTATAAAAAAGGTTTATCATTGAACAAAAGCTTCTCCCAGCCTAAATCCTTGTTGAAACAAGAATCTAATCGAGACAGCCACCTCGGCAAATTTACATTCATACTCCAAACACAGCGTTAGCGGATATGAGTGCTGCTATATTAATCTGGAAACCCTGCAGAAACATATAATCTAAAAGCGTTTTCAAGACTCTAGAACGAATAAGAATGTGGGAAAGAGTACCTTGGACATCACTGTGGGATAAAATGGGTGGCTTAAACCACCTTTCTTGCATCGTAAGCGGCTCGCATAAGACGATCCACTCTATCTACCTCTTTAACTACTTTGCTGGAACAAACACGAGCGGTTATTATTATTATTATTTTCAATACATATTTTCTAAAATGTCATTGTCAAATATGTTCAGTCTAGAAACATTTTAATCAAACCAACACAAATACATCTATACCCATGCCTAGTGCCAAAATCCAGGTTTCATATCTCAGAACTTCCGTTCGTTGTCGTACTTCACCCTGGACGTTCGCTGTGTCATCCAAAAATAAAACAACATTTATAGATTTAGTAGCCATTTCGTTATGTCTAAAAAAATAACATTTGTCTGATAGTGCACGCAGAGCGAGAGAACGAGATAGGGTTGAGAAACACAGGAATTAAGTTGCCACTAAGTTTATGTACACCCCGTGGGTAGCAATAATATGGAAATAAACCTATAAATATTCAGTGTTAGTAGTATTTCAGCAAGGATTATTATTGAACAACAATTATAGCAATTGCAGTAGCCGTAGACCGGCCCTTTAAAGCCTGTAAGCTTTACTTACTAAAATTTATGTGTCTACTTTCTACGAACTGGGATTCCAGACCCATAAATTACTAAGAAACTTAGATTAATAATCCGTAGTCAACGTTTAGAAATTAATGTAAAAATAATTCTTCAGTGTTTTGTCTTGTCATATTTTTACGTTCAAGTTTCTGGGGCTTATTTAGTGTATAGAAAGCAATATATTTGGGAGAAAAAACATTTCGCTAAAAAAAAATAAAGTAAATAAAGTAATTTAAATTCTTCTAAAAACGCGTTTCCAATTACAGTGCTATAAAAGATTTCGTTTTTTGTAACTAAGTTCTGCAATGGCTAAAGCTTTCTTCTTCACGGAAATAAAGCAATTTTTTAATATTTGCTAAATACAAATTGTTGTGACTTATTTGAGCTAAGAAGATAATGGTTAAGTTTCTATTTTCCATAAGTTTTTAAAAATTTCTGCAAACCTCAAATTACAGTGAATAAATTCTTTTTAAACCGTGTTGTATCCTACCTATTTTATAAGAAACTTCATGCAGCTTTAACCGAGTGGTTTTCAGTACATTGTTTTCGGTGGTTTAGACATTTAGCAATGGAATACAGAACAGAAGTAGATTAAAAAATCAAGAATAGTTTCTTTTGACAAGTTTGTTTTTAAATTACCAGTCTCTGTTCTGTTAAACAAAAGATTCTAGCTGCTATCTCTACGTCTTAGTTATTCAGATTAGTTTCACAATATGGGACTCGTCGGATTGAAAGATTATTATTTTACTATACAATTTTAATATTCAGATCTTGTCTTTATGAGAAAGCGTACATAATGTAAACTATAAACCTTTGCAAAATAATTTGTAACCAATTATAAAAATAACTACTTTTCAATTCATTAATCTACGAAAACGCTATCTTAAATCGCCATTAAAGAAGTTGTATTGCAAGCAATTATCATCTTATGATTACAATTAGGACATCTGTCAACAAAATACTTCGAGAAGTAAAATAGTTAACAATGCTTAGCAGTATAATGCTATAATATTGAACTATGTATTACTATACTCGAAAAAATGATTTTACTACTAATACCTTAGTTTTCCGTAATATAAATTTGTTGTTATGATTTTTTGAGTTTATCTAACGTACGTCCTCGCACAACAAACTTCTATCTTAATGAATTTTTAAAAGAAAGTTAAGAGAAAACGCGTATTAGAATCACATCAATATAGATAAAAATAATTTCTTTTCTGTGAAACAGGAGTTTTATATAACTATATTCAAAACCTGAAAGAACAATTTTGGTATAAATTGTAGAAGCTCAGCTTTAAAGTCTCGTTTTCAGTTCTCGGCTTTGATTTTGTATAAACATTATAATGCGTTGTTTAATAATTGTTTTTCTTTCAATGAGGCTTTTGTTTCATAATACTGTATAACGTATTGTTACGACATTATAGAACAATCTATGTGTTTCTCGAACGATCCAGTGGGATCCGGCTCTAATGTGTGTTGCGTACGTGATTCTCGACGCATTAGCTAGACTGACAGAAGCCGCGCGAACTGTGTCAATACCTCTAGGAATTACGCTCTAATGTTTTCCTTTATTGTTAATGCGCAGTATGGAATATTATAGTATTTGGGCGGGGTATAAATACAAATACTTAACGACGTTCAGTTTCAGTTACGATATATTACAGTGCGGTTCGATTTATTGTCGGACGATCACACAGTGCGTTTAAGTGACGATATACACAGATCCGTTTGAAGTATTGTGGCGAAGTATTACATGTTTTATAATTGTGCGAGATAATTGTAATACAATAGTGTTTTATATCAGCAGATATTATTATTGCGTGTAAACTAGTGTTATTTGATTTGTTGCGAGAGCCTGTCTTGTTAATTACAAACTGTTTATAACAAGAACAGTTATAAACAATTACGTTACGACGGTCTAACTGATCGTCATATGGTACAGTGGAAAACACAATACAAGAAACCAATTACGTCACTAATCACCAGCTTTAATTATCACAATTAATTAGTTTGTAATGAACAAGATAGTCTCTTACTACAAATCAAATAAACATTGTTCACACGCAATAAAAATGTCAACTAATATAAAACACAATTGTGTTACAATTTTCCCGCACAATTACAAAACACGTAACACTTTGCCACAATATTTCGAACCGCACTAAAATAAATAGCCACTAAAACGCACTGTGTTATCGCCCGACAATAACTGAACTTGACCGTCGCTGAATGGCTGTTTTTATACTCCGCTGATTTCCAGAATAATCTGTCATTTTGGATGACTTGTTAAACAAACAGGCGGCGCTCTCGAGAATCCACTAGAAACAGTGTCCTTGAACACGCTCCGCTGACCGGTACGGACTGGTATAGACTCAATAGTTGACGCGTAATTGTTTTTCACCGTAAAGTAGCAGCATTCGAAACAGTATATAAATGAAGATAGTAAGATAGTTTGCGAAAAGACAGTAGTAAAACATGGCGTTTTTACGACAGTAGTAAAACAGAAAGTATACTCAATGGGAGTGGGACTGTTGCTTTCACGTTGATTTAGTGAGCGACAGCATCGTACTATTGTCGTGAAGAGGGAATGAGCACGTTACATTGTATTATGGTGAGCGTTCTCACCGGAGCGCCCAGTTAGTAATTACATCCAAAGTTTTTTTAAGTATATTTCTCAATATCGACTACTTGTATGTAGTAGTTTTCCTTGTAATTTACAAATTGCATGCACAAAACTTCACCA